>CM041197.1:1212500-1812500 GCA_023078555.1 Ulva prolifera
ACATTATAATCTATAGATCCGATGTCCGCTCACATCGGGGTGCAGCAGCTTAGTGGGTGTCCTCGTTGGCCTGCTGCACATACATCACGGGCACGTCAGAACTTTCACTGGCACGTTGGCACACTGCCCACAGTCAAGCAAGCAATGTTTCTATCGTTTCAGAGTTCAACTCTCAACGTTGCATGCATTCCGATGCAGACATCAGCAACATGTAGGCACAGCTCTGTGCTCCTCGAGGAGCTCAGATTGGCCTTTCTGTGTGAAATCATCGTGTCACAGAACAGATCACCCCCTCTAGGACAAGCTATTAATATTACAAGCAGAGAGACAAATGGTGTAGCGTGTGGCAGGAGCGTACGCCCTCGGCGGTGGAGCCGTCGGTGGAGCCGGAGGCGTCGCCGGAGGCGAAGTCGCCGCGCTCGCAGCCCTCGATGACCTCAAAGTCAGCGCCGGTGACAGCGGTGATGGAGGTGGCCACGTTGGTGTTGAAGCAGTTGCCCTCGAGCAGAGCCTGAGCGATCGCCTGCACACACCCACGCAGTGACCACCAGTAGACTGACGAGAGAATTTAAAGGGCGTAAACAAACACAGTAAAAGAGTCTCGTCCGGCTCAAAAGTTGCCATGAGACGCTGGCTGTAATATTTGTCAGCAGGTTAAGTGTTAGTAGACTTCAGCTCCATGACAGCGACCACCTGAGGTCAGCTGCGTGGCAGCAAATACCACATACGGGAAAAGGGTGATGCTCTGATTGCATGCGAATCTGTCACCTGTGTCGCCGAAAGGATACATATACACATATGTGGGCAGAAGCTTTAGGCGCACCTTGGTGAAGACGACAGCGTAGGCGCGGGCGGAGCACCAGGCGAAGGCGACCGCGAAGGACGAAGCATCACCCTCGGAGCAGGCAGTCACCTCAGCGCGGGCAAAGGCGTCAGCGATGAGCTCCACGAAGGAGGACGCGGTACCCACGGACAGAGCAGCGGCGTCGGCGAGGCACTCGCACTCCTCTGCAGAGGCCGCGACGGCGGTGGCGTGTGCCTCGGCGCTGGCCTCAGCCCAGGCCTCGGCGGTGGCGACGGCGGAGGCGCAACCGAACGCAATGCCGGTGGACACGCACTGCGCCTGGGTCGCGGCCATGGCCTCGGCGATGGCGAAACCAGCATCCTCAGCAAAGTCCACAGCGGTGGCGATCACGCCATCAAAGTCGGGGCGGCAGAACTCGGTGAACACCTCAGCCACGGCAGTAGCGTGGGCGTTGTCCATGTCAGAGAAGGTGGCTGCGCTGGCCTGGGATGTGCAGGTCACGGCGGAGATGGTCGAGCCGGAGAAGCCGCCGCTGAAGCCACCCTCATCTCCCTCATTACCCTCGTTACCCTCGTCGCCCTCATCCCCTTCGTCGCCCTCATCACCATCCTTGTCAGGGGTTCCACCCTCATCACCCTCGTCACCCTCGTCACCCTCGTTGCCTTCATCACCCTCGTCACCCTCATCGTTGCCGCCAAGAGTGGGGCGGGTGAAGCCGTCAAGGCCCTCATTGCCCTCATCACCCTCATCTCCCTCGTTGCCGTCAGTGCCGTCCTTGGCGAGGAGGGTGCGGGAGGAGGTGGTGCCGGTGGAGACGGCGGCGGAGGCCTGCTCTGGGGCCATAGCGGCGCCCGCGACCATCAGGCCAACAGCTGCTGCGGCGTAGATCCTGCATGTACGCGTCTGTTCAGATTCCTGTTTGTGAAGTCCGCCAGTCCAGGCACAGCAACTTGAATGCTTCCAGAAACCGAACTGAGAAGCAATGACCCGCTGCTGCAACCCAATTGCTACCTAGTCTAGAATAGAATACCAACACACACTTACACAGAATGCCACACACTTACATTACATTTTCAAACACCTGCTTTACTGCTGTGAACAGAAAAAAAAAAAAAGTCATAAAGTTGCAACCCATGGGTGGATTGCCATTGCTGCTGTGCAGACATCAGTACTGATCATTGTGGCAGCCAGTTGCAGCCTAGCGTTGCAACATACATGATTGATTGAGTGCTGCTGTTCACAATTGCACTCTTGGATGCCATGTCTTGGATGCCATGAGTGTGAGCACAGTCTGGCCCACTGCCAAGTTGACTTCACTGCTTGCAGCAGTTGGTCAACCTTGTCAACCTTGAGGCTGTGCTGTCACTCTGCCTGTCAGCAACCTGCCTGACAGGGAACTTGCAACAGTCATCCCATGCCAACAGTACATTTAAATGCCTGCCACGGCAAGTATGAGAGTGCACCAGGTGATTGTTGCAGGCCTTATAATTACCTCAACAAGATTCTGGGCAAAACACACAGACCATTTGATCTAGATGAGTGGCAAGTTGCAGTTGAATGTAACTAGAAAGCAGCGTATAGCCACAGCTGCATGCATGTACGTACCGCGCAGCCCTTACCTAGGCCTGTACAATCAGATCAATCCCGGAACCAGACGGAAGCCGAAAAGCAAGGCACTGATGACAACGCAAGCACCTCACAGCACTGTATGTAGACAGCTATAGCTACTATAATCTCACAGACATCAAAGTGTGTGAAGCGCACATGATGCTGAGTCCTGTGCTTGAAGCTGGAGCTGTCAAGTGGAGGTGCTACGTGTAGATGTTCTGGCGGTGCACGGGCTGGGACGTCTGAGTTGCTGTGACCTGTACCGCTGCGATGGGCGGTATATATACGCTCCGTGACTGCAGCTATAGTCGCGCCCCTTAGCAACCGTCCACTTCCGTCGCTGCAGTCCCCGCTCGAATCGAGGTGCCCCCCACGCATGCGGCCTAGAAGCCGTGCTCTTCGCACCCATGACGAGCGCACGGCTGCACGTAGCACTATCCACGGACTCTCGCCACGTAGGCGTACACACCCTCGTAATTCTGCATCGTTCAAGCTTTCCAGGCCCGTGTGAATTACGACGGCGAGCCGGGTGGCGGCGTGCTGCAGCAGGTCGGCGCACATGGGCATGCGCGCGCCCATTCTGCGGCCGCATTAGGCTGTGCGGGGCAGCGGTGACGCAAGATGGTGATGCGCCGGGGCGGCAGGGAACGTATCTCGAAACATGGTGATCAAGGTGCGTGGAGTGATCGGCCTCGTGCCGCGTTGGATGCTCGCGAGTCGACTCGATCGGCCCATTATGTCAGCAAGTGTGTCCGGCGCCGGTCTACCTCGTAATTGCAGCGGGCCGGGGTAATGCTGATGTGTATGAGAAGTCAGGGCAACAATGTTTATGAGTTCGTGTGAGCGGCGATTGCGAGATGGTGTAGCGCATGAGCCAGCTCCAGGTCCTGCGGCTGCCCGGGCCGGACTCAGGGCTGCAGCTGCGCGTGTTACACGGGAAAAGGCGGCGCGAGGTGGGCAGCATCGCGAAGAACGCGAGAGGATTGAGGGGTGCGTGTGTGTTGCAAAGACAAAGTCGGGGTGCGCGTGCACGTGTGTGTCTCCCTTTGAACGTTGACTAGGCAGTTGTCCCTCTTCGAACCGAGTTGTCTCATTCAGTATCTTCAACGGATCCGGAGGACTATCTCGACTTCGGATGAGATTCGGTCTTAGTGTTTGTTTCCTCCTGTTCACTCTTTTCAAAAGAGTCTTTTGTAAAGTGTCTCGAGTTCGTGGCGACGGGAACCTTCAGGTGCTGACACATGGCATTTGTGGCTTCAAACACCATTTCCCAGCCGAGTTCTGTCATTGTTTTCCAGCCAGGTGTCCACATGATTCAAAGCTTGATTCTCTTCCGACGGTGGTCCCAGCAGCGTGCGCCGCTCTTCTTGCCTGGCTGATGCATGCGCAGGAACAGCCGCGCGATGTTCGTAGGTTTACAGCCGCGCGATGTTCGTAGGAGGTTCTTTACTTGCGTTCCACTGCCATCACTTTCTCTCCGCAGTGAGTGTCGCGTCGGCATGCGATAGCGAATCTGCTAGCGATGTCACAGCAGCAGGCTGTCTGAGCATGTGCGCGCTAGAGCACACTGCTCTCGCGACGCGCTAGGAAGCGGTGCAGCTCACGTGCTAGAGCTGCGCATGTCCACTGCTGCCATGTGCCGGCGCAAAGCGACGGGAGACTCGGCTTCGGAATCACGCACCACAAGTGCACGTGCACTGTACACATATCGTGTTACAGAAGATTGAATTCAATCCGGCACCGGGCACTGTACACAATACTCACAAAAGATTGAACGGAAATTTCGAAATTAATGCACAAACACAGGAAAGTGGCACAGTGCACATGTGTTACAAGGACAAAGCCGGACATCTAGAGGCCGGATGTGCACACGCCCAAGCACTCTGCGTGGTGGTCCTGCGGTACGCGACTGCCGTTGCCGTGCCAGCGCTAAAGTGCCTGCACCTGCACGTGTGCTGTTGGCGGCCGCGGTAGCTTTGGTGGGTCGTTTCCTGTGCGCTGTTCTGGCGGTGCTATTTGCTGTTTCCCCAGCTTTGTGCGTGTAACGCAAGCGCTCTGCAATGCACAAAGTCTGCATACGCGGGCTTGAACAAGCCGGAGGTTACCGGGACATTTGATGCTGTGTTCTGTGCGTACGCGTGGTCGCTGGAGGTGTCCGTGCATGTGTACAAAAACTGTTTTCTTTTTCTGATACACTGTGCTCATCGTTGCGTATCTCGGAGTAAGGGTTACAAATCTCGGAGATAGTCCCGAGCAACGAATGATAAACTTGCATCTGTGCACCTTGACGAGAGCTCTTCGCGATGCTGGAGCTTGTGCAGTGCTCGCTTAGGCCCTTTCACAGTTCCGAAACAGCACTGATGTTCCCGAATATGCTGTCCCGTAACACATCCGTGTACCTACAGCGTGTATGCTTCCGGAACGCAGCCATGTTGTCACGGAGCATCTGCACGCATCGCCATGCATGTATGCACATGGCGCCGCGCGGCTCGATTAGTGGGGTCACCGCATGCAGCTGCCATGCCGTACAGCGCGCGCGCTGCGTGCCAGCACCTGGCAGCCCGGCCTTGGTACTCTGTGGGAAGATTCCGGCTGTGGTGACGAACGCCGACGCAAATTTAGGCGTTTGGCAGCGGCGTACGTGCACGTGCGGAGCGTGAGTAAAGCTGCAGGCGGCCTGGAGGCACCAGGAACACGAGCACTGTCCAGCTGCAGCACTGGCAGAATTAGTGATGAGCGTGGCCATTCGTCGCGATTCGTGGCCATTCGTCGCGAAGATAAGGGGCGGTTTCTATGCATGTGCTTGGCGGGTTGCTGTTAGGATCCTGAAGTTGGCTGGCATGCCAATTGACCCCCAGCAAGCTTGTGCTTCAGCTTGGACAGAGGATCCATGGCTGCAGCTAACCAATGGCATAGGTTGTTTCACTGGTTGGCCACTGTGGGAGGAGCACGGAGCACCTCTCAAGTTGACTCTGTACTTTCACCACTTGTTGCAGGAACACAGCACAACCACACCACGCAGCTGCGTGTCTGAGTGCTACCTGCCCCTAGCACCCTCCCCTGCTTTGTACTTGCGACACTGCAGCTGTTCTGGTGTGTGGCCATGGGGCTGCAGCTGGCTGCATTATGGTTTGCACCTGCAGGCCTGGTGAAATTTCAAGGTCAGCTTTACAAAAACAGAGTCAGAGACCTGGGGGCAGGTAGCATCTCAGAGCCAGCACCGTGTGACAGTATCACCTCACACCACAATCATTCATGTCACACATGCCAACCCGCCTTGCTGCCTTTGTCCTTGTAACACATGCCAACCGCCTCTCACATCCCGACCCCTCACACCCCTCAGAACACAAACTGCGTCTACCTGCCTCTGGCCAGAGCTCTCGACACGGCCAAACGAGCAGCGTATCGCCCCATGCCACCAGACAGCAGCTAGAAACGTTGCCACCCGGACATCCGGCGGCATAAAACTGGACTGTTACTCAGTGTGTGCCTCCTGCAGTTCCCCCTCCGCCAATTTGAAAGCACGTGTCGCGGTAGGCCCCTATAGGTAGCCCCTAAGCCACATGAGCATGCCCACTGTTGACCTGAGAGCACCAAAAAAGGATTAAACCTTCGGTTGCACCCGGTATAATCGGAGGCCCACCTCCCCCCATCCCCACAGGCCCACCACATTTTCAGGCTGTCTCAGGCGAGGGGGTTGGGCACTCGGTCTGCATGCACGTCCACTGGGAGCGCGGGCACCTCAGCTCTAGAACGCTCTGGAACACGCTTTAAAGAGCTATAGACTGAGTAGAACAACCTGAAACGGTCTTAAGCATACTGGGCGAAACAGGTGTGAATGCCCAGCGAAACGAGGGGTTCTTGACCAAAAGTGCTGTTTTGCCCAGCACGGCTCATATGGCATCAAACGGCGCCCAGCGCATGCCCATTGTGCTTGGTGGGCCGAGAACACCTCAAAAACACCATAATATGTGTCACTGGTGATCATTGACAAGTCAGCTGGTTGTTGGTGTCCGTCTGACTTGACGGCACGGGTCGCGACGACTCGTCAGCGTGGCCACGGCGAGCGACCAGCTCGCCGGGGGCCTCGCCGGGGGTGGTTAATCAGTGCAGCAATGACAGACTTGTGCGTTGACCACTGGAATTCCCACCACTGCTATTGCTGATCAACGCTGCATGGCCAGTGTCAAGTTCGGCAAAAAAATGCGAGCAGTTTCTGTCCCTCTCGCCAGTGATGTGGAGTCGTTCTTTCTTTTCAACTGTTGAGGCTGCTCCATGCATGTTTGTGCTGATCTGCTACAGTTCTTTTATCGCTGCTGGAACCAAGTCACACACAAGCACATCTCTGTCGTTGGCTGCGCCGGTGATGGGTTTCCTGGGCGTGGTGTGTGTCGCGTGCGTGGGTGGCTGGGTGTTTGCTTCGTCTGTTTGCTTCTTTCGCGGTGCTGCCCGCCTTGCTGCCTTTGTCCTTGTAACATACACAAGCACATTATCCAGAACGTCTTATATTTGGCGCTGGTCTCATTGCCATGCGATGTACCTCTGGAAGTAGCTATGATTACATCTGCGTCAGCGTGCATGGCGTAGCAATATGAAAGCAGCGCCCGCTCACATCGTAAGCCAGCTGCGATGACTAGACGGGTCTATAGATCATTTGATGTTTTAGTGACACCCAGTCCAGGTCTCATGGACCAAGTCGAGCTTTCGGCAGCCTGCCGTGACCGCTGTCGGAGAACGTGCATGCCAGCCTGTTGAGCATCATCATCGCAGTTACGCCCTCAAACCTGATCATGTTTGAGGCTGATCGTGCGCTCCATCGGGCTGCAGCTTGAGAAGGGCGGATCTGCCTCTTCGAAGCCCTGGCAGGTACTCTTGCTTCCACGAAGTTTACATCTTATCGCACTACGTGGCAATAATTTGTCATTAATCTTAATAAGGACCGTGTGTCTCCGATGTTGCGTAGTCATGTTGAGCCTGATCAGCAGGCATCGCGTGGTGTGAACGGATGACCTCACAGAAGCATGTCCTCGGTGTGATATACACTCTCACACCATCGCTCATGGTCATTACCATTTACGGCTGCTTTTGACGTGAGCGCTTGACACCATGTGCGATGTTTGGTTTCTTTGGCATTATGGCATTCAAGGCACTCACCAGATCCTGGCACAGTATGCACTGCTACCAATACCCATTTAGAGTATATATGGAAGAAAGTTTCGTTGGTGCGAAGCCATTAGAATTGATGCAGTGGGCACACGCCCATCCTCCCTGACACATCTGTTTGGTGTTCTAGATCTGGACACAGATGATTACCGATGTATGTGATTTTGTACCACACGTTGGGCATTGACAATCTATTCTGGAGTCTCAAGCTGGCTGTGGGGCCTCGACGACTCCGGGGTTTCCTGTTCTGACTGCTCTGTGCCAGTGCACAGTGTCCTGTCTGATGCCTCGGCAAGCAAGGCACACAACTGTGTTATGGATTGCATTAGTCAAAATCTTTGCGTTTCTAGGATCTGCATATCTTGATGTCGGGCCTGGGGCTGTTGCTGCTGACGGGGTAGATGGGGTAGATAGCGCTGTCCATCAGTGACATTTTGCTACTATGTTGTTCCTGGCATGTGAATGGCTTGCTCACCACCCCACAGGAGTGACGTATACTCTGTTCTCATGTTAGGCAATCCTCTCTGATCTGATGTGAAGCAACGCACAAGCTCATCCAGGGACTGGTTCATCTTTGCTGGGGTGTGTATATGATCTGACCCCTGGTCTAGTGATCATACGGATCAGTTTTTGGACATTTTGAGGATCGAGATTGACCCCGTATCTGTGTTTGGCAGATGGAACTTGTAGCCATCACTGTGGTAGGCTTCATGTGCATCCTGTGCACACTGTTCTGGCAGTTGGGATGTTGCAACAAGCGCTGAGAGATTTGGACACTGTTGTGATCATCGGTGCTGGACTTGTCTACTTACCAGGCTGCTGCAGGCTACGCACAGAGCATGGAACAATGCTCGAGCCTATGACAGTGGATGTAAACGTGGACTCTGGCGAGAGGCTGTTGTCTGTTGCAGGCAGAGAGCGAGGGTCAGAGCGTCATACGAACTACATGGTTCCTGCTTCCCAATGAGGCATCACTACGTAGAAAAAGAAATGCAGAAAACTGATGCACATGCAGCGGCGATGCTGACAGACTTGCCAGAACGGCCGACCTGCATGATTCAAATCACCATGTAGTGGTGCCGAAATGCTCCGTTCTTGTATTGATGTCCCCACATGAGTTGTGCATCTCGGCAACATCGATCAGAGGTGGCCACTGGCATTGGTGGCCAGCTGTGGCGGGCCCTAGTCTTGGGCTGAACTCAGAAGCAGTGTTGAGTCGCTTTGCAGCATGTCCAGTGTTGTCACTTTGAAAATAGATGTGAATATTCGGAACTGTTCTATGTGATCGGGTTTGATGATGTAACGGTGCTCAGAACAATGCTACTGCCGACAAAGACCTGCCCTGCATAGCCCACAAGTGCATACATCATGTGGGAGCTTGCCAGCCACCACGCAGTCAGTCAGTCACAGTGGTACAAGGACACATGTACAGCCATCGAGGCAGATAGCACCGAAGGACACAAACACGGGTCAGAGTGCGGTCAGGGCACAGCTGCTTTCAATTGCAAGCACCTTGCCAGATCCTGTTTGGTGACATCAGGCAACGCAGCGATCTAGCCTCAGGCCGCTGAAGCAGATCTGCAGCAGCGTGTTACTACCTGTGCTGCTCCTGTCCGCAGTCACAACATGCTCAGCCAGAGGTGCAAGAGAGGGCTGGTTACGTTACAGCACGCAGCTGGAGAACATATGTGGATCACTCGGTATAACAACGGGCCAGTGGGCCTACACCACCTGCTGTTGCCATGCAGTGCCCCTATGCCACAGCCACCCGCGCTGCCGTCCAGGTGCATCCTCTAGTTGCAGTACCGAAACTCCCCAGTAGCACATTGAATAGAATACTAGCCTATCGATAAATTAGCCCCTAGAAACTCTCTGATATTGGATGAATCCGACGCAGCGGTGAGCCGTCTGCACTTGCAGCTGTCCCTTCTCTGCTCATTATGGATTAGCTAATCCCTAGGTTGGGGCCCTTCGTTATTGGTGTAGAATGCTCGGGCCTGCGTGGCCCGGCATCATGCATGGAGCCTCCAGGTCCCGCACAGCACTCCCCGGGTCTCTCCCGGGGGTTGCGAGCTCAGTCTTCGTAGGTGGCCCTTGCGCAGCAGCTTAATGGCCGAGGCTGTCGTTCGCCTGCTGCACACGCACCACAGCCACGTCAGCATGCGTACACATCACTCCCACAAACTGTTGATGTCTAGATACATGATGAAACATGAATTCAATTACACGCGGAGGCAATTGCAGCATATGCACGGGTCGTAGCCACAGCTGTTGAGGTGAATACTAGAACTTGTGCCCTCTAGACAGACTGAACATGAGGCGTCTGAACATGAGAAAATTCTCTTTCGGAGAGACAACCCATTGCAATGCTGTACATCACGGTCAGCTCTATGTATGCAAGTGTCTATCGCAGTGCCACAGGCCCTAGACAAGAGTGGGGGGGGGGGGGGGGGGGGGGGGGGGGGCATGGTGCAGGGGAGCGTACGCCCTCGGCGGTGGAGCCGTCGGTGGAGCCGGAGGCGTCGCCGGCGGCGAAATCGCCGCGCTCGCAGCCCTCAATGACCTCAAAGTCGGCGCCGGTGACAGCGGTGATGGCGGTGGCCACGTTGGTGGTGAAGCAGTCACCCTCAAGCAGAGCCTGGGCGATCGCCTGCACACACCCACGCAGTCAGCAGCTGGCCACCACCGGCACTCCTGATACTGCAGGCATCCCTCTGGCTAGCACAGCTGCAGCACGGAAGGTACTGGTGCAATTGGTCGGGCGCAGGGACACCTGCACTGGCTGGCGCTGCAGCTGCGATCACGGCAACACTGGCAACGGCGGAGTGCCAGACACGTTTGGAGCTGCAACCAAAGCAGCTGCCATTATGACCTGGTGTGTTGGGAGGACTCACCTTGGTGAAGACGGTGGCGTAGGCGCGGGCAGTGCACCAGGAGAAGGCGACTGCGTAGGACTCGGCGTCACCCTCGACGCAGGCAGTCACCTCAGCGCGGGCAAAGGCATCGGCGATGAGCTCCACGAAGGAGGACGCGGTACCCACGGAGAGGGTGGCGGCCTTGGCGAGGCAGTCGCACTCCTCTGTAGAGGCCGCGACGGCGGTCGAGTGCGCCTCGGCGGTGGCCTCAGCCCAGGCCTCGGCGGTGGCGACAGCGGAGGAGCAACCGAATGCAATGCCGGTGGACACGCACTGCGCCTGGGTCGCGGCCATGGCATCGGCGATGGCGAAACCAGCATCCTCAGCAAAGTCCACAGCGGTGGCGATCACGCCATCAAAGTCGGGGCGGCAGAACTCAGTGAACACCTGAGCCACAGCGGTAGCGTGCGCGTTCTCCATGGCAGAGAAGGTGGCTGCGGTGGCCTGGGAGGTGCAGGTCACGGCGGAGATGGTAGAGCCGGAGAAGCCGCTGCTGAAGCCACCCTCATTTCCTTCGTTACCCTCGTTGCCCTCGTTACCCTCATCCCCCTCATCGCCCTCATCACCGTCCTTGTCAACGACACCACCCTCGTCGCCCTCATTGCCCTCGTCACCCTCATTGCCCTCGTCGCCTTCGTCGCCCTCGTCGTTGCCGGCACTCAGGGATGGGCGGATGAAGCGATCAAGGCCCTCATTGCCCTCATCACCCTCATCGCCCTCGTTGCCGTCAATGCCGTCCTTGGCGAGGAGGGTGCGGGAGGTGGTGGTGCCGGTGGAGACGGCGGCGGAGGCCTGCTCTGGCGCCATGGCGGCGCCCGCGACCATCAGGCCGACTGCAGCTGCGGCGTAGATCCTGCATGCACAACACACATGTAAAGTCAAGTAAAGTCAACATATACTGCAAAGCTCAGGCTTGCACAGCTGATAGTGTTGCATGCTGTAGCAATTTTTAAAAATTAAGTGCTTACTAGTGACTTCTGACACTGCAGATGCCATGCACTTGCTCTGCTGTGGCAACAAATGCCTGCATGCAGATCTATGCATGATCATGTATGCTGGTGCACCACAAGATGTGAGAAGGGGGGACTATGCAAGTGAGCACTTGCACATTTGCTTTGCTTTTACATGCACATATGCATGCATGCATGGCATATGTGTCCTGCCAGAGCTGCTCATCCTCACGACAAGGTACAGCTGTTTCACTGTGGAGCTGAAACTGTAGATCGTTCTTGCCGAAACTATCACGGGTGTAAACAAGAAACACAGCAGCAGCTACTGCAGAATCTGTTCGGAAATAGCTCTAGCTTTCACACACGTAGCCACACACTGCAGCGGCGCCATTGCAAGCACGCGCTCGAGCTCCCTGATACGACAGGACAGGTGTAGCACAATGTGTACTACGTAGCAGAAACACCATGCCGCAATATAAAGAGTGCGTTCGCTTGCTGTCGGCGTCAGCTGCCTGCAGGTAGCGGTGGGGTTGAGGACGCACATCTTGAGTTGAGTCTTGGGCGGGAGCTCGGAATACGGAACGGCTCGGAGATAGCTGGAGCTGATTAGACTTGAACAAGGGCTGGAGCTCGGAGATAGTTGGTAGTGTAGCTCTGCCAGAGCGCGGTATATATACGCCCCGCGGGGTCGCGACCCGCAGCCTGTGACCCGCGCTCGATGGAGCAAAAGATGCGAAAGGAATCGTGGCTGCAGTGGCAACACAGGCACGCGTTTCGCAACGATGACTTTAGGCTATTGCATGAAAGCCCTACAAAAGCATTTCAACGTTCCGATGCATAGCGCTGTGTCGTCTAATGCGCTGTGAGAGGGCGTAAATTTGTCTACGTGGCGCAGTGTGCATCAATCTTGCGCCCCGCGCCCGTATCCCGCGCTGTCATGCATACTGACACGTAATGGCATACGCCACAACACTGCGTCCATTGACGCCATGCACGCCCTGTTGTGACGTGAGACCACCGCGACGATGCATAGCGGCACTTGCATTGGCCATCCAGATGCCTTATTACAACACTTCGCGCGCTTCGCGAGAGAATCGTCGTGACGGCTGCAGTACTGATGCTCGAGACCACCCGCGAACTCGAGTGAACATACCTCGTTCCACTGGAACAATGGCATGATCAAGGAAATTTCCACACCTTGCCCAACTCATGTACATGATCTGCCGATGTAGAGCATATGACTTGCAATTGCGCGCTCAGTAGTGTATATGCCTCGTGCCGGCCGAAGGCTGGAGATACGTACATGCATCGAGATCATCGTCATCATGATGCGCACACGTCACAGCCGATCTCGAGATCCTTGCGGCAGTGCAGTACTGATGAGCGCCCATGCTCAGGTGCATAATGCCGGCATCACAGCGGCTCACGTCTGGCTGGGCGAACACCGTACGTGTGTCAAGATTACATACGTTTACAGCGATTTGTATCCATGCGGAATCAACATATATCTAGCGCTCAATCGCTATTTGGAAATACACGGCGCACGCAGCATCGCGCTTGACCTGTGATTCTTTTGATTCATTTCGGAATAGGCTCAAAGCAGCGATGACACATGGCGCCCTCGCAGCGCTGCTGCGCCAAGCCACGTGTTCGAGGTGACGGTACATGCACGCATTCATGCATGCGTTGTGCGGCGGCGTCATATGGAGATGCCATCATCGCCAGCATGTCCGAGACGTCTCGGGACGGCGGTACCTGGCCTGCTCCTCACAGCTATATGTGACGTAATATCACCTGACGCGTGGCCATGGGGGACGCGGGACGCAGGGGACGCCGTGGCTGCGAGGTTGGCTGAACAGTATACTGTACACCATGCTAGTAGTGTTGGTGATGATTGTGCCTGATAGTGCAGCATTCTTCATGCACTGCTAGTAGTGAGCTCAGCTGAGCCATGCTAGCTACAGCATATCTCACGCACTCAGCCTGTGAAGGAATTCACCCCTAGATCTAATCATGCCCCATGCTTCATCGACCATGTGGAGAAATCGCTCCCTAAAGTCCCAGCCGGGTACTACTAGTAGTATGCTGCCTCGTTGAAGTTGTGGTTCCTTGTACGAGTTTGTGAGGTGCCTCCTCATGACTGATCAGTCACCCACGTGGTGCACACCATGCATTAATTAATTAATTATAACTTATAATTGAATGAGTGACAATTGTCACTACGATACAGTGTGGGGTGACCTTCTTGGACCGGTGCTTTGCAGCACTGGTGGTGTGGTTGGTAGTAAAGTAAAGTAAATCAATCGACGTAGTGCCTGTGGTGCTCGCGATTGACTCTGTACCACCGTGACACTGAGACACTTCCAGCGCTGCTGATTCTGATGATGCCGCCATGCACAGCAACCGTGACGTTACACACACACACACACACACACAATGGGTCTGGGGGTTGGGTTTGGGGCCGGGGCGGCCCCCGGCAATCGGGCGGCCAGGATGGGCGGCCTTGGGCAGCAGTGTGTCAGGCGCGGCCCTGTCGTGCGGCGACAGGCGTTGAGGTGTTGGATGCTGTGTGGTTGTGTGTGGGCCGTTGGCGTGTGCGGGTGTGTGGGTATGTGCTTGGCAGTCTGCGGATCTGTGTCGTTTGCTGCGCGCGTGATGGGTTTTCTGTGCGTGGTGGGTGGTTGGTGTTGCGTGCGTGGGTGTATGGGTGTGTGCTTGGTCCGAAGTCTGCTTGCTTCTTTCGCGGTGCTGCCCGCCTTGCCACCTTTATCCTCGTAACACACACAAAATCATGACACTGCAGTGCAGCTGATGCATTTGATGCCACTGCCATAACTGCCACAAATGCGGGAGGCAAAAGTGTTTGCTCAAGCTGTGAGCTCAGGTGCAAAGAACTGGGAGTCAAGACATGTACACACGCTACAGACAAGCTCAGCATTGTCCTTGTGTCATAAATTCCAGCCGATCTGGGCCCAATCAGTCAGAGGCCACGTTATTGGACATGTGCATATTTCATGAATCTCAGAGGTATTCATGTATGACAGAGATATTTACTGGCATGCCAGGACATGTCCCTGAGCTGACCCTGGATTGCCACAGGCATCTAAGCTTACCTAGGCAATGCTGGCTGCTGCCAGGACTGTTACACAGGTGTCCCTTGGCCATGGGTGCACCACGCCATTGCCTGCCTACCTGGATCCATTCCGGCCGGAAGACCATTAAGAGTACATGGGTGCACGCCACGCCAAGACCCCCCCTCATGGACAGAAGACCATCATGGCCAGACCAGACGACCATCATGTGTGATTAAGCTACAATGATTAAGATTACATGGGTGCACCAGCTGCAGCCGGCTCGCCAAGCTTACAGACAACAAGGTTGAAAGCATGACCACATAGGACTCTGCAAAGGCTGCCCAGGAGCTGCATGAGTGGCAGCACAACTGTCCAATGTATCAACTCTCAGCTACTCATTCATGAAGCTTGCCAACATGGTCAGTGCAGAAAAAGAGAGAGATCTGCAAGCGATCTTCTTTGACATCAGCAATTATTAGCAAGCACTGCTGCTTTGTTGACTACTCTGGTCAATGAATACCCTGGCATTCATGCCAGCCAGAGAGCAATGTAGCAATCCAGTGGTGAAGCAGCAGGGCCATATCACTGGATTTTGTCAAGCTCTTGTGGTTGCAATGATGATCATCAGCCTGCAGCTGCAGGATGCCGAGTACATGACTTGTTGGTATCTCTGATGATGATATGAACTGTTGTATACTATCTGAGCATTCAAGCAACACTCCAGCTGCAGTGCACTGGCTATTTGCTTGTTGCTCAGATCCCATGGCCATGAGCAGATGAAGCAGAGCAGCAATTCAAGAGACCATGCATGAGTGACTGGCGAGCCTGTTGTCCAGGATCTAGGATCCTGGCACTAGCACAGTACTGGCATCTCACAGCACTCCATGGACCGAGTACTAGCAAAGACATTCAGTCAGTCCGCATCATGCACCGTATATTTGCTTGTGTTCAGAAGCATTCATGTATATGATGCTACGTGGATGCTGCGGTGCTACCAGCCTGCCCTGCCTTCCCCTCAAGGCCACAATAACAATGTCCTCTCCACGATACGGCTCAGTACATTCAGATTTACTTTGCAATTGTAACACAGAAGCATGTTCAAAAGCATGTTCGGAAGCATGTTCAGAAGCATGTTCAGAAGCATGTGCAGGGTGGACCAGCTGACAAGGCCCTACGTAGGAACCCATGAGAAGCAGAGAAAGTTACAGCTGGGAAAGACGCAGTGTGGCGCTCTGCGGCTGGCAGTAGATGCAAAATGACTGCCTAAGCCACCGATGCGAAGAAAGAAAATACTGCATGGCCACCTACACTACTTCCTGCCGGCAGTGAGCTTCACTGCAGCACCCCCACACTTCCACCTTGAATGTGGTGTCTGGGAACTACAGAAAAATTCTTATTATCCGGACACAGCAGTGACTTGGCTTCAACCTTCCTATGATATCGACCAGTCAGAAGGGCTGCAGCGTGTGCTACACTGCTACAGAACAGGTGTGACACTGCTACAGAACAGGTGTGGATGACTAGTACTGCTGCCATCCTTTATGAGCTCGACCTTGTGGACCCTTGGGTGTCAGCGCTCGTGCTCGCTCCAGCAGGGGCCCTGAGTGCCCCATGACAGCGTCGTTACAACGCCAGCCCTGATGAGATTCTGCCCTCCGGTCGCAGAGCTGAAGGCGCAGAGGCTCTAGTGGGTGTCCTCGTTCGCCTGCTGCACATATGCACACCCTGGCGTCAACAATCTGCGTTCCATCGCATGCGTGTGCGCATGCGTGTGCGCGTTCCTTGAGCAGCAGATGGCTACTATGGCGTGCTTGCTTGCTGCGGGCCGCAGCTAGCCACCCAAGGTCATTGCCAACACGGTGTGAGCGATTACGATCGAGGTGGCGATGCCTGCCTGTGGTGCATGCATAGTATGCACATGAGGCGGCCGGTGAGCCCAGGCCAATGCTCAAGCAGGCCTGGGCGTATCGCGGACAAGGTGCCAAGCTTGGGTCAGTCTGCATCACTAGTACAGTGGCATGTTTGACAGTATCGGGAGCGTACGCCCTCGGCGGTGGAGCCGTCGGTGGAGCCGGAAGCGTCACCAGCAGCGAAGTCACCGCGCTCGCAGCCCTCGATGACCTCGAAGTCGGCGCCGGTGACGGCGGTGATGGCGGTGGCCACGGTGGTGGTGAAGCAGTCGCCCTCGAGCAGAGCCTGGGCGATCGCCTGCACACACCCACGCAGTCAGCAGCGTTTTGTATCCTGCGGCGTAAGCTAGTAGCTGAAGCACAAGTGCTTCAGCGTCATCCTGTAGGTAGGTACGAATATTACACGTATATATTATTACACGTAGCTAGCTTGTACATCTTCAGATCAGTATTCACAGGCAGCACAGTCCGCTCTTTGGAGCCTGTGTGGATTGAGCAGATCATGTAGTCCCATGAAACAGCAGACACGTTCATGATTGAAGACTGACTGTGATGATGAATGTACTCATTGAACAAACAGTCTTGCTGGAGAGGATGGCAGGGCAGTAGTGTGGCAATCCAGTGATATGGCCGCTATACCACTGGATCCTTGCACGTCGCGACGTGCAAGGATCCAGTGGTATAGCGGCCATATCACTGGATTGCCACAAGTAGGGCTCACCTTGGTGAAGACGGTGGCGTAGGCGCGGGCAGAGCACCAGGCAAAGGCGACCGCGAAGGACTCGGCGTCACCCTCGACGCAGGCAGTCACCTCAGCGCGGGCGAAAGCGTCGGCGATGAGCTCCACGAAGGAGGACGCGGTACCCACGGACAGCGCGGCGGCGTCGGCAAGGCACTCGCAGTCCTCTGCAGAGGCCGCGACGGCGGTCGAGTGCGCCTCGGCGGTGGCCTCAGCCCAGGCCTCGGCGGTGGCGACGGCGGAGGCGCAACCGAACGCAATGCCGGTGGACACGCACGCAGCCTGGGTCTGGGCCATGGCCTCGGCGATGGCGAAACCAGCATCCTCAGCAAAGTCTACAGCGGTGGCGATCACGCCATCGAAGTCGGGGCGGCAGAACTCAGTGAACACCTCAGCCACAGCGGTGGCGTGGGCGTTCTCCATGGCAGAGAAGGTGGCTGCGGTGGCCTGGGATGTGCAGGTCACGGACGACAGGGTGGAGCCGGAGAAGCCGCCGCTGAAGCCACCCTCGTTTCCTTCGTTACCCTCGTTACCCTCATCACCCTCATCGCCCTCGTCGCCCTCGTCGCCATCCTTGTCAGGGATTCCTCCCTCGTCACCCTCATCGCCCTCGTCACCCTCGTTGCCCTCATCACCCTCGTCGCCTTCGTCGTTGCCGCCGAGAGTGGGGCGGGTGAAGCCGTCAAGGCCCTCATTGCCCTCATCACCCTCATCGCCCTCGTTGCCGTCAGTGCCGTCCTTGGCGAGGAGGGTGCGGGAGGTGGTGGTGCCAGTGGAGACGGCGGCGGAGGCCTGCTCTGGGGCCATAGCGGCGCCCGCGACCATCAGGCCAACTGCAGCTGCGGCGTAGATCCTGCATGTATGCAGCACACCAGTTGTTGCAGAGCCCATGAACGTGTGTCAAGCCAGGCCTCTCAGCTTAGGACTGTGCAAACTTGGCTTGCACTTTCAGGACTACTAGTCCTATGCAGTACACTGGCCTGTGGATGGCAGTCCAGCTCAGGAGGGCCTGCACTAGTCACAGCTGCCAGTTGGCAGTCCAGCTCAGGAGGGCATGCACTAGTCACAGCTGCCAGTGAATGGCATGATCTGTGCCTGCAGTCAGCATCTACCTCCAGGACTTGCAGCCTATCTGCTTCATGTATTTGAGCTGGAGTGGGCAGCTCTAGTTGCAGAATTAGCTAAGTAGCATGCGTCCTAGTCAAAGCAGAGCTCTGTCCAGCTGCGTACTAATGCAGGCTTGTACTACTGCAGCACTACAAAGCTACAGCACTCTGCTCCAGATGAGACAACAATCAACAGGTCACATAGAGATCGTACGGGGTTGAGTGTTTTACAAGATCATGACAGATTTTGCAGAACGAAGGCGTACATGGTGAGTGTAGTCTTGAGATGCGGAGAGGAAGTGGAACGAGTGTACGCTGCTGTGGATTGCTGGATTGGAGTTCTAGTGGAGCTCGTAGATGCGGTGTAGTATTGTCCAGGCAGGTCGAGGTATATATACGTTTCCATCCGGATCTCATGGCTAGACCGGGCGCCGAGATGCATGTTCGAAGCGCACCGCCTGAGCGAGATCGATCGCGTGGCGCCGAGTGGCGACGGTGACCTGGAACTCGCCCAGTTCGCACCCATGACTGGCTCCGAACCACAAAACTACTGAAGGTAGTGCCGCGATGCCTAGAATCACGCGTCGTGAAGAACGTATACGCATCGTCACTCGTAGCCGTACAGTCACGGCGCAGATGCTGCTACGTAATTCGGTGTGCATCAATCTTGCGGCCCCGTAGCTATAGGCCTGCCAGTGGGCCTCTTACAGCGGGACATGGCGTGGCCACCATCGAGCCGCCCCCCATGGAGCCGCCCCCCGGCGCCAGGCAGCTCTCGTGAGTGCATGAGGTGACGACTCGGAACTCTCACCGCCGGCGCTGCAGGTGCGAAAGTTCCCCTACACGGATCCTTTCCGACTCTGCACAAGAGCGCGATGCGCGGTATCGTTGATCGCGATTCACTGGATGGCGCCATGCAGCAGCACCACCAAAAGCATATTCCATGCTACAGTTGGCCATGGCGAGAGTGCACTGGAGCTCCTTAGGTCTTGCGCACCATCCTGCTGGCGGCGATTCTGTGCAGGCAGCTGCTGATGTTCTATGGCATCTATTTAATTAAGCCAGATTTGTAACGATAGCCAGATCTGCTCTGTACCTGTGTTACAAGGATAAAGCGAGCAAGGCAGCCTGAGATAACACCGGAACAACAAGGAGAACACCACACCCACCCACGCAATCAGCTCTGGTCCTGTTTGACTCCTGCTATGTGATGCAAGCAAGTATACATGCCTCTCCAATGTTGTGCTTGTACATGTCAAATGTGCAGCATAATCGTGACAGTACTGACAGTACACGTATTACAAAAGAGAGGGAGAAGACAAACACCACAAAAGAATCTTATCCGGAACAACAGCAACATACACACAAGCACACTACAACCACGCCCACACCTCAGCCCAGCAGGATCGCGTCCTCCAGGCCCGCATCATGCCGCAGCCCCTGCTCACGCGAGATTACCAGCCCCGACGTCGACTGCCGTTACATCTCCGCATTGCCCCGCTACAACGACACAGACAACATCCCAGGTACACGATTTTTTCTGGTTCGGGTTCAGGATTGCAGCGGGCGACGGCTGCGGTTGGGGAAATGGGTTGGGGTCTGGGGGCTGCCAGTGGACGGGGCCCCCCGGCGGCTTGCGCATTGGGCCGGCTCCGGCTGGGCTGCCAGCTTGGGCAGCCTCGGCCGCGCGGGCGGCGGGGTCGTATTGCGTGCGGGCACGGGGGTGCGTGTGTTGGGGGGTTGAGCTGGGACGGGTGCACACATGTGTGGGTGTGGTGTGGGGGTGTGTGGGTGCGTGTTCAGTGGATTCCTGTCGGGCTGATCAATGTCGAGGCGGGGTGCTGTACATATTTAAACGTGTGCGGGTGCTTGCTGTGACTTGGCCCTGAGTTCAGGCGGATTCGAGGTGGCTGTCGCTCTCCTGACGCACGTGCTTTGGGTTGTTCGTGGGCTTCCTCGTTGACCTGGCGGTGCTACCGGCCCCTCTGCATGCGGCTTTGTCCTTATAACACAGACAGCAACCACAGCGCCCACTGGACGATCGCGCCTTTGGAAATGCGCCCACTAGCAGCAGCCACATCCCCCGACTGGCCGACGAATCGCACGGCAGCCTTGCCCATGAAGCCACACGACTCGACGGCAAACGGAACAACTTGAAACCGGAACGCTGCATGATCAGGCACGTACGTCCCGCCTGCAGCGGTCCCGCTTCCTGTTCTCCGCCCGCTCCGCTGTCGCACCCGTCACGCGTGCCGCGGCGGCCACGTACGAGGCCGCCGGCGCACGCGTGACCACGGCTTCCACGCCAGCCATCTCCAGGCCTCGTGCGCAGGAATGCGCAATCGATTGCACATGCATATGCCACTGGCACCGCGCTTACGTATGTACGTCAGCATTGCTGACTCAGCATGAAACAAGCTTCTATCCATACAACAGAGTAAAACGGTAAGCTATGTCAATGGAA
This sequence comes from Ulva prolifera, assembly GCA_023078555.1. Classification (NCBI taxonomy): domain Eukaryota; kingdom Viridiplantae; phylum Chlorophyta; class Ulvophyceae; order Ulvales; family Ulvaceae; genus Ulva; species Ulva prolifera. Next base: position 1,233,235 of record CM041197.1, read on the forward strand.
TTTCCTTCTTGAAGCCTGTTCACTCTTCTGTCAGTCTCAGCGCTAGCGGCGAGCTCTGAAGCTGCGCGCGTGAAGCACCACAGCAAATTAGCGACCTATCGCTCGATGGACGTTTCGCTCGAGGCAGAGCTGAAGTTGTCAGCTCAGACGTACCCACTGGCGACTTGATCCGCCGTCCGCGAGCAAGTTGTGGCAGCAGCCATGCGCCGCGGGGCAGCACGGACACGCGTGCACGCAAGTTATACACGTGGCAAACGTCTACCCTGTGTACCTGTAAGGTAGATCACGAAAAATTGAACAGCCGCGATTGTTCACCTCAACGAACACCACACAAGCTGTAAACAATTTCCTGCTGTCGATGTGCTGCCCGCTTGCGCTCACGCACCCGTGAATGCGGCTGGCATCACATGCATGCATGTGCACGCATCAGCTCCTGCTGCTGCGTCAGCCGCGCGGAGCTACGGAACCGTCTCTCGTTTACGCTTTTGTAATGATACACCGAACCGTCTCGCGCCGTCTGCGTGCGTGCCGCAATTGTGCACGTGCACGTGTGTGCGATGCCTGGGCATCGACATATATATATATATATGGCTTATGGCTTATATATATGGCTTATGGCATATGGCTTCCGCGTGTACCGGCGCGCTGTTTCGACTGCAACTGCTCGGCGGTGCAGACCTTTGCAGAGGCTATGGCCGGCGCCTGATCAAGCTGCTGACGCTGCAGCTTGATCAGCGCGCTGGCCCGGCTGCTGCGTGGGCGCTGCTGCAGTGTTGTCGTGTGTGTGGATATTTGGTTGTTGCTTCGGAAGAGATGAGTTTGTCGTGTTTGTTTAATCCCCTTCATTCTTCTGTAAACCAGCTCTTCTGTACATGTAAACCAGCTGACCGTGACGTGTTTGGCAGCAACATATGCTCAAGCGGCCCCCATGCACGCAGCACGCGCAGCAACAACCTCGAGTGACACGCGTCCGTGGTCGATCGGGGCGAGGCGCATGAGGCCATCGCAAACGCTGCGCGATTTTTGACCATTTCTTCGCTGTGCCTGCGCGGCCGTCACTATGAGCGGACAAGGTTGCAACAGATACACACCGCAACCGCTGCGCCGAGCATTTTCAAGGCAGCCACGCGAACTCTTTGTATTATGGTTGTATTATGGCATCGTATGCGCGCAGCTGTGCAGATCACGCAGTGCGTGCGACTGTCACCGTGCCGGTACACGTCATCGCCGCCGACGGCGCCACCGCGCAGGCTTGAGCGCTCCAAATGCATGCAGTCATGCGTGACGGTAAGCTTGCATGACGATCCGTGGCGGGTGGCTTCGCGCCGCACCTGCGCCACAAGATTGGTACACACTGAATTACGCAGGCGCATCCGAAAGGTCTCGCGGAGCATTATACGACATGGCGCAAGGCGTGCGCATGCTGCCGCAGTTCAGCGTTGCTTACATCAGGTCATTGGTGCGAACTGCGTGCCGACGTTGCCACCACAGCCACGATCGCGAATCATGAGCTCTGCACTCGCCACCGCCCCGGACGCTCGAAAGCGTATATATGCGCCCCACTACCGCTCCTACTCAACACTGCCTTCTTCCGTCCTCCAACTTTCCTCCGAATTCCTTCAGTCAGTCAGAGTCCACTTGATCGCGCCGTGGCCAAACTTCCGCACCAGGACTCGATCTCAATCTCAAGATGTGCGTCCTCGTGAAACCGATTGCCCTCGAGCGAGTTGGTCGTGTGTGCTGCGACTGTGGACTGCACTCAGTTGTGTGATGCAAGGACAATGGTCGGAGATCGTCTGTGTGTGGCGTGAGCTGGGTCCACGGCAATCCCTTCGCTGCTGCTGCTTTTCCGGCAGCACAGCAGCGGTAGCATATGCATGCCCTTGTTCGCGTGGTCACGCCACCGCATCTCTCGAGAGAGAGTGTGGCACCTGGCGATATGCATGTACAGATTTGTGTAGCACCTGAGGGGTAGATAGCTCACTTGTGAGGGAGACCTCAATATTAATTGTCCTTGAGGAGCCAGGATTGTGAGGCCTGCAGTACCAGGCATCAACATATGAAACTTTCCCGGAGATGAGCTTTGAGAATGAGCATCCTGTTTTTGTTTTTGGAGAGTTGCTTGCTGCTTCACAACCAGCCATGATCTGTCCAGCATGAGAGGCTGCAGCCCTGGTCCCTGGTACCATGAGCCCGGTACCACGTGTTGGCTGTTGTATTGGTTGTATTGGTTGTATCTCTGAGAACCAGAGCATCAGTTCTACCACATTTTGTTGATATGAGCACGCATGCAGGATCTACGCCGCAGCTGCAGTTGGCCTGATGGTCGCGGGCGCCGCCATGGCCCCAGAGCAGGCCTCCGCCGCCGTCTCCACCGGCACCACCACCTCCCGCACCCTCCTCGCCAAGGATAACGACGGTAACGAGGGCAACGAGGGCGATGAGGGTGACGAGGGCAATGAGGGCCTTGACCGCTTCACCCGCCCATCCATGAACAACGGGGACGAGGGCGACGAAGGCGACGAGGGCAATGAGGGTGACGAGGGCAATGAGGGCGACGAGGGTGGTGTCGTTGACAAGGACGGCGATGAGGGCGATGAGGGTGACGAGGGCAACGAGGGCAACGAGGGTAACGAAGGAAATGAGGGTGGCTTCAGCGGCGGCTTCTCCGGCTCCACCATCTCCGCCGTGACCTGCACATCCCAGGCCAGCGCAGCCACCTTCTCCACCATGAAGAACGCGCACGCTACCGCTGTGGCTGAGGTGTTCACTGAGTTCTGCCGCCCCGACTTCGATGGCGTGATCGCCACCGCTGTGGACTTTGCTGAGGATGCTGGTTTCGCCATCGCCGAGGCCATGGCCCAGACCCAGGCTGCGTGCGTGTCCACCGGCATCGCGTTCGGTTGCTCCTCCGCCGTCGCCACCGCCGAGGCCTGGGCTGAGGCCACCGCCGAGGCGCACTCGACCGCCGTCGCGGCCTCTGCAGAGGACTGCGAGTGCCTCGCCGACGCCGCCGCGCTGTCCGTCGGTACCGCGTCCTCCTTCGTGGAGCTCATCGCCGACGCCTTCGCCCGCGCTGAGGTCACTGCCTGCGTCGAGGGTGACGCCGAGTCCTTCGCGGTCGCCTTCGCCTGGTGCTCCGCCCGCGCCTACGCTGTCGTCTTCACCAAGGTGCGCCCTACTAGTAGCCCGCCGATGCATGCACTGTTGGTTGAGGGTGCTACCCTGTGGCTATGTCTTTACAATTCTCTTCGAGAATCCCTGCATGTTGATGAGCCTTCTGAGGGCCGTCTCAGACTCTCTGCTAATCGTACCTTTGTCCAAAGCAGCCACTGCAGTCATGATGGTCACTGCGTGGGTGTGTGCAGGCGATCGCCCAGGCTCTGCTCGAGGGCGACTGCTTCAACACCAACGTGGCCACCGCCATCACTGCCGTCACCGGCGCTGACTTCGAGGTCATTGAGGGCTGCGAGCGCGGTGACTTCGCTGTTGGTGACGCCGCTGGCTCCACCGACGGCTCCACCGCCGAGGGCGTACGCTCCCCAACACCGATGCTGAGATATACTGTAACTTCCAGTTTAAAATTGAAGGCAGGACAGACACTGTTTTGATGGTGGCGTCGGTGCAGCCTTGCGCTCTTGTCGCTGCACGTTGTGCAGACCGCGGCAGTTGACTGCAGCTGCAGCATGCATGCGTCAGCCTGTTTGCTGTCTCGAGCGAGCGAAAATCTTGAAATGCCAGTACACTCCAAGCATGTAGCAGCACTCGGTGCACGTTCATGTCCTGGACCTCGCATCTGATGACCCTGTCCCAGAGATCGCTTTCCCTGGGCTTGAATCATGCAGAGTGCTGCTTTGTCTCGTCCATTCTCAGTCAATGTGCCAGAGACACGGCGTGGCGTGACGTCTCCCCGATGCGTGTGCAGCAGGCGAACGAGGACACCCACTAAGCTGCTGCACCCCAATGACTGGAGGTGGTGAAGGAAGACGTGCAGTGAGACCTTCACAGGCGCAGCTCCGCCTCATAAAGCCATGCAACGGACTGTGATAGCCAATGAAGCACCACAGTCTCCGTTGGAATGCATTTGATTTACTTTTATATTTGCTTTACGTCAGATTTTCCTCCGAGATTTGCATGATGATGAAAGAGTACTGTGCTTGTCGCCTTATGATGCTTCTCTTTGAGGCGGTCTGCCAGGGTAGTGCCCGCACTGCAGCGTGGCTGCATGCGCTTGGCTTGTTAGCTGCATCTGAGCTGCCCAAAGACTGAGCATCTGAGAAGAAGGCTGTATTTTTCAAGCTGTAACAAGCACTACTCCCCCGCTGTGTGTCATCTGTCAAATGAGTACAATGTGTACATGTCAGACCTTACTGCATCCATCTTGCCAGATTTTGGAAACTGTGGGAAATGGCCAATGTTCTGTACAGAACACACATTTTTTCATGTACAAACTCAAGTAAGCAACAAGAGAGTTTTGAGCCACATCCTGAGGATATTTGTGCTGCTGAGCAGCAGTTGGCGCTGGCCTGTGGGCTATTTACAAAGGAGTGAACGGAGACAACAAACACTGGCCTGTGGGTATTGTGGGTTGTGAGATACAGGACAGCTTGGGAAGTTGTGCTGATGTCATGGTATGGATATGATGGTTCAATCATCCAACATTGGGGTGAAGCAACTGACAGTGCATGACTAGTGCCAGGAATCAACAGACCTGGCCACTCTTGGCCAGCATTGGGACACACTTCACACAGCCACCACGTTTCCCATTCTAGCTCAGTTAGGCTCAGCTAGGTTTCTAGGTCGCTAGAATAGGCTATCCATCCACATAGTCCTCATCACCATGAGCTTGAGCAGGTTGGTATGTATCTGTGCGAAAGTATCTTGCTGCACTTCTCAGCAGAATCAGGTGATGCATGAGCATGCATGCATTTCACCACTGTATACAGTACCGGCCGTTGCACCTCATAATTCACTCCCACTTCACCTTGACCTGCTGCCTCTTTGTAATATGGGTCCAATGCCTGGACTCCTCCTCAAGTTTTCTTTGAGGCCCAAACATGTGCACAGAGTGTACAATGCAATCCCAAAGTGTGGCCTGGGCCCCTAAGGCAATTGCTGGGCTGCATGAGGTTCACATGGAGCCCCAGGCCACATGAGCCTGTCCAGCATGTGGACCCTCTGGTGTTCAGTCAGTCCAAGGCACTACTGATCGCCTTGCTGTCAGCGATGTGCCTGAAGGCCACATCTCACATGGAATATGACCTCTAATATTTTTTTCAACAGATGGCAATGCAGATGTTACCCCACAGCTCTGTGGGAGATTACTGTAGCCAAACTGTCCCCTGTGCTCTAGCCCTATGCATTGAGTCACAGTGCTTTGCCTGCTCGCATGTGCCTTTGTGCTTGTTACATCTTTGTCCTAACACACACAGCCACAGTGCTCTGTGTTGGTCCTGTCACAGTGTGCATCTGTCAGGCAGTGCTTGCTTGTATGGGGCATACTGTAACCATGCTCATGCACAGACATTGTTCACTCAGTCATGCATCTCCAGGATAGCCTGGATAGGGCCGTAGCAGTGGTCTTATCTTGCTGTGGTGGGATAGAGCATCTACCTCTGGATAAAGCCAGCTGTTCAAGACAAAATGGCCATGTGCACAGCCTGATATGACCTGTGACATCCCACTCAGCTGTTACAATGCAAAAGTTCACAGGGCTGGACATTGCCCACTGTTTTAGAGATGAATCACTGATGTGCACAGCAAGATATGGATCCACCCAGAGTGCCAGTACTGCACGCACGACTGCGTAGTCTTGTGAATCACAAGTTGTGATGCCCTGATGCCCGCACTGTCGCAAGGGTGGTGCTGGTTTGGTGGACAGGTTGTGGAGCTGCCTGCCTCGTCGATTGTCCTTTTTACACCATGTGTAACGCACACAACGCGCAGGAAACCGTTGCATGCAGGTTGGCATGCATCATGACACAGCACTGCCACCAGCCTGAACGCCTGGCGTGCCGCTCCGGACATCCTCTGTACTGCTACTCACTACTCAACTGATGGACGCAGCTCAGTTGGGGCCGGGAACGCACCCGCCCAGCCATCATACCCACAGCTGTGCAAGCACCTCCATGCGTAGGAGCAGTCCCTGCCCACGCAGGGCAGATTCGCAGATGCTAGAATCGCGCAGATGCCAGAATCAGGCATGGAACGATTTCGCTCGACTGTACTCCAGCAGGGAGCACACTGGGCGTGCTTGGGCCGCTGGCGGCAGGTGGTCCGCCACGTGTGTGGCTCAGTGACGACAGCTCCATGCAGGCCTCGGACCCCCCATGCATGGTGCTTCACATGCATGGTGCAATACGAGGGACCTGACGTGGCACGGACGCACAGGTGGCAGGCCTGCAATTGCAAGCCCTGAGTCTTCCTCTCATTCATTTGTCGGTCTCGGGTCTTGCGTCTTGCGAGCGAGGAGCTCCCGGCCGGTGCGGATGAGGGTGGAGCGGACCTCCTGGAGGCCCCGCTGCAGGTCCGCCCTGCACCGCAGACGTGCGTACGGCGCCTGTTTCGGCGGCCGCTGGCGGGCCGAAGGTGGCCGCACGTCAAACACGCAGCCGCCGTGTCGCCTTTGGTCATGGGCAGATATTCCGGGCCGATTGGCATGTGCCAGTGACGCGGGGTCGGCGTGCCCGCGGATCCTCAACGCGCAACGGCAACTCCGGGCGCCACCGTGCGGCCGCGACCGAATGCATGCCGTTGCCAGATCACCGCAGCGGACACCAGGCCGCGGCTGCCTTCGTTGATACATGTCCAGTCTGGCAATGGCATGCAGAAACCAGATCTGAGGGCAAGCAGGTGTGCAGGGGCGCCTGTGCGAGCATGGCGGAGACCGGCGGCAGTGAGGCCACACGAGGAGAGAAAGCAAGGGAAAAAAAAAGGGGGGGAGGGGAGAAAGTTTGCAGCCACAGCACGCAGCACGCAGCATGCAGCGCACCTCTGCTGCGGGTCCTTCGAGGTCTCCAGCTTCCGCATCACCTCATCGTGCAGGAGGTCCAGCCGGGCCATCTCCCGCTGGAGCTGCGGCAGAGTCCGCACGTCGCCGGCCGGCACAGGCGGCTCCCCCGGAGTCCGGCCGGCCCGCTCTGCGGCGGAGGTGCGTGCGTGCGGCGGCGCTGTGGCGGCAGCAGAGCCTACGGGGCGGTCGTGTGCCTGTTCACCACCCCGCCCCGCAGAGGAGGCCTCCACACTGCCGGCCGTGGAGCAGGTGCTGCCTGCACCCACACCGTGGGCTAAATCCTCTTATTGGTTCTTGTTTGTCTGTGCTCCTGTTATTCATCGTTTTCCATTGCTGTGGCTGATGTGGCAGAGCGCACATGGCGTACGGCAGATACTGGGGGGTCTGAAATCAAGGCAGCTCAGCGCGGCTGCCGCAAGCAGGGCACACAATGCATGCCGCCCTGGCACGGTGCACCCCTGTGGTGCTGCGGCGTGCTCGGAACACGTTGTACACAACAGCTATAGCAAAGACACACTGGGGCGCCACACCACAGAGAAACATTGATCAGCTTGACCACATACGAAGTAATCTTAGTGCTGTGAATATTGTGCCTGCTTGCAGGCTGCATCCCCAACCACGTTCACCAAAGTGATCCAACTCTGCTTTTAGCCATGGCAGACTTGGATCACAACATGGTCAAAGATGCTGACGCGTAATGCTGCCCCGATGTAATGCAATGGGGCACACGGGTGCTAGAGCACAGAAGCATGTCACGCCGCGCAGCGCACCTCTGCGCCTTCCACTGGCGCCCGCCGTCCCCCGCAGCATGCCCACGCCGGAGCTCTGGGGCCGCCGCTCCACGCTGCCACGCCGTGCGGCCCCCCGCTCGGCACCGGCAGACCCCTCGAGGACCTGCTTCCGCGCTCGGGATGCACGCGTCGACTTGATCAGCAGTGGGGGCCTCGCCGGCACTGGCCGATGCGCCGCGGCGGCTTTCGCCCGCGGCGGCCCTGCGGCTTTCGCCGGCTGCGGCGGCGCTGCGGCGCGGTTGCGGGAGGCTGCGGTTGGGTTGAGGTGTCCCGGTGGCCGTGAAGCATGCGCAGGGCGGCCTGAACGAGTGCCGGATGCCTTGTGGGATGCCGGTTTTGAGTGAGAGCCGCTCCCGTCCGGCGAATACTGCGTACCAGACTCAGACCGGCCTGCATGCGCTGTATGGTTTAGTCACCCTTGGGCGCCACCATGCAGAAACGGCATACCATGCATGTCCACATAGCTCACAGGCAGGCCGGTTGCAGTGGACAGCAGCTTTTTTTATTCTGGTTCACAATGACCACACCAGCACGCACGAGAGCATAATCAGTCACTGACAAACAATCCAAGACCATGCACAAGCAGCCTCGACACAGCACGCAGACCAACACACCGTGGAGTTGTCAAGGCCTGAAGTGGGGCTTCAAGACCCAGGCACACGGAACTGAGAGCTCTGGGCGTACCTCTGTGTCCTGCGCCAGACTCCTGCCCAGCCCAACCCGCACCACCGCCACTCTCCCATGCTGCTTCGGCAAGGGAGTACTCACGGCGCTCCAGCTCGCCACCCTGCCACGATTCCGTAGCCTCGCCGTCCTTGGACCCACCATCAGAGGACCCACACCCACCGTTCCCATCCCGTGTGTCGGCCCGCTGACACCCGCCGCTGCCATCGCCCCTGAAGGACTCGGAGCCAGTACGGCTCGGCTGCAGGCATCTGTCACACGACCAAAGCGCAGTTGCCTGGTCACCCATGCTGTGCTTGGCCGCGGCGCGGCCCCCGGCTGTGCCGAGCGTCTCTCCCGCCTGCGCATCACGCATGGCCGCCTGCCCGGTGCATCGCTGACTGGAGCAGCCAGATGACTCCCCACCGCTGTGCGAGGCCGCACCGGCCCGCTGCAGAGCCGGCGGGTGACCCGTGCGCTGCGCGCGTGACGCACTGCCACAGCTGTGCGCGCTGCCACGGTCTGACCCTCGCTCGTGGCCCGCGGACACAGTGGCGGAGTGTGCTGAGCCTGCTGAGCTCACTGCATCCCGCACGGCATCCCTTGCAGCGCACGACCTCCCCCCCGGATGCCCAGCTGACGGCCGCGCAGCAGCCGGCTGCGCATGCTGGTGTGTTACGGCACACGCCTGTTCTGGAGGCGGCTGCTCAGCACGAACAGAGCCGCTGTTGCCGTCTGGCCCCCGGCAGAAGATGCCAAAGCCGTGTGCAGTGCTGCTGTCCTCCTCCGCTGTACCGCCTGCCACATGGCAGTTGGAGCTTTCCGGCCACCGCGCGTGTGAAGATGCATGCCTGCTGCCAGCCGACGGGGAAGCAGACCTCTGCGGCGCTGAGCTGTCGTGGCCATGCATGTCCCCGGAGCCATCAGCCGCACTCCGGCCGGCGTCACAGTGATCCCGTGGCTGCGCGGCTGCGACGGGTGCAGGGTCCGGGCAGGCTGCGGCATGCTGTGAACTTGCCCCTGCGGCACTCCCCGCTGACGAGGCAGGCTGGCTGTTCGTGCGGAGCGTAGCGTGCTCCGGAGGGCAGGCTTCGTCCGCCGTGGCAGGCACGGGCGCCGGGGCGGCAGCAGGCGGCGGCTGCGCATCTTGGGTGCGCACCCGCTCGGAACTGCCCAGCAGCGAGGCGGCATTTGTGTGTGCATCATGCACACCCCCGTCCCCAAGCCACTGTCCCACCTCCCCGGCAGAAGCACCATCTGCACCCCCAGCAGCCGCAACTCTGATAGTGGGGGAGCTCGGCTGTGCATCTCGTGCACCCCTCACTGGCTCCAGCAGCTGGGGAGCGGCTCCTGTAGCCACTCCGGTGCCTGGCATCGGCATGCCGGGGAACTGCACCACATGCGGCAGAACGTGCACTGGCACGCCGGCCGGGGCCTGTATATGCATGGCCGGCATGCCTGGGCATTGCAGCACAGCACTCACGCCGCCTTCCCGACACGCCGCCCTGCCCACCGCAGGGTGACGGTGCCCCCCGGCCACAGTGGTGGTGGGCGCATCATGCGCCGTGCTCATGAAACCCTGACCGCATGCGGCCTCCCGCATCGGCACACCTTGTGGCGCAGCGCCGCTTGGGTCCCACCCTGAATATGCCGTGGCAGGTCTTGCATACACTTCAGCTGCGGGCCCAGCAGCGACCCCGCCGACGTGATAGGCGCCCACGCCGGCAGCAGGCATCCAGCCCTGGGCCGCTGCCGCTCCACCGCAGTCCCCACCCTGAGGTCTAGCCCGATGCACCCCAACCCATGCTCCACTCCCTTGCGCGCCATCCGGAAGCTGCCGGAAGCTCGGCGAGCCGGGGCGGGCCGCACATGCAGCCGCCGCGCGGCCTCCCTCTTGGCAGAAAGGCGCGACACCGCGTGCTGGCATGCGCGCCGCGCCGCGCCAAACGCTCGGGTCCGACCCGGTGCAGCCTGGAGTGCAAGGTGCGGACACGGCATCAGTCGGACGGGCGGCGGGAGGACAGTAGTCTCGGGTGCATGCATGCATGTCTCCGACGGCAGCCCGGCCTGCGGCTGGGGCTGAATATCCATACTGATCTGCATGGGCGACGCCGCCGGATGCGCCATGGCCGGGACCCGCGTGGGGGGAACACGAGCGCGAGCTACACGGCCATCCGTGTGCTGATGTCGGTGCTGTGCGCGCTGAGGACGGCAGCGTGCTCAGCGCAGCATCTCGGTCAAAGTTGCCCTGGCTCGGCAGGCGGGCACCCACGCTGAGGGATCGCAGCGATAGCTCGGCTGCAGCGAGCGGCTCTGGCCGAGCGCCGTCGGCACCATGCCCCCGCCCCCCTCTGCATGACACTGTCATGCTCTGCTGCTCCGGATACGCAGCCTCTGCGCCCGCCGACCACGCTCCGCCTTGGTCGGCTCGAGCATGGTGTGAGAATGCGTAGGGGGGGGACTCAGAGTGCTGGACAGGTGGGTTCGGGGGCGCTGTGGTGTGTGAGGGGTAGCCGCCGGCATGGCCGGGTGGGGCTGCGGAGCGGCGGGGCGGGGCGGAGGCTGGGCGGGCCTGGAGCGTGTTGCAGGCGTCGGCCAGGGGCTCGCAGCTGTGGGCACCTCGGGCGCTGCGGGGCGACAAGCACAGCTGCAGGGGAGCGCTCGGCCGCTGAAATGTGAACGCGTTCTCAGCCACGGCGGTGCCTGGCTTGAGTGTCTCGTAGGCCTCCGCGACCCTGCAGTCATGAGGTGAGTCTGAGGTGCCATATGCGCAGTGTCCACCGGGCTGGAAGACTGAAATTAAGGACCGCTGGGACGGCAAACAGGCCGAGCCTTCTGCAGCATTCCCAGACGAAGCTGTGGCATCGGCTTGACAGTTGACAGACTGGCCGCAAGAGGCTGCCATCGATACTCACGGCTAAGGCATGGCTCCTCACCGCAGAGTGGGACGACGTCCAAGGCCGTGGACCTACTGCGAAGCAGAGGCAGGTGTCCGTGTGAGCTGGGCACCAAGCAAGATCGGTGTGACAACACGGTTACATACGCAGCGCAATGCGCTGCGGCAGATGCGACTCCAGGCGCCACGAGCCGTAGAGAAGCACGGAGAGGGGGGCAGCACCTGGTCACGCTCTCCAGTCCCCGGACTAGCGCCTCAGAGGCGGCCTCCATCGCGGACTCGGCATGCACGCCGCGCATCTGCAGGGCGCGCACTACAGCCACCTCCTGGCGCATGCGCGCCTCCGCCGCCCGCAAGGCAGCCGCCGGGGCGGCGGCGGACGCGGCCGCAGCCGCGGCGGACACCTCCGCCGCGTGGGCTCGCTTGTACACGTCTGCCAGCTCCGAGCGCAGTTCGTCCATCGCTGTTCGCGCCGCTTCCACCTCCTGCCGCGCCGATGCTGCGGCCTCTCGTGCGGCCTCGGCCTCGGCTGCGGCCTCGTCTGCGCGCCTGGCCTCCATGGCCTGCTGATCTGCAGCGGCCTGAGCTGCTTTGACAGCAGCTCGGGCTTCCTCTGCTGCATTCTCGCGAGCCATGAACGCCTCTGTCTCCCCAGCTACAGCCTGCAGAGATACCATTGGATGAGCGTTTGACTGATCATGGAGAGCGAAGCGTCAGGTTCAATGTAGTTGTCATAGCGTAGTGGACACTTTTATCCATGCCACGCTTCTTGTGAAATCCGACATATGTGTCGTCAGTGTCAGAAGAGTCGGCCTACCCGGTGTGCTGCGTCCTGGGCTTCTGCGGATCCCTGTCGAAGCTCCTCGACCTCGACTGTTAACGCACGAATAGTTATCTCTGCATTCGATAGTTCTTGTTGCAGGTTGCGGATGTCGTGCTGCCGCATTGACACCGTATCCTCGAGTGTGGCATTTCTAGCTGTGGAGTCAGCGAGCTGCTCATGCACACTGGTCAGCTCCTTCCGTGCTCTGTCTGCCTTTTCTTCAGATGATTCCTGATCCTGCAGCAATTTCTGCGCTGTCAGCATGGAGGATAGCTGCAGCGACTGGAAGCTGGCAGGGAGGATGCGAATTTGTTAACCTGCACGGTTTGATGTAGGGCATCTTTCAGCTCGATGATTAGCTGCCGCAGTTTGGACACCTCTGTTGCATGCTTCGTTGCTTCTCCGTCAGAGGTTTTCTGAATCGCCCTCGCATTCTCATTCGCCTTGTCTACTTCCCGTCGGAGCGAAGCGGCGTTCTGCTCCGACTTGGCCAGCTGCTCTTGCAGGTCTCGCAGAGCGGCAACAGCAACTGCATTGTTTGCGAAGCTTGTTGCGACAAGGTTCGCGCCTCGTCTCCTCCATGTTTCAGCAGGCAGCTGCTGCTCGAGCGCATGTAATTCCGTACTGCAATTTCGACGCGATGATCGGGTGAGAAATGAAGGCGTACCTTGAGAGTACATTGAGCATCTTCAGAAGATAAACCATGATATAACGTTAGCTGCGCGGTTGCAGGCGGGCACAGGGGGTGCAGGAAGGTCTACACAGGGCCACAGAACAGTGCTGTAATGCCGCGCAAAGAATGATCGGGTCGCTGCCATATCTCTATTAGTCACAAATTTGACTTGTATAATGCAGGTGCTTCCGAACTGCCTATGTTCTGCCGTGGAATGGAAATCCGGATGTCAACACTGAATGGGATGGAGGAAAACGCGACGTGCACCGCACTGGAAAGTGCGTTGTCTGGAGAACAACGTTTGCTAAATGCACGTGCTTCGGCGGTCGTCGGAGTTGTGATTACTTGCTGTAGTGCTTTTGCCTCAACGGCACTGCCAATTGAACAGGCTAGCAAGCGCACCTTCGCCACTACTTACTGAAACACTGGCCTCGCAGCCCGCAGCGATGCGTGCCGCGAAGGTCAGATGGATCCTGGTTGAACATCGTGGCAGCAGCCATTGTTTATAGTGTTTTGCTTTTGTTCCTATTGCATGAACAGCACATTTTATCGTTGGTGATGCAGCAGATATAGTTCATGCCAACACCAGCCTCGAATCAGTACAGCCTGCAACATTACAACAGATTCTTCAAAAGGAAAAGATATGGAACAGCAGTGACAATACTCTAGATCCATGCCAGCAGCTTCCACCACAAAATATCCCTCATGTACCGCAAACATGGTCTCGCCTGTACTTTTCACCACAAGCAACCTCACCCCGCTCATGGTGCAGCAGCAATGACCGATCAACTGTACAAAGCTCATACATACGAGCTCATGGGCACGCTGTTCCATGCCACATCCCCCAGGTGTGACGAACCAAATTTACGATGGAAAATCTCCTCTCCTGCCACCCAGACATCATCGATTCACTCTCACACCAACACCTTGCCTCCAGAAAGAGGCCTGTGCAGCTACTCAACACAACTCAGGCTTGCACAGCTTCGAACGTTGGTAGCATAGCCCATCCCTGCCAACTGCATACTTTTCCAAACCTCTATGTACCCACCCCGCCAACCCGCCCTGTACTCATTCACATGCTGCATGGCTTGCTATAAACACTCTCTAGACCTATCCCGCTGCACTTTGGCAGGACCTGCTCTGCACAGCAGACCGCCTCTGTGCCACTCACAGCCCCACCGGCAAGCGCCCAAACATGTCCCACCCCACTGCCGCCCCCGATATGACCACCACAAAGGACACCAATGCCCATCGTCTAAGAGGGGAGTAGCACGTCGTCTTACCGTCCACCAGGGCACGCACTCTGCTCAGCCAAAGGCCCAAACTGTCAAGACTGCTGCTACAAGCACAACGACACGCACATGCAAGCAAACAGCCTGCAGGGGCAGAATTCGAAAACCACTGCCCCGTCAGACCATCAGCTGTGGCCAGGGCAGCTTGTGCCACAGCCGCCCCAGGCGCTCGCTCCCCCATCTCCAGAGGAAACGCCCGCAACACGCGCAGCAAGAGCCGCACTCTCAGAGCAACACTCTCAAACGACCTCAAGGAATGGGGGTGCCTGTGGTCCTCACACGGTGTGGCAGCACAGCCCTGAGCCTGAGGTGCCTCCCAGTGACAAAGCACTCCATGAGTTCTCACAACAGACAATGTATGTTTTTTTTTGTTAAACTGGCAGAGTGGTGGAGGGAGGGAGGGAGATTAGTAGGAGACGTTGATGTAGTCAGACATGCAGGCGACCTCGGTGTCGTGTTCGCTCATGATGGTTCCGATGATGTCCTTCACGGACAGCATGCCGAGCAGGCGGCCGCTGTCAAAGACCGGGATGTGGCGGATGTTTTTGTCCTCCATCATCTGCATCGCCTTGAGCACATCTGCAGACAAGAGGATGTCCTGGTGTGCCCTCATGAAGCACGGCCATACCTTTCCGCTACAGCCACACACGGACTCGCCCGTATCTCCATAAAATGTCAAATTACTAGCATCAATGCAGGCTACGTACAGCGGGATGTTCGCTTGATCTGTGCCGTGGCTGGAGCAGCTCTTGCTGGTCTCACCAACAAGAGCACGGCGAGCGGGTGTCCAGTTTGAACTGGACAGCTTGAGCGTGATGTAGCTCACAATGCAGGCATCAGCGCTGAGAGTGTGATTCAGGTCAGAATTCAGGCAAAGTGGCTGGGTTTGCTGGCGCTGCGGCTGCAAGGGCGCACTGTCATCGGGGGTTAGGGTGTGGAGCTCTCGAGTACCGGTCATGAGGGCAGAACAGGCCATCTCCTTGGAGCTCTGCACACACAGGCCGAATGCATCACTGCCATATCCATGCTTTTCAATGCCAAATGGCATGTTGGCGATTGATAAAGATAATAAGAAAACACTGACGTTTTGATAGGAAGCCTTCAGGCCTGGTGGCACGTCACAGAGGGCGGATTGTCAAGCGAGCAACTGGGGAAGCACCTTGCCAAGAACAGCCACTTTGCGGACGTAATCTGCACAGCAATCAACATAGGTAAATCAACTCGTGGTATGTGCCTGATGTGAAGTGCATCTTCCGGTGTGACCAGGCCTGGGAGTGGCCAAACACAGAGCAGCAGCAGATTCAGCTCATCAGCACCAAAAACAATCACAGCTTGAGCCACGGTAATGCGACGACCGTTTCTATTGCAAAGCGCAATTTATCAAAAGCCAGCGTACCGCGCTCGGTGATGATGCCAGCAACGTTCTCTTGCTTCAGGTTTCCAGGCTCGACTTCGCCCTTGACGACAACCACAGAGCCCACGTTCGCGCCAGCCATCTGCACAGCAAGTCAGGGACATGTGACTCAAATGATCCAGTGAATGTAGCGTGCATTTATTCAAGGTTGCATGCTGCTGGTGTCAAAATGGGCGACATCGTCCGTGGTGACTCATTCAACATTCATTGAATTACCGATGGTACAATGCTGAGCTGTCTGAGGTTCAGAAACAGTACGCGAATGCTTGATCACTTTGTACAGTGCTGCCAACAAACTCCGTGCTGGAGAGCTCGAGACGGATGGACGTGGTTATACACTGAACACAAGATGCTGTTTTCAAGTGTGTTGAGTGCCGTCAGCTGTAGCTGTCTGGCAGTGGTGATACGGCACGCCAGCTTAGAATGCTTAGTGATCGAAGTTGGCATGCCATGGGACCTCATGCGTGATCTGTTTGACGAGAGCTCTCATCTGAGCTTCCCAGTTGAGCCTGATAAGAGGCATGGGTGGAGGTCGCAAGCATGCAAAGCAGAGGAGCGGAAGACGTATTTAGTGGGGAGATGTGCTGTTGACATCTTATGGACTGTGAAGTGTCCGCACATGATGCTCCGATGCCTGGTGCATGGAGCACAGTTGGAGGCATGTCACACCTTCTCAATGGCATCAAACACCTTGTCAGACACCTTGACCGTGAAAAGGCCTGCAGTGATACCTCCTGCTTCTTCCTGCAGCTCAGAAAGAGTGTTGTAGCGGCAGTAAGTCCACTCACTGAAGACAAGCCGCATCCAGAATCGAGAGCCACATGCTCCAGACGTGTGGTCAGGCAGTGACGCCGGTGTCAGCAACACGACACCACACCGTAGCGAACAGTACGCTACAGCCGCAGGCACAATGCGGTGCTGCCCTCGGATCAGCCATCGTGCTCATTGGGAACAGTGGTGATGCATTGCGCATCTGAGGCACACGCACGGCACAGCATACGTGTGGCTTGCACGCAGCTCGAAATGGGTCAGGTCTGTTGTGGTAGCCGTTCCGTGACCTTGCAATGGCCACTCGCGACATGAACCAGTCACGAGGCCATGGCAGCGGCCCTTGCCATCCTCACGAATTCACGGGCGCACAGCTCGCGGTGAGACAAGTCACACGTGCTGACCTGTCCGGTGACCAGGCTTGCCCAGTTGACAGCTCCAGGACATGTCGCTAAAACCATGGGGCACACCTTTTCCCGCATAACACGTCCAATCGTAACATCGTTCAGCATGGAGCCTTTAGCTTGTGGTGGAGTCTGCGGGGCCGCTTGAGCGGACATCGCTCGGGCAGCTGCAACGAAAACTGGAGCCTGCACAAGCGTAGCACCTCAAGCTGCAGCTGGTGGGAAAAATCCGTATGAGGAATAAGAATTGAATTCGTATGGGTCAATTGGATGCGACGTATGTGACATCTGCAGTCGACATCGGAAACCCTCGACAAGGCTCATGATCAGCTGCGGTCCCGGAGACTGGCGCAGACGAGAGCGCCCAGCAGATCGCAGTCGCGGAGTTGGCTAATTTCTGAATAGGTGATTTTATTTCACGGTGCATGAAGTGTACTGCGCGCTGAAGGTTGTGGGTGTCGCGCTTCTGTAAGCGCGTGACCGACATACCTGCAGCATATCTCCTTTTTGGAATGCCCCAGCGGAACGACGAGCCAGTTCTGCAGCTTGACGAAGCATAATTGCAAATTGATCGATATTCCAGAAAAATGCGATGGCCGAAGACGTATTGACACAGGTGTCGGAGATCTGGACGTTACGATCTCAACAGCGAAATCTCAAAAACAGATGCACGGCTGAAATTCACCAAGTCAGAGACAACTACAGTAATCAATGCACCCTAAATGCGTCGCGAACTTGGGTCCTGCTGGCAGAAAGTCGTAGACTGCTCGTTGACTCTCTTCACCAGACCTGGTCCAATGGCTGACGTGGATATGAGCGGTGCACCCAGATCAGCGTGCCACGCATGCAATGGCCCGATCTATCGCGATTTAAACGACGGCCACCAGATAGCCTCAATACGACACCAGGTCTGTGGTGCCTCACATTTGACCGTCTACGAGGTGGAAGGTGACATAATGATGCAGCGAAATGGAAGCAGCACGTGTATGCAATATGCGTTTGGCGTCACTTGCCTTCCAAGCCAAGGCCTCCCGCATGGCATGCCAGAAGCGGCTTTCAGTGGTGATCTGCCTGCCCCTCGTGGTGCACATGCTGGTTGATGTGTAGCGCAATGCCCGACTCAATCATGCTTTGCACTTCCATCACATATGCACACAGACCTCGGACACATATCTGGACAAGCAGATGCGCAGCAATTCACAGTTCTGAAGGCAGCTTTGAAAGGCCATGGTGTCTATGACACAGAACAACATGGCCAGGGATCCCGTATGGGCACTGAGCCGATATCAGCGGGTCCCCCAAGAACAGCCCTTCAGCATGCCTTGACGCTGTGCCAGTATGTACGCAAGGCACCACTTGCACAGAGAGGGACGGGAGTTTACATGCTGCATCGGTCGCCTAGCCCTGCCGCGCTGCGTCCAGACGTTCTGTGCGCAGCGCGCATGAACACCGCGCACTGTGCACATGAGGGCGATGCTCCCACAAGAGCTACCTCAGCCTCCCGAGGGGCT
Organism: Ulva prolifera; assembly: GCA_023078555.1. Lineage (NCBI taxonomy): Eukaryota > Viridiplantae > Chlorophyta > Ulvophyceae > Ulvales > Ulvaceae > Ulva > Ulva prolifera. The sequence goes on from CM041197.1 coordinate 1,251,482, forward strand.
CAAGTGGAAGCATGTGCACCACAGACGCAGGCAGTGGATCGCGCGCACGGCAGTGTGCACGCCGGCAGCTGTGGGCCATTGCAAGAACCTGCACCAACGCGCGAGGCGGACCACACGGCATGCATCATGGCCAGCAAACGGCTAGTCACACATCAGGCTCCATCCCCAGAAAAGCCACCACTAGATCTCCGCAAAGGAGCTCTCGCCTCCGCCGGCGAGCCACTGCCAGCCCCGCCACGGCCGTCCCACGCCGGCCTGCGCAGGCCAGCCGCGCCCGTCAGCCGGCTCTTTGCGGGCGGGCCTCTGCTGCCCGCCCCGTCAGCGTCGCCCGTGCGGGGGCGACGACGCCCCGCCGCGCCGCCGCGGCCACCACCGCGGCCCCGGCCGCCGCGGCCGCCGCCGCGACCACCGCCGCGGCCTGCGTTGCCGCCGGCCCCGGCGGCCGGCACGGCCGGCGCCATGCCGCCAGCGGCGGCCGCCGCCGCGGACGCGGCGTCGGGGCCGTTGCCACTGCTGCGCACCGCGCCCACGAGCATGCGCTGCAGCCACGCGGCGCGCTCCGGCGTCGTGCGCAGCCGGTGCCACACGTAGTACGGCACGCTGATGACGACCCAGCCGCAGGCGACGAGGGCGCGGCGGCGCGCGACGGTGTCGCCGAGCACGTGCTCCTGGTCGTTCACGGCAAAGTGCGACGGCCCGTCGACCTCGATGGCGACGCGCGTGCCGCCACGCACAAACAGCGCGATGTCGATGGAGTAGAAGCCGTCGGCGGTGAGGTACTCCTGCACGGGCTTCGTGCCCATGTCCTGCACATGAGCACTTCCCGTCACGCGGCATGCTCACACCACGTCACAGCCACCACGGCGCCGGTGCGTCATCACGAGAGGACATCACAGCTGCGCTCTGGCGAGGGAACAGATGGGACGGCCGCACACGGCTGCGCCCGTCGCGTCGATCGGATTGTGCAGGATACTTTTGCCACAGCAGCGCCACATGTGCTACCTTCAGCACGCACGAGGCGGCCGTGCACGGCCCCGCAACCGACCCGACAACACAAGAGCCCCGTACAGCTCAACCACTGGTTTGTTGAGGACTCAAACACTACACACGAAGCGCTGGTATTCTGTGTAAACAAGCTCACAAGTCAGATGCGGCATTTCTGACATCGGCGCAGGCCAGGGCGTGGCCACGAGCGAGCCCACGCCGCACCTGCAGGACGGAGAACACCGACTGCTGGAACCCCGACGGCCGCGCCTTGGACGCCGCGAGGCAGATCTCACGCACGTGCTCCGTCACCTGCGCGCGCAGCTCCGGGACCATCACGCTGTCGGCCTCGAGGCGCTGCGCGAGCTCCTCGTGCGAGAGCGCGCCGCCGGCGCGTCCCGGCCGCAGGTGGTACGCCACCTCGGCGTACAGCAGCATCGTCTGCATGATGGTCGGCACGCGGTAGGCGCCGGTGAGGGCGCCGCGGTACGCGCCCCCGGCGCGCGTGTGCGCCTTGGCGTTCGCGAGCAGCCGCGTCGCCTTGATGCACTCCTGGTTGTACGACTTCGCGAGGCGGGCGGCGAAGAGTTTGCGGAGGGGCTCCGACATGATGCCCTTCAGGCAGAAGCCCCAGTCTGCAGCGCACCCTCAAGGTGTGACGTCGTGATGGAGGAGACGGTCGGGCAGGGTGTGGCATAGGCGCCACCACCCGAGGCGCAGGGGACGCCCAGGAGCTTCGGTTTGCAAGCGAACTCCTATTGTGTGCATGCATGACCTAGTGTGACGGCACGGACAAGCACGGCGACGGGGTGTCATTGAGTTCGTCCCCCAAAACACGATGCGTTCGTTGACGTCGTCGGGCGCTGCGGCCCGGCAGAAGGCAGAGCAGGGCGGCGCACATGCATGTACGGTCGACTTCAGGCCAAAGCCGTGGAAGCTGCGGTAGAACTTGGTGGCCCAGTCGCGGATGACCTTGCGGTCCTCCGGGGTGATCGGGATGTTGAGCTTCGCGATGCTGTACACCTGCAGCAGCCGGCCACCTGCCGCTCAGCGTCACCAACGCACACTCCGCCACACCGGCACGCCGTGCTCTCACACCCGCGGGAGCCGCGGACTTGAATCGCGCAGGGTACAAGCCGGTTGATCTCGTGATGATAGGCCAGGGCGGCACGGCCACCGACGCATTTGGCAGCCGGCACACCTGCCTGTACGCGCACCATCGGCGAGCGCCCATCGCATGGGGGGAGGGGGCGAGCTGCAAGCGCACGACACACCGCCGCGCACAGGGGCCTCAAGCGCCGTATGCACTGTGTACTCTTCATGTCTTCCGGAACAGGCGTGACGTGGCGTGGCGAAAGTGATGTAGAAATGCACTGTGGACACGGATCGGCTGTGACTGTCGCCCAAACCCTAACCCCTAACCCCTAACCCCTAACAGAGGGAGCGGCGCACCCAGCTGGAGGCCTCGATGTGCAGGCCGGTGTCGGCGCGGAGGTCCGCCACGAGCGCGCGCACGAGGTACGGCGCGAGCTGCGGGTGGTAGTACTGGCTCGCCGCGAGGGACTGCAGGATCTGCGGCACCGACGTCGCATCGACGCCGTAGCGCATGAGCTCCGGCACGCGCGCCATCAGCGCCTCGAACAGCGCGCTGTGGTCGTCCGAGGTCAGGCGCGCCGCGTACAGCAGCCAGCCGACGGAGCGGCGGGCGTTGGCGTCGCGCATGTCGAGGTCGTGCAGCGCGCGGACGGCCGTCGGCTCCATCGCGATGATGTGCGCGAGGGCAGGCGAGCCGGGGGCGGTGTACGGGATGACCGACATGAACCACATCGAGAGCTCTTGCGGCGCAAAGGTGTCACGGACGGCGTAGGCGCGCTCCGCGAGGGCCATGATGAGGTGCCGCGGCGCGTGGTTGCTGCTCACGAGCGCCCACCCACAGTTCGCGACCGCCTGCAGCCACAGCATGCGTCAGTGCAGGAGCCTTGTGCGGTGGCTATGGCGTGGATATTGGGATGTCTGCGGCTGCTTGCAACGGCCCGTGGTGTTCTTTGGTGCTCCGCTATACAACGCTCTGAACTCGTGGACTTTGACCCATAAGCCTGTGGCTGGTTTGCAGAGGCGCCTCAGCGTGAGAGCCTCGCGTGGACGGCCGGGCTCGTCTGCCGTGAGCGTGTCTGCGGTGGAGCAGCCGACAAGCGAACCGATGCAGCCAGCGGACACCACAGGGGCGTCTGTCGGACCATCAATGCTGTGAAGCAAAGGGCAACAGGATGTCGATGGGGCCGCGAGCGGCGCGACCACCAGAATGTGCAGCGCAGCACACAGCGCCCGGCTGGCATGCAGCTTGCAATCGACAATCGCCACGATCAGCTGTGATTCCGACACAACGCAGGCAGATGTCCACACCTCTGCAGACGCAGAAGTGCAGCCATTCACTGCAGCACCTGCCCAAGAACATGCAGATGCATGCACCCGGCATGATCGCCCATGCGAGTCCGGGAGGTACCAGGCCGGCGGCCATGCGAGTCTGGCAGGTGCGGGGCAGGCGCACCTGAGGGCTCATCTCGGCGGCGGTGTTGAGCGCCGCGACGGACAGCCGCCGCAGCACGGAGCGCGCGACGCGGTGCGTGCCGCCGCGCACGTGCCACTCCCCGGACACGATCGCCCAGGCGACGTTGGAGACGCCGCGCGGGCGCAGGTCCTGTGCCTGGACGCGCACGCGCCGCAGCAGGGGCACGATGACGTGGCGGTCCGCGTACGTCATCTTCGCAAAGCTCCACAGCACCGTGCTCAGCTCCCAGGCGGTGAAGTCCTGCAGTGGGGCCGCAGGGTGGAGGGGGCCAGGCAGTGCATGCCAGGCTAACGGGGGCACACGATCATGAGCCCTGGCGCAGCAGCCATCAGATACTTGTCGCCGAAAATTCGACGTTGGAGCAACGGGAAATGCTCTGCAGGGTGTACTCACTGCACCGATGGACACCAGCGGAGGCAGGGTGTCTGACAGGCGGAGGCATGGGATTGAGACAGGGCAAACAACGGCCGGTCATGAGCGGCAGATGCATCCGCACGAGGCCGGCGCAAGCTGATACACGGCGGAAACAGAGGCCAGAAGCTTTGAAGCAACACGGCTGCAGCCGCTAGGTGAAGGAGGCTACGCTGCACTGAGCGCACATACAGGCCAGCACAGCCACAGCGCTGGCACGAAGCACAGGGGGGCGCACGTCCATCTGCCGCAGCACGTTCCGGCACAGCACGTCCAGCGCGCGCAGCACGCGCGGCCACAGCGCCGCTGCCACATCAGGTGGCTCCAGCAGGCCCGGGAGCTGCCACAGGTCCCCCATGTCGACCCCGGCACGCATCGCCGACATGCCGATCCCGAGCCCAGCATCCTCTTCCCACCACGCCGACGGGTCCCAGCCCTCCGGGTCCTCCGCGAGCTCCCCCCCCTCCCCGGTGCTGCTGTCGCCGGTCGCCCCCGCCACCGCGCCGCCGTCATCAGCGTCGCTCTCGCTCTCTAAAGCGGCGGCGTCGTCGCCGTCGGCGGGCTCGGCCGCGAGCTCCGCCGTGGCGGCATCGCGCAGCGTCTGCATCGGCAGGCGCAGCTGCGCAGGGAGCACCAGCGGGCCGAGGGGCGGCCGCGGGGCCGCCGCCTGTGCCGCGGCGCCGCCGCCGGCGGCTTCGAGCAGACCGTCGAGCTCCGTTCCAATATCCTGCAGCGGAGGCGGATCCTGTCATCGCGCCTGCCTGCGCACACTGAAGCCGGACGCGTGCTGTGAACGGCTGCATGCGACACGGCTTGTCGGTCCAGCTCCGGCACAGACATGGGGCACGGGCGGCAACATCAGCGGCAGCACACACTGTCACAGCTACCTGTACCACAACGCACCCCCTTCTGCATGTCGAGGCAGCCCCAGCAGGCGGCCATGGCATGGGGCCATGCGGCATCTCGCAACCCCGTAGTCTCAGCACTGCTCTCCAGAAGCTGTTCGGCGAGACAGAGGGGGAGGGGACAGAAGCCCGCGGCTGTGGGCGAGACGCTGAGTCACAAAACTGTGCCAGGCGAGATGGAGCTACCTGTTGCAGTGCTGAGGGCGGCAGCCGACGCAGCGCGCCCAGGCTGCACGCACCGCACACCACCAAGCAGCTCTGCGCATGTCCTGCATGTGTGCATGAAGCGCCGGCATGCAGAATCTGACAGGTCAATACCGAAAACACCCGCTCACTCAAGGTTTTTAAGCATGACTTGGGAGCAGCGCAGGCCGGACGAGCACCATCAGCTGTGGCAGGATGTGGCCGGGCGGCCAACCAGTACGTGCTCGCACGCACACAAGCGCACGGCCAGCATACGCGACGGATGCGGCGACTTGCACCAACACAGCGCACCGGTGCCACGAGCCACGGGCGCGGCAGAGCACGAAGTGCAAGACCCCGCCACCCCATGCCGTGTGGGCAGCACACCTCAAGCATGCCGTGCAGCTCCGCCGCGGCCTCCGCCGCGGCCTCCGCCCCCCGCACCGCCCGCAGCGAGTCCACCACCGCGGCCCCCTGCATGCTGCGCGACTCCGGCGCCGCCCGCTCCGGCTTCTGCAGCACCCCCGGCGCACGCACCTCCGCCGCGGCCTCGGCCGCAGCCGCCGCCGCCGGCTCGGCGTCCGGGTACGGATTGGCCCGCGGCTCCAGCGCCGCGGGCATGTACGCCGCCAGGAGCTGCCCCCCTGGGAGCGACGACCCGCCGAGGGAACCGCTCTCTGAGCCTCCCGGCGCCTCGTCCGGGTGCTCCGGAGGGGGCGCGGTGAGCTGGAGGGGGTGGGGGCCCCGCTGCTTCCGCTGCAGCAGCCAGGCCAGCCGATTCTGCAAGCAGGATGCGGCGGGCTGAGGTGGCGGCGAATGGTGGGGAGCAGGTAGCTGGAGGAGTGGGAGCGGGATGGGGCTGCTTGCACAGCGGAGCTGGGCGAGCCGCCGCTGACCCTCCACAACGATGGAGGTATGATGGAGGCTCAGAAGCAGCTCCGAAGCCGAGCGAATGCTTCAGCAGGAGGCAAGCCTGGGAACTGTGTGCAGAGCAGGCAGACACGTGTGAAGGTCCAGAGCACTGCTGCGGTGCTTCCATCGATACGGAGTGAGGCAGAGCTTTCAGTGAAGCCAGCCCTCAGTCTGGACAGCGACATGATGTAGCAGGACATGTGGACGTGTCCCTGGTGGGATCAGCAGGCTGTCCTGCCTGGAGGAGCAAGTCTGGTCAGCTGCAGTGCACGATGATTGCTTCAGTAAAATCGTAAGATGAGCCGGGTGGAAGGACGAAAGATGCATACTCTCAGCTACGTGACTGTGTGGTGTAATCGGTGATCAGCAACAGCGGAGCTAGCATGATTCACTGGAATGGCATCGCGCTCGGATACACTTGGCCGGCGTTCGAAAAGTCCACAATAGCATGCGATGTGCCCAGCAATGCATGATCTGACTACATCACAATGGCACTGCAACATTCCCATGTCGCATCAACACGAGTGGAAGGGGTACCACTGACTGATTCGCTGCGATGATTTTGGGATGCAAGCCTCGCGGGTAGCACACCAGGGCAGAAGCTGTGTTGACGTAGTTGAACTGGGGCCCAAGCGTCAAGATGACATCTAGCAAGGATGGTAAGTCCTTGCAGCTGACTATCTCCATTGTATACTGCTTGTATACATGTATACCATCCTTCTGGGGGGTCCTGTGCCTTGCAGGCACCCTGTTACCTCCGCTTGCTTTGGCAGGATGCTGTCGCCGAGCTGATGGATCACCGCGCCCTGCTCGGCGTACACGGCCTGCCTTCTGACGCTGATGCTCGAAGGCATCACTCGCTCCGTTTTGGTAGTCTTGCGGATCATCTTTGGTGCGTTGAGTTCGATAAGTGTCCTTCGAGCGTTTGGGCTGCTCGGCACAAGCCACAGGTCGCCGTGGCAGGGCTGGCTTTGGTGATACATAGCAAATGTGATACCTTGAGCCTGTTCCATAAAGTATGTGATTGCACATAACAACACATTACTGGTCTTGGGGCGCCAGCACGTGTTGGCGTCCGTCCGTCGTGTCTCAGTTAGCCAGCAAGAGCCCCGGATACTTGGGACTACAGTGGAGATCAACGTTACTGGATCTCATTAATTACTGTAGGATAAGAAGTCAAGGCTAGATTCTGAGCAGCGCGAAGAGCATACCTGTGACGATGTCAGCACATGACGAACGTGAGCTTTGTCGACGCCAACATAGACGGTATCTCGCTGAATTATGCAGTGAATGCACTTTGATCTAGTGTCGACAGCTTTCACACGTCATCTGTCTGCCCTACAAGCGCCCAAGATTTCAATTTACATGCACCGACTGGTCGCATGAACTTTTCGCCGGACAGGTCACCCGCAAATGCAATGTCGAATCGGTCAATGGTTGTCTTAGTTGCCTTGTTTTGTGTGGTATCGTCGTGACGCGTAGTAGTATGTGCCAGTGTGCCAGTCTCCCCTGTGCAGCGCTCGCTCAGTGCATGCACCGTTCATGGCTACAAGGCGTATCGCTCGGCTGTGCACACCGCTGCGGTATCCTCCGTGCACGCAAACTCCTCTCGACTTCCGCCAGCCGTCGAGGAAGCATGCATGTATGAGCTGCCGTTGACAGGAGCTCGGATCAGCAGGGCTCGGCTCTTTGATTTCGCGACCAGGTCGGGAGCCCGCCGTATACCTGTTGCCGGTGCCGCACCTGTGCACTGCCACGCCGATCGGCTTGCGCACGACAAAGACGTTGCCTTTTGCTCCATTAGATCAGCGCAGATGGTATCAATCAAGGTCTCACTGGATTTGAAGGGAACGTCATGGAACACCAACGTCTCCGCTTCAGGTGCGCTGGTCGCGGCGATCACCGCCCTGCTGTTTCTGGTCTCGAATCTATCGCAACTTATACCTGGCTGTACCCTTCAAGTCTGCTGATGTAAATTCAGGTTCAATGAAAGAGGCTGTGATGTCTGCCAAGCAGCAAAGTATGGAGAGGATAAACCAATACATGGCGCAAAACAAGCAAGATCCTGTCGCCGCTGAAGAAGTGAATGTCTTGGAGGAGGAGGTTCCAGACGATGTTGACGATGGGGACGACGAGATCCAGCAGCTCGCAGGAGAGGCATCCCACAAGCCAAAAAAAAGGAAGACTGGCTTGTAGCGCCTGAATGATAAGCCGCCTCAAAACACGTGCACCTCACATTGGGGACATCTAGTCCACTCAGTGCTTAGTGCCATAGGAGCAGATGTCCGTTTCCTACGAAAACTGCTGCTGTACATGCCTTGGTGAATATGGAGTGTGTCCACGAGCCATACATGAAGAACCTGACAGGCCACCACAAGAGCCTATCAACCGTGGAACAACAATGCAGTCGCTTTGGAACACGCCCAGCGCCTGCGTCCCAGTCCAACCGCATCGTGAGCTGCGGCATCCACTGCGCTGTAGCACCAACAGCGCTGTCCTCGGCATGGCAGTAAGGATGTGCGCTGCAGAGAGCTAAAGTCAGCCAGGCATGCATGCGGCCGACCTAGCAGCGGCATTGTCTCTGGTCTAGCGTCTAGCAATGCTGTGCATGGGTGACAGTGGTAGAGTGCAGGCACATGGCTTCACCAAGCCACAAACCGCATCCTGCGACTTCACCATGGTCTTCTTGCGTCGTGTTTTGTTTCTGAATCCCGAGACACAGCATCAATGATTATTCGGTGCATGTGGTCGGTCTGTGCAGCGTTGTGGCCAGACACGTGTTGATGCACGGAGTGTATGTGCACTGGCAACCAGGCAGCCGCGGATCTGCAGCCTTTTTCTGGTCCTCTGGAACGGTGTTTTTTATTATTATTATTTTTTTTTTTTTAATTCCCCTATGTGTATGATGGCCCGCGTGCACACGGACTGACATGCATGCCCATGTGTGCGCCAAACTGCATTCCTTCCGTGTAGACCCTGCTGCAAGCTCCTATCTGAGTCGCGCTCGTATGGCACAATCTGCTGCAGACTCACAACAGTTGTGCTTGTACAGCACAAAATGCCAGTGTGGACAGGGACACCGGGGTGCTGCTGTGCGTGGACTGCCGGCATCGGCTTGCAGCTGTTATGTTCCTACCGTTGTCATATCCGCTGCACCTGCATCGCTATGTGCCCGTCCAGGCTGAGTAGTAAAGCAGAAGTAAAGCACTGATCCTGAGATGTGCCGCTTGCACTTCTCCGAGTGTCAGTGGCGTCGGTGACCACACAGGAGGCATGTGTGCTGACTCACCCCGAGCGCAGTGTGTTGACTATGGGAGATCAGTGTTATTACACGCCATCGGGATGTTGTCTGTTGCAGCCGCTTACTCCTCAGACTCGCAGACAGGCCGCAAATGCACCTGTTCCATTCGATCGCTCAATCGTCTCCTCCTTCCCGTGCACCCCGGACACGCACCTGAACCAGTCACGGAGCCGCGAGGCGCACCACAAAACAGGGCACAATCCGCCAGCGTTCCTAGCCGCCGTCATGGCATCATCACGTGCAGACTCTGCGGGCCTGAGCCTGAGTTGCAGCAGCCAGGGCCGCGGGCAGCGATGCATACGCACACCCCCTGCACAACAGCACTACAGCACCTAACCCCTAACCCCTAACCCCCTGCACAACAGCACTCAAGAATATAAACAGAACCTGCTCTGTATGCAATAACCCCCGACAGACGAAAAACCCGTCATCCCGAGGTCAGGAGGCCCCCTCTGCCAGCAGCCGCATCACATCATCTGTGTCCTCCTCCACCCACGCATCCAGCCCCCCCTCACCCTCCAACGAAGTGCCCCCTGCTCCATCCGTGTCACCCACAGCAGCCCCTTCCAGCGCGCCATGCATGCCGCCGTACGGGTCCCCCGCCGCTGCCACCCCCGCGGCCGGCCGCCGGTGCCGGAGGCCCGTATCGAGGCCGTGCTGGGGATGCGGGGCCTCCCGAATGCCGTGCAGGTCTGCATCTGTAGGGGGAGGGGAGCCTGGCTGCGGCACCGGAGCCACAGGTGCAGCCTGCGAAGCGCGACAGCACACATCAGACACGCGCTGGTGGGGGCGCCGAGCCGCTGCCGCTGTGGCGTTGCGGCACGAGGATTTTTCCCCCGTTTTTATCATACTTGTTTTGGCTGCATCAAGTGGAGGGCGCATCCAATCGGATGTGTGAGGACCGTGTGCGTGCTTTGCTGAGGGGGACGCAGCCGCCCTGTGCCAGCAGGAGGCGAGCACCGCAAGACCATCAAGTGCCGCACGAGCACAGCCACCAGCTGCCATGTTTGCCGGGCTGGTTGGCCGGGGAGCTGCTGGGACAGCTGGAGTGCATATGTGCTGTTGTGAATGGGATGCAGCAGAGTAGCCACAGAGCATCTGCGTTGCGCAGGCGCGTGGCAGGGGGTGCAAAGCTTGGGCAGCAAGTTGGGCTGCAGTGTGTTGGGCATCCACTGTTTGTACGATGGTCCCGGACAGGTGCACGGCAACTGCCGCGTGGCGTCTGCGAATTCATTTAGCCGCGAGACAAGACGATCAGGGCTGTGGCACTTCATCACACACACAGACAATGCGCGGTGGTGTTGGATGCCAGCATTGGTGCCCATTCGCCATTGCATGTGTGCTGCAAATCTAAGAAGTCTGTGGCATGCGAAGCCTAGCATGCAGCAATCACTGGCACAGTTGACACACACAGGCCCCAACAGCTGAGTTGCCAATGTTCGTATCGATATGGCTGTTTCATCGTGCATACATTGATACTTCACAAAAGGAATCCTTTGTTCACGGACTTCGAAGAGGGAGATTGGACACGGGACCACCAGAGCTCCAGGAGGCTGCAGTCGCGTGTGACCATGAGGATTGCATGGATATGCATGACTGGCAGAGGTATTTTTGGCATGAGGCTACGATGCTGCAGTGATAACAGGCTCAGAAGGGATTTGGAGGGCCTGCTCATGATTCAGTAGCAGTGGCGTGCTTGCACGAGTGGGATCGCACCGGTGGTGAGGGATCTGTTGCTTGTGCTGTAGCACTGTGCCCACAGCAGAGGAGGCACAGCGAAACCAGGGCCACGCACAAGCAGATGATGCCACAAACAGCTACAGTGGTAGCCTGGGCAATGGATGAGATGAACGCAATTAGCACGCCCCGGATGTCCGTTCGGCCACAGGCAGTGTCACCTGTCATGTCCGAGGCCTCTATCCCTGGTCCGTCGTCCTTGGCCTCTATTAATCTATCAAGTATGAACTTGATGCATTCTTCGACTTCTGGACGCAAGGTCGAGCGGAATCGTGCAGCGGTGTTTCGATGGCCATGCACATCACCACAACCGGCGATCTGGCGTGTCAAGCAAGTACCCGGAGATAAGTTCACATAAGAGATACAGAGCGAACACGAACGTACATGAGGTTCTCACCTTTTCGATTTTTCTCCGATAGGTTTATGAGCATCATCTCTCCGTACGTGTCCACGACCAACGACAGCATAAAGGCGCCCGCGCACAGGAAACACACAGCAGCAATCAGCTTGCATCTTACCAAGCGAAAGCAGCAGGGGCACAACTGAACCATTACAGCCGCGATATGTATCTCCCTTGCCGCAGTGACCCCGAAACGCAGCTTAGATCAAAACAGACGCGTCGGTCCGGAAGTTGTCTGGTCCCAGGCTGGTTTCTCCTGGCGGGCTCTGAAAGACCCACTGATTTGCGCTTGGAACTACACTGTTTGCTGCTGGATAGTTACAGCGGTGAGTCTCGTGCATGTCACCCACGCGCAGGCTGTACATGACCGCCTTCCGTCACTCGCTCTATTTCTGTGTCTGTTCATTGGTCGCTGCAAATGGAGCCCGCGACGCAAGGCAGCATCAGACTGTTCTATACATTGACACTACAGCACATGGCAGCCAGCTCGTCCAGTGCACAGCATGTGGGGCCGTGCGTGGCCGTGCTGATGCGCTGCATCTGGCACTACAAGCCACGAAGTCGAGTCCAGACACCTCAAGCACAGGCGCATGTCGTGCACCGCCCTGCTGCGGGCGGAACGGGCTTGCAAGATGACGCGAAGAACCAATTGGTCTCCTTTGTCGGGATGTCTCCACCTCAGCCAGGCCGTTCAATGCAAAACACCCACCAGTGCCTTCAAGAGTCCTGGAAGGAGGCAGGCGCCGCGCTGTGTGTAACAGGGATAAAAGTGGCAAGGCGGACAGCACCGCAAAAGCAGCGAGCAGGTCAAGAACAAAAGCAGCAATCCTGTCCAACGCGCCCGCGCCATCGCTCCCATCACGCCCATGCAACGCACGCAAAGCCCACAACGCCCCTGACAAACGACACAGACTACCAGTCCACCACACATCCACGTGCACACCCACACGCTCAGACGCGTTGTGTGTTACACATAGATGTGGGTGCACATACACGCCAACAACGACTCACAAATGGAAAAATTACAGCAGGCCTTTCATCCGCTGTACACGCAGCTGTCAGCACGCCGGAAACAGTCCCCGCTGACGCAGCAATTGTCGCAGATCAGCATCAAGAGCAGTCCTCATATGCAGCCCCGCGCGTGTGCGATGCTCTACACTGCACAAAGCACGAGGCACACTCTGTGCCATCTGCGGGTGCCTGAATGTGTGGCTCAGTAACCACAAGGCCAAACAACGCCTCTGATAGCAGCAGGTGCTGAAGTTTCAAATCGACATCTTTTTGGCAGCCGATAGAAAAACCCTGGGCGAAATCAGGTGCCACAATAGCCCCCGCTGCGTGGCTTGTACAACTCAATTTGAACAGGGGACTTCATGAGATGTTACGCTGCAGTGCAGTGCATCGCACCGCTTGCACAGGTGAAATGCATCTGCAAGCCAGGGCTCGGCTGGAACCCGCCCGCTCTGCTACTGCACAGCACCTTCAGATAAACATTGCATGCCGCGTGAGGTGCTACAGTATGTGCATGCCCCCGCCGCTGCTGATTGCCAGTTCTGCAACTAGGTTGCAATATGTTGTGCCATTGCCGTTGCAAGTGCCACTGCCCTGCCGCAGCCCCTGCCAGGCGGGATACCCGCAGCAAGGGCTGCTTACAACAGCCACGCTCCCGCCACGCCGCATCCTCACACACAGGCGTGCGGCACGGCCGCACGCATGCCACACATGCGTCACCGCAGGCACAGCCCGCAGCACTGCGCACTGGCACCGCCCCGGCCTCCATCAGCACCGAGGGAACTGACAACCTACACGCCGGTGTCCAGAAGCGGCATCAGGTCCGCTGCGTCCTCGTCCACCCACGCGTGCATGCCCCCCGGCGTCTCGTCGTGTGCTCGCGCGCCGTCCCCACTGGGGCGTGCGGCGTCTGGGTCGCCGGGGGGGCTGCCGACAACCCCAAACTCACCGCCGCCGTTTTCCGCGCCCTGTGACCCCTGGCCCTGGGCAGTTGGCGCACCACGGCCACCCCCGGCATCCTCTGCTTGCGGACCTGCACACGCACCCTATTACGCATCGGCGCATGCGATCGTCACGATGCAGGGTCGAGACGATTGTAGCTGGCGTCTACAGAGGGCTGCCAGCAAAGCACATGTATCATAGAAACAGATCCCTGGCATTGGCCTGATCAGCGGTCATATACAACACGCGTTTACTTGGCGGTGACAGGGAGCGCAGGTTCATGGCTGCCGAAACGGGCACGCATTGGGGCTGTGGGTGCTACTCGATAGCTGTGTGCAACTTTTGTGATATATTCACTGTACAATGGGTTCCTCGCACACCGCGTGGTCTGCTTGACATGTCACGGCGCTCAAACTGCCGCAGCTTGTCATGCTTTGCAAAGCATGCATGCTTTGCAAAGCATGTATATATTAGATGCGCCTTCGTGCCGAAGGCGTAAACCCTCGCCCCAAATCATAACATCCTCAAAGTGCAGGTGAACCACTCCAGAACCAGAGTCACACGGAGGAGGCACAGAACAAGAAACGTACAAAAATACGCCAGGGCAGAAAATACGTCAGGGCAGAACACCTTAGCTAGCTCACGACCATCGGTATGGCTGCGATCAACGCCCCTGGATCAGAGCACTCACCACACAGACCGCAGGGGAGACATATGCGTCGTGATTATGCATACATACCTCACTGTGCTGATTCCTATTGCGGCCGTGCGGCCCGAGAGGACGGGGGTGCTGCGGAGACGCGGGACGTGCAGAAACGCACTGCTTATCGTTTGTACGACCCTGATGCGTATAGTTTTGTGCTGTTATCGCATGAGACGCATGGTCGCTTGGGACGGCCTGCCATGAATCACGTGAATCGGCTGGCGGAGGTTGCGTCTCGGTGTGGTAAGATGAACCGTGCTTTGTTTGTGACGAATGCTCTGCGCCGGTTGAATGTGGCGTTGTGCAAGGGGAATGCTCTTGTGCTCCGTGCAGGGCTTCAATCTTTGGCTGGCATCACCGGCCGGGCTGTGGTACGTGCTCGTACCCGGCTCAGTGCCATGACTGCGTGAGTGGATTTGCGTGGGTATTCCTGGCAACGGCTCGCTGCCCGGCCTCTGTCCTTTGTAACTACATACCTCACTTACCACAGGTGCACCATGGAGGCCCTGTGAGTTACGGACGCTTGTCTGCGCCTAGGGCGGGCTCCAGGTGGTGCGCCTCTTCGACTTGTCGTCCCGCTCAGTCGGAGCTGACAATCTCCTCTAAAAGATGCGGCTCAGTAAGTATAGATGCACTTTTCACTACATACAGAAGTACTCGCAGGACGCACAGATGTGGCACCTTAGCAACAACATGGACGTGTCGCTTGTACCACTGACTCCTCGCACACTGCAACACGATTGCTTGGACCATATGTGGCCCAAGGGTAAGTCCAGATCTAGCATACAAGGACAAAGGAGGCAATGAGACAGACAGCACCGCGGAAACAGCGCGTGGGCCATGAGTGTATATATGTATGGTGCACAGCCAGATTCACTGAGACACCAACACCCTGAAATCCGGGAGCTCACGAGGCATTCAAACTACATGTGAAGTGTGTGGCTGAGTCCGCCAGCGGGGTACCCCTGTGACGTCACAGCCGGACAGTAAAGCAAAGCACATCTGAGTTGACTGAGCCGGATCCTATTGGACATTGACAACTCCGAGTTAACGGGACCACACATGCCGGACAGTGGTTGACACTCAGAGCAGCTGCAGAGTGCGGCTCCGGGGCGGCATTGAACTTCAAATTTGTCAGGGCGCATGAGCACCCGACCTGGGTCGTGTGGGCTGCGAGAGGGCCCCAAGGCAAGGCTGATCTCTAGCGAGATACCCACGCCTGAGACTGGCAGGGTCGGGGTGGGGGGGGGGGGGGGGGGGGGGGGGAGGGTCATACTGCTGGGCTCGCGCTGCTGGAGCGCCACGGCAGCTGCAATCGGCGCCGCCTGCACACGCATGAATTAGTTTGTATTGACATCATATGCATAGGTTCATGGGATCAGCTCGACGGTGGGCACGTCAGCTGAATGCGTAGCGGTCGCACGTGGTGCCATACTTCAGCAGGGGCTGACAAAGCAAGAGGTGTTCAGGGATTCAAGATCGAGACACGTACTCAAGATACATATCTCAAGCCCCGCAAAGCAGGCACATACTCTTAGACTGGCAAGCATGTAAGTGTCAGCCACCCAGTCTCTGCCGACCCAGGCTCAGACGATTGCGCCGTAATCTCTGCCATGGTCGGCAGAAGGTTCAGAGGTGCAGGGTTGGCCAAATTGCGGCCTTTTGCTGACAGGTAGTGACCACCGCAGCGAGGCGGCACGTCGGACTACATTCATGTACATTCACAGCTGAAATGCATGGCCGGAGGTGGCATGATCGATAGAGCAGTGCTCGAGCATCTACATGAAGCGCGTGCACGACACGGAAATCCCTGTTGCGATGTAATATCAAAGCAGCCGCGGAAAGACATACCATACGGTGAGGATGTCTCGAGGCTTGTGGATGTCCACAACAAAGGAGGCAGAGTGGTATGGTCGCGAGCCAGAAGCAGGAAACGCTTAGCCACGCCAAGCCAAACGCCGTACTCCAGCCGACTAGAGCAGGATTGAGACCGCTGTATTCTTTATGCTGGGCTAAAGCCTTGTCGAACGCAGCCCTGATCTCAGGGCTCACACGCTGCACAGCCTCGAAGTAATAGTTGGCGAGCCTGTCGTTGGTCACCACGCGCTCTCTGTCAGCCCAAACTAGCAACAGAATCTGCCTCACGATTTCATACGTGAAGAACTGCACATCTGCATAGGGAGCGGACAATGTTCACGTCCCACTGTAATGATTCTCGCAAAAGGCTTCCGAACACTTGTGTTGCCAGACTGGCAAGCACAAGCTGTTGCTGAATAGCATGCAACGGCTGGTGGCGCGAAAATATATCACCTCTGTACCTCTATCGGTGGCCGGCGAACTGTGTGTAACATGACAGCAGTGTCATGACATGTGTGCTCGTGCCACGGCTTTTTGCGCATTGCTCAGGTCCAAATAGAATTAAATTCTGCTAGTACATGCTGACCTTTCCATTGTGATTCAGTGAAGCTGTCGTCGAAAGCGCTCTTGAACTCCTCCTCAACCGCGGGACCAATCGCGCAGAAACAGACCACGCCGAGTAAAAGCAAGAGGACGGCTGACACGACTTTAAATTTGATCTTTCCAAAACAGCATGTGCAGCAGCAAGGCATCTTTCCGATACAAAAATCATATCAAAGGCTGCGAGACCTGATGCTTTCACAATACATTTGCAGCCATCCCTCGTTTGTGATCCTCCTGCAGTTTGTGAAACATCATGCCTCATGCGCTTCGAGCAAATCTGTGCGAGCGTCCACGGAATTGTGCATGCCAACACACCCATCAAAGTGCGTATGGATCCCGGCCGCGGCATATCGGAGGTGCTAGGAAGCACCACACCATCGTGCGCTGCATCACGAGCGAGCTTGAGTTTGGAGAGAATGGCGAGCGACGAAAATTGCAGATGGATGCATGGCCGTGTGGGCTCCGGGCGTAAGAGCGATCGGCGTATCCGTGCGGCGTGCTGCTCTGGGTCCCCGCGTGAGTTTGTATGGCTGGTTCCCGAAGACGCTCCAGCGCCGGATTTTGCTGCATCGTGGATCTGTGCAGCTCTGCGGGCCTCGCCGTGCTGCCCACCACGCTGTGAGTGCTGTCGGTGGTCTGGGTTGGCGTGTGTTGCGAGCTTGGCACAGCACTGCAGTCACTTACAAGAACTCGGGCCATTGTATGGTAGAGCACCTACTCTCAATTCTGCCAACATACAGCTGCCACCGGTCTCCATGCGACGAACAACTACCAACGCTCACACCAGTACTACAGGTACCAAACGTCACATATACGCGTTGAAGCCATGCTCCCGCTCCTGTTGGCTTGTGCTTGATGAAATATACACCAAGTGTGCATGCACTACTGCATTCAGTTACAGAAGAACATCCAGGCAAGCCCCTCGATGATAATGTTACATTGTGACATAGCACTGCATTGGGCGTTGACAACCCTGATATGTTTGTGAATGCAGCAGAGAGAAGCTCGGAGAGTCGCAAGCAAGCCAAATGAAGCTAAAATATTCGCTATTGGATGGTGATGCTTGTGGTGTATGTGTATGTTGATGATTTGGGGCATATGGCATACATTATCCGCTGGGACATTGCCATGTAGCTCTGGCGGTTGGGACCAGACTGTGCGCAGGAATGTAAAGGCACCGACAATGTATCAAGGCAGCAGATATCTTGAAGCGCCCATGGGAATCCAAAAAAAACGGAAAGGCCGGACGCACAAGGTGGCCAGAGTGATGTCGGCCGAGACTCAGAGATTGGAATCAGGAAGGCCTGTCGCTGGGCTCTGCAAAATGGCAAGGTGTCGATGATGTGCACAGACGACATGCACTGAACACTCGACTCTCAGGCATCCTATACCTGGTATTGGTTTGCTACACCTGGTATGGATTTGCAGCATGCATCAAACACAAGATTCGTGAGTTCTGCCATGTGCCACTTGAACCACTCCATACTGTAACATGGAGACCGCGCCCAAGCTCCAGCGTGAACAGTGTCCATTGAAGGAATCACGACATCAAGGCTGAAAACGGCACATGTGTCCTCTGATTGGGACTTCGAGTTTGGCTGGGGCCATCTTGACTGGTGCCACTTTCGAGGACTTCCGAGTTACGGTTGATGTTCAGTGTACTCAAGGCTGTCACTGCCAGCACGCAAGCATCCTGATCGATGACACCGCCGCTTTAAGAGCAAGTACAGAGTGGGGCTGCATTGTAAAGTAAAGTATATCTGAATATACTGAGCCGAATCCTATTGTTGTCACCACTGGTGCACGATTCTCCTCTGAAACTGACGAACAGGAAATTGCAGTTGAGGCTTCGTGGTTTTGTCTGCCCTTTCTCGTTGAAGACGCAGAAGCTGTGGTGCGAGTGCTGTTTTCTGCATGCCATGTGCTGTCAGGATGGGACCAAGGTTCTGCCGAGTGCACACATTTCTGCTGCTCCACGGGGCAATCACTATCACAAATGACCAGCCCAGCCGGTTATGCACTCCCAGCTGACTGAACCAGCACATGTTGCGCGTCGTGTACTTGCTGGCATCCAGGCTGCACTCAGAAGGGACGTTGGCTTTGCTTGCAGACTTTTCGCTGTCCACGCATACATGAAGTCCGGAGCATGTTCCGTATCACAAAGCGGCTTTGCGTTTTGGGGAAGGAGTGTCAAAGAGGCGTTTGGTGCACGAGGTATCGGCGCGTATCAGGTGCCGAATGCTTGATGCACCATCCCATGCGCTGCACAACACATGTGAGTGCTTCTGTAACATCTGTGTCAGCTATCAGTGCATCGCTGAGTTTGCGCCTGGAGAACAAGGTTATGACTGAACCTGATCCAACCACAGGCCAGTCCATTGATCATGAAAATCCGGCCGAAAGTCTCAGCTTTGGAGTTCACCAATAAAGCATTGATGACACGAAGGCCCTGCAGCAAGCATGCCTGCGTGTATATCCTGACTCACAGCGATTGACTCTGAACGTGCGTACATGGCTTCGGTCTAACTTTTGAAACAGCGTCACAGACATCCCGGCATGACAGGCGAGACAATTGTGAGTGTTGTGTGTATCCAATACAGTTGACAACCCTCTGGATCGAGAATGTTTCGCAGCGAGTGCAACAGCACAGGTTCTGCGTCAAGGCACCACGATCGCACATCGAGTCTAAAACTTCAATCGGTTGCGCACAGAAAGATCAGATGGTACATGGATGTGCGGCTACACAGGAACATGTAGCTCCGCCACCAGCATGTACGCACTTTTTCGTATCTGCCTTGTGTCTGACGTCCGCACCGACGTGACGGGAATCTCCTTGGCTGATGCCTGCGACTTGGATCATGTGGCCGCTCTGGCTGAGATCAGAACACCTGTCGCCGTACATGATGGCTGGACTCTAATATAATCAGCACAATTTGATTTGTGGACAAAACTGTCATAGCACACTCACCTGTCGCAGCCGTCACTTGTACTCGTGAGCTTCGCATGTACGCAGGTGATGTCCGCATTCCGCTTTCCGATTGAATATTTTCACCAAAGTTGTCTGAATTAGTCGAAGGCCACCTGAAACAGCAAGAGTGGACGCCCGCACTGTTTGGATTGTATACCGCTCACTGTTCGAGACGGTGCCTCGGCTACGTCAAGAAGACGTAGATGGACGAGGTGAGACGATTGGCCGAGAGCAACTTATACACAATTCATTCGTACGATACCTTTTGTCTTCAGGCATTCTCGGCTTTGCTAGGCTCCACCAATACGTTTCCGGGGGTGGATCTGGGGCAATAGGTTTGTGGACGCGTCTGTTGCTGCGCTGCGTACAGTCGGGTGAGTAGGAACATTGTATGTGATATACTGGTATGGAATTGCTTTCGTTTGAACGTGTTACAGTGCTGGAGTGTCCATGGTTCGTGCGTCGCGTTTGCGAGAGTGCAGGCGTGGGTTCGACCTTCCCATTGCAGCGCCTTCTTGTGAAGGCACGCCCCGTGGACGCCAATGGCATGTAGCGGAAACATTATTCCTCCATCCGCTGTTCTTCTTGATCGTTGCTCCTCCTACGTGTGGGCCGGGTTTTACGCCACCACGCAAGGCTTGCGTTCCGCAAATTTGAGCACATGCAAGCATTGCACTGTACCTCTACGAAGTATATGTTCCTTGCCTGAGCGTTATACTTATTTTGGTCGTCATTTGCATTGCAGAGAGTGCACGGAAGACGCAGCAGGCTCCACCCGGCACCACTTCACGTGCAAGACTGAGGGCTGCGAACATAGGAAAGTAATTACCATTGATAAAGCAAGCGAATACTGTTTCGTAGAGGAGAACGGCCCACACAATCATCCTCTGGCGTCCTTAGAGCAAGCTTCCCGGCTTCCGCACAGCGCCGGTGCGCACGAGGTCCGCTGCTTTCCGTAGTATCGATGCACCACGTTAGGAGCTGGAATTGAGCAGCCACACTAGGCTTGCGCAGCTTTCGCTCACTGACATCTGATCTGAGTATCAACGGGGCGCGAAACCAATCGACTGTACATTCATGTGATCATGACGACGTTCACATAGGTCTCTGCTGCTCATCTTTCACCCACTGGCATCATTACAGGATGGGGATGGGGCACTCCGGGATGTGGCACATCCGCCCACTTTTGCTGAGCATGCCACTCGAGTAAGGCGCTTAGCATCCAAGAACGTGTCCAAGGTCGTCCAGATGTTCAAAAGCAGCTCTCAACATACATCCGACGAAGATAGGTCCCCTCGCCAAATGCAGCAGCGGGGAGGCGAAGCAAACCTTCCTCTCGGGTCCCCAGCGTGCGAAGCTATTACTCCACGCAGCCGAATGAATCCGCCAACCCCGAGCACAGCATCTCCTCCACCCGCAGGAGGCTCCGGTCACACTGCATCTACTGCTGTCGCCGCGGATCGCTTGCTTGGGGAGGAGCCAATATCCTCCACCGATATCAATGCTTCTGCAATGGCTACTGCAGCACCCGACGTTGTCGATGAACGGCATCCAGCTCGATATCCAGGCTATGAAGGTGTAAATACTTCAGATAGTCGTGTTCGGGTAACAGAATATTTTGAGGGCGGGGTTGTGGAAGGGAAACCAAACGAAGGAAAACCGCGGCTGGCATTGCTGTTCGATGGCCCTGAACACGAATACCAGGATGAATACAAGTGCGCACATATTCTCAAAAGCCGAGCTGTAACTTTGATGTCGGTTGTGCTGCACAGCGACAGTCCATGCAACATCGAGCATTTCATCATACTTCAAGCTGCAGACATGCAGCTGCTCCACCACAAATATTGCATGTTGGTGAGATGTGTCACAATCTTCTTTTTGCAGCTGGCGGAAATACGGGAAGAAACCCATCAAGGGGTATGCCAACCCTCGATTCTACTGGAGATGCACATATGACAGCTGTGGGGTCCAACGGCACACTCAGCTCCTTGTCACTGGAGAGACAGAGGTGCTGTATGACGGCTGCCACTGCCATTTGCCACCTCCAGCGAAAGCCGCCCGCGGCAGGGGGCGTGGCAGAATAGCATCAGAGGTCCCTGTTGCTGCGGGGCGAGCTTTAGAAACGGCTCTGACACGAGACATAGCCTGCGTGAGGGCTGCATCGTCTGGAGCTACCACGGGTGGCAACTCATGTGGTGCGGCGACCCGTGCTGCCTCGTCCGGTCTGGCCACAGGGCCTCCTGTGCCGGCTGCCGATGACGCCGCTGGCCCCCCCTCCACCGATGCCGCTGTGCTGGCGCGGCGGGGGGCCGAGGAGGGGCATGCGCATGGAGAAGCGGCGACCAAGCGAAAGGCGCTCTTCATGCGTACAGCTCGCATGAAGGCGCCAACAGCAGCAGCGATGATGGGCTCCCCAACAGAGGAAGACTTTGACGAGCCGATGCCCGTGAAGCGGTCCCGTCCGGCTGCAGCCACGGCGGCTGTAGAGCTGTTTCCAGAACCTGCTGCCAGCCCGCGCGCCGCTGCTGCGGATGCGCCACGTGTCGTGGCGGGGCTCAGCCCGCGTTCTACCCCCCGCCGTGGTGCCGCCACTGTCCACACGAGGTCGCCAATGCGGGCTGTGTCCCTTCAGAATGCTGCAGCTGGTCGGCAGAGCCTACCTGTGGACGCCCAGAACTTGTCCCGGTGCCCATTGTACTTCCTGGCCTGTGTCGCTGCCAAGGAGAAGTTCACCAGCGTTTGAGTTGAGGCACGCAATTCGTCGCCTCGGCCCTGAAGCTTCGTGCATGTGTGCCCGCAGGTGCATCACCTTGCTCAGTGCTGACAGCTGTGCAAGAGTGTGTGAAATGACAATTATGGCAGGCACATTATATGAGGGGCTGATACGGTGTATTGGTAGCTGTGTGTGTGTGTGTGTGAAGCTAGCCATTAGTGTGACCTGCGAGGGCGAGCCCCGTGAGACAGCAGATGTGTTGGTTGTGCATCGGTGGTGAGCTCAAGACTGACTGCATGCCCGGCATGTATCGTTGGCCGGAAATGAGTCGCACCAGTGCTTGACAACCAGAATGTTGACTAGAGTCTACTGATTTCTTTCCTACAGCAGCAAGGGAATGAATGTAGATCAGAGGACATGCACATGATGCCGGGGAACAGAATTGGTGATCTGTGGTCAATTTCGTTCAAGCCATGACCGTGCCTGATCCTTGCGATGTGTAAGTTGTATCCACATGCTCAGTCAATGCCGGCAGCTTAAAACAGTATCGCTTGTAGCGATATTCCTTCCACTGGTATTTCTGAATTTGGAGGGTCGACAATCTAGATGATCCACAGTGGGTTTAATACAGCTCATTTCCAGCATGCAACATACTATGGCCCTCCACCAATTCTGCAGTCATGCCTTCGCGTGAAACTGTTGCCAGATGAAGCCCAGGCGGAGTGGTTGTGTTGCACTCTCATGTGTGCCTCACCAAGGTCAATTTACCATTCTGATCAAGTTCTGTTCCTAGAACACATGCCCCTGCTGCGAAGCACTAGATGTCGAGAGGCGATGCTGTATAAATTTATATGGAGTCCATACAGGTGAGCAGCTCTCACTACGGCGGGTCTGTGCAAACCGCACCTAGCCAAAGGTGCTACATCTGGGCATTGTTGGCATTGCCTTAAGCTAGCTGGATCTGGGATGGTTGCTTCTGTAACACAGCTTACAACACTGGAGCTTGCAGCCACTCAAATGCAATCTTGTGGCCTCTGCACAGTTGCACAGTGAACAAACTTTCAAGTGGTGGTCATGGTGGGCCGGGACCTCTCCAACAGCTGACATCGATCGGCGCAGCACAGGTCATGCTACACGCACATTCGAGGTGTGCTATAGCACCCAACTAGTAGTAGCTACAGCTATAGGCTACTACGTAAAAGTGTAGGTGACACACTGTGCCGATGCCGTTGGCCAAAGAAACCCCGATTTGATCAACCAAAAGTGGCCCTTGATGTGTCTGAACACGTATCTCTTTCAGGCTGTCTCCTAGGCCTACAGCGGCAGCTACAACCCTCCTCTAGCTGACAACCCTCCTCTAGCTAATCATGACACGGTCTCCGCATATCTTCATATCCTATATGACACACATGTGACCTCATGCATGGTTGACACTCATGAATCTTCCACACAGACATGTGGAGCATGACACAGGAAGAAAAGCCAAGACAAACTCCTGATTTGTTGTGCAGATATCTTTCACAAGGATCTCGTTCCAGCAATCTCAATCTAAGCAATCCTATCTGTCTGTATTCTGAACAAGGGTTGTGTGTTTCCCACTGCTGTGCTGGCGGACGTTATCGCCAGACAGCACAACAGCATTGCTGTAATGTGCATATGTTATCACGTATGGTTTCAGGAAGACCTGACAGGACTCGCAAAAGACGTACAGCACTTGGGCTTCTGTTGGGTCACCTTCACACTACGAGTCTACTGTGTGGTCCCACACACTGTTGTTAACACGACACATAACAACAAGCGCCCTGCAACGGAGCCTGCTGCATGCTCTCCCTGCCTGACTGTGGCAGCCCCAGAAGTTGTGATAATGCAGACAAGGCTGTGTCTATCCTGGGAAGGATGATATCCAGTGTCAGCCCTCCCTTAACCAACACACTACGTCACGGAATCACCGAGGCAGTGCCAGCTGTTCTGAGCCAATGCAGATCACCTTCTGTATTGTCATGCCGCGAATCGACCATCAAGGCCTCGGGTATGTGGACATTGTGCTTTCTGCTGCACTTGCCCGAAGACAGCGGCCCTCCGTAGTCCGGGGGCAAGGGCAGCATCCTCCACGTACACAGAGATCAAGGAGGCCGTTTCACCACCACATCTACAGATTTTCGACATGCATAAACACGAATCCCCCAAATTACAATGCACTGGTCAGCCTATATGCATCATGGCCACAACAACAGCTTCTCTGTCGAGATAGCGGTAGATTCACCAGCTCACGACCTCTCTGACACTCACGCTCATTCAGAACACGCTCCAGTCATTCCAGAGCCTTGATATGCACGTGTGCGAGGCGACATGCCTGGGCACACAGTTTGAGACAGCCACCATGAGTGCAAGATGTCCAGGCAGCACAAGTGGCATATGTGGTCCCGTTAATTCGGAGTTGTCAATGTCCAATAGGATACGGGTCAGTAAATTCAGATTTACTTTACTTTACTTTACAAGTTCCTGCTGGTCTGTATCGACTACTGCAGCACAGGCCATCATGATCCATCATGATACAAACCCCCGGGCGCTGGTGCTGCGGCAGCAGTAGGTCTCCTGCGTGGCCGCGGCTTCTGCGTCGCTGTGAAACAGAGCCTGTAGCACGGTCTTGCCCCGCTTGCCAGCGCCAGCTCGCAGGGGCCCAACCATCGCGGCCTGGGCATCGCGCTTCCCGCTGACTGCGGCGGCTGCCGCCTCCCCGACAGCACCCTTGACCTTGGCCTACAAACAGCGCACACGCTGTCATTGCCGCCACACGGACTGAGCTGCTGGACGTCCAACCCGGGGCGTCTTGGACTGAAGCGAACCAGACAAATGGGGAGGGAGCATGGTCAGGCTGCGCAATTTCCACACGGCCCCAAATGCACATGTGACTGTCTATTCGGTCCCAGATGGTGCACCTACAGCTTGAGCATAGATGCATAGCAGGAGTACCGGGGTCGGACAGCATCACCAGGATGACTCATGGTACAGCAGGCTGAGTCATCTGACATATTCGACCAGAGTTGCAGAGCAGCACCAGGCGGTGCAGCTGCTGCATGCGACAGCCTCTGCACCAAAACAAATCCCAGCATGGAGTTCTCACCTTCGTCTGCATGGCATGCTGGCGCCCCTTCGCCACCTCCGCATCATCGCCCTCCGGGTTGAGCACGAGCATCTCGTCATCATCCCACCGCCCCCCTCTCGCGACCACGGCCTCGAGCCGCAACCGCGCAGCCGCCGCGGCCTTCTTCTTCCCTTTCTTCTCCCCCGCACTGACACCGTCGGCGGCAAGGAGCTTGTTCGCAGCCTCCAGCAGCAGTTCCCGCGCAACACCTGGGGCTTTCTTTAGGCCGCTGTCGGTGAAGACGAGGGCGGTGGGGCGGTGGAGGAGGGTGCGGCCGCAGCCGTTGAGGGCGCGGCCGGTGAGGGGGCACTGGAAAGGGGCCTCTGCCCCGGGCCTGACGCCGGTCTCCTCCTGGGCTGCAGCCGCCTGTGCCCTGCAGCACGCCAGTCCAGTCACGCCTAAAAGGTGTTCGTGCCGTGTTGTGAGAAGGGGTGGTTGGGAGAGCTCGGTGTGCATGTGTTGGTGATTGGACGGCGCGGCTGCAAGTAGGTGGGAATGTGGGGGTTCGGAACTGCGCTGGATTGGGGGGTGCGAGCAGCAGGAGGCTGGGCAGGAGGCTGGGGCAGGGGGATGGTTTGCGTGCACGGGCGACCTGTCCCCCGGTATATGTGCACATCAGAGGGGCACAGAGGGGCCACCACTGGGTACAGTGTGACCGTTGAGGGTCTCACGATGCAGCAGACTGCGGGACACCGTCCTCTGGACCGATAGCGGGAGATGTGCCTTCCCCAGCCAGGCTGGCACAGGCGGTCGCTGAAGAGCCTGGTTGGGGAAGGCCCTCGGCCAGAGCGTCTGAGGACGGTGTGGGCTGTGCTTGGGTGTGGCTGTGGTGTAGAGGGTGTGCAGGCAGGATCCAGGGGAGGCAGTGAAGTTTAGGCACGGGTGCTTGTGGCTGTTGCAAGGCAGATGTCCGACACAAGCAGCACTGCTCCGACGTGTGCCGCTCGGGAACAGCATATGTCAGCATTCTGCTTTCGTACCGAGGCGTCTTGGACAGACTGCGCAGGTGGGAGAGCTAGCGCGCTGAGCCCAAGCATTAGAGAAGCGCTCCATTGATTGTGAACGCTCATGAACTAGTAGCTGCAAATATCAATACCAGAATAGACATTGTGATGGTTGCAGCATGTTTGATGTGCTGGAGAAGGAGAGCAAGGGCGTAGATACGCACTGTTCATACGATGGATTTGGCTGCACTTGGACTGGAAGCAGATCTTTCAGGCGGATGTGCGACAGGCTTAATGGCCAAGGCTCTCCGGAAGCCTTTGCTGCAAGCCCCTCAAGGAGATCTGCTTTGTTGAACAAGTTTCCGAGGGGGTCGGCGACGATGGGTTCCTTGAGAGGTTTGCCACTGTAGGCGCAACGTGTCCATCGAGCATGCCGCTGCTGGGATGGATCCACCTGCAAGAACGCAAGCCTTAGGAATGAGCATTGCTGATGTCTGCGAGACACCGGGGAATGCAGTTTGGCACCAGCGCCTGGGACTTGCAGTTGGTGCATATGGTGCTCTACAGGATGATGTGCATGTGGATGTGCTGTCAAATTCGATGTGAGCTTCCGCAGTGAGACTACAGTTTTCAGGCAGGGGTTGAGCATTCCCAACGTTTTGTTGGGCAAAACGTCTTGTCAAAACGATGGGTCCCCACGCGCGAGTGAACGAGAACAGATCGCCAAGGCGCGATGGTGACAGGCTGAGCATACTCGGAAGGGCCACCTTTTCCTCCTTCTTCTCTTTGTACATTTCCAAGTATGATGAGCGGGACTCTGCCCCAGTTGATCCTCCATCTCCTCCCGCCCCGCGCAAGCGGCTCGGCTGCGACGCGCGGTGTTCTAACGCATCCATTATTCTGTTCCGGAAAGCAGTATCTATGAAATGTGCTGCAGTATATTGATCACTGTTAGGCAATGCCAGAGGTCGACGTGCGGCCTGTTTAAGCAACATGGCTGGCCAGCTCAGCGCACCCAGTTGTGCTTCCTCCGTAGGGTGACGCCCCTCCATATCAAAAATTGAGAACGATAGCAGCCTCAGTGAAGATGATATGCTGCGCTCCACTTCTATGCGTTGACCGTCTGCGCTGGCGAGGGAGAGCAGGTCTGGCGTACCCGGAGCTCAAAGCCACAGCCTGTTGAAAGGTTGATAGCTTTCCGCCCTAGCTAAATTAGTGCATGCTGCGATCTCTGAAGTGGGCATGACCTCCGCAGTAAGGGAGTTCCGGCTTGACGCAAACGTATGACTCGGCGAACGTTCGCCGATGCCGTGTAGACGCCTGTCACCACACGGTCAAGGGCACTGCCGCAGGATGCCGACGTCTACTTGCAGGCACGCCGTACTATATGTGCTTGCAGATATGGCAGGCCTCTAATTGCCTTTACACGGCACACTTGCTTGAAAACATTCCGTACGTCAAGAAAACACCTTCGACATGTTGGCAGCATTGGCCCGACATGCCCGTGAGGCTGAGCGTGTCATCCCGGACGGGCTCCGGATTGCCGCAACAACGCTCAGTAGCACTGCAGCTGCTCAGGCAACCCCATCTGTGCGACCTAGCGGGCCGTTGATGAAGGAATTCCAGCTTTACCGTTTCGATCCAGAAAACGACGAGAAGCCTTACTATAAGTCCTACCGCGTGGATGTAAATTCGTATGTTACTGAACATCATGTATGCTCTGCCTGGAAGAGATGTGCTGCGTGATATCATCTTTACCCCTTGCGAGCAGGTGTGGCCCAATGATGTTGGACGTGCTGTTCAAGATCAAGGATGAGCAGGACCCTTCCGTGTCGTTCCGCCGATCATGCAGGTGCGATTGGAGATTGATCACAGTAAAACGTGATTATACCGGTGTAGATGCAGTTTCAGTCCTGCTTGGACCTCACCCAGGACACACTTTGCAGGGAAGGCATCTGTGGCTCTTGCGCAATGAACATGGACGGCACCAACGGCCTTGCTTGCTTAACTAAGGTCGAGAAGGACGCAAATCCGTCCAAAATCAGCCCGCTGCCGCACATGTTTGTCGTCCGGGACTTGGTCGTGGACATGAGCAACTTCTACGCTCAGTATAAGTCCATCAAGCCATACCTACAGAATGACTCTGTAGCAAAGTGCGATGCTCGTGTTGGCTGTCTTGTACACCTGCTGCCGCCTGATTTGTTCCTGACATTTGTCTATCGAGCATCCTGAACCTGATGGGCAGGCCTGTGCCATGTGGGTGGCCGCCAGTTCTGGCTGCTCGCTTGCGTCTGCACTTGTGTGGAAGGTCAAGTACTTTGTTGAACATGCCTCGAATTTTGGGGTGTACAGCTGAGCGTGTGACTCACTCAGCGTGTTTTAGGCGGCCGCCTCACGTGCGGGGTCTCACGTGAACATTCTACCTCTCGACCAGATCTTGCCCATGGGACAAATGGAACATGCGTCGCAGTTCCACGACGGTTGTAATTGTACATCCTTGACTTGGCATCTGGTCGCACATCTCAATTGATGTAAGGAGCAGCTGCCTCATGCAACCATGGCCATCCTGGTCATACCATGCCCCAGGCTTCCCTGATGCTGTCCAGATGCTTGCAAGCCTGATTTACATGCAGGGGGACTGAGATCCCACAGACGAAGGAGCACCGGGCGAAGCTGGATGGCCTCTACGAGTGCATCCTATGCGCCTGCTGCTCTACAAGCTGCCCATCCTACTGGTGGAACAGTGACAAGTATCTGGGCCCAGCCACCCTCATGCAAGCGTACAGGTAAGGAACTCCCAGATGCAACTTATCAGTGTGTGCGCGCCGGGGTGTGTTTATGCTTACATCATCGGCAGGCCGGGGTCACCATGAGCCAGAACAAGCGAAAGCGAGGCCAAGTCGCGTTATGCATCAGCTGTGGGCCAATTGCAGCACACTGCTGCAGCCCGAGCAGCAGTCCCATGCAGAGAGAGCAGTTGGCGGCCCACACACAGCTACAAGCAAGCAATGGCCGTGCTCGTGTAGTCTGAACTATTGCATCCAGGTGTTGTCGAAAGTGTCATACTGTCACGGGCATGCTCCAACGTGCAGGTGGATCATCGATTCTCGCGACCAGGCGACAGAGGAGCGGCTAAAGGACCTCGATGATACATACAAGCTCTACCGCTGCCACACCATCATGAACTGTGCCACTGTTTGCCCCAAGGTGCTGCTCCAAACTACTTCCGACTGACTGTAGGCTGTCCCGTTCATTCGGAGCTGTCAATGTCCTGTTCAGGATACAGCTCAGTAATTTCATATTTACTTCACTTTACTGCGGGGGGCCCATGTCTGGGCCCTGTGGTGCCCATTCTGTACTGACCGTCTCAGTCCGTGAACCAGGTCCTATAGTGATACCATGGCACGCAGTCGCGTATGCAGTGACGAAGCCTTGGGATAGATCGCACATGCTAGCCCCGCAGTCACTTGCCCCACCGTGGTGTTGTTGATGACATCTCATACACACGAGCATGTTTCACGAAGGAGTGTGTCTGCAACATGAAACACACTCCCGTATCAGTCTCACACTGGCTTGGGTCTGCCCAGCTGACATGCTCGCCTGCACAGTCGCCGCAACTCTTTCTCGTTGGTTTTACCAGCTTATGAATCTGGCGAGTAAATCTAGGTCGATCTGCTTTGATCTACCCGTGAGCATTACAATTGACTGTCATGGTACTGGCAGCTGGTGATCCGGATAGAAGTCACAGAGTGCATGCATGGCATGCTTACGCGCATGCCCGTGGCTGCTGCATGAGAGGCGGTCCGGTGCCGAGGGAGGGGTGGGCTGGGTGGGTAGCAAGGTTTGGTGTCTGTGCTTCCTGCTGAGCAGCTGACTCTATGTAACCCACAGATGATTCATCGATGGCTTTGAGGAGCAGCCAAGTGATGGCAGTCACAAACTACTCATCACGTGGCAGGGCACCAATTGTTGTCTTCGTCCCAGTTCGAGGCATCTAGTATCAACACATCTGCCCGATGCGTGTCAGACAGTGTGTGCGTGTGCTGCAGGGTCTCAACCCAGGCAAAGCGATTGCAAAGATCAAGCAGAGTGTGGCCGAGGGTAGAGCAGTTTAGGCTGGCACGGACTAGCCAGGTATGCCATTCAAGGCTGCTTCAAGTCTGGTGGGTCGACTGTTCCCAAAAGGTGACAAGGCGTATGCATGGCGAGTCTGGTGCTGTGATGCTCTGTGCTTCACCCGCAGGAAAGGATCGGCTTTGACATTGGCTTCAGTAGTAGGGAAAGTTTGAAGTATGGTATTGCCTAAATATCTGCTGTCAGGTTTGCTGTAGTCGTTGGTGTTCCTGGTCATGTGTGAGCCCAGACGAGTATGGATCTGGTGTTGGTGGATCATGCAATATTTCGTACATTCTCTTCAGTCACATTGGTGCCTGGACCTGGATTGTTGAATAAAGGATTGTTGCGCAGACTGGTCAACAAACTGACAAGGATCCAGCAGTCTACAAGTTGCATGACTACACAATGGCCCTACTGCTTCTGCCCCAGCATCATGGACGAACACATAAGATAATCACCGCTTGCATATCTGTGATTGTTCCAGGTTTGGATCTCATGCTGTATCCAGCAGATCAACATGTGTGAAGTATGTTGGCATCCCTGGAACGATTCAAAAGAACCTAAATGGAGTGCGTGCTGACATTGTCTCAGATTGATCAACTTGAAGCCATGGGGCATCCAGTCGTAAGCATAAGCATAGCCACTGTGAGACGTTAGGGCCAAAGACCGAGAAACCATGCTGTTTGCAGCAACAGACCTGACGAGACTTGTGTGCTACACTCCTTTTTGAGGCAGAATTCGCAACAGCGTTTCTATGTGATTTTGCACAAATATGACAGTTTAAACTGTCATTTGACGGCTTCCACTCAGTCCACCGAACGCCAATCTGAGGGAGTCATGCAGAGAGTTAATAATGTAGTCGGAATCCACAGGCGCGACTCACAGATGGAGGCGGAGGCCTGCATTGTTGAACTGAGTGTGGATAGGGCTGGTCTGTCACTTGAGGTTAACTTGAGCAGGACGTCAGATTATTGTACTTGTGCAAACGAAAATATACCTTTACCGCCTGCCGGCCGTGTTCGGCCTTGGATAGCCTGATCAAACATGCATCACATTCCACGGTAATGTTCATGTCGCTCCATGCCTGCCTGTCCGACCATGTCTTCAGAGCACGTCTTGTCGTGAGCGCTCGGATCGTATCGGAACGTCGACAGCATAGGTTTTCGTAAAGCTGCTGACTGGGCCAAACAAAATCCACCCGAATCTTCCAGCTCAGGATCCATGTCCTGGAACGCGAGCTCATGCCTGACTCGGTTTCGCACAAACAGTTAAAATTTGACAGTGTACAAGCCGACTCTTTCAATAGACCCATGATCGCCGCACGGCCAGTGTGATTGCTTCATCTGCGCACACGCGACTTGCAGCTGTTTGCTCGGCACGTACGCTACAACGTTTGCGACTCTTGCTGTCGCAGCTGTCATCAACATAGATGCTGTCTCATTTCAAAAGTAGCTACAACTTATGAGCGGGTGATGCCTGGACGATTGTGCGGAATGCGCTGACGTGCCACTCGATGCACAGGTGTGCCGTTTATTGTGCCGCTAGAAAGACTGGGAGCTCTGACAATCCAATGGAACTGCATGAAATCTCGCAGTTCAATTATGGTAAGGTGAAGCCTTTCCGTATCTCTGAGATCAATAGAGTACGAACGCAACACCGTCGATGCCTCGTCATCCTCAAGCAAGACATCGTACATTTGTCAGGTGGCCATAACAGGATCCCCGAAATGCCTTGTCTAGACTTTCTATGGTCTAGATTTCCTATTCTTGCAGGTTGCTTCTTCGGTCTTGTCAGGCGTTGACAAGCCTTGACTACGTATAGAGTGCACGTCTCTGGTCGCGTTGTCACCAACAGACGACGTGTGGCCGAGCGGTTAAGGCGCTGGTTTTAGGCACCAGTTCGAGAGAGCGCAGGTTCGAATCCTGTCACGTCGACATTCCTTTTGTCAAAACATCATGTTCACAGCCCTGGATGTCTAGCACAGCTTATATGTTTGGAGAAATGACCTCTGTGCACATGCCCGGCTGCTCCAGATCCCAGGGCCAGACTATCAGCGGAAGGCGGCCCCGCGCAGGCACCACGTACGTCCGACGGACATACCCCACGGACATACCACAACATGCACAGGCGAGGCATGTCAGGTCACCTGCCACTCACAGGTGGAGCATAATTATTGACACCCATAATCTCACACCGTCCAACCCCAAACAGCATGACGGCGGCGACAGCACAGCGCACCTCCGCCTGGCGCCATGGCGCACACAGCACCTGTCGCACACCGCGATGCTGGCATGGAACACCCAACACATACAGTTTGTAGCACGGCCTGGGCTCCTGCAATCCGGCGGCATGGCGGTGTGGCAAAGCCGCGCCTCCGCTGCTGCTGCGCCGATCCTTTGGGCTGCACTCCGCGTGTGTTCCTGGGACAGATATGTAGCTGCTGCTGTGAGGCAAGCTGCGCTGCCAGCATGCTGATTGCACGCCACAGTAGCGGCCGCACCGCCACGTCATCAGCAAAACGAGGTCCGACACCCCGCCTGGTCGAATCTGGCATCGGCCGCGCATGCGCAGGCGCAAGATACCCTGTACGGGGCCCGCGGGTGCACAGCACTTCCCGTCACGCGTATGCATAGTCAAATCCGCATACGCCGCATACGTGCATTTGACTGCCCTGACGGCTTGGATTGGCTGGCTTCCGAAGAGGCAGCCGCAAGGCTCGTTCCAGCGAAGGTTGACCTGTGCTCGTGCCTATTCCAACAGTGCTGTACTTCATGTTGATTTTCTTCCCAGTTGGGGAGTTCAGAGCTGTGACACCAAACTCTTGTGGATGGAGGAAGCCATCATCTATGTGGTGACTAACAAAATGGCAGGGTGCCAAACGGAGACACAATTTGCTGCTGGTGGCGGCTCTGGTGAGTAGCTGCAAGCTGTCACGTATGCTTTGACCTGTCCACGGTCTTTCCTGCCTCTCCGAATCTTTTCTTGCGACACAATGGCCATCGTGCGGTGAAGGAGAGGAAATTCGCGCGGAGATACAAACTCCTGGAACATGAAGTGCTGGACCCCAAGACACTGCAGCCATGCAGCACACAACATGGAGGATTGGCAAGTGCAATTATGTCAGTCACAACTAGGTCTGTCTGAAAGCACAGCTGCGCGATGGCATCCTGCATTGGCATAAACCCTCTGTGTCGAATACACCTGCCAATTTGAATGCACGGCATATCTTGCCCTGCGAGGAGCAGATTGCCATGCGGCGAGTCGCGCCAGAAGAGTTGATGGGAGGTGCAGAGTGTGGGGATTGATCCGTTGGATGGTTGGGCCTTTGGCAGAAGCTGGTGGCTGTGAAATCATACAAAACCAGCCCAAACACGACACTGCGGTTCATCGGTGAAGCCAGGTTTGGCAACAACGGAGGCAGCACTAGAGAAGGCGATAACCACTGACCACAGCGAAATCTTGACACACTCCACATCCCAGGCACAAGGGCAGCACACCGTTACACTGCCGTCTAGCCTGATCTATGCTCCACCCATCTCCCCTTCACTCTTGTCATATCAAATAATACAATCACTCGGCACCACCACCAGGCGCAAAACAACATCAACCATGCTCTGCCACAACACAGCACCATCTGCCGGCCTCTCCGGCCGCTATGCTCCCGAGCCCATGCCGAACCACGACCCGAGGTACTCAGTCGCAGCGGTCACCGTCGACGCCTCGGCTGGGTGCCACTTCCGCAGCCCCTCCACGCACCGGGCCTTCTCGCCGTCGCTGAGGGAGAGAAGCTGGCCGAGGGGGTTCAGCAGCCGCTGCGCGTCGCCGGTGCAGTACAGGCTGACCACGTTCGCCTTGAGGAACTCCATGACCTGTTCGTTCTCGCTGACCTCCTTGCGCCGCCCCGCCCGGTCCACCTCACGGATTTCGTCCTTAAGAACCGCGAGTTGCGCTTCCGCGCGTGCCGCATCGGCCTGCAGTTCCGCGTTTTCTGCCTGCAGCTCCGCGGCCTGTGCCTGAGCATCGTGTAGCCGCGTTTCGAGGTCCTGCAGCCGCGCAAGCACGAGTGCATCGGAGGCCGGCGGCTCATCCGCGGCCGGCCCAGCGAGCATCTCCCCAAAGTCGAAGCTGCCGGTGCGCCGCCGGGCGGCGCCCGGGCCGTCGGTGTCGGGGAGGGGGGCTGCCGGGGACGGGGACGCAGCCCCCACTGGCTGCGATGCGGAGTCGCGCTGGCTCGGGGTCATTGGCGGGAGGATCTCTGCCGGCCGCGCGTCTTCCAGCTGTGCGCGCAGCTCGGCGACCTGCTCGAGGGCCCCCGCTAGCGCCTCCTCCCGAGAGTCCGCAAGCTGCGCCGACATCTCCTTGAACGCCGCGAATTCCGCGTGCGTGCTGCGGAGGTCCGCCTCGGCCGCAGCAAGCCGTGTGCGCAGCTCCGCCGCGGCGGCGGCGGCCGCCGGCGGCGCCGCAGCGGCCGCCGCGTCATGCGCCGCGAGGCGCGCCTCCGCAGCAGCCGCGCGCTGCCGTGTGGCCTCCACCGCGTCGGCGCGGCGCAGCGCATCCTCCAGCGCCGAACGCAGCTCGTCGACCTCCTCTGCGGCGGCCTCCACCCGCGCCTGCGCCGTGCGCTGCGCCTCCTGCGCAGCGGCCGACGCCGCCTCGGCCTCCTCCTCCTTCGCCGCCAGCTCCTCTCGCATCGTCCCTAGCATGCCAAGCGCCTCAGCGACACCCGGCTCAGGAGCGCCTGCCCCGGCGGCGACCTCCGCCCGCGCTGCCGCCAGCTCCTTATCCTTCGCAGCCAGCAGGGCCTGTGCGCGGCCGCGGTACTCCCGGCTCTCCATCTGCTGCCGCTCAACCTCCCGCTCCAGCATCTGCGCCCGCGCCTCAAACGTCGCACGCTCCGCGACCAACGTCTCTGCGCGTGCGCGCGCCTCCGTGGCCACCCCGTCCGCACGCGCAGCATCTGCCGCCGCGGCAGCCACCTTGTGTTTGAACTCCCCAATTGCCTTCTTCAGCCGCGCCTCTCGCGCCCCGGCCTCCCGGCCGGAGACCTCCTTCGCAGCCTCCAGCTCCCCCCGCGCCTTCTCTGCCGCAGCGCATGCAGCTTCTGCGGCCTGCTGTGCCGCCGACGCGGTCTCCTCCCGCGCCGCAGCCTCCGCCGCCGCGGCCTCTGCCTTCGCGACCTTCTCGTCAGCTTCCGTACACCGCGCCGTCGCAGCAGCCTCTGCATCCTGCACTGCCTGTAGCCGCGCCTCTGCGACGGCCTCCGCTTCTGCCGCGCGCTTTCGCTCCAGTTCTACGCGCTCCTCCGCATTCAGCGCGGCCTCGTGCCGGGCCGCAAGAGCCGCCTCGAGATCGTTCCGCAGATCTGCCATCTGCGCCTCATGCAGAGCCTTGGTCTTCTTCAACGCGGCCGCCGCGCGTCTCCGCACCTCGGTCTCGGCGGCCCCTGCAGCCCCCTCTCCAGCCTTCACCGCTGCGTCCCGCGCCGCAGCGGTGTCCGCCAGCTCCCGCCGCAGCATCCCGGCAGCCTCCTCTGCTGCAGAGCACGCCTGCTCCGCTGCCTCGCACCGCTCTTGCGCCGCCGACAGCTCGCCACGCAAGCCCTCCAGCGATTCGGCCACGGTGTCGCACTCCCGACGCGCATGCGCCGCCTCAGCCACAGCCTCGTCCCGCTGCCCCTCTGCGGCGGCCAGTGCGGATCGGAGCTCCGCAGCTTCCGAGCTTGCCCCAGCGGCCGCGGCACTCGCCTCGCTACTCATCTGCGCCTGCGCCTGCTCGAGTTGCTGCACCGCCGCGTCACGCTCCCGCACCGCATCGTCCCGCGCCTGCTGTGCAACCCGTAGACTCTCCCGCGCCTCCGCCACAGCCTGCTCTGCCTGCTCTGCCCGCCTCGCCGCTTCCGCAGCCTTGGCGGACTCCTGCGTGGCTCGCGCCTCTGCGGCGTCCCTCGCCGCATCCGCCTGCGCCGCAGCAGATGCGGCCACAGCCTGCGCTGCAGCCGCCTCATCTAGCGCAGTCTGCATCGCGGCGGCGTCCTCTTGCGCGGCCTGCAGGGCAGCCCACCCTTCCGCCGTTTCCGCGTGCGCTGCAGCAGCCGCCGCCACCCCCTCATGCACCTCGCTCCGCAACCCCTGCACCAGCCCCTCCAGCGCCTGCACCCGCTGCTGCGCCGCTTCCAGCACACCACGCGCCTGCCCAGCATCAGCCACAGCGTCCTCACATTGCCGCTGCGCCGCCGCAGCCTCCGCCATCGCAGCCTCGAGCTTCTGTGTCAGCTGCGCGACCTGTTCCACCACAGCGTCGCCTGCGGCGGTGCCGGGGGAGGTGCCTTCGGCGTCGCCACCTCCGCCGGGGCTGCCGGGGGCGGCCTCTCGTTCGCCCTCGCGTTCGCCCTCGCCGGCAGGCGCGCTGAACGCGTGCTGCAGCGACGCGGTGCGCGAAGGGCGGTTGAGGGCCTCTCGGATGGCTGTCATCTGGCCGCGCATCGTGTTGAGCGCGGCACTGCCCTGCTGCGTCTCCATTGCAGAGCACTGCACAAGGGCACAGGGGTGCGTGGTGTGGGTAGGATTGCACATATCGAATGTGCCTCGGATGCCGACACTGTTGCCTCGAAGCACAGCAAAACACACATAAGCACACGCCGTCGCAATTTCCGTTCCACAGAAAGAAGGGATCAATCTGACAGTTCGCTGCGACTGCGGCTGCAATAGTTGGCAGGCATGTCGTTCGGCCAGCTGCCACAACACACACACGCTTCACGGAAGCCCCTGCCCGCAAGCCGATGTGTGAGCGGCAACGAGTGCATGCAGCCCCGGAGTGCACAGTACCCTCTGCCCGCAAATCTGTCCTTATCACACACGATTGCTGAAGCTGAACCCCCGAACAATCCGTCTGTCAGCGGCGGCCGCGCCTCTCCGCCCAGAGCATGCAGCTACGTGCTCTATGCATCCATACCTGCGCCCGCAAAGCCTGCAGCTCCGCCTCCTGGTCGTCCATCGTGTCAAGAAGAACCTCCCGCAGCGCTGCGAACTCCTGGAGGTGCGCCGCGAGGTCCTCGTCGGCAACGCCGGCGAGCAGCTGCTCCCGCGCTGCCGCGAGCTCCGCCTGCAGGTGAGCCGCCTCGGCCGCCGCCGCGGCGCGGCCCTCCTCCAGTGCCCGCTCCGCCTCGGCAACGCGCTGCCGCTCTGCCGCGAGCTCCTGCACCTTCCTGCACAGCGCACAGCAGCGGTGGGAGCCGTGTGTCATATGCATGCACTGCATGGATTTGCAGAGCGGAGCGTCGAGAGCGCTCCTTGGGGCGTGCCGGGGGCGTGATGCACGCCATGGCGATGGCGCAGAGCTTAGGCAACATATGAGCAGCTCGGATTGGTAAGAGGGCAGTAGAACATACACATAGATCACAAAGTGTACGTACAGACACAACGTGCGCCAGCGGCAAATTCCGGCTTCAAAGCCCAGCCAAGCAGCCCAACCACACAGCGCAATGGTCACAGGGCATCGCCGGCAAGACGCAGCAGGCACAGCGGGCACAGCAGGCGTGCGGCACATAGGGGCACACCACGCGAGCTCCTCAGAAGATTGCACCTCGGCCGCCTGCAGCCGCTCAAGCTCCCCCTCCAGCCGCGCCACCACCCCCTGCAGCTGCACAGCCTCCTCCTGGTAGGCCCCGGCATCCCCCTCCCCTGCGGCGCCACCCGCGACCTCCGGAGAACTCCCGGAGGACTCTGCCCCCGCGACCGAGCCGCCGTCCGGGTCCGCGACTGCTGCCGCTTTGGCACCACGTGTGCCGTCCCCGCGGCTTCGACGCTCCTCCGTATCAGCCGTGGTGGCATGCGCTGTGCCGGCCTCGGCATCGCCATTCTTCAGCGCACTCTCGCCCTCGCCAGCACGGCCCTGTGCGTCGCTGCTTGCACTTGCGAGAGTGTCCTTCTCAGCTTGGAGTCTAGCGACGAACGCGTCTGCGTCCCCCGCCGCTGCTTGCGCCGCGGCAAGCGCCGCCTGCAACTCGTCGGCCCGTGACTCCGCCGTCTGCCGCTCATGGAGCCGCTCTGTCGCCACCTTCCACACACCTTCCATCTCAGCCTTCAGCTCCGCCACCTGCGCCTCCAGCTGCACCCGCCGCTGCCCGGAAGCCTCGCGCAGCTTCCGCAGCTCCTCCTGCCATCCGGCGGCCTCCGCCTTTGCCGCAGCGAGCGCTTTCTCTGCACCGTCAGCTTCCTTCTTCGGCGCCGGCTGCTTCTTCCCCTTCCTCTTGCTCCCGCCGGCCCCGCCTGCAGCCCCATTCGACGTGGCGGCAATGGCCGTCGCAGCGGCCAGGCTCTCCCGCACCACCCGCAGCTCCGCTTCAAGCCGCTCTCGCTCCTCGGCAGCAGCCACGGCATCCGCAGGCGCCGTCCCGGCGGCTTCTACGCCGCCATGCACCACCTCCGCAGCACCCTCAGTCTCGCCCTCCACCGGGGGCGCAGCTGCTGCTGCCCCCGCATCACCACGAGCCTCACCAGGAAGATCACCATCGCCCATTTCTCGTGCAGCCTCCGCCCGAGCGGCTCGCTCTGCGGCAAGCACGCCCTGTACGTCCTCCAGCTCCTGATGCACCTTGGCTACCTCTGCGGCGAGCGCAGCTGCCGCGGCCTGCGAAGCCGCCGCCATCTCGGCCTCGTGCTCAGCCCCGGCGGCCTGCAGCGCGGCGGAGTGGGCCTCCGCTTGCCGCTCCATCTCCTCCCGGGCCGCCGCCGTGGACGCCACGAGCTCCTCCTGCGCTGCAGCGAGTGCCTGCTGCAGCTGCTGAGTAGCGTCGGCGTGGGCGGCGCGCTCGCTGTCAAGCTCGCTGCGTAGGTGTGCCTCCCTGGCGTCTGCAGCTGTCCTTGCCTCGCGCTCCGCGTCCAGCAGCTGCTGCAGCTGCTGCAGCTCCTGGCGCAGCTCACCTGAGCTGTCCTTCGAAGCCTGAAATTCCTGCTCTCTTGAGGCCTGCATTCAACAAAGGCGCTCACCGCAATCTAGATCGAGCGCTGTTCAACATGCAGATGTCCCGCATGGCATTGGTCACGTTTTCATGGACACATTGGCGTATGCAGTTTACAAAAGAGTGAACGGGAGAAAACAAACACTGAAACCGAATCTCATCCGATGTCACATGCAGTGAATCTGGCACACACGCACCAGCCACACGAGTCGTCACCGTCCATATGGACCATGCATGTTGCTCCCGTTTACGCACACACATTGCTCAGCCATGAAACGCTTCCCCAGTAGAGACGCAGCGACACATCGGCGGACATCCTGGACGACAGGGACGGAAGGGATGGCAGGAGAGCAGAGGTGGCGGGGATGCGCACCGACGCAGTCTTCACCTGCTGCAGCTCCTGCTGGGCGTCCTCTAGCTGCTGCCGGAGCTCGGCGACCTTGCCGCTGACGCCCTCAGCACCGCCGGTGCCGTCGGCTGGTGCCAAGGCCGAGCCATCTGCGTCGCCGGCCTCTGCGTCGCCGAGATCTAGTTGCTCATGCAGAGCAGAGCGCTCAGCCTGTGCGGCAGCAACTGGGTGTTCCGCGATGAGGTCGTGTGAGCGCATGTTTATATTGTGTATGCATGCATGCATGACTACTGACCCATGCCCATAGGAACATTGGCGACTCCGATGTCCGGGACCGGATCGAGCATCGAAGCTGTGTACTACCGCAAGCATCTGGCTGACGTGGTACAAGGTCAAAGTCAGACAGGCATGTAGCACTGGAGGAGTTTTTTTATGTGGCACTGTTGTCCCTGGAAGCAGCCTGGCAGATCCATATGTGTGATGCCTGTGGCCACAACATGCGATCAGCCGCGCAGCTGTGCTGAGCTCGCCTTGCTTGGGTGTGGATGTGATGCGGTAACGTGGCCCTGGCATATTGCACAGCAACGTACACTTCTCAAACGCTGCACATGCCGGTGACGACAGAGGCGGGCCGTGGAAGTGTGAGCTGCTGCTGCAGACTCTGTTGCTTCAACTGTGATGACACCAGCATGGACGCAGTGGTGGAAGCGTGGTGGAGAAAGGTGGTGCGTGGGCGGTGGAAGAGGGATTAGAAGGGGCTCACCTCAAGCAGGCGCAGCTGGGAGTTGGCCTCCCGCAGGGCATCCTGCAGCTCCGCGTTCTTCTCCCGCGCCTCGCCGAGGTGCTCAAAGGTGTCCTCCTTCTCGGTCATCGCCTGCGCGACCGCAGCCTTCAGGGAATTCACCTGCTGGTCCTGCATCTCCTGCACCGCCGCTGCAGTCTTCGCGACATGAGCTGTAAATGTGGCATGGGCACAGTGCAGCATCCCTGGGCGGAGTGAGATCATGGAGTGGGCTCCAGCTAACCACACCACGAAGCGAATTGAGAGATGAGCACAAGGACTCTACAGAGTTTTATACGATGGAATTCTTGCAAATGTGCACAGCAGGGATGACAAGTCAGCTCCAAACGAGACGAGCTGCTGTCTAAGGGCATCCGAGAAGCATGGCATGTGTGGCTGGCATGTGAATTCATCATGTGCTGCCAATGCAGCGTGGAATCTTGAGCAGTCCAGCAAGCTAGAGATGCACAGCCACGCTATCTACGGCACGTCATGGTGCGTGAATGCGTGCCTTTGAGTCTTTGCACTCGTTTGCATAGCGCTTGGCGGACAGCAGCTCTTGCTGCAGTTCCTGAAGCTGTGCTGCATGAGCTTCTCCGCTTACCTTGCTTGCATCTACCAGTTCCCGCATACCCCTGTCAAGTTCCTTAATTCGTTCCTCTGCCGCTGCTGCCCTCTGGTTGGCTTCTGACAACCCGTTTTTGGAATCCTGCAAGGCTTGCTCTACAGCAATGGAATGCGGAGGTGTTGAAGCTGGAAGATCTGATGATGAGCTTGAAGATGCTTTCAGCTGCTTCTGCAGAGTCGTGATCGTCAGATCACGTTGCTTCAGGGATTTCAAGGACTTTGCGAGCGCAACTTGAAGCTTGGGAACTGGCATCTTGAGAATCGCTGGGGGCAGCGAATGAGCCTGCATCGAGTCAACGTAAGAGCCATGTTAGCCAAATAAATGGACTGCACTTGAAAGCAACGACTTGAATGCGTCTCTTGACACCGGGACACGGTCGTGTCTCCGCAACTACGCAGACATGCCACAGGCTAGCACATGGTCCCCACTTGTAATGCAAAATTAAATGTAGGCAGGTGAGACATGTATGTCCCTTGCCGGTGCCGGTACACTTCACAATACATGTCCCGATGGCATAGGCTGAGCTCAACGTGCACCTCCGACCGGACGGAGCTTGCCGTCACTGATGAGATCGTAGACATCTTTACCGCCAAGCTGCAGCGAAATCGCGCTAGTGCTCTGAACTTGTGTTGCCTCGCTCAGCTGACCGCGTGAGCGGCTGCCCGTTCTGCTGTCCACAGGCCGAGTTTCTACATTAAATACGGGACGGGAACGAGAGACAGTATCTTGTTCATATCATGCTTTTAGAAATAATTGTCAGCTGGGCATAAGCACCGAAAGCGCGGGACTGACAGTGCTTCCGCAGATGTCGCCGAGCTTTGTTCACGCGTGTGCGGCAGCTTGCCCACTCGTGAAACGTCAAGCTGGACTTTGTTGCTCTATTCATTCCATATCCGGAGACAAGGTGACACCAGAAATGGATATAGTCAAACATGCATGCCAAGTGTGAAGAGCGAACGTCCGAGGTCCCGCGGCGCGTCCGTTGTGCACTGCTCTGCAAGTGCATGCAGCGAGCGGGACGCAGTCCGATGATGCGGCGTGCACCAGCAACCACATGCCTCGGCAAGTCGGCAGCCACGGTCACATACTTGTCTACATGCTGCAGGCTCGCATGGTGCAGACGCATTCATGTCTCGTATATGATTGACCCTGGTCGAAGCAAGGTGGTTGATGAGGTGGTTGATGACACGCAGCTGACGCGCAGTTCGGTGACGCCCAGTTCACGATGGTGCACCAGCGCTGGCAGTGACACATGTTGAGCGTGCCACCATCACAGGGCCTCCTAGCAGACGGTCAGCTCGAGATGTGGGAATCTGTATACACTGTGATGACACAGTATCTTCCCTAACATCTCTGTTCTCAGAGATCGACTCTCGAGATCGCAGTTTATTCGAGATCGCAGTTTATTTTGCCGACGTTTCTAATCTCTTCCCTCCTTGCTTTCTCTACCTAGTGAGTGAACCGGCCGACATGTGCGGGCACGCCAGCAGAGGTGCCGCTAATCCTGTGAGAGTAAGGCTGGTCACTGCAGTAACTGCGGTTGTTTCCTATAATTCCCTTCAAATCTAAAGTTAGCTGTATCCGACATTATGATAGTGTGTGTCCAATGCTGAACATACACATGTGTACAAGGATGCCTTCACATGGCGAGAGCACTGAAAACTACATCAGACATCTTGTGAAGCAGCACCAAACAGTGAACACATTAATAAACGGAAAAGCTAGCAGACGACATCGGCATCGACTGCGTAGCCGCATGCATGCATGCAGACTGTCACGCATACATGGCGCTGCTGTATGATGCGGGCCTGGAGGACGCGATCCTGCCGGACTGAGTTGTGAGTGTGGTTGTTGTGTTCGTGTGTGTGTGAGTGTGTGTTGATGTTGATGCGGATGAGATTCGGTTTCAGTGTTTGTTTTCTCCCGTTCACTCTTTTGTAATCGCCCAATGCATTCAATGCATTGCTGGCTGTAGGTGGGGGGGCACCCATTGCAAGCTTGAGCTAGCAGCCCGCACTGACGAAGGCCTGGGCGGGGGCTGACATGTGCGTTTGCATGGGTGTGCTGGTCTGTGTTGCGTGTTGATGGTTGCGTGGGTGTGCGGTCCCCCTGTTTGTGACCTGCGGTGGGGGGTCATGCCATGCAGTGCTCTCCCGGCACGATCGTTCGAAGTAGTCCCAGTGAGGGCGCCCCAGATCGACGACAAGCCTCTCCAGAGGTGCCACCTGCCTCGCTGGCTGTGTCCTTGTGCCACTTGAGAAGTGCCAATGCGCAACCCACACGTAATAACATGATTCCACACATGTGCACCAATCACAGGCAATGTGGGTCATGAGATCTCCGAGCCATGACAGGGAATGCTCATATCTAGATCCAGCTGGGCACATCGATGCACATGTGCCCAAATACAAACGTTCCCCTCCTTGTCCCGTCTAGGTCTCTGGCCATGTTAGTCAGGTCAACATGTTGTATGGCCTACAGGCATGTACAACCACTAGGAGGAGGCCCTGTGAGTTGCGTGTGGTCGTCTGAGGGGGGTTTC
Organism: Ulva prolifera; assembly: GCA_023078555.1. NCBI lineage: Eukaryota > Viridiplantae > Chlorophyta > Ulvophyceae > Ulvales > Ulvaceae > Ulva > Ulva prolifera. The sequence continues at coordinate 1,295,145 of CM041197.1, forward strand.
CAGGTGGTTTACCCCTTCGGCAAGCATGTGGTCCTGTTCCCTTATGTTGTCAATGTCCTCTCTGGGATGCGGCGAAGTCCAAATTTACTGTAATTGTCTTTACTCACATACATGCATATATACCTACCATACTGTGGTGTCTTTGGTGCATGTATATACAGGCGTAGACATCAATTCTACCACTCAACAGCACAACAGCTTGGACCACTGAGGGCCCGGGCAGAGCTTCAAAGCAGAATACACAGCCTTTCTCGGTTTGTCCTTGTGATACGGCCTTGCGGCCGAAAAGGATTGACCCGAAGGTCGCCACACCATGTTTACAAAAGCAGTATCTCCGTGAGATTTGTTGGGCTGATCACTGCTAGAAACATACATTTTTGAATCTGACCTGCTTTCCTTCCAGATATAAGAGCAGCACACGGAGCTGAACGGAGACACGGCCCGTGTCCCACACCGCCGCAGGTGCCACCGGGAGAGACGGTGATTGAAAGTGTGTTACAAGGACAAAGGCAGCAAGGCGGTGATTGAAAGTGTGTCAATAGCGACGCTGCGCATGCGCACGTGCGCGTGAAGGCGTCGTTTCAAGGACAGTAGCGCTGTTGACCACGTTTTGATTGCGGTCAGGCAAGTAGATGCAGCGAATCCTTCGGAAGAGGCTGTGCTGCAGACGCGCGCGCTCCGTGCACTTCATGATGGCCGCACGACGGGGCTAATGCAACTCACGCTGTTCGGGACCTGCCGGGAGCACGATCAGAGGCGATACATGCTGTGACTCGTATTCTTGACCCCCAAAATGCCCCACTTCGGTCCGCCTCGATTGCCTCAGCCCGTGCAGCCGTGGAACACTCCGGATGCCGGGCACTTGGTCTATGTGACATAGCGGACGCTAGTCGACTGCTGACAAGATAAGCTATGAAACTAATCTACAGGAATTCTCGGCCTTCAGGCCTTGTAGGTGAATGCAATTTTGCGCACGTCGGTGCCACGCATCTACACCTCGTCACGTAGTCTTGCGGAACGTCACTTTAGCATCTTGGATGAGAACGGGCAAAACGTTCTCCCCAGATGCGGAAGAAGAATGTCGATTCAGTGATTTGCTGACCGTTGCTTCCTTCTGCACGGCTTCGGCATGGGCAACAGGACAGGCGTAAGGAATTGAGAGAGCTATCTGCAGGAGTCAGTCCCGTGAGTCACACAACAGCGCCATGGACCACCATATTACTGAGGAGTTCTTGCGGAGAAGTGAGGGCAAGCATGCCAGGGCAAAAGCTCGGAAAGATGTGCTCTGGGTTGCCATGTCTCTTTCGTACGACTCCTTCTGTGTGCAGTTTGACGCCCACTTCAATGCATCAGGCACACCACGTGCACGTCAGAGTCTCGATGCATTCTGCCTTGAGAGTCATCAGATCATTTGCAATTGTTGCTCTGGCCATTGCTGCTCCATGTGTGTTTCATAGCTGCTGCAGACTTGAAGCCGTCACCCCTCTCCCTGATGCAGCACAGCGTCAAATGAAGCCAAGGCTGACAGGAGCATGATACATGTAGGGCAGGAGCTGTGTTCTGGGTGGCTGGTGTCACGCTGGAGTGGCAGTTCAAGGACGTAAGTGTGGCAACCCCTCTCCCACACTGCGTGCAGTTGACATACGCGCTTTGTGCAGCAGCATATGCGACCAGCGCATTGTTGGTGATCCCCAAAATCGTTTTTGACACGGACCCGGTGCGCTTTCTCTTGTTTTTGCCCTTCATCGCCAAGCATGCAGTCAGCAAGTCCATGAAGCTCCTGCACAGCATCAGATGTACTTGCCTCCGTGAAGTGGAATATCGCATGACCAACGGTCCTAGACATGCAACTCTGAAGCCACTCCATCACACATCTGTAGCATCACCAGCTCGTTTCCACCAAACATGTGTATTGTAGTGCGTTGCTGCAGCCTGTCGACCTTGAGTGACGCAGCCATGGCGGATGCTGGCTGCATCAACACACAAAGAACATCCGTCCTGTTGCATCCTTATCTACCTTAGCCCCGTAAAGGCTCCGTGCAGTTCCTGACCTGTACTGTGGTCTATCAGTGCATTGCTGCATTGGATGGTCGATGCAAGCAAGCGCCACAGACGCTCTCGCCTCCCAGGATGATGACAGTGTCTGAATATACCTGCCCCTGCTCTAGGGCATCGCCAATCACAGACGGCGCATGTCATAAGTGCAAGGCGTGCAGGAACCGTGTCACGCAAACCGTACTGCTTGCGGAAGTTGTCACGTCCTCTTGGCTGCAGTTTCGCGATCATGCCATGCACTACACAATCATGGCTTTCAGATGCATGCAGTGATACCTCTTCTGTGTGTCATGTGTCTATGCCGTGGGGTCGACGACCCATACCAGCCCCCGCCGCAGTGCAGCGGTATCAGCACCGGTGCTGAAACGAGCCCGGGGGACCTCGAGGACTGGCCAGCCTCAGATCTCAGAGGACCCAGCTTTCGTGGCAATCCAGTGGTATAGCGGCCAAATCACTGGATTTGCCACAGCTCCGGCTCATGCGTCCGCATGCGTATGCTTGTTCTGCGCCGCCGCCCGTGCATCCCCTCAGTGCCGTCCACTGCGCAAGCCCGGCGCCTTGCTGTGGCTTCTTGGACAAGCGCGCCGCACTGATCGACCGCTGTACATACACTTAGGCCGGATCACTGGCACGCCATTCACCCATCAACATACGTCAGCACCGCACCCTGACTTCCCACCGTGCATCCCGCGTACGGCAAGCCTCGCCGCGGCGGCCTACACTCATCCCGCTACCCTGTCTGTGGCAGGCGTAAGTTGCGCCGCGTAACACCTGTGACAACAATCTCCCAACAAAGATTATAAACAGGTAGTGAAACGGTGGTGCGTACGGAAACACACGAGTGCTGACGGTGCGGTGGCGCGTGCAGACGCACTACAGCCTGCACCTCGCGTCCCTCTACATCTCGTGCCTCGCCTGCGGCACGTACTGCCTGCTCTCCCTCAACATCCCGATCAGCCGCCACGACGTCAACACCGTCATCTTCCTGCCGATCCGGTGGACGCTGTACCTCGCAACGGTGCCCGCGATCTGGTGGATCCTCGCGCACGGCTCGCACTACACCCTGCAGCGCAAGGTCTACGTGCACTACCTCATGCTCGTGACGCTCGTGTCGGGCGGCATCGCGACCGTGCCGTCGCTGCGGTGGGGGCATAAGATGTACTGGATGGTGCTCGCCTGCGTGCCGTTCCCCGAGATCTGCTTCCACCTCTGGTGCGCCGCGCCCCGTGGCTGCCCTGTGCAGCCTCTCTGCTGTGTGTATGAGCCTGCAGGTCTGCTGGTATTAACAGTTCGAAGGGCATAAGGCAGACATGTGGGGGGATGTGGAGGTGGTCCAGGATCGGTGTATGCTAGTGAGTGTATGTGTTAGCCTGGGCGTCGCTGCGGGCCATTGCGCACGGAGCCGATGCAGCGTATGCATGACTGCTGCAGCAACGGCGGCCACACAATGATTTCGAGGTCTACATGATGCGGAATCCTGGTCCTGTGATGCTCGTCAAACGGTTGCAAGGAGCCACGGCGCTGAGCGCCATGGATGTCCGCAGCACATTTAGCCTGCGTCCGGATCCCCCGGCAGCGGCGGGCCGTAGGCGGGCAGCCAAACACGGAGAGCGCCAGGCGTCATGCGCGTGACAGGTGACCGGGTGTGTGGTGCAGGGCGATGCTGACGGACGCGATCGACGCGCTCGACGTCACCTTCACGTCCCCCCGCTCCCTCTACTTCCTGCGCATCTACAGCCTCTTTGCGTTCCAGGCCTTCCCCGCGATCTACTTTGCGGCGTTCGACGGCGTGCTGCCGCTCGCGGCGAGCGAGAGCCTGTGGGCGATGAGCGACTGGGCGCTCAAGATGGTGCTGACGAGCTCGCTGATGGAGGCGAACTTCCTGACGATCGAGCAGCGGCGCGACCGCGCGCACCGCCGCCACAAGGACCGCACGCGCATGCGCAATATCCTCAACCTCACCTCCGCCATCGAGGCCAAGGGTGCGCTGCGCGCTGGCCGTGCTGGGCATGCTACCTGCATGCCTGTGGCCGCTCTTCTTGCTGTAAGTAAAGTAAATCTAAATTTACTGAGCCGTATCCTATTGGACATTGACAACTCCGAGTTAAGCTGTTGGATGGTTCACGTGTGCGGGGGCACAGGCGGGGGCATGAGGTTGGGCACGCGGCGGATGTGTCGGACGGACGGCTGCGCGGTGCTGATCGTTCCAGATTGGGAGGACTTGATCCCACCAGGGTGATAGCCAGCACCCCAACACGCAGCCCCTGCAGAGTAGTGGGGCTGTGCAAAATAGTGGAAGTGAATGACAGGCCTGAGCTATGCTCCACTGTTCCGTGTGGTTTGTAGTGGTTGCGTGACTGCTGCGGGGCAGCGCACAGCCCTTGCCCAGGTTGTGTTGGGTAGGCTGCGGGTGATTGACTCCGTGGCACGCACCAAGGCCCCTTGAGCCGTGCGTGGTTCCTTTGGCGCCGGCATGGTGGTTCGGTAAACCGTCATGATCAGCAGACGAATGAGGTCGCCGACGGTCTGCCTGGCACAAGCGCACGCCATTTCCCGCATGCCCCAGGTCTCCTTGCTGATCTGCTACCCGCGTGAACCGGTGGGCCGCTCCAGACTCACTCTGCACGCCTGCGTCTCCATGAGATTTGACACAAGACTGCGACACACAGCATCGGGTGGCCGCGGTGAGTGCGTGTGCTGGCTGCAGACAACTTCCTCGCGACGGTGTCGCACGAGCTCTGCACGCCGCTCAACGGCATCATCGGCCTGTCGTACGCCCTCCAGGCGAGCCAGGAGGTGCAGCTCAAGGCGGAGCTCAGCAAGACGCTGACGGTGATCACGATGAGCGGCAAGCGGCTGCTGCAGCTCATCTACGACGTCCTCGACGCCGCCAAGACGGCGGAGGACTCGCCGCTGGTGAAGCGGGAGAGCGTCAACGTGCGCGCGCTCGTGCTCGACGTCGCCATGCTCTGCTCGTCGATCGTGCGCCAGGGCGTCGACCTCCGCGTGCAGCTGCAGCCCGTGCCGCGCATCATCGGCGACACCGGCCGCATCGTGCAGGTGCGCGCCCGTCGCACCGCCGCCGCGCGGTGCATGCTGTGCTCTGCGTGGCATGGCTTGGGTGGCGTCGTCCCCGATGCCGGTGGGCCGTGCGTGCTGCGTGCCACGCCATGGCGGCCCCTCCACCTGTCTCCTCCACGTCTGTGTGCGATTTGTGAGCGGCGCAGATGCAGTGCGTACGCTGTGTGCTGTACATGCTGTGTATGCTGCGCGTAGCTGGCTTGTTGCTTTCCGTGCTGTGCGTGCTGTGCGTGGTGTCGCCGGGCGGTTCGTATACTGGCCTGACGACGCGACAGCAATGTTCCAAGCATGCACTGCGACGGAGCCGACGTGGCCAGGGACAGCTCGTTATCTTCTGCAGTTCTGCAAGCATGGTGACGCGTGTGTGTATGTGTGTGTGTGTGTGTGTGCGCAGATCCTGCACAACCTCGTCGGCAACTCGTGCAAGTTCACCAAGGCGGGGCACGTGCTCATCGGCGTGCGCTACGACAGCACGCTGCGCGCCGTCGCACTCAGCGTGTCGGACACCGGCTGCGGCATCCCGAGCGAGGCGCTGCACTCCGTGTTTGACGCCTTCAGCCAGGGCCTGCACCGCGCGAGCGAGGGCCTCGGCCTCGGCCTCCACCTCGTCGTCGAGTTTGTCAAGGCCCACCACGGCCTCATCGAGGCGCGATTCTGGTGTCACTTCATTTTTCATCATTCACTGTTCCCCCCCCTCATAATCATGCATGGAGTGAATGCATGCGGCTGCCATGTGACTGGATCATGGCCGTGACTTGTCAGACACTCTGATAGCTTCAGGAGGGTGCGCCGCGAGCGAGACATCCAGGGACGCGGCCACGCAACCGCCCATGCCGCCCGGCATATGGCCCCATGTGCATGCAACTGTGGCGGTCGCGTCTGCATGCACCATTGCAACGGACGGCGCTGACACATCCTCCTGTCCCGGCCGGTCGCCACTTGCTGCGACCGCCTTGTCTGCTGCCCAAGCGGCTGGCGGCGTTAGAGCATGCACGGGCGCTGCGTGTAACATGGCCACGTGGCGTGCAGGTGGAGAGCGAGGTATCGAAGGGCTCCACCTTCACGGTCTGGCTCCCGGTGCACCCGGACAAGCGCCTGCTGCGCACCGCGCTGGTGCGCCTCAGCCACTCGTGTGCGCTGTTCATCCCATGCACGGTGCTGCCATAGCCGCCCCTGCTGATGGCCTCACCCACAATTCATTTGCCGTCGCCATTCACATCTACGACGTCAGTAGCAGTGCATCCGACCATAACGCACGCACTGCTGCACACTGTCTTGCTCCCTCCCCCCCCCGCATACCGCCCGGTCTCAGGCGCTTGGAGCGCAAGCGGCTTGGCGTGCATGTGCAAACACCGTCGTGGCCGCCCGTGCTGCTCACGCCACCCACGCTGTGCCGCAGAGGGGCACCGGCCCGGCGGCGCAGGAGCTCATCAGCGGCACCGTCGTCATCCGCAACAGCACGCCGGAGAGCGGCGTGCGGTCGCGCGTCGCGCTCGCGTCGCAGTCGCTCGAGCCGCAGTCGCCCGGGTCGCACCCCGCGCCGCGGCACAGCATGGAGGCCCGCACATCCTCCGCCCCGAAGATACTGCAGCCACCCTCCGCCAAGAGCACCACGTTCCGGGAGTCCCTTCACAGCATCGGTGCCGCTCTGCCCTTCCTTCCATGCCCTGCACCACACGTGACTCATGGTTGTGTTCGTGCGCTGCTTGCTGGCGGCCCGGTGCTGCCCGCCTTGCCGCCTAGATTGTTGTAACGCATGACTCATGTGGCATGGGTTCAACCAGAGTGCCCGGGAGCAGAGCACACACGTACAGCGCATCTGCCAGCCATCAATCTCACAGGTTTGTCAACCAAACCAATCAGTCACAAAGGGCCGTAAATGACCAGCTAGTAATTGAAAAGTGTGTTTGAGTAAAGGGGCCAGTTGGCCACCTCAGCCACAGTCTCATTCACAGACCATGCCGCCTACACCACAGGTGCACCTGCTCCGTTGCAGCTGCGTTGCTCAGCGTGAGTGCCATGGCAGCAGGCAAGGCGGACTGGCCGTGAGGTCGTCACGTTAACGGTCGCCATTGCGTGACAGCGCAGGAGAGCAACTCGCCGCCGAATCCCCCATCACCCTCCCGACCGGAACGCTCGATCGAACAGCCCCACGGTCACACCATGCATGCCGCTGCAGTCACACCATGCAGCCGCGCCGGCGCAGCGTCGCCGGCGCGACGATGTCGGCAGAGTGCACGGCGCCGCCGGCAGTCACGTATGCATGGGCGCAACGGCCACCGTGCCAAGGGGGAGTAGGACCACTTCCACGCCCCACAAGCCACACTGAGGCGCACGTGGTGATTCGGTGCAGGCGCACCCAATCGCGCTGGCGACACCCTCGTGGGCCCGTCCGGCCTGCCCGGCGCGAGCCGCCCCGGCTTTGACATCGGCCTCCCGGTGCCGCGGCGGATGCCCCCGACGGCACCCCCAGAGCCGTCGCCGCCGCCCCTACCCCCGCTCGTGGACCCATGCTACCACGGGGAAGTCCACGGCGTGCCACTCGTGTTTGTCATCGGCTCGGTGGAGTGCGACCACCTCATCGACTACCTCTGCGCGGAGGGCTACATGATTGAGGTGCAGACGTCGGGCGAGCGCGCGCTCGCCCGCCTGCGCAACCTGCCGCTGCTGCCGGACGCGATGCTCGTCTTCTCTGCCGTCTACGTGCGCCCCTCCGACAGCCTGCTGCGCTGCATATGCTGCGCTGTGCGTGCTGCGGCATGTGTGTCACGCGCCATGTGCGCTGCTGCGGCATGCATGCGCTGCACTTTGTGCGTGCTGCGTCATGAGGCCGCGGGCGCGTGGTTGCCTCGGCGTATGGCCCCCTGCAGCGCCATCTGTGGGTGATCACATCATTGAGAGGCCGGGCGTTTCGCATGTGTGCGCACACTCGATGAGATGCGATGTCAGCCGTAAGCCGGGGGTTTGTGCATTCCCTCCTCCGTCCGAGTGTGTTTGCATGCCCGAGGCATGCGTGTGCACCGGATGCGCTCACGAGGGCGCGCGGGGGTGTTTGCAGGACACTGACGGCCTCAATTTCGTGTCCAAGGTGCGCCAGCTGTACCCGATGTGCGCGTTCCCGGTGATCTACCTCTCCCCCAGCGTGAGCCTCGACATTCTCCGCGAGGCGCTCAACACTGGATGCATGGACGTCATGCAATGGTGCGCTCTGCACGGTTTGCCCGCCTGCCTGCTACCTGGCTGACATGCGTGGACACCAGAATGTGGGCGCTTGTAGCCATGTTGTCGCCCCGATGCTTTCAGCAATTCAGTGAAACAAGAAGGACATGCCGGACCGAGTTCCAATTGTGCCGCAGGCCATGAGCCCGGCTGCGTGGTCATGCACATCGACTCTGGCGATCTGAATTTGTATGGGGTTGGCAGGCGGGTTCGCGTTTTCATGCTCGCAGAGCAGCACATGTGTCCTGGGCGCTGATATCTGCTCTGCAGTCGCCACCACAACACCAGAGTTGCATTCCTACGCGTTTCTTTCGAAAAAAATACGTTCACTACGCGTTTTCTATTCTAACGTTCATTGTTTTATAGCGTAGGAATGCAACTCCGCACAACACCCCACATGCCTCTGCGTCAACCACTTCCCCCCCACCCACAAACATTCCGAGTCGCAGCAATTTGTACCTACAGCTTACACCCAGCCGGCCGTCATCAGGCGCGCCCCGCTGGTCCGCATGCGCACCCAGCATTGCATGTGCAGGCCGGGCGTCAACCAGGAGCTGATGTGGCGGCTGCGCAGCCAGATCGCGATGCACAGCAACAAGCGCGCCGTGCTGCATCGCGGCGCGCAGACGCTGCGCCCCTACAAGGTGCAGCTGCTGCCGTACTACCTGCGCCACCACCTCGCGCTCGCGAGCGTAGAGGACCACCAGATGGACGAGGGGACCCCTGAGATCACCCACCTCTGCCCCCACACCGCTGCCATCCACCTCTGCCTTGACAAGTGCGCCCCCCACCCCGCGAGGCCGCAGAGTGGCGACATCACTGCAGGTTCTGCAGCAGTGAATGCTCGGTTGTCCGTTTGGCACGTATCTGGTTTGCATGGTCATGCTGCGGACCCATTCGGATGGCGTCAGGGGTGTGCGCGATGAAGTCGAACTCGGATGAGGTCTCATCGCCGGTGCTGATGACCCAACTGTCTGTGGGTTGATGTGATATTGGCAGGGAGTTCGCAACTTGTATAATTGCTACAAAAATACAACTAATCCCATCTGCGAAGGGGCTGTTGCCGTCGCATGCCACAACTGTCGGCACCGTATACGCCTTGTGGTTAGCTGTATGATCATGCCGTGTGGAGCTCACGCAGGCGATATCATATCTGTCATTCGCAATTGTAGAGGCTCAATCAGGGCCCGGCTAGTAAATCCAAACCCGCAGCACGCAGCCCGATGCCGCCTGCCCTACACCAGCCCAAACGGCGGAGGGGAAACATAACCAGGGGATGGTGCGCAGCCTGTACGATTACTCCGGGACCTCCTCAGAGCAGGCGACGCTGGTGCAAGAGGCGCACTCGATCATCCACCAGCTGCTGCTCCACGCACCTGTCTGCGCCGTGCCGGGGCTGCCCGACGGCTGGACGTTCATCGCCGACCCCGAGGCCACCTCCCAGGACGTCGGCATCAACCAGGTGCGTGCAATCGCCCAGCTCCCCCCATGATCCCCAGTGGACTGCAGGCAGCTCTGCAGGACAAGCAATGTGCAGCAAAGCAAGTTTGGCTGACCCGCTGAGCGCTAGGCAAACGACACAGCAAAGCTGAGCCACAGCTGGAACTCTGGCTCACACAGCATGTGTTCAAAAGTTGGAGTCGGGCTTGGAGTCGGACTCGCGCAGCTTGTACAGCAGTGCGGAGGTGTAGTCTGTTAGTATCGCAGGCTCAGGCTACCGATGCAGGGGCACTGAGCGCCATGCCTGTGGCGATCGGTGTGATGTGGTGTCTGCTGCTGCTGTGTGCACATGAGCCTCGGTCCACCGAACGCCCGACGGACCCCTATCCGCCACTGCACGTCTCTCAGTTTTCGTGTCTAATGGTGTTCTCATCGGTCCCCGTGCGGCGGCTCCCCGATGCTGCATCGGGGCCTGAGGAGCTCACGAGACTTGCCATGTCTAACAGACCGAAAACATCCCATGTACCTCTCCACATCTTGATGCCGCTGCTGCTGCCCCCGCCCCCTCCCCCCCTATTTGATGCCAGAGCATGCGCATTCATCAGCCGGCACCCGCCCATGCGGCACCCGCCCATGCGGAACCCGCACATGCGGCACCCGCACATGCGGCCGCCATGACCGCCCCGCGGCCGCATGCAGTTCGTGGCGGAGCTCGTGATGCAGATGGAGCAGCTTGCGCAAAAGCACGGCCGCTCGCTCCACCCGCGCGTCGGCGTGGCCTTCGGCGCCGTCCAGATGAGCGTCGCGTCGGCCGTGTCCGAGGCGACGTTCCTTGCGGCCGGCCCCGTCCTCACGCTTGCCGCCGCCGTCGCGCAGCAGACACATCCCGGCACCATCGCCTTCGTGCAGTCGCACGTGCTGCGCTCCGTGTCTCCCGGCACCTCGACGGTGCCCATGAGCATATCTATCGCCGGCGGGCGGCAGGTCCAGGTGTGCTTATCCCCCCCCCCCCCCCCCCCCCCTCCCCCCCGGATCTCGGTGCTGTCAGTGTTCAAAATGATACGGCTACCTGATCATGCATACATACATGCCCCTCCCCCCCGCCCGCCTGCCTGCGCTTCCTGTGACCTTCTGTGCGTCCATTGCTGTGAACCTGGAGCAATTTTGGATTGCGATATCTACTGTGGCTTGAAAAGGCCGGTCGTTGCTGCCCCGTGTTGTGGGACGTGATCCAGACCAGTACGCACGAGCCGTTTGTTGCAGAGTCCCGAAGCAGAGCCTACCGCATCAGGATCTGAAACATCACAGTAGTAGGTGTGTGTTTGTGATGTGCATGCAGATCGTGATTATTCATGCGGAGGCGGTCCAGGTCACAGCTGCGGGGGGGCGTCCCTTCCGCCCTGTAGTTTTTCCGGCCACAGTGTAGAACATGACAGATAATGGGCTGTGCAACCACATGGGGTCCGCTGCTGCGCCGAGGCGGCGGCCGGCTGCAGCACCTTGCATCGTCTCCATTGATGCACAGAGCACCCTGCATCAGCCCCCTGTGCTGGGCTAGGAAACAAAACGTTTCTGCTTCCGGACATGCTCGCATGATCGGCAGAATGGTCGCCCCCAGCTTCTCCGGGCTCGCACTGAAACTCCCTCGGCCGGCGGTGCACTCGTCTTCTTCATGCATGCATCTCATGCATATGGCACTGTGGCACGGCCCACGCAGCGCGGTGACGCCGGGTGGCGGTCGTGCGGTGCAGGTGCAGGCCCAGATCATGCCCCCACACAACGCGTACGTGCACTGCTTCCTCGACGGCCCCGCCCTCAAGGCGCTGTCGCCGCTGCACCGTGTGTTTGCGTGCCTCGAGGCGGCGCGGGCCGCCGTGCACGGCCGCCGCCGGGGCGTCGACCTCGCCAACACGCCCTCGCGCAACTCCGCAGGCGGCCACCAGGTCGAGCCACTGTTCCAGGACCATCACAAGGTGTCTCCCCCCCCCCCCCCCTCCTGCTCCGCATAACCTGCCGCTGACGCCATGATCACGGCCGCGATCCTCTGTGCCGCACCACGTGCCGGCCTTCGGGGTCACCTGCCTGCCCCTGGCTTCAGGCCATTGCAGTGCTGCCCCCCCCCCCCCCCCCCCCCCCCCCCCCCCCCCCCCCCCCCCCCCCCCCCCCCCCCCCCCCCCCCCCCCCCCCCCCCGGGGTTGGTGCTCCAAGGAGCCTCTTGCTACCCCCTGGTAGATCTCAAACGTTCTAGACACGGTCGCACACACGCTGGGGCTGCTAGGCCACACCGCCTCTGCCCCGCTGACCCTGCGCGATCGTACCTCACGGCCCCCCACACGTGCAGCCCGCGTCAGTCGGCAGCCCGGTTGCCGGCACCATCTCGCTGCGCAACTCCGCCACGGCCTCGACGGACACCCAGGGGCGGGAGGAGCAGTTGTCCCCCGCGGGCGCCGCAGCGCTGTCGCGCGCGCGTGGGCGGCTGCACGACGCCAACGTCCCCGCGCATGTCGTCGCGAACGAGCCGCCCCTGGACTCTGTGATTCAGCGTCTCGGAGTCCAGCTGCCGCAGTCGCTCATGTTGTCCGGCACCGGGGTACGCGTGCCCCTCCCCTGCCTGGGTTGCGGCCCAAGTATGCCGTCATGCTGTGGCGCGAATGCAGGCGTCATGCACCGCAGCGCTGACGCTGCAGGCCCGCTGGCGCAACCTATCCATCAATCTCCGGCCCCCATGGACGGACTGGTCTGATCATTATGCATGCCGTCCACGCATGTGCAAACCCTGCGCCGTGCGGTTTGCGAATCGCGCCACTGCCCGCAGGCCGCAGCAGCCTCGTGGGCGTCTGCACCCCTTTTGCGGCACCCAAACCAGTGATTGGGTCACTCCGCAGGGCTGTGGCTGACGTGGCGCCGGCGCTGTGGCTGCAGGTGTCGGTGATTGCTTTCCTGGAGGCCTCCGACATGCCGGTGCTGGGCATGCCGGGCACCGAGGGCGTCCGCCTGCTCACCGGCTGCAAGCGCGCCTTCACCGACGCAATCCTCGGCGCCATGAACCAGATCCTCACGAAGCCCTGTGTGCGTGAGTGAGCGCGGCCGCAGCGCAACATCCACCGCACCGGCCGGGCGAGGCCTCCCGCGCCCTCACCGGCCCTTCCCCACCCCTCCCACGCGGCCTCCCGCGGCGGTGACCCACGCACAAGCCCCCCGGTGCACACGCTGGTGGCAGCTGCGGTCCTGTAGGCTTCAGGATGTTCGTTCCGGGTGAAGCGTCGGGGAAATGCAGTAGGGGCCGACCTGGGCACATCTGGAGGCTCCAGACGCGTGCATGCGGAGATAATGGCGGCACCTCGGCCACTCTCATGGCTCCGGCGCCGGTGCACTGAGTCGCCTGCGCGAACCACCTGCATTTTTCCCGCACAGATTTCGCAATTTCTCAGATTTTCCGGGTGACTCCGCGGTGCAACTGACGGTGCCAACAGTGGCTGCACGCGGTCCCTCGACCCGTGTATGAACTTTCGTACTTTCATTCCTGCTTCAACAATGGCACAAAGGTCGGTAAGCAGAGAAAACGCCGTGCTGCGCCCCGGTGCCTGCCATGCCGGTGCCTCCGCGCAGGGCCGGGGGAATGGTTAGGGTGCTGCCGCGGTGAATGCGCGCACTCTCCACATGTACATGCATGGAATGGTAGTGAAGGGCAGGGCGGAGGCGGGCGTGCCGGCTTCTGATAGCGCTCGAGTCTGATTGGGACCTCGGCCTAGATGGTGTTGCTATGCTACTGTACAACAGGGTGTGGCGGCTTGCGGGGTGTCCTCGCCCGTTTGCAAGTCTCCTGCATGGCTCGTGACTTTACGCCTGTCTGTGGTGTTGCATTGGGATGGCTTTGCTTTGAGCTCGGTGCTGTGTGCGGTGAGGGGGCAGCGTGCTCTACGCTGCTGCGCCGGGGGCGGCAGAGGCAGCTCTGCTGCCAGTGCCATGGGTACCTCGTGGGGCGCTTCAGGCATCAGTGGGGACATGAGGTGTTTTGGTGGCATTGAAGTCGCTGACCCGGGTGGCCGTGATGTGCACTTTGTTCGGCCGCCACGGTGGGCGGGGCATATTTGATACTGAATCATGAAGCACTGCTTACCAACGGCTGAGTGGCTTGGAAGCCTGGGTCTGGTGTGCCTGTGCAATCTGTATCCGCGCCTGGATAGCCTGTATGTGACCAAGCTGAACCATGTTACAGCGTTTAGATGAGATGCCATGGGCAGCACCAGATGTGAGGGTGGCAACTTAGACAGCAACGGCTGCGACCGTGCTGGTGCAAGTAGCTGTAGGCAGCAAAGCTTGGAAGTATGTGCCCGTGATGCCATTCGCTGCAGCTGCCGCCAGCAGGTTACCTCGTTATCTCGCGTTCTGGAGCTCTGCGCTGCTGTGTTTCTGCTGTGCCAGCCAGCCTAGCAATGCCTGGTACTGTTACCAGAGCACGTTATTTTAACAAGGCAAACGCCACAGGTTGACGTCGGATTTCGACTCAATAACTCTATTCGTTATCTCGTGTAAGCTTGACCCTTTTGATCCCTATCGCATCAGCCCGACTGTTTCATGGCAGTATGCATGCCTGCCTGCTGTTGAGGTGCACAGCTACTACAAGGTGTTCACCGATGCATCATGACACTCCGTAGTGCTAGGTGCATGTTTCTGAGAAACCATCGGAGGCTGGATGTGGTGTGACGCAATCGGGTGAGTGTCGCATTCACTGGTCAGTAGCTGGGGCCCCATCTAATCCCAGATTTGGCCATACCAAACCAGCAAATTCTTGATACGAACATGATTACATACGCCGATCTGATAAGGGCTATTCCGGGCCAGATGCAGCAGGAGCTTTCGGAGCGTGCGGGATCCATGCCCCCCCCCCCCCCCCCCTTGCTAGTCAGATCACATTGCATGCTATACGATTTTCGTTTCAGTCGGTAGAGACTGATACACAGGCAAAGCAACAGAATCAGCCGACCTCAGGTACACAGCTTGCACGTTGTCCCACTTCTTGGGGATGCTTCCCGCGACAGCTTCAAGGATAGCATCTGCGTTGGCAAGCACCTCTTCCGTGCTTTGCGAGCTTCTCGCGACCTTGATCGACATACATGACCCAGCTGATAACAGCATGGTTGTGCAAGACTTGGCTTTGTCTACCTGGGCCGTCCAGTCTTTGGCCGTCAAATCGACGGGCACAGGCTGCTTCTTCTGCTTGAAGAACGACTTGCCGATCAGCTTGGGCAGGGATGGCAAGATGCGATCGTCCGCAAGGAAAAGATCGTACTCCCGGCATAAATTTCGTTTGGATTCATACGACTCATACTTTGTTCTCAACTTAGACGTCCCGATCACCTTGGCCACTCCAGCTTTGTTTGCAAACTTCTCTAGTTTCTTCTTGGCCGCTTTGTGACCAGCCCCAGATTTATCGTCCTTCACAAACATACAGATATCTACACCCTCTCGCGCATTGAACGGGTGCGGAAGCGGTATACAGATGGGCTTGTCCTTCCGGTGAGATGGATGCGACGTCTTCAGGGCAATTTGTATGTACAGAAACTCGTCATCTTCAAGAAGCGATTCTGATCCCTGAGCGCCAAGAAACTTCTTCAATGCAGTGGTTGCTTTTTCTAGCTGCTCACTGCTGTACTTACAACCTTTTGTGCGCGCCATACTTGCCGTTACGATCCACAGAAACGTCTTGCAGTCACGCCAGAACGGTGCTGCAGATACAGTGCTCGTGTTGAATGAATCCTCTCTGAGATAAGACGTGCGGGCTGGAAATATTAGGCTGCCCACACATCCGGATCAACGGCAAATGAACCCCTACGCCACAATATGCCGTGTTGAAGCGCCGCCGTCTTCCATCTTCCGCTTGCGAGGACACTGCAGTGCACTGGGTGCTGCTACTGGCAGAGTCAGCTACCTGGCAGCGTTTAAAGACCTCATAGTGCAGCAGTGATTGCAGCACGCAATTGCAACATTGTACGGTAGAGATTTCAAATACGTCGTGTTCAGCTGTTCTCCGCGCGCGAGACAGTGTGACCGGAAGCTACACGGTAGCGTCTGCGTATTGCCCAGTGTCATGTTCCACCTCGATCTTGGAATCAATTGTCAAATCTCTACTCTGATGTGCTACACGGGTGCCGAGGCAGCTACAGAATCGATGCACATGCAGCGCACATGCCACCCATATCGCCAAACCACACAGCAAACAGAAAATTACACGGAAACTACGTATGTAAGACATGTAATGTCATGTAGAGTAGAGCAGGGAGCCAAGCAGGTCGCAGCCCTGCTCAAAGCCACGAGCAGCACTCTGCACAGGGAATTCTCGCTGCCTCGTCCATCACAATGTATGCCTGGGCCTCTCTCAGTGCAAGCATGGTGTCCACGCCGTGCACACTCGCAACTGCACTCCCGTCGTCTTCTCATTAGCATGCCACCAGGCACGTTTGCTTGGAGCTAGCAAGTCAGTCTCATTTACTGGACTTGGCATTTGCCGACTACACCCGCAACGCTGACGCTCATAATCAAATGCAAGGACAAGCTCAACACAGCTCCGATGCAGCACAACAGGAACAGCAGAAATCATCCCGGACGTAAGCCAAGCAGGATCCTGCTGCAGGGAGTGTCACGGTGCTCGCCAGCTGCTTGCTGCAGGCAAAGCAGTTTTTGGACGAGGCAGGTCTTTGCCTCATCACCCGCACCCCCTACACGTACAAAAAACCATATCAAGCCTCCTGCTCAGACGATCTCGCCCTAGGTTGCCCTGGGCACCTCTCACCCCTGCCTCATCGCCATCACTGGATGCCGAACTCGCCCACCATGCTGCAACAGGTCATCAAACCATCGCAAGTCTGCAGCGCCTATCCTCGGGCGTTGCTGCAGCTGCAGATGCAGAACGTGGCCACGCGTGGTGGTTGCACCTTCGGTCGTGCGGTGGCCACTGCCGCACCGGGTGCAGCAGTCGAGGCCAGAGGCCTGCAAATGTCAAGCCTATGCAGTGCAAAAGAACGGTGTAGAACGTCGGCATGACCTCCAGGATCCCGCGCCATGGCGACTACGGCTGGAAGAGCGGGCGACCAGCTTCACCGAGAATGACTGCCAAGCGCGTCAAGTCTGGTCGATGCGGACCATGTAGCTCCGCACAGCTTCGCTGCCGAGCCGGCTTGAGCGCCCCGTCATGCCGGATCTCACCGACAGCGACGGCGACCCCGGCGCTTCTGGTAATTGCCCCTGCGACTCGGCCGGGGGGGCCTCGGGGGCCTCGGGCGCCTGCTCGAGCGCTCCCCCCTCCCAGCCCACCTCCATCTGGCGAGGCACCGCGGCCTCCTCCGCCGCTGCTGCGGCCCCGACCGGCTCGGACTCCACAGATTGCGACGGTACCACGCCGCTGGTGGCAGCCGCGGACTCCCCATGCGCCGCAGCAGCATCCGCCCCCACGGCGTGCTGCGCGCTCCCGCTGCTGCACCGGCCTGAAGCCCCGCGCTCGTGGGCCTGTGCGGCGGCCTGGCCGCCGCCTGTGGCGTCGCTGTGGCTGCGGCTGCCGACGCCGCCGGCCACGGCGCCATTTGAGGCGGTCGCCTGCGCAGCGGCGGCCGCGGCGGCGGCGAGGCTCGGGCGCTGCCCGTTGCTCGGCGGCACCCCGCCACGCGGCTCGCTGCATGCACGCCGCGCCGTGCGTGTGGCCGGGGGTCCCCAAGCTGCAATATGCATCACGAGCACAGCGCATAGCAGCGCGGTCGCCGCCGTCCACAGTGCAACCCACAACACTCGGCTCTCTAGCACTCGGACCGCCTTCAGCGCCTGCACCCATGCTGTCTAACATCAGCTCATCCATGCCCGCCATGCGCATGCATGCACACAGCATCTCTGCATGTGCTGTTAGGCTGCGCACGCATGCCTGGGGTGAGTTGGGATTGCTCACGGGACTGCTCCTTTAGGGGCGGCGGGCATGTCTGATTGATTTGCGATGTGTGACGGTGCAATGCCTGCGGTGCCACCTGCTGCTCCTACGCTGCCCTTGCAACACTGCGCCGCCGCGTGGCCTGAACCCTGAGCGCCTCCGCAGTGTTCTCGCGACGCAATCATGATCGACCGAGTCGCACATGCACGCACACACGACCACATGCATGAATTCACGCACGCCTGTTGCGATCGCCGCCGGCAAGTGGCTGAGTGCGCACCGGGTACAAACCCTGCCGGATCTGCGCTGCCTGCTCCCCGCCAAGCTCCCCAGCCTCCTCCGCCCAGAATATCGGCAGAATCGTTGGCCGCAAGCCGGCGTCAAAGCTGCCGTGGCGTCCATCGAACGCCGATGACACCTGTAGCCGCTTCCGGGCCGCCATCGAGATGCCCGTGTGCGGCTCCACCCCGAGCCAGAGGTCATGCTCCGTGGTGTTGCACGGCGTCACACCGGTGGTCTGTGCCGCGACGGCCGGGTCGACGTGGCAGAAGTGCGGGAAGGACATCAGCACGGGGGGCCCGGAGGCGGCGGCGGCGTCGCCGTCGGGCCCGACGGCCGTGCACGCGCTCACGTTCATGAGGCCGGTGATCTCCGTGAAGAAGCGCGGGTCCGGCGCGGCGACGCGGTCATCCGGCTTGTACTGCAGCAGCCGCACCCCCTTCACCTCCACCTGCAGGTACCCCGTTCGTCATCAGCATTTGTTTGCCAGTCCCTTCGATCATCCGTCAAACTCATAGGCAGTCTTCACGTCGGCTATAGAACATGCAGGTCAGATCTTGGACAGCACATCATCCTCTGGCTCGGTGCCTGCGATGGTGCACCACCATATGCTGATCCGGGCCGCGACAGGCCGTCTCATTCGCAATCGCATAGGTATGCCAGACCCGGATGGCTGCTGATTCCAGGCGCTGGAAATTCCGGCGACATGTTGCGACCCCAGCGCCAGGGAAGCAAGCCGCACAGTGCACAGCGCGCAGCACAGCACGGTGCTGTAAGTAAAAGCAGGGGCGTGCGCAGCACAGCGCAGCGCAGCGTGCGCGTTGGGGGCGCGCCTCGCCGGTGACGTTGAGCCGGGCCATGCGGAAGAGCTCCGGCACGTACACAAAGATTGGGTCGTCGTGGGTGAGGCCCTGCGGGAACTGCAGCGCGTCGCTGCCGCCCGCGACCCGCTCCTCGTGGCCCCCCGCCCAGCATGACACCGCCTCGTGGTTCTGCCACTCGACGTAGCTCCACCCCGGCAGCTCAGGGTTGGCCCACGCGTTCAGCGCGGCGAGCGCGCGGCGCACCGGCCGCAGCAGCCACTCGATCCACCCCTGCGGACTGCCGGCAGCTGCGCCACGCATGTCGTGCGCTGCGGAATACGAGCGGTCACCGCCGCCGTCAGGGGTGTCGAGGTTCGCACGCAGGCGGCGATCGGCGCCGGTGAGCGGGTCGTCGCGGCGCGGAGGGGCGGGGTCGGCCGGCGGGCGGGGGGCGGGGCGGGTGGACATGACGTTCTGGGGGAACGCGTCCTCCGGGGTGGTCATGTTGGGGATGAGGGTGAAGCGAGCCTTGGCGCGGAGGGACGGCACGAGGTGCGCGACGGCAGAGATGAGCTCATCGTCGTAGCCGAACAGCATCTGCTCCGCTGTCCTGCACGGCGGGAGCGGCTGAGCCCGTTACGATGGCTGGCGAGGAGGTGGGGAGCGTTGTCAGCTGTGCGCCCGGGTGCAGGATGAGACCTGCCAGGCAAGGGCCCACAGCCTGCGTATTCTTGCTGCATCACCGTGACGGCACCCTGTGGTGCTCATTCTGAGCATGCTAGTCACGATGTCGCTCATCGACATGGCGGACGCGGACACAACTCAACGCCCACACAAGTGGGGAGGAGGGAGGGGGGGCCGGCCGCGCACCGGTGCATGAAGAGCCCATCAAACTTGCCCGAGTCCCGCTGCTGGATGAAGAACTGCTTGATCGCGACCTCCACAAACGCCCTGAACGAGGACACCTCGTCCACAGCACGCAGCACGCCCAGCAGCGGCAGGTTGAGCGTCGTGATGACGTCATCTCGTGCGCAGCGTGGCCGCCCCAGTCGGTCCGGGGTCATGCCCGACGCCTCCGACTGCTGCTGCTGCTGGCTGTCCCAAGCAGAGTCCGCGCCGCCAGACGATGCGGCATGCCCGGTGCCCGTGCGGCGGCTGCGCTGACCTGTGCGGTCCCCCGCCCACAGCGCGCCGGGGCTGCGGGTGCTGTGCTGAGGGGCGTCTGTGGACTTTGCGGGGCTGTGGGATGTTGCGGTGGGTGGGGGGGTGTCGCAGACGCTGCCGCCGTCGAACGACATGAACTCGCGGTAGTACACGTGGCCGTCCCGGCCGAACCGCACATGCTGCAGCACAGGGCACAAGCTTAATACGTTGCTGTACATTGGCCACGGATGAACAACGAAACGGGGCGGGCGGAGCGTTGCCAGAGCCTAAAACGGATGTGTTTTCGTATCCTAGTGGGCGGACTTGTCGACCTCGCCAAGAAATTTGCTATGCATCCAGGTGTTGATGAGATTGTTGACCATCAATGCGGCTGATTCTTTCTGTTGCGAACAGAAGCATGCACAGCCGCCGGTGGGGACTTCGGCGACCCACTGTGCGGCTGCAGAGACATGCATCATGGCGCAGGACAGGATGTCTCTGAGGCTCACGAATACATCTCGGACGCAGAGAGACCGGAGCACACACTAACATCATGAAGAAGATTGATGACTGAGGCATGAGCAGGACAGGTGCAATCTTCAAAGATGCAGCTGGCCTGTGTGGAAGCGCACCTCCTTGATACGGCGCTTGCGGTAGACATAAGGGCCTACTTCTTCCAAGTGTGGCTTTGCCCCTTTGTGGACCTCAGGCAGGTTGGTGATATTATACATGAAGGCGTATAGCATGTCTGGTGGCGATCCCGGCTGGTCGTTGCGGACCATGCGGTCTGCAGCAGGCTTTGGTTGCTGTAAGCGCAGTGTACTGCTACTGGAAAGGGCTGGAAGGGACAAAGCGGCAAGGGCACGATAAGAACGCAAAATTCAGGCAAAGAATGCAAAGACATTTTCACGCAGGAAAGAACATGGCAGGCCGCGCCAATCGCTGTATCTGCGGTGGCACGTCGTAATTCTAATTAGTCGCATTCTTCATATAGCAGATGGAGTATTTTGAAAACGAGAAATAAGCATAATATGTGGCTGAAATCGCACTCCATGTGCTGTTTGCAGTGTCAGGAGCCAACAGAGTCGCTTGTTTGATCTGCACAGACACACAGAGTGATCAGTTCAGGACGCCACAACGGTTCGCCACTTGACGGTCGCTCGTATGTACAGCTATGAGAGGATCTTGACGAATGTGAGCTAGTTGAACAATGGGAAAGGAATTTTTTTCCGAGAACTGCGTTCAGAAGATGCCGAGTGCGCTTACCCCCTCGTTCATCATTCGCTGGATCACCAGCTTTCCGGAGAACGCAACAACCATCAGAATCAGAGTCATGGCTTCCAAAGCCAAGATCACGCGTGTCCATGTCGTGCGTGTGCCGCATGGTTGATTGTGGGGCCGAGATGCCATAGCTATTCTCCCAATCGATCAGAACAGCTTGATCCTCATATGAACAACGCACGCCCAGGCAATCAATTTTGCATGAATCTACTCCGCATGTTGGCGACTGCACTGGGTAAATGAATATTCTTACAACTGGGAAAATTCATGCCGATGTGCGTTTGCGTATGCGCATTGACACCGGTCCAGAAGAAGCCGCGCGTACTGCCATTGCCGGCAGCTCTACTAGTATGTGCATGACGCGTGCATTCACGAACTGTAGCAGTTTTAAACGTGGGTCCTCAATTTTGACATCATTCGACCAATCCCTTGTGTCGACACGTGCCCACAAACTTGTGTTCGCAGCTTGCCTGGCCAGGACCTGCCAAGGGCAACTGCGCAAATGCGATCATTGCGAGACGAGCCCGAAACACATCAACGGTGTAATATTTTCCAGGTTGTCTCTGCTATTGGATTCAGACGCGGGGATCATGTGCGGTGTTAGCCGTGTCCGCAACTTGCAGTGAGTGAAGTTTGACTGCTGTCTGCGCCTTCTGGGGCCTGACTATGCAGCAGATTCAAACGGCATGTGAACAGATCAGGTTCATCCATTGCGTTCATCCTGCGAAGTTCTGAGGCCAATGTCAACGTGGAACCAGCCAGGGCCAGTAGCACATTTAGGTGCTGCCACCTGCAGGAAGCCATGAAAATATGTGAATAAAACAAAAGAACTCAGCAACATTAATATTCGATGGCAGCAACACCAGTCAACTTGCCATTCACGAACGTTCACGGTCACTGTGCATCCTGAACGGAGCAGCTGTACCGCCAGGTGCGGCGCTTGGCCAGTGGCCAGTTGTGCATTGACAGTGCACCTGCCGCCTGACATACTGCCGGAATGAGTGTTCAGATGCAACATGCAGTGGGCCTACTGACTACATTTAACAGAGCTTTTCTTTAGGGCATCTTCTCCCCCCTGCCTGCCAGTGGTCAAGACCGATGTGCTCGCGGTTCAGAGCATTGATCCTATGGCTTTAGCATAGGACAAAAGCAACTCATTCCTTCAAACGGCCACAGGCCGACTCATGAGCTAGGTGGAACCGAAGAAGCCATGCGTGACATCCTTGCTTTGCCAGGAGGAGGCCCTGTGCATTGGGTGTCAGGAGGAGATGGTGGCCACCTTCAGCAGGTAGGTACAGTTCTTTGGAGCTGTCAAGGCGCAGTGAGAAACTGTATATTTGAATCCAAGTTCAGATTAATAGAGATTTACATCCTGTTAAGGGGCTCTAGGTTGTATGCCTCGTGCCACAAGGCGTCAACAAGATAATCAGGCAGCATAAGCAAAAACGTACACCCAGAAATGAAGGTTGTCTTCAAACACGACGCATCTTAAGGTTGCAGAACAATCCATCAACGCCCAAGGGGCTGTATGTGGCTGCAATACGTAGTACAGAAACAGTGAACACCAGATGTGGCATACAGTCCTAAGAAACTACTGTAGTCACTGCAGAATCCTGTACCACACAATCTCGATGGTAACTTGGGCCACTGCTGCTCGACACAGCAAGCCTGCCACACACATGCTGTTTTCAGCAACAGCAGACCAGAAGCGATCAGCGTCGCTCATACCACAGTTCAACCCGTCCGAAGAATTCGCGGTTCACTATTTACAATGGCACAAGAGTCACATGACAAGAACAACACAATACATGCCACAGAGACACAATTCCCATCTACTGCTCCAAACAAAGCACATAAAAGCCCATACCCTCGCCCTGCCCATTTGGGTCCCTGTGACCCCTCATGTCACATTCCCCATGCTTTTGCATACCCTCTGCATGCATTATGTTGCTGCACCTTGCAGTCGTCTGCAAGCAGATTCAATCGCAAGCACTGCGGGTTTTCCACGCTGACCCGATCCACTGCACGCTCACCGCAGCTGATAAACGACACCGGCCTTGACTTGACGACACACCTCAAGCCATGGAGACAAGCAAGCCACAGCGACATGCAGGGCCGTGCCGCAGCGCGCACACGCCGCTCCTCCGCACACACCTACAAAAGACAAACAACTGCAGAACGCCTGCGTCTCATGCCAAGATCCGCTACGAACGAGAACCATCTGAGGTACCCTACACATCCTTCGAAACACGGCGCACCGGCAGGGTGACACGGGCAGACGCTCGGCCAGCCGGCCACGCCGCGGCGCTGACTGTGGGCACTCACCGGGACAGCCGGGGCACCCGGCCGCCCCTCCTGCCGGCTGTCTGCAGCACCCGCCCGGCAGCAGCATACCCCCCTCATCTATTTGCATCCCCAGATATCCACATGCCCGCATGCGATCACGCGTGTGTGTGTGTGCGCGCAATCATATCCTACCGTACACATCACGCCAGCTCCTGTTCTGTGCTACGCCACACGCGTGAATTTTGCCTGAGGCGTGGCAGCATAGTGCCGCCACGACCTCAAGGCGGTGTGACCTGGCCGAAACCATGATACACTGTTGCCTGAACAGGGGCCGCTAACAATATCTCGTATCAGTTTGTTCCTGCCGCAGGGCCTGGGTGGAAGGGTCGCGAGCCCAGGCCACGTCAGTCGAAGACGGCGGGGCGGCTGACATCCCGGCTGCAGCGGCGGCTGGCGTGCGCGCCGAGCAGCGCGGCGGCGGCCATGGCGCCAACTGCGCGCAGCGCGGCCGCCGTGCGGCGGGCCGGGTGGCGCAGCCGCGCCTCTTCCGCTGCTCGCGCCGTCTCCACCTGTTGCCGGTATGACCCAAACTGCTTCTGCACACCGCCGTGGACATGTTAGCATACAGTGGGAGCACACGCCAGGGTTGCGACGCCACGTCCCAGCACCGTGGGAAAACTGTGATATCTGCACTGCGGACGTCTTCCATCTGCTTGCACGTGTGCAGTAGTGCATTCACACACACACACACACACACACAGTGTTGAGACAATGTCACGTCCCACGAATGCACGATCAAAGCAGCTGCAGGCCCTGCACACCTGCACGATCATGAGCTGCTGCGCGGCCGCCGAGGCCTCCGCGGCGGCCTCCGAGTGCGCGCCGATCGCCACCCTCTCCCGCTGCGCCAGCGCCTCTGCCTTGCCCGCGACCATGCGCAGTGCGTCGCGCTCCTCCGCCAGCGCCGCCCCGAGCGCCTCGCAGCGGCCGCGCACGGTGCGCAGCTCGCGCTGCAGCGACGCGACGTGGTCGCTGTTCGCACGCTCGGCGCGTGCGCACAGCGCCTCGAGCGCGGCCGTCTGCTCGTGCGCGCGCCGCACCGCCGCCTCGACGCGCGCCTGACGCCCCTCCTTCTCCGACAGCATCTGCTGTGCCTGCTCTGCGGCGCGCACGGCGGCGAGCGCTTCCTCGCCGCGGCTAGACAGCGCTTTGGACAAGTCCTCCACAATCCGCTCGCTCTGCGCGATCTCCTGCAAGGAGAATAGAGGCCATCACAGATGACCACAACACATGTATGCGCCGCACGCCGCACGGGCTCCTCCGCTAGCCGATGTGTCCCCCTTTGAAGTAGGGATGGCACAGAGCCGAGGTGGGTGTCCATCTCGTCTCGTGCCGAGGTCTAGGTGGCACGAGATCAACCGAGGTGACCTAGGAATCGTACGAGTTGACCTAGGACTCGTACGATTTGACCTCGGACTCGTACGATTTGACCTCGGACTCGTACGATTCACCTCGGATTGCACTAATTCACCTCGGATCAGGTGTGCAGGCATGTACAAAGCAGCATTACGCTGAGTCAATCGATATATAGCATTGCAATACAATACAGTAGATATAAAAACCTTACAATAGTCATTCAATTGATTCCACCTCCCTCTGTGCATCCTCATGTGCAAGTGCCTCCATGTCCGCTACTAAAACCTCCTCACCACAGGCTTAAGAATTCCACCACAGATGCATTTCTGTACTGTGCCACACACACCATCCATGCCGGGCAATTGTTTAATTCAATTGTAGGCTCGCCAGTGGTAATCAATGTGAGTAATTTAATTATAGTTTGTTCATGCCCTGGGCTTGTGCACCTGTGTCCGCAATATGTGGTCTCCGATTAGTGTCTAGCAGTGCGTCTGAGACTTTAAGCAGTGTTCGACATAACGGGACCTAGACCCCATCCGAGGTGGGCCATTTTTTCACCTCGGCCTCGGTACGAGACTCGTACCGAGTTCATTGACCTCGGACTAGAACGAGGTCCTCGACCTCGCCTTTGTGCCATCCCTACTTTGAAGCCTTGGTCGTGGAAACTTGTAGGTGAGCGCGTTGGTGTGAACAGCTGCACGAGGGGTGTGCCTATCTGATGCAGCAGGTCTGTAGCCAACGGCTGGCCGGCTGGCACAGGCAACTCCACACCCACAGACCTGATCTCGGTTGGCGCATGAGCCAGATCTAGTAGACAGGATGCCAACTTCGCAACATCCCACACCCACAGCTCACTGATGCGGCCAGTACATGTGCCCTCATGAAGGCGTACCGTTCGCATCAACGACATGCATGCAACTCCAGCATGAAATGAAGCACTGAAGCGAGCAAACGGCCCCAGGGAAGCACACCTTGGCGCACTCTGACTTCACGACTGCCACCTCCTGCGCAGCCACCGCCCGCACGCCCTCCAGCTGGCGCCCCTGCGCGCTCAGCGCATCAGCATGCAGCCCCTCGATCGCAGCCGCAAGCTCCCGCCACGCCGCCGGGCACCCTCGCTCCGCATTGCCACCACCGCACGTCGCATCCTCAAACTCGTGGTAGCTGCCCGGGATGTTCCCGCTCGAGGGGCTCTTGTGCACCGCCGCCGTGGCCACCCCCCCCAGCGCCATCACCGGGGTCGACCGCAGCGGCGTCATCGGCTTGGGCGTGCCGCCGTCACCGCCGGCGGACGAGCCCACCGTCGAGGAGCTCTGCCGCAGCGGCGACGCGGCCGCCCGCGGCGACACGCTGTTCGGCGGCGGCGTCGGTGAAGCCGCGTACGCGGCGTGCACCGGTGAGTCCGGGGGCGCGTTCTCCGACAGCACCGCGAGCGGCCCCCGTCCGGCCCCGGGCTCCGAGACGCCAAACACCGGCGACTTGGGCGTCGCGCGCACCGCCGTGAGCCACGACTGCCGCAGGTGGTCCGCAACAAACTCCCGCGCGTCGGCGAGCGCCTCGCGCGCCGAGCTGTGCTCCCGCTGCAGCACCTCGAGCGACCCCGCGAGGCGCTCGCGCTCCGCGGCCTCGGCCGCAAGCGCAGAGCGCTGCTCGGCGGCGTCGGCCTCTGCGGCGCCGGCGCGCGAGCGCTCGCCGGCTTCAGAGGCGCGGGCGGCCTCCGCGTCGGCGGCGGCGCTGGCGGCGGTCTCCTGCAGGCGCGCGACCGCGCAGCGCTCGGCGTCGAGCTCGTCCTCCCGGGAAGCAACGGCCGCCTCGAGGTCCTTGATGTGCATGCACAACTCATCGATCTGCACAGCCACGACCCCTCAGACACAGAGCGAGCCTGCAGCTACCCGTCACCATCGTCCTGCTTTCTGCTGGTATTCATATATATGTTCGCTGCAAAGCGCATCAGCTTCAATACACATGATACGATTCCGGCAACACCTCACGCCCACACATCAAGAGCACATACACACGCACAGAGTACATCTGCCCCGCAAAAGCAGACACGCCGACCTCACCACGCTGGCCTCCTTCATGCAGCCTGAGGCACGCCTCCCCATGTGCCGCAGGACCTCCCGCAGTGGCGCCCCGGCCGCCGATGCCACGGCCCTACCGGCACCGCCTCCCTGCGAAGCTGCGGTGGAGTTCGCACCTTGGCCTCGTAGTCCTCCACGTCGCCCGCGAGCGCCTCGCGCTCGGCCGTCACCTCCTTCAGAGCCTCCTGGGTGCACTCCAGCGTCTGCGTCAGCTCCTCGCACTGCTCGCGCCACGCGTCCCGCTCGCCGCCGACAGCCTCGGCACGCTGCTCCGCCAGCGACCTCTGCACACCCCGCCACCGTCAACACCAGACCACCCACGCCGGCACGCTATGTCGGAGGTTGACTGCCAGCGGCTCCTCCTCAAAAGAGGCCAGTCGCATGGAACCACCCACACCCACACCACACTCCAGTGTGAACCGCTTCTCCAAATACCAAGGGATCCAGGAGTCAGAGGTGTCAATATTCCAATGGACATGTAATCACGCATAACACAAAGACACAGACAACCACACACAGCAGGGCATGGCCGCACCTCGGCCTTCACGGCGTCGTGCTCCTGTCGCGCCTCGCCGAGCCGCGCCTCCTGCTCCTCCGCCGCCGCCGCACCCGCCGCAAGCTTCTCCTGCAGCCCGGCCTCCCGCTCCTTCAGCGCTGCGATCACCGCGTCCCGCCCCGCCAGCGCCTCGTTCGCCGCCGCCAGCAGCCCCCGCACCGACGCGACCTCCCCCTCCCGCTCCTCCAGCCGCGCCGACAGCGCCGCCTCGCGCTCGCCGGCCGCCGCCGCCGCCTCAGCCGCCGCCTCCCGCTCCCGCGCCGCCGCTGCGGTCAGCTCCTCCAGCGCCCGCCCCCGCTCCGCGACAGCCTCCCGCTCGACGTCGAGCGCGGCCTGCAGCTCCGCGGCGCGTCCGCCTTCCTCCGCGAGCCGGCCCTCCAGCCCCCGGACCTCCTCCCGCAGCCCCTCGCCCTCCTGCCCTAGCCCCTCCGCCTCGGCGCTGCGCTCCTCCAGCGCGGCCCGCACCTCCGCCAGCTGCGCGCGCGCATCCTCCAGTTCGCTCTCGAGCACCTCAACCCACCCCCGCCGCGCCTCGAGGTGCTCCCGCGCGGCCCCGAGCTCGCCTTCCAGCCGGCTGTGCTCCTCCTGCGCTGCCGCGGCCGCCGCCCGTGCGTCCTCTCCCATCTTCTGCAGCTGCGCCAGGAGCTCGGCCCGCGCCGCTTCCACGCGCTCCACCTCCTGCACGTCCCGACCTCGCGCATTGTGGCAACCAGAAAGGCTGCTGTGACAAGCACAGCCTCGACATCAAATGCAATCTTGCAGATCTTCGCGACCGGTGAGCCACCTCCGCTGAGGCTGAGGAGACTCCGCACTTCCACAGTGATGACGCCACAGATGGTACTCTGGAGCCAGTGCACCACTACTCTGGAGCCAGTGCACCACCCTGCACCACTACTAGCTCCAGAGTACTGGTGCACTGGCTCCACTGCAGTGCCCTACTCTGGAGCCAGTGCACCACCCTGCAGCCACCTGACAGAGCAAGAGACCTCTGCTCACATAGCCCATGCCGCTCGCGCACCTGCTGTGTGCGGCTGAGGTCCGCCCGCGCGCCGTCCAGAGTCTCCTGTTGCGCGGCCGCGTTCGCCTTGGCCTCCTCCCGCGCCTCCGCGTCCGCCGTCCGCGCTGCGCCGAGCTCACCTTCGAGCTCCTCCACACGCGCCGCGGCGGTGTCACGGGCAGCCTCGGCGGCCGCCGAGGCGGCGCCGAGCTCCGCATGCCGCGTCTCCAGCGCCTCGAGGTCCTCGCGCAGGCGCCCGTACTCCTCCTTGAGGGCGTGTGCGTCATCAAGCTCGGCCTGCATAACCTCCTGCACAGCGCCTCCCCCGGTTACAGCACAGCCGGACCACGGTTGCTGACGGATGGACGCCGCGGAAAATAGCGAAGGGATGACATCCTGCCACTTCTCCGCACATGCGTGTGGGCTGCACACAGGTTGATTCGGATGCCTCAGGTGTGTGGTGGCGGAACAGCTGTGCTCGCAGTGAGGGCTCAAGCAGTCACCGGTGAAGTTCGGACATATGGCGCACGATTGACGGAGATGTCAATAACTCGAGCGCGAAAACATGCCGTGACTTTGTGGAGCAGGGGTGGCTCTGTGTGAGAGCGAATGTTGCCTCGGTAATGCATTGCAGCAATACACCGCTGAGCTCCAACTACACACAGCCTGGAAGAGATACACTGCAGCAGCCTGAGTCCACAAAGACTTGAGCCTATGTGATCACACTCGGGAAGCCAAGCAGGTGTAGCCAGACATCGCTGCTCTGCCAGGATGCCGCTTCAATTGAGCAGCATTGTCGGTCAGGAGTACAGTGGTGGGGCATGCAATGGTTCTCACACACAGGTATCAGAACGGAAGCACACCACGAGCTGATCTTTCTCTCTAATATCATCGTTCAAGTCTTCTATGGTCTGATGAAGCTTGCCTAGCTGTTTTGCATTCTGAACTACAACCTTGCTGTAGGTTTCTGTGCTTGTTTGGCATATCTCTTTTTCGCTTTGGAAACTGACGGCTGCAGCCGCCAGCTCTGCCCGATCATGCTCCACAGCACTGAGCTTTGTAGAAACTTGCTTCAGTTCGTCCTGAAGGTCTGCATGAGGAGGCCATTGTCAGCAGAGGTAGAATGAAAGCCAGTTTCCTCTTGCAGGAAGGCCTGGGCAAAGATGCGAGTCAAACAACACGACGTTCAACAAAGTTACATGAGGCATTACACACACTGAGGACTCTATGCCTAGGTATGCAAGGTACTCGTTGTGTGGCACTGGATGTGACATTTTTTGTGAAAGACGCATCCACGCTGCATGCCTGGAGCGGGCAGAACAGCAGATGCAATAATTCAGGGTTAAAATTTCCAGTAAAACGTTGCAGCGTGCTCAAACACAGTGGAGCACTGAAAGGGGCAGCGAGGGCTTACCGGTTATGGTTCTTCGCATCCTCCGCTTCTCGACAATGTCGTCTGTACAGTTACCTTTCCGATTTCCTGTGAGAGTCATGCTGCTGCCGTCGAATGACATCGAAGGATCTTTGGCAAAGGGCATCATTGCTAGCTTTGGTGATGCCTCCATCGAGTTTGCAACTTCGGATCGTCCGTCAAGGGCTATCGAGTGCGAGTGTAGCAAAGAGAAAGGATCGACACGTACTTCTGGGAGGCCAAATCGCCCCGATCTACAACTTTGAACGCTCAACCTGAAGCATGCAGTCGGCCTGAGTGCGCCAGCGAGCCAAAGCAGGCACGGCTTGTACCATCAGTGATGACGGAAATTCGCGAATGGAAGCTGAAGATTAGCAAAATCCTCACTAGCTTGCATGTGCAGCATGTCCGGCATGCGGTACCTGTCAACACTAGCACGCGCATTCCCGTCCCTCAGCTGCCTCGGAGGCTGCGGTATGCGCGAATCCGCCGACGCCAGGCTGTCTGGTAGACTGTCAGTAGATCCAGGGGGGCGGGGATACGGCATGATAGCTATTAGCTCGCGCTACAAGCGATATGCAACTTCAGTTGACACGAACGGCCATCCTAGCGGAGGCTGTTGTATAGCACTAAATACGGCGAAGCTAGTCTAGTATCGCAAGATTATGTGCATTTGTTTTATTGAAGCCAGGCAAATACAACGCCAGGGGCGTGGCTGCAAGCCTGAGCTAAAGCTACGTCGACGTATTACATTTCCAACATTCCATTCATCAGTCTGGTGAGGTCGCTGAGCAGCGCCAGTGCAACATACAAGCCATATGGCGCAGCACTGCAGTTCCCTGTGAAAAGCCCTGAAAGCGTGGCGTCTGCATGGAATTCAGCCGGGCCGTAAGCACATGATGTGGTAGGTGATTCATGGAGGTTGACTAGATCCGCGAAAGGCGGCGTACACTCGACGCCGCCATGTCGGGCTCAACGAGACTACTCGATAACTCGAGTGCGCGCAGCACAACTTTGAAACCCAGCGGCACAGGTATGCCCGAGGGAAGCATCTAAATATCTAATTACAATATTAATTCTATTAGTCGATCTGAGCTGTAGACCTTTGGCGGCTTCGGAAGCAAGCGGGAGCGGCACACGACAGCACAAATCAGGACCGCGCACCTCGTCACAAATTAATACGGAATCCAGCATAAGTGGCGAAAATAACATCCAATACAATTTTGTGGATCTTGAAGAAGGCCTTCAGCTTCAAAATTGGAGCACGAGCGTAGATGCGGCCCCAAGGCCAGACCACGTTACTCAGCTATGAGCACGCCAGAAGTCTTCAGCTGCACTCAAGCAACGCAGATGCCTCGTACATATGATAGCAGTGTGCTACGGATGCGATAGCGCGAAATCTTGCTAGAATACACGACCGCCCAGAATCAACAACAGCCAAGCATCAAGCTGCGCAGGATCGTAGCCTCTCAGATCGCCTTCGACTAAGACACCAGCTGTGCTATGTCTCACAGACTCCGCAATTTTATTGCCTCTGGTGCTGTTCGTAGGTGCGGGAACGCGAAACAGTGTCGCTGTTGGCCATGCATGGCTCGTGGCGAAGGCGGCACCAGCACGATTCTGCATTCCATCATGGAAGCATCGTTTTCAGACGTTTTGCGGAGCCACGCACTGCAGGCTGAATAGAAAGATATTTATAAGAACGGGGATTTGTCCATGCCTGGTTTCCATTGAACAAGGGCATATCTTGCGCAATCGAAAGGCCCATTCGATGCTTCGGAGGACGTCATCTCTGTCAGCCGAATCGACTTTACGGGCAACGTATGCGTTGTGATGCTATGGAGCTACCGATAGGTCAAGCTGTCGAATGTGAATCCTTACGTGGCCGCTGAGGGATTGTGACCTGTATGCTGTCCAGGAGGAGTAACCACATGTATGGCAGCTGCTGGCTATGGTGAGCAGGCACACGAGGTATGGCGACGTCTACACATGGCCGCTCTAGCCCACCAAAAGTAACACAACACACGCACGCAGTAGTACTTTTGCGTGCCCGATGCAGGCTGGGTAGCACGGACTTGCTAGAAGAAATCACAATGCACAGGGCATCATCAACAATCCAAATGGAATCAATCTTACACATGTGCCTCGCATGCCCTGGACCAACGTCCGATTGAAAACCAGCAACGTCAGGCGTGCTGGCTAGAGCAACATGAGCACTGCTCCTGCCAGCAGCCACGACACGAAAACTCTACCTATTGCGCTTCCCACATTCACAGGAACGCCTTCCTGCCAGCAGGGCCCAGCTCATCCAGGCAACAACAGCAAACAACCGCCCATCTCATCAATAAAATTCTACCTCTGCCCTGAGTCCTCCCTCTTCTGCCAGCTGGGAACCCCCAGCCACCAGCATCCCGGGGATCCGAATCATTCTGTATCGCTGGAGCACCAGGCAGGGCCCAGACGTGGCACCATCACTCCCGGAGCTCACTGTCACACGCCGTGAGCTTCACATCTACACTCCGCACGTGTCGAGCGCTCAACAGGTGCATCATCCACACTTCACTCAGCCATATCTCCGAAAAACAACGTAAACTGGGATCGCCCGAGCTGACGCCACTGATGCGCTAGTTATACGGGCGACCCAGCTGCATGCAGTCCACTCTGGCCATGCCTCAACACTCACTCCCTCTCTGCTGGTTCCAGCCCGTGACGCGACCGAGTGCCCCCCCCGAGCTCCACCGGGCTCGGACGCCAATGACCAGGACCGCAGAGTGCGGGTCACATGGCGTCAGCGCACTCGGCGTGTACATTGAAAGGCTTCCTCCCGCCCACTCCAGCCACCAGCCACCGGTGCACGCCAGCAGCCCTCACTGCAGCCATACGCCCAGCCACGACATGTCTGAGCCGGACAACCTGACGGCCTCACTCAGCTCCAGGAACGCTGGGCTGCGTGCTTGACTTCATGTCGCTGCTCCCGTGGATCGCCCCGCCCCCATGCATCGCCCCAGTAGAGAGCCCCAGTAGAGACACGACTGCGGAGCTGCAAGCGCAGGGCCGACTGTGCGCCGGTGTCCTCTGATACCTGCCGCCAGGCCTCCGCTGCAGACACTGCAGCTACTGCCTTGCCGTTCCCACGATCGACATCCCAGCGCCTGTCCGCGCTGCCTCTTCTGCCAGAGTGGCTCACGTGGGGTGTGCACACCCCGAGCTGTATGGGCCCCACACGCATGCGCAGGTCCTGCCGGAGCGGCTCACGGCCGGCCGATGAGGCGGCGGCACATGTCCGAGAAGGCCTGCATGGACGGCCGCTGCCCCGGGTCGCGCTCAAGGAGGGAGAGGATCGGGCGGCGGAGCGCGCCGAGGCGCGTGCGGTGGTCGAACGTCAGGTTGCCGCCCTCCCATGGCAGCTCCTCCTCCCCCAGCAGCTGCCCGACAACCTGCACCGCGGCCCCGGTGGTGAGCCCCAGGCATGTGTATGCATGTGCTGCCTGCTATGAGGTAAGCTCGATTCGGCGGGAAGATCGTGCGGATGCTGCGAGGGGTGATCAGTCCAGCATGAGCCGGAGCACCGGCGGTCAGATTGCGCGATGATGATGGGTGCGGACGCCCGTGTTGGCAGCACGCGGCCGCAGACTACCTTTTGAGTGGGGCGAGAGGGCTTGGCGATGGCGAGCAGAGCCCCAGAATTGAGCCACATGGCAGCGGCATTTGTCACAGCGTACGATCAACTGACCTTCCTGGACAACGTTACCCAACACAGAGGCGGCTTTCGTTTTTGACAATGCAAGAGCAAGCGATCTTCTTATGCAGCAGTGGCAAACGTTGTGCACAGCAGGCGCGGCCGCGCACCTCGCTCTTCGTGAGCACGTTGTTCCCAAACGCGCGCTCGCCCAGCAGCAGCTCAAACGCGATCACCCCGAGCGACCACGCGTCAAACGCGGCGTCCGCGATGATGCCGGGGCTCTCCGGCTGCATCGCCGTCGCGACGACCTCCGGCGCGGCGTACGCGAGGCTGAACCGTAGCGGCGCACACACCCCCGCGCGCGCGACGCACCCAAAGTCGATCAGCGTCCACCGCTCCTCCCGCGGCAGCCACATGATGTTCGCGGGCTTGAGGTCGCGGTGGACGTAGCCGGCGGCGTGCAGCTCCGCGAGGCGCTGCGCCACGTGCGCCAGAGCCTGCAAGTGCACGTGGTGTGTGTGGTTTTACCGCCTGGCGACCCGATACGACCCGGTACGTGCACAGCCCATGCATGCCACGGTACATGGCGCTGAGGACGTGGCTCGCCACACATGTCTGTGCTTGTGCCACACATGCCTGGGCTCGCGCCACACCAGCATCGCGCGCTCGGCTCTGTGCGCCGCTGACCGCGCGCGCTAGGTGGGGAGGTGCCTGTGTACGACTGAGATATGTGCACCATGCTGTAATCGAGAGGGTCCACCGGCATGGCGAGTCCCGAGTCTTTCGAGGTGTCATGTCTTGCCAGGTCACAGCCCAACTGAAACCTAAGATATGGGGCAGATACTGCCGGGTGATGCAGCAGGGCGGTGTGCAGGGTGTGCAGGGTGGCGGAGGGGTCCGTCACGTACCTGAGCAACAGAGCCTACATCCGGCCGGGAGCCAGCAGCCCACTCGTCGAGAGCCTCCCCGCGCTCCATCACGATGAACGGCGGCATCGGGTTCCCGGAGGGGTCCGTCACCGCGCCGTTCTCGTTCGGGCACACGTCGGCGACGTTCGGGAGGATGCTCCGCAGCGCGGGGTCGGAGTACAGGGAGCGCTCGAGCGTGAAGACGGCGGGGATGACGCAGAACTTCACGGCGTACTCACGCCCGTTGAACACGCCCGTCGCGAACTGCACCGCTCCCTGGCCTGCAGCCACGCAGCGCTGCTGTTAGGGATGGCGATGCGGTGTCCGGCGTTGTTACCAGATGTGGTGCAGGAGGGATGGGTCTGCGAGTGCATGCATGTGTGCATGTGCATGAAGTGACAGGTGGGGCATTGTAACTATGACGGGAGGCAGCCATGCAGTGGTGGGTTTGAAGTGCTGTTGTTACCAGGATGCAGAAATGCCCACGGCAGGCTTGCATGTTTGCTTGAATTTGAACCTCTCCCCAGGATGTGGTGCATGGCAGAGGTATTACACATCTGTCTACAGAGTGGTAGAGGAAGCTAGAGGGGTTGGGGCAAGGGTTTAGAGGAAGCCAGAGGGGTAGTTGCCCCCGCAGCACACGACAACTTCTAGACTGTGCCTAGTTCTAGACTGTGCCTTACCCGGTGGGGCAATCCAGTGATATGGCCACCACCAGGAGCCTGTGGTATAGAGGTCATATCACTGGACTGCCACATGCTGCCAGGAGCTGGAGCTGGGCCAGGCGCTGCATGCTTTCAGGTAATACACACAAGTCATGCTATGATATGGTGGGCGGCACAGCTGCTGTGATGTGAACATCACGATGTTGGCTGGCCATGCAGTGCATGGTGAGAGGGCAAGCTAGCGTGGGAACTAGTGCATGACACTTAGGCCGTGTTCAGTGTTCAGTGGGGTGCGCCTGAAGTAGGGTGCATGGGGCGGACGCGGGTGATGTGACCGGTCACATTGCATGCTGTGTTCAGAAGCAATTTGGTGTCGCACCGGAGGACAGCACCACGTACTGCAGAACCTGCTCGGGCACAATGAAAAGCACTCGTGCATGCTAGATGTGGTATTGATTGACAAAAATGATGTTCTGAAGTGCTTCGCGATGATGTTCCAGTCAGTCAAAGGTATGTGTCCCCGGTCGCGTCCTCATGCAATGAGTCTCGGCAATGTGTACCCCCCTCGGAGGGGGTCACATACCCGACCGGACACATTCGCGGGACACATCACGTATCATCAAATAACTTTTAAACGTCAGCGAATCAGGACAAATCACCGATGCAGCGAGACTTAAATCATGATCATAAGTGTAGTTTATGCTTCGTTCAGGTCTGTTGCAACTTTTTTGTTTCGCGACGTCACTCCACTGAACACGGCCTTACTAGCCAAGTCCCAACACGGGGGTCGGGATGGTGTGAAGCTGCAGCGCACAGGCCACTCTATCCCAGCTTTGTATAGTCTGTGCACAACATCACGTCGATGCAACACTGCAGGCCCAGTTCAGCAACAGGCTGCAGTGCAGAAGACGGCGAACCGTACTTTACGCGTCAGCACACATGGCAGCCATGCATGCCGCGGACTTCTAAATGTCACAGAGATTGTGGAACACGGCTGACTTGTGCTGCGAGGAGCGGTGGAGTCGAGAGCGGTGTGACTGTGGGAGCACGCACCACCTTGCCGTCGATCCGCTGGTCCCAGCAGCCGATACTTCCGCATAAAGATGAAATCATCGCCCGTCCCGGCGATCTGGTCCAGCTGCATGTTGAGCCACAGCAGCAGGTCCTCTATCCGCGCGTCCGGCGGCGGCGGCCCGTTCTCCGCGGTGCCGCCGTCCGGCGTGTCGATGCCGGGTGGCGCTGGCGACCCGGCCGGCGAGGCCCCCTGCCACGGCGCGCCGCTGCCGCCGCTGCTGCCCGCGCCGCCCTTCGCAAACGAGTCCGCGGACGGCGCCTTTGGCACGCCCGCGGCCGTCGTGTCCGCGCGGTCGAGTCGGCTGCGCACGCGCTCGAGCGGCTTCCGCGGGAACGATGTGATCACGCCCTCGGGCGTCCGAACGGTGAGGGGGGGAGTCGGGGGGTCTGACAGCGACGAGCCGGAGGGCCGCGACGGCGTGGCGGCGCGCTGGGCTCCCCGCGGGGACGGGCGGTCGCCGCCGCGGCCGGGGGACTGGCTGGCGTGTGAGCCGACGTTGGTCGGCATGCCGCCGGTGTTGCCGCGGGGGCGCTGGTACGCCGACACACCAAAGTCGACAGACATCCCAACAGTGTCCCCGCCGACATTGCCGGTGTCTGCGGCGTACGAAAAGTCCACCGGGCGGCTGCGGGAGACACCGGGCGGCGGCGTCGGAGACACCGGCGGAGCCATCGGCAGCATCGCGCCGCCACGGCCGCTCCCGTTGCCGCCGCCGCGGCCGGTCGGGATGTTTGACGGCGGCGGTGCGGGCCGCGCCGCCACGCTGCCGGAGCTGCCGCCGCCAGACGACGGCGGCCCCGGCGGCGGCGGCCGCCGCGCCGCGGCAGCGGCCGCAGCTGCGGCGAGCGCAGAGTCCTGGCTCGAGGGCGCATGGCGGCTGTAGCTGCCTCCTCCGGAGCTGCTGCCCTGTGTGTGCCCAAACTGCCCTTGGCCTCCGGAGGTGCCGCGGGAGTGGAATTGCGCAAAGGTGCCGCCGCTCTGTCCCGATGATATCGGCGACATTGGTGGGGCAGCCCCGGCGCCCGAGACGCGGGTGCTGCCGTAGACGCTGTTGCCGAGCCGGTGCTTGTGGAGCGCGTTGGACGGCACAAACTCGAGCGAGGCAGTCGTGACGTCGACGGTGTGATAGTCCGAGGGCTTGACGGTGTCGGTGATGCTGGTTGGCATGAGCTTGCCGCCCGTGGTGTGCGTGGCTGAGGTGCCGCCGGAGGACTGCGACTCAAACGGCGCGGTCCATCGCGACGTCGGCTTGCCAGCCTGCATGCATGAGCAGCAGCTCAGACTCCTCACGGTGCATCGCGCAGTGCGTGGATCTCCATCTGTGGAGGAACACATGCAGGTGTGCTGTGTTGAGTGCTTCTAGGCCGAAGACGAGGAGGCATGTCGTACCAAGGGGAACAGCATGCTGCTGTGTGTGGGTGCACGCAGGACTGCGGTTGCATGTGTGCATGATAACATAGCCATACATACAATCAGGCTGCTTCAGCCTACGGAGGAATGTGAACAACCCTGCCGGCCCCACTCAATGCACTCATACATACATCAAGGGTTGTGGGATGAATGAAGGTAATGGAGAGCTGCGGGGGGCGTGAAGTCTGGTGTTGAGTCGGGGGAGGGGGCCGCACGTCTTCGTAGTCGCCCTGCGCCTCCTCGCGCTGTTTCTTCCAGAAGAATGCGGCGAGCGCGACGAAGATGACGACAGCCACGACGGCCGAGACGATGATGGCGATGACGGTGGTGCGAGGCAGCGAGCTGTCGCCGCCGCTGCTCATGCGGCCGCCAGATGGCTCGATCCCGCGGGACTCGACGTTGAGCGTCAGCGCGCGGTCACGCACTTCCGGTTCCTCGGCCTGCACGAACCTCAGCTCAGCGAAGTTTGCAGTGCATCGCGTGATGCCCTATCGCCTCGATCAAGGCGCACGGAGTGTATATGGCTATATCAGACTGACTGCTCGACGAGATCGGCGGCTCTCAGGGCGGTGGGACACAGCGGTGATCGCGGGTACGAAACGACCCTCGACGATCGAACGCCGTCAGCGCCTGCCACATGCGTGCACCATGCATTCGTAAACCTGGCGTGAATTCTTAAGCTGGATGCGTGCGGTGGTGAGCTCCGCGGAGCTCCGCGTGGTTGTCGCCGGTGCAAACTGCAAACGTGACAGGTGACAGCGGGATTACGCTCCAGCTGACCCCAGAGCCAGCTGTCATGCGAAGTCTCGCGCCCTTCCCCACACCGATTGCTCAACATGTCCGCACCCCCTTTTTGTCCACAAGGCAGACTGTGATTGCTATTGTCTGCGCAGCTCTACAGCATGCTTTGCAGCCTCGAGCACTGGCGTGTAGGAGTGGCGGAGCCAAGCGGAGGGGTGTCACCATCAGCCTCACAAGACATCAGCCTCACAAGACATCTTCATGGCTGATCAGCTAGCACTGGCAGTGCGCTGTTGAGGGTGGCACAGGGTTGCCCCTGTGATGCCACATGCTCAGTATCTCGAGATATGCAGTGATGCAGAAGGCCTGCGAGAGCTGCCTAGGGCCCGGTGTTGGGTCGTTTTGCAGCATTTTCAGGGCTGCCACCCAAAAAATAGAATTGGATACTCGGAATTGTTCTATATGATCAGGCCCGATGACCCAACACTGCTAGGGCCCACTGACCCGGCAGCGCTTTGCGTCCACATGATTATGCGGTTATAACCACAGTTCGAGGAGGTCTGCGCTTCCAACCGCAGCAACAGACACTGCGAACACAGACCAAAAAAAAAAAACCACAGTCGCCCACTCCGGCACCCACACGCCGGGTCGTCCGTGACCCAGTGACTCATGCGGTACAGCGGAGAGCAAGGAAGCAGCTACTGTGAGCACAACAGCACACCAGGCGCTCCATGGCCAGCCGCAGCACCGCGGCTGATCTCCGCCAGCAGCTGAATCTCCGCATCCACTCCCACACACACAGCAGCACAGCACAGCACGGTGCAGCACAGCACACTGGTTCGGGGGGGATCGCACCTTGCTCGTGATGGTGAAGAACTGGTCGTCCCGCGATAGCATCCGCAGCCGCACCTGCGGCGGCATCGCGTCCAGAGGGGCCACCGGCAGGCTCCCACCCTCCGGCGGCAGCCGGAACTGCCGCGCCGGGGGCGCCGCACGGTCCGTCACGTTCGCCTGCAGCTCCGCGTTGTCCGCATAGAACACGTTGCCCTCCGCAGCGCCGTCGACGCCCCGCGGCCGCGCGAGCAGCGGCCCGGTGGCGTCCCCGAACGTGACGCCCTGGAGGGCGGTGGCGGAGCCGCCGTCTGAGAACAGGAGGGGGTCCGGCGCGTCGGGCGCGGAGCGGGCGAGCGTCGAGCGCACGATGTTTGCGTAGCCGCGGTTGACGATGGACGGCGCGACGCCAAAGTCCGACACCGTCGAGGCTGCAGCAGCGATGCA
Organism: Ulva prolifera; assembly: GCA_023078555.1. NCBI lineage: Eukaryota > Viridiplantae > Chlorophyta > Ulvophyceae > Ulvales > Ulvaceae > Ulva > Ulva prolifera. The sequence goes on from CM041197.1 coordinate 1,334,867, forward strand.
CCAGTGTCTACCCATGCGTGTCTACACGGCTTCGTGTTTCAGCGTTGTGTTGCAAGCAGTGGCGTTGATGTGTCTGTAACAGTCGGTCGCTCCCCTGAGTCGCGGGGGCTATCACCTCAGTTCAGCACCAGAGAAAAATGAAATGCTATACGTGATCCTTGGGCCCGCAGACCTGCCACTGGTGTCTGCGCTACATGTACAGCAAGGACCGGCGTAGGGGCGTACTGTCGAGCAGGAGCGCGGCGTAGGGGTCCTCAATCGAGATCGCACGGCCGCTGACGCCGTCGCCCTGGAACGTCGTCTCCGTCACATACACCTTGGCCATCGGGCCTTGCAGGCTCAGCAGCGTGACGTCCTGCATGCATGCCGTGCTTGCATACGTCTGCTGCCGCAGTGCACGAGCTAGGCAGCCGTCGTCCGGCGCCTAGCTCGGGCACTGCGAGTGTAAAGAAAAGTAAATCTGCACATACTGAGCCGTATCCTATTGGACATTGACCACTCCGAAGTAATGGGACCACATGTGCCGAGTGTTCCGCAGCACGACGCCGTGACAAGTTGGAGTGCATGGGTTCTTTGGCTCTTATCTTTTCTTCTCAGCAGTCGGCTCGGCGCAGCCCAGGTGGTGGGCAATGACCCAACGCCGTCCTTACGCATCCAACCACCGCCGAACGCAAAGGCATGCCTGCCTTGACAGCAATGAGATTTGATCTCGTAAAGTGAGACGATGACATACAGTGCACGGGGTGCACAGGGATGCGCCTTGCATGCCAACATGCAATCGCTAGCTGGAGATGACCAAATGCTACCGTTGCATTACTTTGAGACGGGGGCGGACTGAAACAGCTCGAGTTCATGGATGAAAAGAGGCGAGGGTCACCTGGTCAGGGCTGGTGAGGGCGACACGGAGGATGACGTTGTGCAGCCACAGCTGCTGGTCGGCGTCCGCCACGGCCACCACCGGCCGGTTCGACAACACCACGCACTGCCCCGCCGCAAGCGGCGGCAGCCTCACCCCCGCCGGCAGCGCAAACGACGGCGGGCCGGCCGTACAGTTGCCCTGCAGCGCAGCACAGCACAGCACACGTCAGGCGGCATGTTGACGAGGGCCGCATGGGAGATGTGGGCATCCGCGGCGCAACAGGAGCTGCGGGGGCGACGATGCGATGGCGCCGGCCGAATCTGCCACGCGCACACATTGCCTCAGGGGAGACGACCGCAGCCACACGGCCGTCTCATGATCACATTCACCTCTGCAGCACCGCGTACAAGATCCGATTGAGCCCGCGTCCGAGCACAGATGTTGAAAAGACGGGCTGCTGCAGCGGGCCGCACACGGGCGGAGCGTGCAGGGGCATACCCGGATGGAGGTGGTGGAGAGCTTCACTGGTGGGAGCACGGCATCCGCCTGGAGCAGCCGCCGCCCGACCACAGGCGGCATCGACGCCACCCCCCGGAAGTCGAGGTGAGCCGTCAGCTCGACATCGTTCGCGCCGTTCAGCAGCGCCTGCTGCAGATCCTCCGGCGTCTCGACGATTGCGATCGGCGGGATCGGCGCCGGCTCCTCCTCCTCCGGCGGTGGGTCCACCGGGGCCACCGGCTCGAGCACCGGCGGCGGGGTCGCCGGCAGCGGCGCGGGCTCCGGCACGGGATCTGGAACCACAACAGGCGCCTCAGGCATGACGGCCGGTGGGGCGGCGGCCAGGGTGGTGTTGAGTTGGACCGCCGGGGTGGTCGGCGCGGGTGCGTCGGTGATGGGGGGTATTGCAGTGGCTACTGGTACGCGTGCTGGTGCTGGCGCGGCGGGCTGGGGTGCGCTCATGGGGGCTTCAGGGGTCTGCGTGGGGGGCGGGGGTAGTTGGCCCGCGGGTGTGGCAGCCGGTTCGGGTTGGGCTCCTAGGGGGGGTGCCGCAGGAGCGGGGCCTCCTGCAGCGGCAGCTGCGGGTGAGTCTGGGCGTGGCCGAGCAGGAGCCGGAGCGACTGGCTGGTCTGCCCTTCGTGGCGTGGGTGTGTCCGGGGGAGGACCAGTCGGCATGGGCTCTGCGTCGCCAGCTGTGAGGGGCTCTGGCGAAGGTGCGGGCCCAATGCGTGGGGCTGTCTCAGCGGCGGGGGGTTGTGCGTTCTGTGTGGCCGTAGCGGCCGGGGGGCGCACGGTGGTGTTCTGCCGCACCGGCGGCGGTGAGATGACGAGAGTGCTCGGCTGAGGTGACGTGGCTGACGGCACGGGCGCCGGGGCGGCTGCGCTGGGCGCGTCAGCGGCCATCGCGGGATTCGTTTGAGGTTCTGGTGTGCTGGAGGTGAAGTCAGGGTCTGTGTCGGGGACCAGTGTGGAGGCGGGCGGCACCCCGAAGGGCGCGGGGCCCTCCGAGGGGGCTGCCGCGGGCCAACGTGCGGCACCTGCAGCGCCACGGCTATGAATGGCTGTCGGCAGCGTGCTGGAGCAGTTTCATGGTAGCACGACGCAGCGGTGGACAGAGATGCGGCGCTGAGCAGCGAGCGGAATGATCCAGGAGTCTGTGCGGCAACAGCCAAGTTGTGCCCCAAAGACAGACGGGCCGGCCTCTTCGCGTATGCGACGCTGCGGTGAGGTGATGGGAGGGCACCCACCGGTGGCATGAGGGGCGCCTGTGCTACACAGCCGTTAACACATCACCTCGCGGTACCTCCACAGTCACGTTCTGGTGTTTCCCCGACCGCAATCCCACTCAGTCAACTGACAGCAGCTGCCATAAACTCCACAACTGGGTACTCTGCAGAGACATCATCACGGAGGCAACTGCCATGGCTTTTTCCCGGACAATGCTATTGCTGTGGGTGTGGCTGGCGAGAGTGGTTGGGTGACCCCAAGCATGCCCAGCGCCTGGCAGAGTGGCTAACGTATAGGGTGGGCTTGACTGCAGAATGCGGAAGCTGCTGGTGGTAGGTGGCTGTGGTGCATGAGGACGAGCGATGGCTGCCATGTTAGTTGGTATGACAGCGTGGTACAGGGCCGGTTGTCAAGTCAAGCATAGTAGGGCCGGACGACCATGGCCCCAAGTGACAAGGACAGGGTTGGAGGGGCCAGCAGGTCTTGCACACGAAGGTTGCCATCTTGGCACAGTTTCTACTGTGGTCACAAACAACGAACAACGCACCATGCACAAATGCCAGGCCATGCTGGCCATGCTGAAGGCATCGCATCGAGACGACATCAGGGACAGGGAAGGAGCATCATATCGCATTCCAGTGGAATGCAGGGAGGCATGGATGTCTGTAGCAGCAGATGACTCATGGCATGGCTAGAGGAGAAGCAAGTGACAGCTGGGCTGATGTAAATAGTCTGCTGGTCCTTGTCAAGGGCTTACAAGTCATGTGGGGTGACTGTGCCCTGTGAAAGGTCATATGAATTGTCATGTGATGTAACAAAATTGCTGGGTCAGTGGGATGACCATGACCCAGGTCTATCAGCAGAGATGAGTAACACGCTGCAAGTGCTGAAGATGCTGGCCCACATGAAGCCTAGATGTGGGTGGAATCAATGGATGTGGAAGACATGAAACAGCATGTGGTAAGATGATGTCAGTCTGAAGTATGTAGTGTGTGGTGTCCTGTAATCCCACCACTGAGAGTTCTCAGTGAGCAGAGTGCCAGCCATTTTGTGACAGCTGGTGAAACCTAGTCAGCTCCACAGTCTGCTGAGACATACTTGCAATGACTGATTTCAGGTGCAATGGTAATTAGGGCCCAGGGCGTGCGAGTTTGACCTGGCAGGTGGGCTCAGCAAGAAATGAACGCAGAAGCGCCAGCCTGCAGGCTGCACAACAGACCAGCAGGGGGTCACTGAGCAGAGTCTATGCCAACAGCATCACCGGCACCGGCTACATGTGCAGATCATGCAGCGTCAGCAGCGTGGGTCTGATGCGAAGCAGATGCCGCCACCATGCAACGCAGCAATTCTCCAGCTACCGGCCAAATCGATACCGTGTCCAGGCGCAGGCCCCCCACGCGCTGCCGTGACTGCTGCTGGAACCGTACGGCCCAGTGTCCACACGGGGGCCACGCCGCTTGCCATCCCTGAACGGCTTTCCGCCGCAAGAGTAGCAACCCTGACGACGCGAACCGGCTGCAACCTTTTTGAGCTGCAGACTCCGCCGCGTCCATGAGCAACGGCACACAGCCAGACAGAGCACGGTGGCACTGATCAATCGAGTCAGGAGCGCACCGGCCGGTTCTTCCACCACCACGCTGTCCGGCTCTTCAACGACCGCCTCAGCAGGGGATTCTGCTGGTTTCGGCGCTGGTTTCGGCGCAGCCGTCGGTTCCGTTGGCGGTGCAGGGGCCGGCTGTGGTGCTGCGCTGCTAGGCTGAGAGGGGGTCTGGGGGGGGTCTGCGGCATCCTGCGGGGCTTGTGGAGCATCTGCGTCTGCATAGTCAGCATCACCGCTGGGCCTGTCTGTATAATCAGCATCCCTGCTGGGCCCAGGAGTCGCGGTGTTGGCGCTATGTGGCGATGGGGTGAGCTGTGGGGGAGGGGCGCCCTGTGGCAACGAAAGATTCTCTGGAGACAGGGAGTCCAGCGGCGACAGCGAATTCTGTGGGGATAGCGCATCCTGTGGCGGCAATGTGCTTTGTGGGGAGAGGGTGCCTCCCGGCGGTGGTGCTGTTTCAGGAGGGACGGGGCCCTGTGGCGCTGGTGCAAGCTCACTTTGTGGTGGAAGGGCAATCTGAGGTCCGAAATCCCCGTCCACATCCCCCCCGATCTCGGCAGGAACTGTGGCTAGGGGTGCGTCGAGGCCTGGCGCCATACCTGCCAGTGCCGGTGCTTGTTGAGGCGTGCTGCCTCCGGTGCCTTGTGGGGCTGGTGTCTGCGACGCGGGTGGGGCTGCCGCAGGGGTCGTGGGTAAGTCCACATTGTCAGCAGGGCTGACGGGGGCCGGCGAGGCCGCCGCCGGCGCCTGCGGTACGCCGCGGGGTGGGTCTGGTATGTCGCCGTTGCCGCCGGCCGGCGAGGGCTGCGGCGTGGCGGCCGGTGGTTCCTCGTCAGCGGGATCTGCTGGCTGCCGCTGATCCCGCGGTGAAGGGGATCCATTGTCTCGGGGTGGGGCTGACGAGGCCCGGGGATCGGCTACATCTGCATTCGGTGGCGGCGATGTGGCCGGGGGGTCGGCAGCCGGGGGCGCGGCCTGTGGTTCTGCGGCAGGGGGCGGGTTTATGGCGGGGTCGGCCGGTGCTGCGGGACTGCGCTGTGGGGCGGCTACAGGAACTGTGACAGGTGGGGTAGGGTCTGCCGCATCAGGTGCGGGCGGGTCTGCAGCAGGAACTGTTGGGGCGGCTTCAGGTGCGGGTGGGTCGTCCACCGTGGCCGGAGGGTCGGCGGCGGGAACGGCAGGGTCTGCGGAGGCCGGAAGAGGAACGGGTGCCGTTTCCGGGGGACTGGGATCGGGTGTGGGTGTTGTTTGTGGGTCTGAGATGTCGTCATCCACACCCGCATCTGGTGGTGGAGCGATTGGGGCTCCGTCATCGGGCAGCTCGTAGTCGGGGGGCTCGTAATCAACAGGGTCAAAGTCGTCTGCAAAGGGAGTAGTGGCCTCGTCTGTAGGAGAGTCTGTGGCAGTGGGCTCTGCAGTGGTGTCGTCTGGTGTGGCGTCGCTGTCAACCGGGGGCTCTGCTTGTGGTGGTGCTGCATCTGAGACGACCGGGTCACCTGTGACGCCTGGTGATGGTGGTGCACCACCCGCCACGGCCTCGTCCTCGTCCGCCTCCTCGACGGTCACAACAGAGCCCGGAGTAGCATCCTGCATTACTGACACATCGGTGCATGGCCCTGGTCGGCTGATAGCACGGTGAGTGGCCCTGTACACAATCATGGGGAGGCCAAAAAGAACAAAGGAGGGCGAATGGAGACGGTGTCTTGGACTGGAGTGTATAGGTCGATATTGTGGCAGAATTCTTGTAGTGTGGGCGAGCGTACCAGCATGTGGCGCCTGGAGAACAGGTCCGGCTGGAATGGACGGGCCTGCAATGTCTCACCTTCGGCGACATGGTGTAGACCACTGCCGTGGGCGCAAAGGATGCCTACCAGAAGCTCCGGTAAAGTTGGCATGTTGATGAGGCGCTTGGAGCGGGTTATGCGGTCGGCCTGCAGTGGTAGCTCAATTCAAACAACCCCGTCCACGGAGGATGTCGCCGGAAGTGGCGACATTGCAACGTCGTCCACAATGCAGCACTTTACCTTGAACAAATTTGTTTACGAAAGTCAACATCGTGCAGCTTTACCGGTGACAGCCAGCCAGTGTCGGTAAGGCACCCAGAAACGAAGCAAACGCACTAAGTCAACGTTGGGCTCATGTCGCCAACCATACGGTCGTGATGATGTTAATTCCATTACGTGGGAATCAGCAATTTGAAAGGAAGGTCCGTGTTGCAGGCATGAATGCCATGGCGTAGGACAGGACGGCTCGCCTCAAGAACTACCTCTCCCCTGATCGCGTCACGTCCAGAGAGTAGATGGCATATTAATAATAATAATAAAATCAAACGGCCTGGACTAGCAGATGGCGGCTCCATTGCAAATAGGGCAAGGAATGCGCAACGATGGCTCTGCGCACGCGATTACACGCTCAACTTGCGATCACAGCCGTTCATCATGAACCGACTGCTATGCAAATTCGCTGCACTTGTGCATCGCAAGCCGGTGCACTGTCCTCCGGCAGGGCATACTGCAGTCGATGATGCTGCGTGTTGGGCGCAACGAGGTTGGTGCAATTGCAAACAACAGCGTGGTGCGCGGCCAGGTGAAAGATGTACCTCGTCGCAAGCAGAAGGTCGATTCGTACATTTTAAGAAAGCCTGTCACCGAGAATCAAGGATCCTCAAGAACCAGTGAAGATGATGAATTCGTGCGTCGCCTCTTCACGCAGTCCGTCCGACGCCAGAACTTGGCTTCGTCATTAGCGACCACAATTAAATCCTGATCCGCTGAGCGTTGCTTTCAGACGATGTGCATCATCTTTAGGCCTACAAGCGCCGACGAAGGTGCTCAGGCAGTGCCAAGCTCGGTAGAGGACGAGCTGGTAAAAGCAAGTACTGACAGACGAAATCAAGACAATACAACTGCAGCAATGTCCCTCATCCCGTAACACATGTCGTGGCAAATTCGTACGTCGGGCATTTTCCAGGTGCCCACGAATTCTGCAGTAGGTGTGTGAATACATGCATGCAGACGTGACACGGGCGGTTTGGTGTGGCCTTACAGGCGATGATGCAAACAACAGCTTGATTTCATAGTCTCGATGGCACGTACAGTCCCGGTGCACAGCCTGCTCTAGTCATTGCGTCCAGCGAATCTGAACGGCGCAAGTTACTAACGCTCCTTTCCCAGAACGTAGCGCAGGCAGGCGCCAGAACGGTCGTGCACCGCGCCTCAAATATCAAAAGTAGGCGAGTGTGAAAGCAGGCGTAATTCATATGCGATAACAAGGTCCTGGCGAGGCTTGCTACCCTTCATGTTCATATTGCGGGGACAGGTTTGTGCACACGTGCGTGAAAGTGGCGAAGGGGCCCGCACCCCACCCGCGCAGTGCGAGACACGTACAACTGCTATTCTACCCGTCCGAAAAGCTGTTCTTGACGAGCACGCCTGCCCTCAGGCAATCCTGCGCAGCTTCGTGCTGTTCGGATTGATAGCGCGGCCGAAGTATGCTCTGTAAGCATGCACAGCGCCTAACATTTTGACACAAGGCTGCAGTTTGGCAAGCACTGCATGCACAGTGGTCTGCGGCATGGACAGTGGCCATGCAGCCGAGCTTTGTGGAGACGTGTATCCGCCCGACTGGAGACGCGTGCGCGTGTCATCTCGACGTGACGTCCTTAAAGTGCAGTGTCTGCTTGTGCAGAATGTTGACATGGGCGTCCATGCCCATTTGTCAAAGCAGCAGCCAGCGCTTCCTGACATGAACCAGCTTCGGCGGAGCGGACACCTGTTAGTCACGCGCACGACGCAATCATTGGTCTGCCCGACCATCAGGCACATCACGGCATGCCAGGTGCCGTGCCTGATTGCACAGCTGCTGCCCCCACTGAGTAGAGCCAAGCTGGAAGTGCAGCGCCAGAACCTGGTGCAAGATCTTGAGATGTGCGCTCTTGCTGCCGCATGCACTCGCGCTCATCGCCTCCCACTGCACTCGCTTACAGCAACGCGAACGAACCACGTTGGCGTACTGACAGTCCGACTGTATGCCCGAACAATAGATCGCAAAGCCAGTGAACCATGATTCGTAATACTGTCGTCCTTCTTCGTCAATCATGGGAGCTTGGCAGAATGCCCTCAGGAGACAGCACATTGTCAAAACTGTTCAAACGCAAGCAGCCCCGCGGCGAACCTGTCAGGCCACAAAAACATATGGTTTCTTCAAGAAACAGCAAGTGTTTCTGTAGCTCATCCGGCGGACGGTGCGGTTGCCCGGACTTTCTGTATCTGAATTGGTTGCTCGCTGTATTGAGGACCCCCTCCCTCCAGCAGAGCTCTGTGCTGCCTCTGGCAACGTCCCTGTCTCTGCCTCTGTGCCTCTGTGAGACTGTTCGCAAGGCAAACTGCAACACAAGTTTGTCTCTCGATGCACACAATGGGCAATTCTGCAGAGCAGACAATTGCTGTGCACCCAATGGTCAGTGGTGAAGCAGTCACTCCAGAGCACGTTGTCAGCGTTGCTGAGCACAGGAGGAGGCCTGGTGAGGTCCGTGGGGTTGTCTGCAGAGGGTTCCATGTGGTTTACCTCTTCATCATATGGCCCTAGTTATACTAATGTTAGAGTCCGTTGTGGTCTCAAACTCCAACGGAACGTGAACGTAACCGTGGCCGAGCGAAACCTGAGCTAGTGAAACTCACTCTACAAAGCTCCCAACCACGTTCAGCATTCCAGGATGTAGCCCTGGACATGCTGACAGCAGCAGATATCCATGCACAACGGCTCGCATTGCCTGCCTCTCCTCTCTGGCTCTCCCTGAACAACACAGGCTCACGCAACTAGGCAGCAGAGCTCCATGTTTTGCTTTGATAGATTTTCAGAATCGAGCATCAACAGCCCTTCTGGGAGCAGCATGTACACAGAGATCCCAGTTCTCTCAGGTCTCAGGTTGTGTTCTTGTGCTGCCTGCCTTGCCAATTCCATTCTTGAAAAACGTAGCTCTCAGATCTACAGCACATTCATAGTACTTCATATGAAGGCAGAAGAACCATAGAATCACTGCGCACATGCGGAAGTACACGCGCACAGCCTTGGCCTGTCTGCCATGTACATGGCATAGACATGGATATCATGTGAACAGCAACATCCGCAGCAAAGCAGGTGGCAGCAAAGCAGGTGGCGCTACTTGTCCTCACAACCCTCATGCTGAGGCATGCACAGACTCCTCAGGCTCTGAATCAGGGGCCCACACATGGACGCTCGCTGCTGGCTGTAACGGCGGTGCTGCCAACCCCGGCGCCTTTGTCCTCGTTACAAATCCGTCCCCGTGAATTCAGATTCGTCAATGTCCTCTAAAGGATACGGCTCAGCAAATCCAGATCTGCTTCAGTTGACTTGGATGCACTTTGTTGATTGTGGGTGTGGCTTGAGCGCGCTGTGTTGTTGATCCTACCCCTGTGCTCCACGCTCCTGTGGACCTCCCCGCCGCTGCGCTTGTGTCTCTGCAGCGCAGTGTTATTCCGGTCAGACTGACAGCGCTGGGAATCAGCAGGCCACACCAGGCAATCACAGTCATATTGTGCCAGCGGCTGGGAATACCTGGGTCAATTGAGCTACACAGCGCTGAATGCGGCACCGCACCCAGCGCCACTTCCAGATCCTTCTGTGACGCCCTTCTCTGGGATGTCTTGGGTTGTAGATTCAAATTCCGTATACTGATTGATCTATCTATTTAATGATGTTTTGCCGTCATGCTGATGTGCCAGCCACCTTCAACTGCTCGTTGGCTGTGTGGCGCCGGCCGTGCATGCGGCGGACGCAGCGGCCCGCCCCTCCATGCCCGCCTCACGCCCTCGCACCTCGGTTTATGCATGACATGCAGCTCGCGGACTCTGTCCGGTTTGCAGGGCGAGGCGGCTGCGGTGCCCTGGACCGGCGTGCACCCCAGCCACAGACACCTAGCCTGCCCTCTGCCGATCCGAGCCCGCCGCGAACCTCACCCCACCACCGACCCTCGCGCACCTGCAATCCCGCACCTCGCGCGAAGTCAAGCGCGGCATCAGCACTCAGGTTCAAGTTTTACAAGGACAAAGCGAGCGAGGCAGGTAGCACTGCGCAGGCAACGACTGGGGGAGCCTCACACGCAGCGCAGCAGCGCAGACCAACACACCCATACAACCGCACACGTCAGCACCCGCCCAGGTGCAAGTGTGGGTGGACACAAAAACACGACACAATGGAGTAGCAGCGATAATTTCCTTTCACAGTCACAGTCACCAGTGACTGGCCACAATCCAAGACCCGCAAGCTTGGCCACCGTGTGACAGTGGTGGTCACCTAGCCAGACAGCTGCCTAGGCAGGTAGCACTACACGCTGTCCATATGTAATGCCACCCAGACCCTGCAGCAGCAGCAGCAGGCCCCCATGGCCAGCTTCCACACTGGCTGAGGGCAGACTACTGCATTGACAGGCCCCGTGACTCACTCCTGCATGCATGAGCTGCACCGAGCCGTGCCCAGCTGCGGGCAGCTGTGCACACCCCTGGCAGCATCAGGGTTCCTCGTGCATGCATGAGCCACGCGGCTGTGAATAAGCGAGCGAGCGCGCTGCCATGCATAGCGGTGCAGAGCTGTGCGCCCGCACGGCGCTGGCGACGCCTCGAGAAACCTCTCGGCTCCATTTCGTCAAGCCTGCGGACAGCCACCTCCCCGAGGACGTGCATATGCATTGGTGTGTGTCTGCATCCGTCTGCTTGTCTATAGATCTGTAGGAACATGCCCTGCTTGCTTCGCAGGCTGCTGTGGATTGCCTTGCATCGAGAAGGACAGCCTAGGGTGGCCTCCATGACTGTTACGTATCACGTACGCTGTGCCAAGGTCAGGGTGCACACCATGGGATCTATTCGGGCCGGCCTCGCTCTGCCAGCGCGTGCAACAGCGTGCTGTCGACTATCGAGACACATGGCATGCATGCAATTTCATCCCTCCACGATGCATCGCGATCAGTGCTCTACAACCCCCGTATTTTATGGAGGGATTCCCGCTGAGTTTTTCCATTTTTCAGAGGGCAAGCACCGCTGGTATGCTGAAATTTCGGAGGGCTACCCCGCCGTAATTGTTTTTTTCTGGAGGGATGCCAAAAACATTTCGGGCTCGCTGCGCTCGCAATCATATATGTCTGCTGAAGTATGGTAGTGAGGAAAATCCTTTGCATTCAAATACATTTACCTCCAAGGCCTGTTTGTGTGGGCAACAACAGCAACATACTAGTACACATTCAGTCGCCCTCTTGCATACCAAAGGTCAGCACGCTCAATCAGGTCATCACGCTCAATGTCCTGCTCATCATCATTGTCACTATAACCTACCTCCTCACCACCTTCAGTACCTGGAAGCACATCAGACAAAACAGCGTCCCACGCCTCATCAGGCTGCATGGCTACTGCCTCAGCAAGCTTACGGACGAGGAGGCCACAATTTGAATCTTTCACCAATTTCGCATACATGTCTATCATGGTGAGTGCACCCTCATCATCTATGGGCCTGTTGGGATCAAAATGCTGCTCGCGAAAGTCTTCGAATGTGATAGCTTATTTCACACGTATTTGAGAGTCAAGGGTGGCCACATGCATCGATAACATCAGCGGTCGTATGATCACCGCCTAGCTGACTTCTCGCAGCCTGGTTCGTGCCGGACGTGCTAGCAACCTCATCACGAGCGCGCTTTCTGGGGGCTGACCCCTTGAAACCGAACCGACTAAGCATTGCTCAAAGCGACAGGTGCACACAGCGTCTATTGGCACTTTCAGCTGTGCTTCGCAACATTATGTAGCGATACAGAGCCAGCGTGTTGCGGCTACGGAGCAAAGCATCCAGTGACGTCTCGGAAAGTGCACCTGAGGACACTGTGCACCTAGGTGCAGCTGCTCGTCAAGATCGCTCGCTTCGCTCGCTCGTGTGCTCGCAGCATTATCAATGTGAACACATCCCGCCCGCTGCGCTCGCACGTCGCACATTTCAGCGGGCAAGACCGCTCAGACGCCCGAGACACAGCGGGCTGCGCCCGCTGGCATTTGCTGTAACAGCCCGGTTTCAGCGGCGTAAACCGTCGACTTTTCAAAATCTTGGCGGCATTTTCAGGAAAAACGTCTATTTCAGCGGGAAAACCGGCGGTTTGTAGAGCACTGATCGCGATGCTCGAGCAAGCTGAACATGATACGCGCACCTCGGGACACCGAACGACAATTGTACAACGTGCACGGGCCCGCGTGCAGCCGTGGGGCAGTCATGCGCGGAGGGCCCGATCGCGATCGCGCGCGACCATACGCACACGGCAGTGTCGACGTCATGACGTCATATGATGTCATACGCTCAGATGCAAGATGGTCGACCGGTCGATCGCGGTGCACCGCACGGGCCACGTGGCCGGCCCTTAGCCGTGGACCCGTGCGGCATACGTTGGACGGCATAAATGAAGGCAATGGAGAACGTGTACGTGTGGCAAGGGGGAACGGTTTGTATATCGAGCATGGCTATGGCATGCATGTGTCGTTCGCGCTGCATGAGTGCCCGCCCAGGCCGCCAGTGGGCCCGCCATGTGGCCGCCAGTGCACAGCAGGGCCACGCGTGGCCACGGTCCTAGTAACAACCATGCATGCTTGATGACGGCCATCGGCGCGTCGACAAGTGCGACCAGCGGCTGGTGCAAGGTGGTGGAGGGTGGCAACATCGCGCAGCGGAGCGTCTGAGGGTGGTATGCAGGTGGTGCAACACACAGCCCCAGACTCGGACGCACTGATAGGCAGCGTGTGCTGCCTCTGCCGTGTGCCCCAACCCCCGAACACAGCGCGCCTCGGGCGTGCTCCGTTCCGGGTGAGTCGGCGGATGGGGGCGCCCCCGTGTGTGTTGTTCCGGCGCTCGGGGCTGGCCTGGTCGGGGCATTGGGGCGGGGGTGCTGGGGGGCCCCGGCGGCTTCCGTGTGGGGCAGGCGCCGGCCGGGCCGCTGCATGGGGCTGCCGCTGCCGCGCGGGCGGCGGGGTCGTGTAGCGTATTGGCGTGTGGGTGTGTGTGTTGGGGGTTGGGTCTCGGCCGCGTGCGGGTGCGTGGGTGCGTGGGTCGGGTGTCAGTGTGTCGATGCGTTTGGGGGTGGGTGCGTGTGTAGGTGCATGTGGGGGTTGGTTCGTGTGGTAGTGTGTAGGAGTGTGGGGGTGTGTGGGTGCTTGTTGTGCCTGAAGCCAATTGGTGTTGGCTGTTGCTCTCCTGCCACGTGCGCATTGCGTTTCTCGTGCTCCCCTTCTTGGTCCTGGCGGTGCTACCGGCCCCTCCGGCTTTTTCCTTTGTAACACAACCCCAGATCCACCCACATGGGCCACCCTCCACACTCTCACCACCCTCCACCACCACGGCCCACGAAAGCGCCACATTTGTCAATGCTGCTAGTGGCGCGCGCCACGCAGGTCCTGCGTGGCACTAGCAGCGTGGCCGGCGCCACGCCAGCGCCACGCAGCTCTGTCCGCCCTGTCTCACCGATGTCGATGCACTAGCAATTGGAGCTCCTAGCGCCTAGGCGCTTCTGATGAACAGAAACACACAAGATTGATCAGTTCCAGGCGAAGCAAACATAAGCATCTGTCACAAAGCATGGCGTGCCAGTGGTCGGGCCCGTAGAATTCGGCCGACATCCGGATGTCGAGTGTGCGAGGCGACAGAAATGCTGATCGGGCCCGATCGCGACGACCCAACACAGACCTCAACCTGCCACCGAACACGCGGCCAAGTCGCCACAGCCACTCTGTCACAGCCACACAACATGCAGCCACCGATCGGGCCCGATCATATGTAACAATCCCGAATGTTCAGGTCTTATTTCTGGGTGGCAGCCCTGGGTATGCTGCAAGGCGACCCAACACTGGTTGAGGTGCGGATCGCATCTGTTTACAACGATTGTTTAAATTGCAATGCTGGGTGTCACAAGTTGGTGACTTACTCTGATGTGCCGCCATGCGCACGGGCTGGGCTGCCACAGTATGCCGTGCTCTGCTTGGGGGCAGCGGCCACGTGTTGCAAGTAAAATGGCGGGCAGCACACAAGAGTACAACCACAACCAGTGGTCATATGATAAGGCACTTCAAGCTTGCGGGGACGAGGTGTGACTGTGCATGCAGCCTGCCTCCCAAATCCATTATTGAAGAATTCTCTGCAGAACCAGCCCGTGCTAGCCCAGCATGATCTGGGTAAGTAAAGTAAAGTAAATCTGAACTTACTGAGCCGTGTCCTATTGGACATTGGCAACTCCGAGTTAACGGGACCACGTGTGCCGAATGGGTTTAATATAATCTACAAAGGCTGACCCGGCCAGGACTTGGGCGGGTGTGCTATGGATCCTGGCGGCCTCGCTTTCAAGGTGCCTGCTGCAGCCAGCCAGTCAGGCCGGCTTGCGGGGTTTCCTGCGTGTGTTTTCATGATGAAACGTGGGGATTCTGTGTGGGTGTGTTTTCATGCTGAAGTTAAATGGGCATACTCGCAAGGAAGGGGTCCCGGGCTCCTACTGCGCAAATCTCGTACACCTGCGCAAGCCCCAATGTGGCTGTGTCACGTGAGGGCCCAGTCATAGAGGCTGGTAGCCACATCAAGGGCGCAGCTGCAGCTCCATGGACATGCATGTGCAAAAGCTGCATGTGTGGCACTGTCACAAGGGCAAAGTTAGAGAGGCAGGTAGCACTGCAGCATCACTGTGTGGCCCTGCAGAGCAAGTTCATGTTCCGCTGCTGGGGGGCGTGTCATCCGAAAACTTGATGCGCAACAACCTGGCACCCTTGAAGCCCACGCTGGAAGGTGTATATACGCGTTCTAGAATTCTCGATCAGCAAGGCTGCAGACGAAGACTGCAGGGCCCTGGGGGGCCATGACATAAAAGAGCTCCATGTGTCCATGTTGATGGTGTCAACAGCTCATGCACAGCCTGCACAGCTGGTGCGCTTCCCCGACGTTGCATCACGGCTGGCATCTGCAGAGTGGAGCTGCGTCCAAGGGGCCCATGGGGAAGACCGCATGCATGCGTGCCTGCGTTCAAGATTTGAACGCATGGCAAGTTCACGAACTTGCCCCGGATTCCTCGCACTGCGCGCACCCAGCTGCGCTGCACTGCCACCTCCGGCGTCGAACACTGGTGACTGCAGTTGGGGACTGCCATGGCAGCGTGAACGCGACTCACAGGCTATTACAGCATCATCACTCCATTTGCGGCGTGCAGTTGGCGTGTTCAGAGCTGCAGCACTCTGCATACTTGTTCCGGAGGAATTTGTTGACCTGGCGCGGTGCATTGCAAGCTGCACTTGGCGATGGCCGGCTGCCTGTCACCTCAGCTCGCACGAGCGGAGGTCCATCGGGAAAATTGTCTACGAACTGCGGCCGTGATGGGCCAGCACACGTAAGCGTGGCCTGGCGACCGTCACTACTGCCACAAAAGATGCCAAGGAGGAAGTTCGGACGATCGATCGGGGCCTGCGGGGCTCAGCGCCCGGGTCAACAACATCAAACTTGCGGCAGCCAACGGCGATCTTTCACGCCAGACGCAGTCGAATCCACTGTACGAAGCGTGCTGCGTTGGTCTTTTGTGGCCTATTCGTTTCATGCGCATGCGATTGTTGTTCGCCGAGGCCCATGGCCACGTACACTGCACTGACCTTTGCGGCATAGTAGCACGCATGTGTGCATGAACGCATGTCACACTCTGCGCCGCGGTCAGCTTGCTGCGCAGCGTGCGTCAGGACCTGGCCAAATGCGCTGTATTCATTTCTCCAGCACATTCTTCTGGATGTCTTTGCCATTCCTGCTGTTGTGCCGTTGGACCCGCTTCGTTTGTTCCAGGTTACGTTGAGCTGCTCGTTCAGACCAGCTCCTGGCCTGTCGGAAACGGCTGGAGCAAATCGTACAGATTAGAAATTCGGAGTAGTGTACATCTAGTTTTCTAGGAAGGCAGTGTTTGGATCGATAGCGATCGACACGCTGCTGGAGTGATGCTGGCTGCCTCTTGCGACACAGGTATTTCCCCCCCATCGCGTGTTTACATCCGTAGGTGTCGGCACATGAGGAATGTGAGTGTTTCCGTGTTTCTCTGACGGCCACCGTTGAACTAGGACCTCGTCTGTGGGCTTCTGTAGACGACCTGCATCGTTGTCAACGAATCGCCCGAGCGACAGCCGGTGCGCTGAGTCGAGTGACCCCAAAAGATATTTGTGTACATCGGATTGTATTGATTGCCGACGGACATGTCGTCAGCTGTTCGCTCATGAGTATATCTTTCTCGGAGCGTTGTGTTTGGCTTCCACAGCGTCGTCGCGCGTCGGAGCCTGCGGAAGAACTGTGCCTTGCTGTAAACAATGCCATGTACACTATGGGCTGGTGCCGTCTAAATTATGCTAGGGATGTGACTCCTCTGGTGCTTGCTCTCTCAGAAAGGCACCGTCAACGGGTATCGTGTCCACACGCGCTAGATCCACAGTGTATCCGGCGCTGACCCATACGAAGTCCTACAACAATCGCAGAGGAGCTCGATACGGCTCATGTTGTTATCTATCTTCGCTTTTGCTGTGAATCCACGCGAATCATATCAGCTGCTTTGATATGAAGCCAATTCAAAGCGGCTCGCGTCGCGGTCAACGCTGCAACCGCCGCATACTTCTGGAATTTCATTGTGTTATTACGTCTGTCCAGACTTTGCTTCGATTATGACACTCTCGAATCCGCTCTTGCGCTTAAACCTTCGGTATCCCCGCGTGACGGGCCTGCGCAATGCGCCCTGCTTTGCTCCGTTGGCGATATGCTGTGACACGATCGCATCGCCTTGCCGTCGACCACAATGATGCGTCTGTGAGCTCTGCGCCTGGTTAACATTCTCACCGCGGCGTCTTGCTGCGGAGCAGCGACACGGGATGCTTGCATCACCAGGCCTGGCACCCGTCACGTTGACGTAATGACGGGGAAGGACAGGGACCATACCGGTATTAGGGGCAGACGCTATCAGCCACGTAAGGATCACGCTTAGTGTCGCTGTACACACATGCAGCTGTCCTTCTCTGTTGCTATCAGCAGCATCTGACCATGGCGCTCGCAATCCCTCAGGCCTGTCCTTTGCTTCACACAGCTATCAGCTGTAGAGTTCCTGTGACACCATCCCAGCATGCAGGCACATCCACACTGGCGTAGCTACGGGGGATCTTCCACCCCCCAGCCCTCACACCATGGGAGCCATCCTCGTTTCCTAGCCTCTGCAGCCACTGCCTAGGTCCCTGTGATTACAGCCCAAGCCCGATCCCCTCTGGCCCCGCACCGGAACGGTCCCAACCCCGGCCATAAGTTCCCCCACACCTGCTTCAAGCAGCCCTATGGATGATGACTTGACATCACAGCCCCAGGCCCCCGCAGCGGGTGCGGCTGACACCCCGCAGCCACAACCGTCTGATCCTGCAGATCCGCCGGAGGATACCCCAGCAGATGTACCGGCGGACGACCCGGCAGCCACCCCAGCCGACTCCCCCGACCCTGCGCCAGCCGATCCCGCAGACACGCCTTCACCATCCGCGCCAGATGCAGATACCCCCTCAGGGCCTACCGCCGACCCCCCGGAAGACCCCCCAGAGGCTTCCGCAGCCAGCCCCCCAGCCGCGCCGCCGTCCGATACCCCAGAGGCTGATCCCCCAGCAGATCCTCCGGCGGATCCACCAGCGGAAGCCGCAGACCCCCCTGCCGATCCTCCAGCCGAGGCACCAGATGACCCCCCCGTTGCTGCACCGGCCGATCCGCCGGCTGAACCCCCAGCCGACCCGCCTGGCGATCCGCCTGCCGATCCGCCGGCCGATCCGCCTGCAGACCCACTGGCGGCCGACCCTCCGGAGGACCCGCCGGCTCCGGCCCCGGCAGACCCGCCGCCGGAGGACGCCCCTGAGCCCGCCGTCGCAGAGCCAGTGGCCGACCCTCCCACAGTGGCGCCTGTGGAAGCAGCGGATCCGCCGGCGGACCCGCCAGAGGTCGTCGAAGCCGAGCCGCCGGAGGAGCCAGTTCCTACCGAGGCGCCAGAGCCGGAGGCAGCAACGCCCGTTGCACCCACGGTATCTGTGGTGCGCTACCCGACTCCATGCTTGTCATTGTTTGTGTTGTGTCGTCTTCAAGCTTGCTGCAGTTGATCATGCGGCCTGCAACGTACGTGCTGAGCAGCGGTGTGCGAGAGTGTGTGGTGTTGGGCTATGCTCGTGTGGCGTATTCCGCAAAGCTCGCAAAGCGCCGCTTTGGTGACTAGCGTTGGTTGTGTCCCTGGACAGAGCCATGTTTTCATGGGGTTACAGATAAGATCATGGGGTGTAAGATGAGATCATCGCCTGCTGCCCCGCAGTGGATGTAGGCCTAGCTATAAAGCCATGGCACTCTGAAACGGGTGTGGCTCAAATACAGTCACCTGTGCCGTGCCCAGCATCGCACTGTCATGGTGCGTGTCGTGAGCGCCATGAGCGCAGCTAGGGGTTGATTCGTGTAGGAATGGAATCTGGCTGAACTCGAATCAAATTCGCAGAATTTTAAGGTTGTTGGCGTCATATTGGGACCAGGTTGGGATTGGTGATGGAGTATTTCCGCGCGCTAAGGCGGACTGACCACATGCCACGTAACGCATGTGGTCAGTCCAGCACATGGTAGCACATGATCGTGTCAGTGGCAGAGGGTCGTCTGCGATCGCTCTGCCACACCCATAGCAGGAGCTTCTGCTGTGTCAACCACACGGCATCCCTGCGCCGGGCTCATGGCACCCTTGAACAGCGTCACAATCACTACGAAACAGCATCCCCCCCCCCCCCCCCCCCCCCCCGTCCCCTGTCGCCATGGCCACAAGAAAGGAGATGCAGATGTCATGGCAGGGTCTTCTGGGCACGATCACTTACAGTCAGACTGATCGCTGTGGCTGATCTGAAGGGGTCTGCCCTCATCTCCGCCTGCCTCCACTCCGGCGCACCAGCGTCGGTTCGCCTTTGCTTAATTTCACTTACCTGTCACCTCACAATCAGAGTCGCACGATGCGATCGATCTTACGTGATCGCACCCAACGACCTGGCACGACTGTGCATGGAACAGCTGAGCTCCTCTGACTGAACGGCGCTCATGCGGGGGCTGCTTCGTACGCGGACGCAGGCCATGGTAAGCGGTCTCGGATTTCCAGGCCCGGCACCCTGCCGCAGATCCTCTTCGTGCTTGGGTCCGAACTCCGGGTCGCTTGTTTGGGTGGTGCTGCTCTGACTGCTTTGGTATGTCATCGAATCGGCGCCATGGGTCCGCTGCGTATTGGCAACAGCGGGTGCGCCACGCGGCGGCCTTCATGCGACGTCGCGTGGCGCACCCGCTGTTGGCGGTGACGTGCTGCGCGGTGTCCAAAATGTGACAGCCGACAGTGCGGCACCGCCGCAGCACCGAGGGGCACAGGGAGGGTCCCTTCCTGCGCCGCACGGTGCTGTGGCTGGCCACCTGCTGTGGCTGGCCGCCTGTCCCCACCAAGCCGGCAGCTTCAGGGGTGAAGTTGGCATAGCACCCCGGAGGACATGTGTGGCATGCGTGCCCACAGCTCCGTTGCGCAGGGGTCGGGCCAGGTAGGGTGCGCGTGGGCATGCATGCGATAGGCACATGACAAGCGCTCGCGGGGGGGTGCATGTTGTGGCTGCACTCTGTCCAGGGGTGTCAGTGCTCGTCTGTCTAGGGGTCAGGTCGGCAAAGGGACAGTGCGCGAATGTTGCGGGGCGTGAGCAGTAGCCTCGCGTGAAAGCGGTGGTGGTGCTGTGCTGGTGCTGTGTGTACGCAGTGATCGGCTGAGCACAGGTGTGTGGTGTTCGTGGTGGCAAATGTCCGGGAACCAATCATGCATGCAGCAGAGAATCGCAGAGGCATCGTGCAAGCGAGTGTTTGCTGAGAGGCATTCCGTGCTGGCTTGAGTCGAGACAGCGGCGCAGGCGCGCGCCAAGTGTTAGCTGTGCGCCACTGTACATACTTTGCCGTGTTCACGCCAGTAGGTCTTCATGTCTGCTTGTCAGGGCAGATCTAGAGAATGGTGTGAGTACGCAGGACGAGCCTGACGTTGCTCCCCCCACCGCGGACGCGCCTGACCCCTCCACAGACCCGGAGCCGACCCCTGCCCCGCAGCCCGCTGCCGATCCGCCGCTTGAAACACCTCCAGACACCGCACCTGCCCCAGACCCCACGCCCGCATCTGGCCCTGATGCAGCTCCGTCACCAGACCCTCCGGCAAACCCTGCACCGGCGCCACAGTCGCCAGGCTCTCCAGAATCTGTTGTGGACCCGGCCCCGGCCGCCGCGGACGATCCAGAACCCACAATCACACCAGATCCAGTCCCCACCCCTGATCCGACCCCTGACCCAGAATCACCGGCAGCAGCAGACCCCCCCGCCACTGACCCCGATCCCGCAACAGATGCCACCCCCCAAGCTGCACCAGATCCAGTAGATTTAGTAGACCCTGACACAGCTCCCGCGGCGACCCCGGACCCCGCACCTGCTCCGAACTCTGATGAGCCGACAGCCGCGAATCCTGTTGCCGTACCCGGCCCAAGCACGTCATTCCCAGCGGGCGCGCCGCCGGTGTCTGCCACCAACCCTGACCCAGCTCCAGACCCTGAGCTCGAATACGACTATGACTATGACCTGGTAGACTATGAGCCGGCCCCTGACCCCGTTCCGGGCCCTGGTGCCGAGGTAGAGGATGCGGCGGAAGTACCGGAGGAGCCCAAGGGCGCTGCACAGCCCCTGCCTCCCTCCGCTGCTCCAGATGCCGCCGCAACAGTAGACCCTGCCGGCGCCCTACAGCCTTTGATCTTCGCCACCCCCCAGGGTGCCTCCGATCCCCCCGCAGACTCCCCAGGGGCAGACGGCGAGATCGTTTCAGCGCCAGGGGACCCTCCGGAGGCCCCGCCGGTGAGCTCCCCTGACCCTGCCCCAAACCCCACCGCAGCCCCGGCCGCCGACCCTGACCCAGCACCTGACCCGGCGCCCAGCCCTGACCCCGCCGCAATCGCAATCACCGCAATCACGCCTGCATCTCCGCCTGATGCCGATGTGCCCCTAGCCGGAACGCCGGACCCTGTGCCTCTGACCGACACGGTGCTGCCGCCTGCGGACGAGCCAGCCGCTGTCTTGCCTGCTGCTGCGGCGGAGCCTCCAGCAGCGCCGGGCGCGCCGGCGGCTGCGCCTGATGCTGCTGCTGCCGTGGTGCCCGCATCTCCTGTTGCCGTGTCCGATGTAGACGTGCCAGCTGCTGAGACAGAGCCAGCTGCTGAGCCAGGAGCTGAGCCAGAGTCAGCTGCGGAGCCAGGAAGTGAGCCCGAGCCAGCTGATGAGCTAGGAGCTGAGCCAGAGCCAGTTACTGCGCAAGAGCCAGCAACTGAGCCAGTGCCAGCTGCTGAGCCCGACCCAGCTGTTGAGCTAGCGCCAGATGTTGAGCCAGAACCAGCTGCTGAGCCACTGGAGCTGGACGATGCTGCCAGATTGGAGCCAGCTCCGGAGCCTGTAGCGGCTGTACCAGTGAGACCCCATGCCGTAGTTGCCCCCGCCACACGCCCACACACCCGCCGGCACGGACACTGCTTGCACGCGCATGCGGTGTCGATTATCTTTGCTGTGGCGCGTCACAAGAGATAAGTTGCATACATTGCGTCCCACACTGGACGTCCGTCCTCGCCATGCATCCCATTTGTTCAGCGCCCAGGAGCCACATCTCTCCTCCAGAGCACCTGTTGCCGCACTCACCGTCTCTCACTTGTGCAGGCTACAAAACCTGCTCCCAGCCCAGCACAGCCGGTCGCTGTAGCCCCAACCGTTGATCCAGTCCCTCCAGTGGATCCAGAACTACCTGTAGCCACCATCACACCTGACACCCCAGCCGCCGTCGCGCCTGTGGCCACTGAGCCTGTTGCGCCAGCCACAACACCTGTAGCCACAGATCCGACCCCCACACCGGTCACAGCGCCTGTAGCCACAGACCCCGCCCCTGCCCCTGGCGCACCGGCAGACGCCGTTTCGGCAACGCCACAGATAGAACCCCTTACTCCAGACCCCACCCCCGCACCGGAGACCGTCCCGAGCGCTGTTGTCCCTGCAGCCACCCCGGCCGCCCCCGCAGCAGTGGTCGGCGACACACCGGCACCGACCGTGCAACCGGACCCTGAGGCCGTCACCCCGGCGGTGACGTCCCCCCTCCCCACCTCGGACCCTGTCTCACCTGAACAAATAACAACCGCACCTGAACTGTCTGCTAGCCCGGCCGTGGTCGCGGACTCGCCGGCTGCCGCAGAGGTGCCAGATGCGGATGAGCCCGCCCCCACACCCAGCACCATCGTGCCCACACTCCCGCAGTCCGATCCGCCAACGGCGGATTCCCCTGCGCCAGACACTGCACCAGTAGACACACCCACAGCCGATGCAGACGTCACAGTTCCTGTGCCAGATGCAGCACCTCTTGCAGTAGCTGTATCAACCCCGGATCCCGCCGAATCCGTGACGGTCTCCGCAGCTCCTCTTGTGGCTGTGGCTGAGGGGGTGCCTCTGCAGGCTGCTGCTGTGCCAGCGGATGCTCCTGCAGCCACAGTAGACGACAGCCCAGCTGAAGCGGCGAGCCCAGAACCGGAGGCGCCGGTCGTTGCTGTGGTGGACACGGACGATGACACCCCTCAGCCATCTTCTGCGATTTTGCAGGAGCAGAGCCCAGCCGCAGCGGTACTCCCCACTGCCCGGCACCACAGCACAGGCTCTGAGATGCCTGGAACCGAAATCTGACACCTGGACACCGGTCCATGCGGAGGATCAACACATGCATGTGAATTCAACACATAGCTCATCTTGTGACTTCTCCTCACACGCCCCGCACCATCAGACTAAACGCGCGCTGCGACATTGTATGCATCCATGCATTGCGCCCATGCATTGCATGTGTTTCTGACATGCCCATGTTCTTGCAGGCGCCCGTGGTCACCCCGGTGCAACCCACCGCTGTGCCGGACCCTGAGCCAACCGCCGCACCGACCACTGCGCTGCCGGCAGCCCCCACGGCCACACCCCTGGCTGCCCCAGACACCCCTACTGCGGTCCCCACAACCACCACCCCTGCACCCGCTGCGGCAAGCCCCACCGTCCCGCAGCCGGATCCCGCTCCCCTCGCAGCCCTGCCGCTGCCCACGGCCACCCCTGACCCTGCACCTGCTCCCACGGTGGCGCCTGCGGTGGTTGTGCCGCAAGCCCCGGCTACGGTTGCGCCAAAACCGGTCGCGCCGGTAGAGCCGGCTGCGGCACCCACTGTACCGGAGGTCGTGCCTCCGATCGCGCCGGCTCCTGCCCCCGCCGCCCCTCCGGTGGAGCCTGCGCCCAAGCCCGCCCCTGTGGTGCTGACGGTGTCCCCGGCTGGTAGGGTTCTGCCTGCCGTGGTGTGTGTGGCTGAGAACGCGCTGTCTTGCGTCTGCCGCTGCTTGCCCCCTGCCTACCATCATGTTGCATGGAGTCTGATGCACACAGCCGTGATTTGCACGGAAGTTGTCCGCCCTGTCTAGTGTTGTCTCGCCTAGCAGAGTTGTGAGGGCTGCCATCAAGAAATTAGACTTGAGTTCATGGATTTGTTGTGTGTGATCGGGCCCAAAAACCCAATACCGCGGTTCAGGCACCCCAGACCCAGCGCCCGTCCCGGCCGCACAGGCCCCGCCTCCCCCCGTCGCAGCACCAGCCCCCCCGCCGGCAGCTGTGCGGGAGCTCCCGACTGCCGCCCCGCCGGAGGCCCCACCACCTCCAAAGCCTGCTGCCCCTCCACCCGCCGCCCCGCCGGAGGCCCCACCACCTCCAAAGCCTGCTGCCCCTCCACCCGCCGCCCCGCCCCCGACCCCGCCCGCACCCCCACCCTCCCCCCCACCCTCAGCACCACCGCCTGACCCCCCACGGGACTCGCCTCCGTCTCCTCCACCGTCCCCGCCGCCCTCACCCCCGCCTGAGCAGATCATCGAGCCAGACCCGATTGTTGCCCTCTCCCCAGAAGTGCCCGCCGACCTGCCGACCCCCGATATCTCGGCGCTGGAACCGCAGGCCCTCGCCCCGGCCCCTGTACTCCCCCCCACCGAGCCCGCGGTGCAGCCGGTGCCGATTGTGCTGCCTAATGAAGAGGCGCCACCGCCCGTCATGCTTGCGGAGGACCTTCCGGCGGGGCCAATCGTTGCCACTGTGACCACCCCCGACGAGCTCGTCGCCGCCCTAGCCACCGGCTCGCAGCACATCGAGCTCAAGGACCACCTCGACCTGCGGGGGTACCAGCCGCCACAGGTCGAGGCGACGACAGCGGCGGTGGCAGACGCGGACGGCGCGCGGCGGCGGCTGCTGTCGCGCCGCGGCCTTCGCAACGTGCCCCCGGACTACGTGGACACCCAGGAGTCCTGGCTGCTGCCGGCCGTCCGGCTCAGCACACACACCATCACGGTGCGCCCGCTGCCCGCTGTGCACGCTGCCCGCTGTGCACGCTGCCCACTGCGTGCTCGGCTCACCCGGCGCTCCGCCGCCGCGATGCCACACCTGTCGGGGCTCCGGCTGCATGCGCGCTCGCACATGCATGACATGCATGCATGCGCCCCACGTTGTGTAGTATCCAACTGGCGCAGCCTTCGCCCGCTGCGCACGCGTCAACACAGCCACCGTGTAATGCATGCGAGGTTGCGAGGTTCCACTTCACAGTGGTTCTGATACCGGGGCGTGTCTGTACAGGGCGACTGCTCAGCGTCGACGACCCTTCCAGTCGTGGGCTCCGGTGCGCCGCTCGCGGAGCAGCAGAGCCGCTCGCAGTGCTACATCCTCTCCCCCGGCGACCTCTTCCGCCTCGACGAGGAGGCCCAGCAGCTCGTCATCGACAACGTCTTCCTCCGCATCGACCGCGCACCGCCGGACGGCGGCCCCGTTGTGACCGATGGCGTCCCCACGCTCATCGACGTCCGCGCACCCAACACGAAGCTCTGGCTCACCGCCGCGACGCTCCAGAGCGACTTCGGCGCGGGCCGCGCGCTCGACATCGCCGACGCGTCCGGGAGCGTGTACGTCGAGGACGCGCTCGTCCGGGACTTTGACACGCGGGGCACGCCGGCGGTCACGACGGCCGGGGCGCTCCACGTCGTCGACACGCAGTTCGAGTTGATGGCGGCGGCCCAGGAGGAGGCGGCCGGGGGGGCGCCGGTGGTGTATGCCGCGCGCACCGCGGTCGTCGCGCTCGAGGGTGTCCTGTTCTCTGGTGGCTCCGGCCCGACGCTGGGGCAGGCCGCCAACATCCCCACTGTACGCTGCGTCTCGCCACTGGAGTGTGTGGAACAGGGGGTCGACTGGGCCGGTCTGCAATGTTTCTGTGCGGCTTGCGAGTGCGCCGCGGCCGCGTGCTGCGCTGTGTGTCACATGCATGGGTGTGCCATGCATGTGCGCCTCAGCAGCGCGCGGCTCCGTGCCGCGCTGTGCGTGGTGTGCGTGAGCGCCTGTCAGACATCTCCCCTCCTGCACAACCGCCTCCCGCAGTCCCCCCTCACACTCAAGCATGCAGCAAATGCATGCACACGACCGCTAACACGAGCACAATGCCTCGTCCCTGTCACCACGCGCCGCCAGAACACCAACTCTGACAAGCGGCAGTCTGCGCATGGGCGGATCCGGTTTGTAGTCATGTTTCACCTGCATGAGACTGGGAAAATCTGCTTGCGTATCGTCACGGCATTCGGGTTCGAAAGAAAGAGTCGGTCGGCACAGCGGCCTGTGATGTGCAGGTGTTCTACTCAGATGACCTCACCCATGAGGTGGTCCTGTACGAGCAGGATGCGGAGGGCCGGCCGGTGGAGGTCGACCGGACCACACCCGAGCCGTTGTCGGCACTGACCGCCGCACAGAACAAGACCCTGATCGGGCCGGACGACCCCTGGTTCCTGGCCACCCGCACCGTGCGCTGCCCCCACCCCTGGCACAGGGTCAATATCTGGTCTGCTCATGTGTCTCTTGTGATGATGCGTACGTGTTGAAATTGACCTGGAATTTGGGCCGGGACTGTTTCCAGCTCCGTTTCTGTGTTCCCGCACACAAACGCCGAGTCCCAGATTTGAGAGCTGTCAGTGTCCAATCAGATGTGGCCATGTGATTATGCATACAAAAGCGCAGAAATGCTGAATCCCCTGGGGGCGGGCCTTCGCCTTCTCAAGTATCACAGGTCAGGTGATTCTCACAGCCACATACACCTGCCGTTGGGCCAGCAATTAGCGCCTGGAGCAGCACACCTCATGTCACACACAGTAGCAGCTGTGGCTGGCGGCTTTGGTGTGCTGGTGTGTTGCCCTAGCTGTGCTACCGACCTCTACGACTTTGTCGTTGTAACACAGTAGCCGCACAGATCATACATGCAAGGAACGCGGTCGTATCATACAGGCGGTGGAAGCTGCGCCGGAGCTGCCGATCACACGAGTGCTCCAGGTCGCGCCGTCTCCCGGCGGCGACGGCGACGGCGGCACGTCCCGCGCCCTCATCGGCGGCATCATCGCCGGCGCCGCCGTCGCCATCGTGCTCGTTGCAGTGCTCGCCTTCTTCACCATCCGCCGCCACCGCGGCAGCCGCGCCAGCGGCGCCAGCGGCACCACCGCCGTCTCGTCACACAAGACCAACGGCGGCAGCTACACCGCCACCACGGTGCGTGCTCTGCGTGCTGCGTGTGGACCCCCGTCCCGCCTCCCCACTGTCGATGCGCCCGCGTCATGTCATTGGCGATCCATCCATTCGGGGATGTTGTGCCCTGCACACCACAGCTCAACATCGCATACACCTTGATTGGGCGGACAGCGAATCCTGAGGCTTGCTGTTGGTAGAGACAGTGCTTCAGGGCTGCCGTTGAGTACTCATTCTTCTCTTGCCGAACTGGGCCTAGCGCCACCTGGGCTTTCTCTGCGCCATATCACCGACGGGGTCGCAGCAGTACGATCTCGCAGCAGCATGACAAACGACAGACAAGCATGTTACTTGTAGGTTTTGGGGAGGACGCTATCCGCCAGCACAGCGGCCGCCGGCCCGCACCCGCAGGGCCCATCCCCGCAGGGTTCCGGCGACTCTGGCGTGCCAGACTCCCCGCTCCCCTCCTCCGCCACCCCCACCGCCGGCGCCCCATCCCTCCCGTCCTACCTCCAGCCCTCCACCAGCGCCGCCGGGCCGCTATACGGGCCGCCCACCCAGTCCGGCCGCGTCGCCGCCACCCAGTCCATCTCCCCGGACTCCTCCAGCGGCAGCCCCGCGTTTGGCGCGGCGGGAACGCCGCTCGGCGGCACCACGCACGGCCGCGTGCGCCGCACATCGGAGCCCGGCAGCGCGACGGCAACCACGACCGGCACACCGCACCGCACGATGAGCGGCAGCGGCAGCGTGTTCAGTATGGGCTCCGCGGTGCTGGGGCCGGGTGGGGTGGGGGGCCCTGGGCGGCCGGACGGCGGCGAGATGCGCGGTGCGCCGATGCCGTCGCTCATCGAGCAGTCCGAGGGTGGGACGGAGCTGACTATGACTGTATCAGCTGACCTGGAGGCTGACGTCATTAGGCTGCCGTCCCCGGCGAATGGTTCCCCGGCCCATGCGCCGCCCGTGATCGGGTCTCCGGCTTTGGGGGCCACGACGACAAGCTCGCGCGGGCGCGAGCTCACACGCAGCCCGCCGCCGATCCCTGAGGGAAGGAGCACCCCGCCCCTGCACTCGGAGGAAGTGCACCCTCAGGCGTCCATGCAGCGTATGCTCTCCATGGTTCATCATTTGTGACTTCATCATATGTGGCTTATACCACGTGCGGATGAGCCGGATGCCGCAGGTCCTCCTGCTTGCTTCGCTCACGGTGATGCCCTCACAGGCTCTTGTTTCTGGCCCAATTGTTCTAACAATTGGTCTGTACTTCCATATATCCGATAACAGTAAAAAGATTCGATTGGGTTGTGTGTGAACTCGATTTTTGCTTCATGCCGCATGTCACAGGCAGTTCACCATGTATGTTTGTGCATGCAGCAGGCGCCACGCAGCCGCGTTCCGGCCCTTCCCCCGTCCCAGAGATCGACTTTGCGGACCGCCCGGCGGCCACGGCGGCCGGGCCGCTGCCGCCGCTGCCGCTGGCGAAGGCTGCCGCAGCGGTGCCGCTGGCCGGCGGTCGCAACTGGCCGCTGCGCCCCAATGCGTCTCCGGAGGAGCGCATCCGCTTCCTCGGCACGCAGCTGGACGCCCTCACAGCCACTAACGACGGCGTCGTGCTGGACCGCTTCAAGCTGCTCGGCGCCCAGGCCCGCCGCCCTGCTGGTGCGCTGACCTGCCGATCTTCTGCCGTGGCAACACCGCAGCAGCTATGGTCTACTGGAGGGCCCGTGCATCATCGCTCATTCCTTGTGAGTCATTAGCTAGTAGTTTCGCTGTTGATTTATCAGATCCACTCTCAACATATCTTGAAAACACAATCATTCAATCAAGTCAGCATTCAAACATCAATTCAACATGGAATCCGGCGGCTTTTGTAGACGACAGACGTCATGAATTTATGTTGCTGCTTTTGGCTGTGCGTGCGAGCGTGCGGTCCTCTCACCATGATCGAGTCACCTGCCTGTGTCACCGGATCAAGTCAGCACACAGCGCTGCCACTGCACCACGGCACAGCGGCACCCGGCGGACAGCGCACTCATGGGCAACATGCACGGCACAGCGGCACGCAGTGGCATGCGCTCGTGTACCGGAGTATCTCGACGGCATCATGCCGCCGACAGGTCCTCGCTCCGCTGCCACGCAACAACTCAGTAGCCCTAAACGCGTGCAAGCACCGCGGCCACAAGGAGCAGAAAGGGCCGCGACAACACTACACCCTAGATGCACGCACACTCTGTGCTTTGGGGGTCTGTCATGCAATGGCGTGAGCTCTTTTAGCTCGTCTGTTCGAAAGACTAACGCGAGGTGTTTGTCGATGTAGGCCAGGGCCTGATCCAGTTCGCACGCGGCACGCACAGCGGCACGCCGTACGCGATGAAGTTCTGCATCACGCCGTCGGCGTTCGCGGTGGAGCGCGCGGTGTACGCGCACAGCGAGCTCGCGCACGTGCTGCCCCGCGTCGCCTCGACCGTCAACAACGCCGACGGCGGCTTCTGCGACCCCGGCGGCACGCCGATGCCCCCGTGCATCATCGTGGAGCGCGGCCGTCCGATCGACGAGTGGGCGACGCGCGGCAAGCCCCCGACGCACGGCATCGCACTGGTGCGCACCCCATGCCACATCTGTCAGCCACGGCGGCGCTGAGCCACACGGGGCTGCACGGCGCGAGGACTGCATTGCGGCGGACCATGCATTGCTGTTTGGTGAGAACGCCGCGGCACCGCACGCTGCAGGGATCAGCGTGGTGGTGCTGCATCGAACATGATGAGGCTGCCGGTGCTGTCTGGTGTCTTGGAGCGTGCAGGCCTGTCAGCACTTGCCGCAAGCCCGCCCAGCTGTGCTGACCCATGCATGTTGCTCATGATTGTCAAGCGCGACCCAGCTCCATGTGGTGCGAGGATAACCGGCCTACCTCCCTAATAGCGACGAGGCCCCACTCCACTGCACCACAAAGGCGCCGAGTGCCGTGCATCCTGCCTCTGTGCCCATGCCCACATGCACTCCGGCCGCACACCCCCACTCGCCTGCGTTCTGACAGCTCGGCCGCCGCGGGTGCAGGCGCTGAAGCACGTCGGGCGAGCGCTTGCGACCATGCATGACGTCGGCTACGTCCACCGCAACATCAAGCCCGCCAACGTCGTGTGGCTGCCCCACGACGACCGCTGGGCGCTCATCGATTTCGGCTGCGCCGCGCACGCCGGCTCCACCGGGCCCCTGCGCTTCAGCCTCGCGTACGCCGCACCCGAGGTCGTCCACCTGTCCACAGCCCCCCCCGCTGGCCCGGCCTCCACCGCCGTCTCGACCATCCTCCCAGCCGTGGACGCGTGGGCGCTCGGCGTCGTCGCGTACGAACTCATGACCGGCAGCCGCGCGTTCCTGACGCAACGGCACCGGCGCGAGCGCGTCATCCAGATGCTGCGCGGCGAGAAGCCGCTGCCGTGGGAGGAGCACGTCGGGGCGCCCGCCGTGAACGGTGCGCTGGGCGTGCTGCGCGACCCCATCCTCGGCCTGCTCGAGCGCGACCCCGACCGGCGGACGACTGTGCGCGCATTCGCCGAGGCGTGCGAGCGCGCCGCGGCGCAGTCGTAGAACGCGTGCGGCGCCCGCGAGAATGGGTGGGCGTGCTGCGGTGCGGCCCCAGGAATGTGGGGTTGCTCTGACATCACACATAATTCAGTGTTATGCTGTTGCCCGGGTTCGCATGGGGGCCTCGGCGAAGCACAGTGCTGCTCTGTGCGGAGACGGAGTGTATGGCCGCGCGGTGCGTTGTGCCGCCGGCCGAACGATGGTGTGTTGCGTGATTGGCGTGCAGTGCGTCCGGTGGACGGCAGGTGCATTCAAATGTTTTAGGGTTTGGCGGGGCCTGTGCCCGCTACCGCCCAGGGGCTCACAATGGCCGACAATGGTCTGTTGCAGCACTGTGCTACTTGGTGCTGCCGGCCCTGGCAGCGCCTGCGCCCGCCCGGGGCAGGGCCTGCGGCCTGAATCTTCGTCGGGTGGATAATGCATGGGGACATGCGTGGACAGCTTCATGCTGTCGTCCGCCAGGACAGGTGGGTGGGGCTGGTTATTGTTTGTATTGTTGGTGCAGTCGTGTCGGACTGTAGATGGCGCTAGGCTGATTTCATACATAGCTGTATACTGTGTACCAAACGCCAGGCATTTTCTGTGGTGGCTGTGAATGCTACGTACCAGCTTCTGGACGAAGGCTGGCAGGGGCTATGAAGGCGCTCCGCCAGACGGGCTGCTCTGCCCTACAATGCCCCGAGTTCTCGTGGTTGTCCTTCCTGGCAAGGAGCTTCGACGGCTCTGCGCAGGCTACAGGCGGCCGCCAGTTTGAGCTTTTGAGGTGGGGAAAGAGCTGGGAGGCCAAGTGTCGCTTTGACGCTTCATGCTGTACGCATGAGGGCTGCGTGTCGACGTGCCGACGTGCGTCAAAGCGGACGCCCCGTGCACCACGGGCCGTGATGCGTCGACCGCCGGGGTCCTCGGCTGGGCCTCCTCCGCGTGTGCTCCTACGTCAGGGCTTCGTGCTGTATGCATGAGGGCTGCATGTCCGATACTGATGCTGGCACACCTGCGTTGCGTCGCTGATAAGCACGAGGCGCCCGCTGGCCTTCTGTGAGCATTACTGGGGTGTTTGCCGCGTGAATGAGTTGCTAGTGGTACTTCTTGCTGTTTTGATTGTTGATAGGTTATTGTTTCGCATAAGGATGGCTGGCGTGTTCCCAGGATGGGGCAGTGGTGTGAAGTTGCTAGCCATATGGGCACGTGCTGGAGTGAGGAGGGTTGTCCTGGCTTGTCTGTGATACACGATGTTGGCGTGGCTGCTACTGAACGCTGCCCAATGTAATGCAGCCAGATCATGCGAGACTCTTTTGTTCAGGGTTGTCTTTTCCCAGCTTGGCAAACCTGTGGTACCCGCAGCCGTAGGCATTCCAAATTCGCCTGGTTGATGTGATCTCATGTCGCGAGTCATAGTTTGCAAGATGATGTCTGTTGGCGCTGAACCTGTGGCCACGCTACCCGCACTTTCGGTATGGTTACAGAATTAGGCTGAAATGAACTCTGAGGGAAGCCACATCACGAGCAGGCACGTCGTGCAGCCGCACTGCAGACTTGGTCACGGTGATTGGTGACGTACATCGACGCGATCGTTCTCAGCCAGCTTGCCTCGTTTCAGCTGTGTTGTTGTGCCGGGCGAGCAAGGGACACCAGAGGTTGCCGGCTGCAAGCTCAGTTTGAAATCCAGCTCTCCAGTCTTACGACACTGGCGACGCGATCACTACTATCCTCCTCGTATAAGCACCATGTGAGAAAATTGCCTAGGCTGTGTATGGCAGCTATGTCATGCAGCGGCGCCCAGCGGGCAGTTTGCACGCCCGCCTGGAGCAACAACCGCTCGGCCGCAAGGTCACGAAGCAGGCATCGGCAGCCAGTCCTACACCTGTGCAGATGCGACGTCAATCTCGGCCCGCGGAAACTGTCGTCAGTAGCATGGCCCGACGGCAAGGTGAGAGCCTTCACAGCTCCACATCTGCCGCTGATATCCAGTTACCGAGTGCTTGCATGCGACGCCCTGCATGCTGAGCAAGGTAGAGGGGCGAGACTGACACACGTTTGGTGTAGAAGAAGAGGCGACTCGATGACGCGTGCTGCGACCTGGTTCCTGAGTATAGCAAAAACGTGGTGCGAAGCTTCATCCTGTCAGGCAAGGTATTTGTGAATGGCACCAAGATCACCAAATCTGGACACCAGGTACGCACTCACTGAGCGTTTGGCGACTGTTAAGCTGTGATTCAGTGCGGGCAGCAACATTCTGCGCAGGCTGTTGCAGGTGCCTGCATCTGCAGTGATAGACGTCCGAGCGGAGGTGCCCAAGTTTGTGTCGCGGGCTGGAATCAAGCTCGAAAAGGCCCTGGACCATTTTGACATAGATGTCACAGGACTTGTCTGCCTGGACTCTGGCTTGTCCACAGGTGGCTTCACAGACTGCCTCCTGAAGCGTGGAGCCGCTCAGGTGTGCTTTCTTCCCGATGAACGTTCTTGGTCAGCGCTGATTCATTGTAATGACACTGAAAATGCGATTTTGTGGCTCGCCTGCATCTCTTGATCAGTATTTCGGGCCAGATCGAAGGCTGTTCTGATAGTCACTCACTCCTGTGCCAATACAACCACAGCATGCAGCCGCATTCCACGAGCTTGCACCATAGCTGCCGTGGCTTTCAAACCTAGCCGCATGCGCAGGTTTTCGGAGTGGATGTGGGCTACGGCCATGTT
Organism: Ulva prolifera; assembly: GCA_023078555.1. NCBI lineage: Eukaryota > Viridiplantae > Chlorophyta > Ulvophyceae > Ulvales > Ulvaceae > Ulva > Ulva prolifera. The sequence goes on from CM041197.1 coordinate 1,368,004, forward strand.
GCAGACAAGGTTCGCAATGACCCGAAGGTGTGCGTTCTGGAGCGGACCAACCTTCGCCACATCACCACAGACTCTCTCGGAGGCTCAAGCATACAGCTCTTCACCCTCGACCTCTCGTTCATCTCTGTTCTGAAGGTTCTACCGGCCGTATGTGCGGTGGCTGCCGTGGGGGTCCCGGTACAGGCAGTGGTCCTCGTGAAGCCACAGTTCGAGGTCGGGCCTGAGTCTGTGGGTAAGGGTGGCGTCGTGCGAAGCGCCGAAGCTCGTTCCAGTGCAGTGGACCAGGTCGTCAAGGGGTTCACAGGCCAAGGATGGGAGTTCAATGGTGTGGTGGAGTCACCCGTGAGAGGGGCAAAAGGTGGCAACATTGAGTTCCTGGCACACTTTGTCCTGCAGCCGTGAAAGCTGGTCGATGTGCCAAGTGTTTGGTGATCATTTTGTGGACTTTCTGCCCGCCATGTATTGCAGCATTCAAATGGCTGGGATCTGGAGCTGTTGCTGTGGCGTTCGGAAAATGAGCGGGGAATCTCATCTATACAGCACAGCTACACACCAAACACCACCAGAGTGTCAATACTTACGTCACCAACTATTTTTCGTACGATGACTTTCGCCAGGGAACCCACATTCTGTCAGTATGCTAACAGCTGACGCATTCCCAAAACAATCGAACAGCTGCATATGTGCAATCGGATGCATGACAGATCACGGCTTCTGCAAATCAGAATGTGATCTGCGAGGCGCTCGGCGCTGCTGTATATGCCATTCTTTGCCGCAGAGACGGCGGCCTGGTTCAGACTGCATGTACCATGACACAACGGGATTTCCTGTGTTTTGATGTGCGCACTGACTGTTCAATGCAACGGCCCCGCTTCAGCGCAATTTCTTGAGACAATTTTTGTTTACAGTCGTTGCTCATACAGCGTGGCTCCTGCGCGTTGCCCTCGTGCATCGAATGTACGGGACAGCCATGCCATGGAATCTGCAATCAACACATGCAGTGGGATCTTGTACACTACATTCGCTGTGCATTTCAAGAGCTATTTCGTATGTTTCAGATCTATGCTTTCATATCATAGGCGGAGGTAGGGCTCAGCATCACTGAGATAGTTCTGCGTCCGAGCTTCATCCGGCGAGGACGTATACACCCAATGTAGACATATATACCTGCTCTCCATATGGCAACTCAAGCTGATGATGACGATGATATCTTGGATGATATCGACTGGGCTGCGATTGACGCCCAGACCGCGGGAGTGCGTCCTGTACTGGCACGCAATCATGCGTGATACTGCAACTGCAGGAGATCACTGCCACTGACGACCGATTGCTGTGAAGGTCAAAGAATCAATGTCGGCCGGGACAACGACCAGTGCTCCCGCAGAGGCACCTCTCTCAAGAAGTACCGTGAATCCAGCGTTCGCTCAGCCAGCTTCTTGCACAATTCCATCGGCTCCGAACCCAGGCAATCAGCATGCGCTGGCATCAAGTCATGCTCATGGGGGCAACACTTCTATGGGCGGCCGCGGCATGGGGGGTAGACCACCAGGTGTTCAACCCATGATCGTGAAGCAGCAATACCAGCAAGGCCCAGCCATACAGCAGCCGCAACGTCCACACCCGCATTCCCAGAACTTATCTCTGAGCACAGACCAAAGAGGTATGCCTGTCCAGCATCCGGCTGGTTACCACCATCCGCAGATGCAGTTCTCTCAGCCTCAACACCCCGCCTCACAGCTGTCTGCCCATCCATCCCGACACGCACAGCCCCGACCAAACGGTCAAGCTCATCCAGGACCGGGGTCACACCTCTCTTCGAGCGCGCGGCCCAGCAACCCGCAGTTGCATCCGGCGCCTGCCGCAAATGCGCCTCCACTGCAGCACCACCTCGAGCCTCAGCCCCATCAGCGCCTCCCGATTCCTCTACCACAGTGGCAAGCACGCCCGCAGGCAACACCCATGCAGCCTATTCGCCTGGCCGCCCAGTCAGCTGCGCCGCAGGCGTCACTGTCTGACTCGAACTTGCGAGAGCAGCTTTCCCGCACAGCCGCGGAGAAGCTGGTGCTGCAGGAGCAGCTCCGCAAGACTCCAGCAGCCGACACGGTCCTCCAGGAGAACTCTGCCTTGCGACGCACAGTGCAGGAGCTCCAGGAGCAGGTCAAGATCCGCGAGACAGAGGTCAGCCCCCACCTCTGCACCTGTAGCACTGTGCTTCCATGCACTACTGTCGTCCTGCGCCGGATGCCGCTATGCCAGTGACTGTTGCTCTGAGCTGAACCCACTGCAATGGGCTTCTGCATCCGAGCGCCGAAGGGTGTGACCATATTTCCACCGAACTCAAGCGAACACTCATGTCCATCCTATGTGACTGTAGCCGACAAAGCGGTGATGTTTTTTTGCATGCAATGAGGCCATGTTGCATCTAGAAGTCTGCCACAGCCTCGCCCCCAAAGATTTCGCGCCACTGCGGTGTCTGTGAGGCGCTTCGTGTGCGCGTCTCACGGCTGTTGGTGCCCTGCAGCTCGAGCAGCAGCAGGCGCGGGTGAGGGAGCAGGCCGTCGACCTGCAGCGGGAGCGCGCTGGCCTGCACCACCTGCAGCAGGAGCACACCCGCCTCGAGCTCGCCCTCGCTGACACGGCCGCCGCCGCTGCCGCCGCCGCTGGCGGCGCGGCCGGCCTCGGCGCCAAGGCCGCGGGGGCGGCGTCGTCTCCCGGCGTCGGCACGCCGCGTCGCGGCGGCGGCCGCGCCGCCCGGCCCGCCGCGGCCGCCAGCCGGTCCCCCGGCGTCCTGGGCGCAGTCGCGGCGACCGCTGCCAAAGCACAGCTAGCGGTGTGATTCTGCCGCTGCACACATTGCCGCAACTGTTGTGACCGCCGATCCGTGCCGCATGCGGCCTCATGCCGATGGAAACTAGCACAGGGCTTTCTGACCTGGTAAACGTGCTGGTGACGAGGCCTCTGCCATGTGCAGGAGAAAGCTCCTCCCGACAACCCCTGCCTTGCGACCCTATGCACGCTTGGCCCACCCGCACACGCGCCGCCACATCCCATCGCCGGGGTTGCAGCAGCTCACCTGCTGCAGGAGCCAGTGCAGGCCCCGAGCCTCGCGCCCTCCATACACCTCCTTGCGGCGGCCTCCATCACGACCCTGACCACCCCTGAAGCCGCCGAGGCCGTCCCGTGCGTCCAGGCGCCGCTGCGTGCGGTTCTGGCCGGCGGCAGCGCCATGCATGCGCTGCAGTGCGGCCTCGTGACCGCGCTGCCCGCGGCCACGGCTGCGGCCCGCGCTGCCGTTGCAGACGCGCCGCCCGCCACGGCGGTCGCGGCGGCAGTGCGGCAGCATGAGGAGGTTGTGGCGGCTGCGCTGTCACGGCTGGCTGCGCTGCTGGCCGTGCTGGGCGCTGCGGCTGCATGTGACCCTGATCTCGGCTCAGCGTGCACAGCCCCAATCGGCGGTGGCGCCGCGGACGTCGCCGGGTATCTGCGCGTGCGCAAGCGCAGCGCTCCTGGGGACGATGCAGGGGAAAACTGCGGCCGAGATGGGAACGGTGCAGGGGGTGAGGGAACCGGCGCAGAGGGCGGCGGCGGGGAAGGGCTCGGGGTTCCGGCTGCGATGGCGCTCGAGTGGCTGAAGGCGCATACCGCGGGCGTTGGGGATGATCTCGCGGATTGCGGGCTTGGGGCGGCGGCCGCGGGACGGACGGCGGCGCAGCAGCTCCAGTGGGTGGATGAGGCAGTGGCGGGGGTATGCACCGCATTGGACATCGCGATGCGCGAGCGGCGGGCCCTGGAGCTGCACTTTGCCGCGCTGCAGTGCGCCCAGGTGCGCATCCCCCCCCCTCCCCTTCCCCCCCCCCACAGGCTGCAGTGTTGCTGGCACTCTGTCATGCACGGCGGTCCCTGCGCTGCCTCAACAGTTGTCGATGCGTACCTCAATACATCCCACTCGTTGTGAGTGCAACAGCAGTGTCGTGCTTGCTGCAGTCCGGGTCCGCGGTGACGGCTGCTGACCAGCAGAGATGCGCTATGGCCACGCATGCAGAGCACGCCATGCCTCTGTTCCCAACGTGGGACTCGGGCCGACGACTGCCGCTGTGTTGCAGAGTCTCGCCACCGCGCTGCCCTTCAATGAGCTCCCCCGGCTGTTGCCGCTGCTCCGCTGCAGCGCATTCGCTCTCGCGCTGGAGCCGCCGTCGGCGGCCGCGCTGCGCATGCACTGCGTTGACGCCGGGGTGAAGCCCCCCCCTCCCGAGCCGGGCTTCCAGCCGGCCGCTCGCTTGCTGCCGCCGTCGCCCCCGACCGTGCATGCGATTGTCCTCAAGGCGCACACCGCCCACGCGCTCGCCTGCGACGTGTGGGCGGCGTGCTCTCGTAGCACCCGCATCCTCTCGGCGCTTGACGCGCCGCGAGACCCGCCGGGCGAGGGGGCGGCCGGAGGCGACGCGCTGCCGGTGCCGTGCTGGTCTGCGATACTCCACTACTCGCGCTTCGCGATAGGGGTGTCGAACGCATGCATTGACGCGGCGTTGGCGCATGCGGCGCACGTGGAGAGGACGGGGGCGGACGCGGTGAGTGTGTGCGGGGCCGGCGGGGTGGCGCCGACAGACGCGGACCGCGCGACGCTCCGGCACACGGTGTCGAGCGTCGGGGGCCCGTACGCGGCGGCGCGGGCGTCGATGCGGGCACTCGCGCACCTGGTGGCGGCGGGCAGGCTGGACATGGTGAAGACGGCGCTGGCGGTGGAGGCGTGGCCACGGGGCGGGGGTGGCGGTGGCGCCGCGGCGCGCGTGTTCAGCCGGGACTTCGTGTACGCGCTGCTTCAGGTCGCACATGGCGCGGCCGGCAGCATGCAGGACGTGATGCAGCATGAGGTGGGGCTGTACGAGGCGTGCCAGGATCTGCGCTCCGGCGGGCGGCGCACGGCGGCGCAGGAGGTTGAGCTGCGGCTGCGGGGCGCCGACCCACGCCGCAAGGCGCTCGCCCCGCTGCACGAGCTGCATTGGAGCCACCCCGACCGCTGCGCGGATGGCGCAGCAGCGGCGGCTGCGCCTCCGGCGGCGGCCATGGCCGCGGCCGCGTGCGCGGCGGCGCAGCCGCCGACGCCGGCGGCCGCCGTCGTGCGTGCTGCGGTGTGGCAGCGCCTCGCGGCAGCGCATGAGGCGCTGCTGCTGCTGCGGCGATTGGCGATGCTGAAGGGCTCCGGGGGCCCCCAGGAGCGAGAGGTCGGCGAGTTTGTGCTGAGCGTGCTGCTTCGGCGGCCGGAGTTCCTCGTGCTGCTCGAGGCTGCGGTGCAGCGTGTCTCCCTGCTGCAGCATGCGCCGCCGTTTGTGTACCGGGAGCCTCCGGTCGGCAGCCCTGCCGGCGCACCGCCGATCCCGGCATGGGCGCGGGAGCTGCTATGCCGGCATGACCGCAGCGTGCGCAGCGGCCGGGTGTCCGGGGACTGCCACCGGCGATTCACTGTTGGCCACGTTGTCAAGGCGGCGCTGTACTGGCGGAAGCAGGCGGCGCACAACTCTGGGGACGCGCACAAAGGCGGCGCCCGCGGCGGGGGGAGATGACGCTGCGCTGCATGCTCGGACATGTGATCAGGGGGCAAAAGCGTTTGCCTTACTTGAGATCTGGGCATGCAGCGGGGCGAAGCCGCCGCATTTGCGGTTGCGGCATTTTCTTGTTTCGTGTGTATCGTGACGTCTGTGAAGGAATATGCATGGTAGCTCTTATGTGCTTGTACTGGCCAGCGTTGTGTGCAGTGTCCTTTTTTTTTCGAACTTTCCAGGATGAAGAGGCAGCGCTGTGTAACACACATGCTTTTCCCCCTGCATCTTGTGAATGTAGTGAATGAGGTATACAACCTGGCATCTGTCCTTAACAGTGGTGCAATTACCATGCAATTGGTCACATGGAGGTGTACAACATATGATCCACGAGGTGCTGAGGCGTAGCCTGACAACTGGCGCAAGCACTGCTACTTACAACCATGAAAGGGCATCTGAGATCTGCGACTACAATGACATGTGGCTTCAAAGCTCTTCCTGTACGGCTGCACCCGACCTGAAGTGCGCCTCCTGATAGCATTTCACACACTGATACTCCAGTGGACACAGGCGCTGTGTCAGACGCACACTAGCCAAGCTGCTCTGACGATCGACCTTGCATGGCAGCACCCTATCCTCCTCCCGTATGCCCTTTTGACACAGCGAGTGACCTAGACCCCTCCATACCTAGACCCCTCCATAGCGTCCCTTCTTCACATTGACGCGACGATCCAGTGAATTCATGATGGGGACGCATCCATCCCTGAGGCTGCTTAGCAGCACATGTGTCCTGGACATCGGAGTTGTGCAACTTCCCTGTGAACATGGCTGTGTAATCATGCAAACGCAAATACATCGGTCCATGACGATCTCTGCTCAACACTGTGTCACCCACACAGCGGTGACGCCTACGCCATCATAACCGGCTGTTGGAGGTGCCACGCACAGTGTGAACTCCAGCAGCCCAGAACCCAGTAGCACCAAGCGTGCGGCATTGACTCGAGCGGGCCACCGACGAGGTGCACCGAAATTCTCCCAATTGCATCTGTACCTAGTCTTGACGAAATCACTCTTGTGAGCAGTGACCCTCAACAGAGTGCATGGAAACGAGGAGCTGCTGTAAACATATACATACCACAGGCGACTGCCCAACCATGTATTCTGAGCACTGACTTCTGTTGGAAGTCATTGAGCCAGTGGAAGCGAATGAATGCAAAACATGAGCTTTGGCACGTACGTGCCATTGCCACACTCTGCCCTCACAATGAAACCACCAGACACTCACTTGACCCGGGTCAAGGCTGCCACAGAGCCACTCTGAGGAGGCTCCCAGACCTCATGTGCTGAAGCTGCAGCCCGCAGCCCCCGTGGCTCTTGGCGGCCTGGTCGCAAGGTAGCTGACACTGGCTCTGGCTTGGATTGATTTGCACTGTGTGAAACAGTGCAGGATCGACAGCCTGGTCGCAGAGCTGACCACACAGCCTCAGCAGCATGGACGCCATTTTCACGCCAGCTACTGGGCCACGGCTGTGTGCTGTGGCTGTGTTTCCCGTAGTCGTGTGCCCATGCTGCTGCACATCGCAAGAGGTCCTCAGACCCACTCGGATCTGTGCTGCCGAGGGTCGTGGTGCCAGTAGCGGAAGGCCGGCTGCGCTGTGGCTGTGTGGTGGCAGCATGGGCAACGCCGGGGTCTGATCGAGACATGTAGCCTGAGAGTGCACCCAGGAGCAGAGATGAGCCGAGCATGTTGACGGGTCCATTACCCCATGATATCACCATGCCGCTCAGTACCCCCGCTGCTGTGTGGTTTTTCCCTGCATTGCAGTGCAGCATCTTTGGTGGAATGCTCTGTGGGATGCGAGGCAGAACACCAGATGGACGGGAGGGCTTTCAGCCACCATTGTAGCTGGTCTGCCACGGGTTCTGCGACTGCGAAAGCACTGGAGATGGGAGGGGGACGCACAGTCATCGGTATCTCTTATCCGCTTCAGAATGCAGAGGGGCAGCGAATATGAAAAGCTCAACACAGCAAAGTTCTGCAATACAGCAAGCGTCAATCAAAACAGGGAATCACACTATGGACCCATGTCCAAGATGTACATGACGGGTCAGCAGAACATACCTTTGCACTACCAAAGCCTTCTCTGTGTAGGGCACCGAAGCCCCTGCCTTCCTTTTTGACTATCATCGAGATGGACTGGCGCGCTGCAGAAATGCGTCGAAATCAGGTCAATCTGACCGCGTAAAAGATAATTCACAACATATCAAAATTCCCATCGTACCTGCTCCAAGGAGGTATCCCAATACGCCAGTGACGAGCGCTGGAGTGATGCTTTCGAATGTGCATGGTAACGGAGGAACAGTTCTGTCGGCGGAATTGACTTCAACAGGTCGCGGATCATCTCTTGTAACCTTTGCTACGTAGTATGGCTCAATATTATCATCTGATGCAGCATGATCAGGCCCTGGCATGATGGCTGCGACCAAGGATATCTGGCAGGCGCAAAGCGTTGACTGTTGGTAGACGATCGTACTGTCGCAGCCGAAGACTGCAATCCGCGGTTCCCTCACAGCGTGGCAATCATCATGCTTCTGCATGATGGCCCTGCTGCACGTTGCCAGCCCTGGTTCGACGCGTCAGCACACTGGAGTGGCAACAGGTGCGCATTTGCAAGCTATAGCAGGTCGCGTCACGCTGTTCCGTGGAAGGCCACGCAAGTCGATGCCTGTGATGGTTCAGAGCGGTTTGGACGCGCCACGTCTTTGTGAAAGATGCGGCTCGCTCAGCACGTCGATGCTCGGCGTACTGCTATATCGTCATGGATCGTGGTCGCAAGCGGAGGGGGCTCTGCCTCGACGTGATGCGAAGTCACACCTCAGTTCCCAAACCTGTGGAGCCACTATCTCGAGATACTGCAGACTGGCTACAAGAGTCGCTCCGTACGAATATTCTGTCGAAACGGATTCCAGTACCGGACCGATAGTGGTGGTATATTCCACCAACCGGGTATCTCGGCTGCCAACGCAACAACCACACGTCCGGAAGCTCTGCTACACTGTTTTCGACAGGATCACGCAGTCTGCCTGTTGGCTGATGCAGTACTCGTTCCAGCGATGGGATGTAATGTCACCAGTGCACTGGATGCCAAATGCGACGCAGTAATCGGATGAACAGGGAAACTTCAGCATGGGACACATCACTCCCGACACTAACACGTTAGACAGACTGTGGCCTGGCACTTGCAGCTCAACAGAAAGGCCGTTCCTGCGATCTGAAAGCTGACATGCGGTATTGCTTCTGAAAAAGGACTCAGCTGACATCCAGCTGTAATATGCAACAGGCCACCCCGGGCAGCAACCTATCGCAGCCGTGCTTAGCTCTGGACTGAGCAGCAGGGTTCAAGTAAAATGTGGGCCAGGGATCGCCCAGTCCCCACTGGCCACACGGCATCAAACCAGTCCGCGTGTTTACATGCCACCACGCCTGCTCCTAGATCTTGGCCATGTGCCCTTTGCAAGCCACAATCACCTGTGCAGCCCCATCTGGGCTGGTGGTGCTCAACGTATCGCACTGGATTGTCCGCTGCCGCAGCACCGGTGTGTCACGACTGCATGACGGGACGCTTGCAGCCTTCGTCTCACCGCCTGCACCGGTGCGCAGAACGTTCCTGAATCAGACACTCTCCACAAACCTCCGTCCAGAGGTCCCCACTGGAGACGCCCCAGTGCCCTTGAGCCCCCCGGAGCGTGCCCACCGCACGGATGTCCCTCTGAGATCCCCGGAAGGAACAACGTTCAATGTTGTGCCATGGCGGCTACGGCTGACTGCACAGAGCAGCGTCCCCCTGCGCGATTCGCGCCTGCAGCGCCGCGTCGCGCGCCCGCATCTCCGCCAGCCAGTCCGTGCCGCTCGCCGCCGCCGCACCCCCCGCGCCCGCGGAGGCGCGGCCGGGCGGCGCGCTGCCGCGCGGCGGAGCCGCGGCGGCGGCCGCCGGTGCGGCGGGGCTGCGCGCGGCGTCGCCGCGGCGCGTCGCGGCGACGATGCGGTCGTCGTCGGTCGCGATGCACGTCTGCAGCTCGAGGTCGTGAGCGTGCAGGACGTTGAGGTGCACGAGGGCCCGCCGCTTCGCCGCGGAGACGTTCGCCTGCAGCAAAACTAGTTTCTTGTGGCACGCTCGCCTCGCATCACCCTATGCAGCACATGCATGCCCGCCTCGAAACCGTCGGGTGGAATCCAAACAGCACACCTCAGGCGTGAATCATGCAGACACGTCATTCATGCAGGTACACTGGTACTGTGTCGCAACCCTTGGCAAGGCAGCCGGGCAGCCTCCTGGTGTTACGAATCGGTGCATCGGATCCCGCTCGCAGACCGTGGCCGTGCACATGTATGATTCTTGCATGTGCGCACAATTGGACACTCCAAGTTGAAGGCGTCTCTGTTAGACCAACGCCGCGTGCTCTGCTCTCAGGCCTCCGCGACTGCTTCGACTGTGCATACTCTGCGCATGCTCTGATCATATGCTGCAGAGGTGTTGAGCGGAGTGGCCGCCACTTGCCAAGTGCACCGTTTGTGTCCGCCTGCAGAGCTCCCTGTGGCCAACTTGACGCGCGCCACTCGCTGGGCGATAGGATGCTAGCTGTGGCGATTTGGATGTGCCATGATGTGGCGCAGGAGCATGGCGCAGAGATTCTTTCAGCACCAGGTCGGGCCGTCCTCCAAAGATCCGGTGTTGCCAGTTCACCAGGCGGAAACGGAGCGTGCAGTCGGGACATTCTCTGCCAATTACTCCCCCACACGCGGAGATAACCAGAAAGACAGGAAATGGCCCATTTGCATGGCCCGTATGCATGCAGTCACAAAGGACAAGAGGCCAGGCATGAAGCCGGTTCTCGGAATCCACTCGCAAACCCACTCACTCGTCCAGGGCAGTAGGCCGGGCACGAGCGCGTACCACAGCCCTGCCGTATGCATGTATGCATGCATGACCACATAGCCATATCCATTGCATGTGTTCACCGGTGACCCGACAGGCGGGACGTCACGGCAGCGGCCACCGCACCACGTTGGGGTGTGCCATGAGCCAGCCGACACAGGGGCTACCATCTGGCTGCATGACAATCACGCCGGCGACAGCGCCGTCTGGCACCTCAGGCCCTGATGGGCCTTCCTCGCCCAGGCCATCGTGCTCGTCCAGGCCGGAGTGTGAGGGCCCCTCCGCTTGCAGCATACCAGGGCCATCAACTTAGAAGGGCTGCAATCAACTCCTCAGCTGCTATCAAGACCACCCTTGCTCCTGCAGATCGGCTATCCTGTGTCAGCTCAGAGATGTGGGTTCAGGAAAGGCATTGCTGGGGTAAGAGTGGCATATACATTGTTGCTCACGGAGATCGCAGTGCATGATGTTGCGTTAAAGCATCTATGCGGAAGCCCGACCTGTAGTTGTTTGGGAGACTTACGAACAAGCTACTGCTTGGATTTTCGATCAAGTGGTTCGTTTGGAGGCATACTTATCCGCAGTTTGGGACCCGGTGCATTGCTGCAAGACAGCCTGTGCATACATAACAATTCTGACATGCCGAAGCAGTATGCTAGGTACTGGGTTTTAGTCTTCCAAGTTTTCGGTGGCCTTGCTGTTGTGGAACATGCCCCCGGTGGTGCGGCGCTAAGAAATGCACCTGCCAGGCAGTGTCAGCACAATCGCACGCCCTCAGACAACAGCCTGCCTTCACAAAGTAGGTTCAACAACAAATGTTGCTACAATTAATTATGTACTTTGGTCCACACACTGAAGGTAATCGCGTGGTACGCGCGGTGAGGAGTAGTTGACACCCGACCTGTTCGAACAGGCACGAAACGTCTGATACATTCACAGACCTGGAACACTCGAATACGTACACTATGCTCTCATCGACACGAGCCGTTTGAATGCAAAGCTGAGCCCATCGAAAGCGTGCTTGCTGTATGATCGCGCAACGCATGCATGCTGTATGTTGAGGTAAAAAAGCTACAGGAGGATACAGAATTCGGAAGAGCACCAGCACGTGCTGTCAAAGAAAGATAACAGGAATTCGTGGATGTTCCTCTACCAAAATGCGCGTTACGAAGCCACTATAGTTCAAGCAGACTGCTGAACCTACATCCTGTGCCACCTACACACTAGCATGCACGCATCCAGATGCTTAACTCTGCGAAATTAAGGACCGGCGACAGGTGAGAAGTTGCGTAGATCCTGTTGGCAGATGGAGTTGATGTATACCCCTGTCGCCACACATTCAGACGAATCCATCAGAAGGGTATGTTAGCGAAGCCGTTCCCTTGAATGGTACAATGCGTCAGTCGAAGAAATACTATTCACTTTATATGTTTCCGAGGGCTCGTCATTTCTTTGGTCTACGTTCGTCTTTACATCCGGGTAGCCTTTGCCTGCTGCGTTTGACAGTAAAATAGCGACGCTGATCTGGCATACGCTATAATTTGAAGCTCGTTTGGTTTTCATTTTTCTAAATCTTTTCGGCGCGTTGTTTGTGCTTACTGTCAGATTTTGAGAGTCGACTTTGAGCTCTGTGTGTCTTGCACAGGGGGCCTGGGAACAGTCCAGGTCTTGAAGCAGAACAACTGCAGACATGGGTATCTTAGGATCCTTGAAGAAGTGGATCTGGGGAGACGAGCAGGTGCCCTGCTGCTGCCCTTGCCCGCTGATGATGTATCTGCTGGCATTTGTGCTGACACGTACCGATCCATGTACCAGTGGACGTGTAGTCGGCAACAGAATATACCAGCATTATACGAGAACCAATTCAAGTCTGGTATCGCAGTAACTTGTTGTGAAGCTAGCATGCCTTCTTCAGTCTGTGCATGAGCTCAATGCAATCAGCCCAATCAGCCCTTAGCTCAGCAATTAGCGATCACTTGATCTGGGTGACGGCCATAAATCTCTTACGAAGCACTCTTAATGCACTGCAAAGGTGGCCATGTATAGCGGGTATGGGGCCCCAGTGACTTGGGCCATTTGATAGTGAGTCGTGACTGCCATTCCGTATGCAGCAACCTGATGAAAATCCCACAGCTACACCTGAGAAAGCAGTAGTCAGGCGCTTGCCTGTTCTTTCTGATGCCTTAGCTAGGCCCGTCGGGGGGCTGCAAGGCCTGGCATGGTTTCTGGGCAGCCTTGTTTGTGACGAGTGGGGTCAACCAGCAACTGAGATTCTGCAAGCCTCGTCAGCGGGGCTACTGCAGCAGATGCCAGGACGCGCAATCAAACCAGAGAAAGTGAACATGGATTGCGCTCACGGGATCGTGACTGTCCGGCTGGCAAGTCAGGGCGCATCAGGGCAGGGAGCACCTCAGGCAGCACAGCCTTCCAATAAACCAAGCAAAGCCAAGAGCAAGGTAAAAGGGAAAGGGAAGGGGAAGGTCAGAGACAAGAAACGGTGATCGCCTGCTTTTGCAGTGCCTGAACAACTTGTTTTCAATCAACACTGCAAGGATGACGCACAGATCCTTGAACGGTGGAACGATGCAGCACCATCTCTGTCTTACCTGCTCTTGCCGTGAGTTTCTGACAATATTTATCTACGATCACATTCAGTGTAAATGCAGCGCAAGGCACATTCATTGTGAATGTGTTCCGTTGAGGATCTTGTTGGGGAACTCATCGCGTGACAAGGAGATGGATGAATTTCGTCGTGCATACATCAAACCTGGTCCGGAGCATGTCATGTCCGCCAAAAGAGAACAGCAGTATGAGGTTGTCACCATGCAATTTATGCTGCCGTGTGATGATGTCGGCACTTATTGCGTCGCTGAAATCAAGGCGTGTCCGACCGTCCGAACACAAGATAGTACCAGCACTGTTCCTGCACACAAGGTCTTGTCCGACTGTCTCGTCACTGTGCGGCCTCGTCCACGAAGGCATAAACAACGTCACCAGAAAGTAACAATGCCATAGCACTGCGGCCTTTGCCATACCTAGCATGCGGATCTTGCTCCACCGCTGTCAGCCTCGATTGATCGAGGCGGTGCATGGCATGGGCGTGGGATCGGCGCGCTGTCCGGGATCTGCATCCGGATGAATGTCGGAGTCTCCCGCAGCATCAGATTGCAAAGGAAGCAGTACAGCTGTCAAGTCATCATGTGTCTTGCGAGTAGCGGGAAGCTGGCATATTGTTAGGCAACCGACTCTGTTCTGTGTCTCGCAATCGTCACCGGTCAAGAACGTTGGCAGTTCAGCCCGCACCTCTTGTGCGCCTCCGTGCTTGCTCAATACAGCATCGTTCCAGCTGTAGACAGCAGCAAGCTTTGTATAGGTCAACTTCTGCAACACGGGCCCCTCTTCGTACGCTTCCTTGGACAGTCAACCATCCAGCAGTAAACTGACCAAATGCCACCTGTAAGCGATCTTGAAGTGTCGGCTCATGGCGAGTCGAGGTATCCTACGGGAGACCCCGACAAAAAGAGTGCGTTTCTCTTTGCCTTGTACTCTGGTTTCCAATCGTGAACAGAACTTGCAAGAGTGTCGGTCGTCTGTGTCGAAATATGTCTGCTCCAACTCGACCGAGCAGACATCCACGTCAGCTCCCCACGTGCACCACTCGCTTGGTGTATATAGGCGATATCGCCTTCTGCCACGCATGTTCGCAACAGCGACTCGACCAAACAGCATAAGGGTACCACTTCATCGTGATCACAGCGCATGTAGTCATATCATGCGGGACTGGCCACGTCTGTGGAAGGGCTGGCTGGCGAGAGTGTGAAAGCCTCCGATCGATGCTCGTCGACAGTTGGCAGATCGAACAGCGCGCGCGGGGCGGCCACGACTATGCCGATTGCGTAACGTTGGGATCGCGCGATCACACCGAGCAGTCGCCCGCTACTAGTGTGTCACAAAAGAGTAAACGGGAGAAGACAAACTCGCCCGCAACACGTTTCTTCACGCTCCGTTCCAGCCACTGCAGCTGTACACTACGGCTACTTGCGCCCTCGTGGGCCATGGCACGCTGCATGCCCCTCGCCATCGTTATGCTATCACGCATGCATGCTAGTACTGCGGCGGCGGCGAGTCCCGCGCCACACGCATGCCCGGCAGCCATTGGCCTGTCCGAACTGGCCACGTCTGCCCGTGCGTGTCATCGGTCCTGCATCATCCAGTGCACTTGGCAAGCTCCACTGCGCCACATGTGTCCAGCGCAAATTTGCTTAAGCAGCTATCTGTTCATCGGTCCATCTTGCCCTCCAGCTGTGGCCTGGGGCAAGGAGGCACTTCAGCTTCTGTCAAATCACCTGACACCCCTGTCCAGTTCTGCGTGCATGCCGTACTCATCAGGGGCGTTATTGTCACGGTCGGGGCAGATGCAGCGTTGTCGCTGATCAAGAGTGTGAGCTCCACCGCAGCTGTGGCGGCTTGATGCATATCGGCCGCCCCTCGAACAGAACGAGCGCTCGTGACCGCGTGCACTGATTGGTATTGCAATCTCGGGGACGGGGAGGGGCCATGGCCAATGCTCCTGCGGATCACGGCGGGTCTTCTCCCCATCAGCCTGCTTGACAGTGAGACTGCTACGTGCTGTGCATGTGATGATATGCACAGTCATTATGGAGCCTGCCCTATATCTCGCAGGCTGCATAGCTCTGCGAGATATTGGGCAGGCTCCTGCAGAGCCTAGCCTGCCCTCCTCCACAGCAATGGATCAGGGGTGTCGCGAGGTGTACATCGCGAGGTGTACATAGTCATACGCTCACACCTCGGGCGCAACCGTGGACGGCAGCGCCCTGTCCCGTGAAGTGCACATGGCCAGGCTCAACGACTCCTCGTCCCTCTCCCCCGAAATGCATGCGTGCGTGTGCAGGGGAGGATTCAACGTCCTCGGAGCTGTCGGACGTGGAGGGCGAGTCCTGCATCTTCCGCGTCTGGGAAATCCCGCCGCTGCCGATCACCCTCATCCTCGGCTTCCAGGTACGCCGCAGCCTGCCACCGCCTCTGCTGGGGCCGCATCGTTGGACCCAATCTGACCCCTGGGTCAAGGGTCTCATGACCGGGAACCTTGTCCGAATTCATGCTTCTGCCCCCTCGCCCTTAAGGAAATTCTGCCCCCTCGCCCTTAAGGAAATTTCGCCGTGGGTGATCCGCCCAACACTTGCCCTCAGCATCCGCCCTGGGGTTTTCCAGGGCGGCCCTGGTTGACAGGATTTCATCCCCTCTTGCAAAAAAGCAGATCCGTTCTCCCCATGAAGCCCAGGGCGTCCTCATGTCTCGCACTGCCGATGGAGGGCAGTCGGGCACGACGCACCCCGGCCGCGCCCGCCGCTTTCTCCTCCTGCCACAGCAGCATGGCGCGTCGCTGTGTACAAGCATGTTCGCGGTCGGTGGGGGGCTCTGGAGCTGTGCACCAGTGTTGGGTCATCGGGCCCGATCACATAGAAAAATTCCAAATATCCAGGTCTATTTTTTGGGTGGCAGCCCTGAAAATGCTGCAGAGCGACCCGACATTGCTGTGCACCGCACTGGCCATAGACTCAGACTGCAGTCAGATCAGATCGCCGTGCACGCATGGTCATTGATGGCCCTGTACTCAAGTGGAATGGGGGGATCTCAGTGAGGTGCCGGGTGCTGCGTCATCAGGGCTGCGCGAGAGGGGCAGTTGGCACTTTGAGGCCCTCGCAGAGGTGACATGCTGTGTGCTGTGCAGCATTACCTGACCATGCTGGGCGCTACCGTCGTCATCCCCACGCTTCTCGTGCCGGCGATGGGCGGCGATGACGACGACAAGGCTCAGACCATCCAGAGGTGCGCCCCCCATGCCACCCCATCTCACCCCTCGGATACAGTGACACTGCAAAGGTGGATCGTCAGATCAACGCTGTGGTTGTTCTTGTGCTGACCTGTAGTATGCTTCAGTGCTGCGGCATGCAGTGTTGGGTCGCTTTGCAGCATTTTCAGGACTGCCACCAAAAAATAGACCTGAATATTCGGAATTGTTCTATGTGATCGGGCCCGATGACCCAACACTGGCGGCATGGGATATCCTGAGCTCCTGCAATTTGTCAGTATGACCCGATGGGCGGGCGCGCCTCCAGTCTGGGCATTCAATCATACGCGAGCGTAAGTGGACGCCTGGTGCAGCATCTTCTTCGCGAGCGGCCTGAACACGCTGCTGCAGACGACGTGGGGCGACCGCCTGCCGATCATCCAGGGCGGCTCCTTCTCCTTCCTCACCCCCGCCTTTGCCATCATCGGCAACGTCGCCGCGCGCGGAGACTTCGGCTGCGCCCCCGACGCCGAAACCTGCAGCCCCCGCTTCAAGGCACGCCCCGGTACCCCATCTCGTCTGCATCTCTTCACCACCACGCCACATCGTGCTCAAGCACAGCTGGTTTTGTATTATATACAGCTAACACGCGCTGGTGGCACTGGCTGCAGGCGACGATGCAGGAGCTGTCGGGAGCGATCATCGGGGCGTCCCTCATCCAGGTCGCCATCGGCTACTCCGGCCTGATGGGCCTCCTCCTCAAATACATCTCGCCCCTCACCATAGCGCCAACCATCGCCCTCGTCGGCCTCGCCCTCATCGACGCAGGTCCGCCCCTCTCTCCCCCCCCCCCCCCCCCCCCCCCCCCCCCGCAGGATGATATCTGGGTGAAACTGCTTCTTCATGACACGCAGGCGGTCCGATATCACAATGCAAGATCACAATCCATTCGCTGCTTCCTTGACAAGCATCTGGTTCGTGCAACCAGCCCCCGACACCCAACCGCAGCATGGCTAGTGGTCATGCATGGCCGCCTGTTTTCGCGTGTTCTGATTGTATTGATCTACCAGTAATCGCATGCGCTGTGCTCACGCGGGGTGAGGTGTGCAGGCTGGGGCGACACGGAGAACGGCGTCGGCTCATGCGTGCAGATCGGCATCCCGACCATCATCTGCCTCATCCTCTTCTCGCAGTACCTGCGCAACGTGCACGTCAGCCTGCCCCGCATCGGCAAGATGCCCATCTTCGCACTCTTCCCCGTCCTCTTCTCGATCGCCATCATGTGGATCATCTCCAGTGCGCCCCGGCCTCTATCTCCATCCATTCAGAGCAGTGTTCGTATGCATCGCGGCATGCACTCGCCCCGGCTCGTGTGATCTAGATCGTCCGTTGCGGGACGACCGGCAACCTGCGCCAATGTCGCCAATGCCCTGCGGTCGGATACCCCCGGGCTGCAACGTGTCCTCAAATCTGCCTCAAGTCCCAGTTAAAAGTCTGCTGTTCTTGTGCTGGGCGTGCTGCGACCGGGCGAAACACCTGTGGACACAACACCCCCGTGGACACCTGCGTGCCCACCCAGCCATGTACGCCCGTGCACAGGCTGCAATAATCGCAGAGCACGACTTCCTGCACCTCGGGCGGCGGCGCGGCCACCATCTTAAAAACCCCCAAAAACCCTGACGCCGCAGCGGTGCCGCTGCAGTCATCTATACCGAGGCCGGCGACCCGGACAACGCGTTCTGCCGGTCGGACAACTCCGACGTCCTCTCGACGACGCCGTGGATCCGCGTGCCGTACCCTGGCCAGTGGGGCCGCCCGACCTTCAGCGCCTCGTCCGTGTTTGCCATGTTTGCCGGCGTGCTCGCGGGCATGATCGAATCGGTGGGGGATTACTATGCGTGCGCACGCCTCGCGGGCGCGCCGCCGCCGCCAGTGCACGCCATCAGCCGCGGCATCGGCGCCGAGGGCATCGGCTGCATCATCTCGGGCCTCATCGGCACCAGTGCGGACCCCCCTCCCCCGTGCTGCGTGCTGCGCAAAGCTCCCCCATGCTGCGTGCTGCCCAAACCCGCGCACTGTGTCACCGCACTCATTTGTGCTCCACAAATCCCGGTCTCTCCGCAGGCCGCAGTACTTGATTCAATTTCTTTCTGCCGCACCGACGCACCTCAAAGCAGACACGCCGTATGGCCGGCCTAGAAAAAGCACAAGAACATCACCCCAAAAAAACCCCCCCCCTGATGTGTGCAGCGAACGGCACGACGTCGTACTCCGAGAACGTCGGCGCGATCGGCCTCACCGGCGTCGGCTCCCGCCGCGTCATCCAGACCGCCGCCGCCTTCATGCTCGTGCTCTCCGTCATTGGCAAGTTCGGCGCGCTCTTCGCGTCGCTGCCGACGCCGATCGTCGGCGGCCTCTTTTGTGTCATGTTCGGCATGATCGCCGGCGTCGGCCTCGCGAACATGCAGTACGCGAACCAGGCGAGCATGCGCAACATCTTCATCCTCGGCTTCGCGCTCTTCAACGGCTTGTCGATCCCGGCATACTTCGCCAAGTACACTGAGTCGGAGGGCCACGGGCCAGTGGATACTGGCAGCCAAGAGTTCAACGGTGCGACATCCTCTGACTCGCCACAGAGCTCCAGATCTGCCGTTCACTCTTTGACGGGTGCTCTACAAGTACATGCGTGATATAGCCATTTCCAGTGGGACGTTGAAGAGTCCGTCAAGTTGGGGCTGACCACGCATTCAATGTACGTGCATGTCGTCAATGTCCGAACGGATGTGGCTATGTCACCGTGCATACATATGTACTGCCACAAACAGGCTGTAGAGCTGTCTGCTGCGCACACGCGCTGCTGCGGCCGGAGCCACTACCGCGCACACATGACCCTCCAGCCACCTTCGCCGCAGCTGCCGCAGTGGTGCAGCCCCGGCTCCCGCGTACACCGCCGCGATCACGTGTACGCCTGTATGTGTTGGGATACTGTTTTTTTTCTGGAAGGGCGTGCGGTGCGTGCAGATATCGTCAACACGCTGCTGGAGACGCCGATGGCGGTGGCGCTGCTGATCGCGCTGCTGCTGGACAACACGCTCCCGGGCACCTGGGAGGAGCGGGGGCTGCACCACTGGAACCTCCTCGGCGGCCACCGCGACATGAGCGCCAAGGCGAAGCTCGCTTACGACCTCCCCTTCGGCTTCTCCGAAAAGGTGCGCCCAGCATGCGAGCTGTCAGGCTCATGGTCGAGGCCATCGCGAGCGGGTTTGAATCACTGTGTTACGAGGACGAAGCCGAGGCAGGTAGCACCGCAGGCCACAGTGTTTGTTTTCAGTCTTTGTTTTCTCCCGTTCACTCTTTTGTAAATACCGCAGGCCACAACACGGGTACCACACACGCATGCAACTGCCAGGTTTCAACACAGACTGACACGACCGTGCCGCTGCGCACCAACACCGTCCACACACACCACCACCCACGCACGCGCAGGCCCAGTGGCTGGGGTTCACAAGGCTACACAGAAGGTACACAGAAGCTGCAACCTGCACCTCTGGGTCAGAAGACACCTGCAGAGAGTGCAGGAGAGCGTGGCGTGACGCCTTGGTCAGTCCTGCTTGCTGCAGCTATCACATTGTCGTTCTGTTTACTCACGCACACACGTTCGGCATATGTGGTCCCGTTAATTCGGAGTTGTCAATGTCCTTTGAGGATGCGGCTCAGTACATTTTAGGTTTACACGTATCTCGAGATGTACGTGGACATGTCACCAGCCCGCCTGCGGGTATGTTGCCGATGCCGAGTTCATAGAGGCGAGATGTCCGGTCCAGCTGCGTTCTGGGCCATGCCAATTGGTCTCGATAGACCGAGCTCAGCCTAGGTGGTACTTGTAGCGACCCAACACTGCGGGGTCCACACGCAGTGCATGATGGTGCTGCTGGACCGACAGGGTCCAAGTAACTCACGAGGTCACGGCGCTGGAGGGCCTACCTCGTGCGCACCGCATGTGCCCGCCCTGACCGCAGTGTTGGGTCGCTTTGCAGCATTTCCAGGTCTGCCACCCATAAATTAGACCTGAATATTGGGAATTGTGACGTATGATCGGGCCCGATGACCCAACACTGCCCGACAGCCCGCACTCAGTGCTCTATCTACTATAGTAGATAGCTAGCAGCAACAGCGTCATGCTGTGACATCACCATGCGACCCGAAAATCTGACTGACGATACACTGTCATCCTCCACCTCGAAATGGCGTTAACGTGCGCATGCTCCGCCTGACGCCATGCTGTGTGTGCAGGTGGAGTACCCGATTCTGGACCAGTTCTCGAAACTCTCCGGTCTCCTATCATGCGGCGGCTCGCGGGGCAGAAAGGGCGGGGACAGCGACGTCGGAGCCGTCGGGGAGGCTGCGAAGGGCGACAATCTGGCGTGAGCTGCGCCCGGCGTGGCTGTGAAGTCTGTTGGCTGTGGCCTCCTCCATCGGGGCTACGTGTACTTTTTGCGTGAGGCCAGTGCGTGGCATATACGCTACCCCCCGCCCCCCCCTGCCCTACCAATATGCGAAAATTATAGAAGAGGGTTTTGGGTTGACATGCGGCAGCTCGTGTTGCTGTGGGTGCGGTAGCAACATGCCGCAGCGAGCCGAGGCCTGGGGCGTACATGGTAGTGATATCCCCACACAGGTCTAGCTGTGTTCTACCTTGCATATGCAGATGATGGTGATGGCCTGCAGCGTGCAGATGACGAGCAAGGCTTTCCCAGGAGCTGCGCTGCTGCTGCGGGAATATGAAATGTTATTGTGTTGCGGCGATTGAATTCAGAAAGCTTCGGTGCATAGCCTATGCACCTATGCAGTATGAGTCAAGCTGCCAGGCCGATGGTACGCGTATACCTGTGCCACAAGCGCAGTGCTTCTTGCCCCCGTTTCTGCCCCCCTCCCCTGGCAAGCATGAGACCTCCCTCGCGTGCCCTGGTGCCTGCTGTGAAGGCCAGCATGCTGCGTGACACGCGACCTGCGCAGCGCAACATACAGGGGTCGAGCGTGAGCCTCTGCCAGCCGTGCAGCTGTCGCGGCGGGCCACTACGCATGCGAGGGCCGGCCGCCGCAGCTGCTGTTTGGTCGCCAGTGTATGTGTTGTTGGGGGTCTGGGTGCACGTGGGTGGTCATAGCTCTGCAGCAGGTATCTGCTGCATGTGTGGTGGGGCGATTTTGCAGCTTGTGAAGTCGATTTTGAAGCCTAGGCGGTAAAACCAAAGTGTTGAAGGCTATGTGGGATGCCGCTGCCCGGCCTCGATGTGGAGCGTGCGCCCTCTGCTGGTGCTGGCAATTGCGTGTAAACTATGCTATGTGTAAGGTGTGTTAGTTTAGTTTAGCAAACTCAAAAATTCACTTGTGCTTAGTTTAAAGTTTGAAGTTCAGGTGTGTGAGGTGTAATTTGTAAACCGTGCGCGTTGACTTGCCAGAGCGCCTTTGTTGGCTGCTGCGGATTGCTGGGTGGCGCCGCGAGCGCCACAAGCGCCGCCAGCGCGGCGCAGTGGTGGCCGTTGCGCGCTGGCATGATGGCCACAGGGTGCCGCCGGCTGCACTGAAGCCTGGCATGCTATGGCATTCGTTGCATGGATTGCATGCATTGGAGCGCGCATGGCGGTGGGAGCGGCACGTGGTGCAGTGTGTCACAGCAGGGCGTTGCTGGCATTGCCTTGTTGTCTACATGTGGTGCTCTATAGGGGAACCGGCCCGTGAATACACGGGCCGTGCACGAGAGATGGGTCCTGATGACCCGGGGCGAGCACGAGTCATCTTTGGTGAGCGAGTGGCGCGGTGGCAGCACACGGGGCCACTCTGTTGCTGGGCAAGGCGCGCGTGCTTCACGAGGTTGCTCCCCCAGGATCATTGACCAGTATCTATGAGATAATGAATTATACGAGCACGGGCGAGAGCATCATGCGGCCATCACTGTTGCCCGATGTGGAATGGGTCATGCGGGAACTGTTGCCCCTGAGTGGAATGCTTGTGACAACGGCACCGCAGCTTTGCGTGCACACAGTCTACAAACATGTGTACACATCGAAACAGCCATACATAACCACCCCACTTAGCACAATAGGAGGCCCTGTGAGTTGCGTGTGGTTGTCTGAGGGGGGTTTCCAGGTGTTTCGTTCCGTTGGCATGTGGTCCCGTTCATTCAGAGTTGTCAATGTCTTCTTCAAGATACGCCCAAGTGAATCCAGAAATTCTTGACTTGATGTAAAATTGCCAGCATGCCCCCTTTCCCCCCCCCCCCCCCCCCCCCCCCCACCTCATGGTGTGTGGGTCACGACAAAGCAGTATTATCACAGGGTACCAGCGCATCTGGCCGCTGCAATGGGACGCAAAGCCCAAAATTTTAGTTTAAACTGCGGAGGCCCGCGGCGCAACCCTGCTTACGCGTGGTAGGGGCAGCACTACCGGTTGAGTGAACACGCAGTGCAGCGGTGGTGGTTCAGGCGCTGCCGTCCATTGCACCGGTCAGCTAGAACTGAGGACCGGTATGTGCTACTCTAGATCAGGATGAGGAGCAGGATCAGATCTGCATCGGATCAGGATCAGGATCAGGTTGTCTGCCCCTTCTAAAGCATGCAGGGGAGCTCCCTAGGGTTTACTTGCAAGGCCGGAGAGCAGCACCCCGCCTCGCGCAGCGTCTTGCGGGGCACTGGTTGGGAGCGGGGTGGCAGGCTGCATGAGGAGCCGTGGCCGCCGCGGCAGTCAAGTAAGCATGCATGGGCACCGGCACCGATGCCGCACAGGGGCGCGTGACGATGCCTTGGGGAGGTGGGCCTGCGGTGTGGTACGTACCACGAGCAGAACACCTCTGGCGAGGCAACCCTCGACACTGTGGCACTGCAGTGTACACTCTGAAGCATGTTTCAAAGTTGATCTCTGTTCTTGTGTCATTTTTTCTGTGTGCGTGTGTGAGAAATGGCTGCGTCTCCGGACGGTGAGGCAGGTGGCCGTGGGGGCAATGGCTGAACGAAGCTCTGCAACACTAATGGGAGGTCCACAGTCCGCTGGTCCAGCCCAGCTGCAGAAAGGCTGGGCCCGGGCCTGCCGGACCTGTGGCCTGTCATGCAAGCATCAATGCATGCTGCTATGCTGAGGGCATGCATGTGCACATGTACAGCCATGTACAGCCCATATATCGGGCAACATGCCATGGGCTGCAGGAGTCGGGGCGTGCCATGAGAGCACCAGTGCACTCACGCCACAGCTTCGGGCTGGCACCAGATGTGTGACAGGGAGCATGTGTGGGGAAGGCCAGGGGAAGCCTCCCGGAATGTGAAGTGTTCTGGAGCTGCCCTATACACATGCATGCCACAGTCTGACAAATCTGTGCAGAAGCTGCACCTACCTGGCACTCACAAGGACCAGGTGCAGCTTCAGCAGCCTTTTTTGGGTTGGGGTTCTTAAACTAGTTTCAAATGTATGCAGGAAACTGTGCACAAAGCTGTGCACTCAGATGATCAACCCTTTAAACAATTGGAACTGAACACAGCCTGTGTTCAGCTGAGCTGAAGCGGAAGCCCATTCACACGATATCAAGCGTTATGAGATCGCTCGTGCAGCGTCCCACCAGCATAGCATGAATGCTTTGAAGCAAGATCGAAAGTGTGCAAGCGAGCCAAACGGCGTCACAACAGCTAGTCATGCCAGTGGCCATTGGGAACACCGGAAGCCACCTGCAAGCTGCGCAGGGCCATGCACGCCCTGCCGGGCTCCCACTGCACAGGGAACTTCATCATACATGCATACATGGTTGGAGTTGGCACTGTAGTGCCGCCACTGCGGCTGCGCCTGGGTCGCCGCTGCTGTCCTGCTCGTGCACAACCGCGTCGGAGGCGAGCGGGCACACATGGCCATGGCTCCGGCTCCGAGATCAGGTGGCAACATCGATGTGGGCGTCAACTCTGACGGGGTCTGATATAAATCCTTGCTTGTCGATTCTCAAGCAGTCAACTTCTTGCATTTGCGCTGGATGGTGAATCACCGACGCTCAGGACACAACAGTCACCGAATCAATCAGCGGTCGTGGTCAGAACTGCAGCTTGGACGTAGTTTGAGTGGGTGACGAGTGGCCACAGTCGAGCCGTCTGAGATCTGATAGATCTAGATTCCGAGCGTGAGTGCGGTCTTGCAATATATTCGCTGTCCGGTCGAACGCCTCATTGCCCAGCGGCAGAAACGAACTACTAGCAGCAAGGCGGTGCGGCACAGCGTGATCGTGATCCGCTCTGTTGAATTGGGCACATTGCTACCAAGAGGCACTCAGCGACTGGGGCAGTGCTGGTATACATTAGTTGACCACCTAGCAGGCAATCGATGATGAGTGCGCAAGGCTCAAGACAGACGATGGCAAAGACTGGAGGACTGACGAGGCCTCTCATGAAGGTATCTTTGCTCGCGGCATGCCTCGTGGCCAGCCGCGCCAACCTGACAGGTACGCTCACAACCAGCTACACATCCTCTTCAAATTGTCGGCGCTCTGAACTGTGTCTTCACCAGCGGCACCATTCGATGTCGCACCTCCGAAGCACGCGTGAGTACTGTCACCGGTACCTCTCCAGCTGTTGCTTCCAGACGCGGCAATCGTCCTGTCCACCTGAGGAAGCAGCACCTCGCACGGCTTCCAGTAGAGGCAGAACGAGTGTGTAGGTCTCTATCAGCCCTGCTGTCCCTCAGCAGCAAGGGAGATCCCAATCCGTGATGATTAGTGATGATTAGTACTGGTGTGCACATAGGCACAGGCAGGGCTGCTAGCAGCCAGCCAGCTACATGTACACATCATACGATGCATAGATTCCACTCTATACTTATGTATGGAATGCCAGCCAACCCACACACAGCAAAACCATGCTTACATAGAGCAGGCACTGCCAGACCGTTGTTGAGTGCAGTCAGTCATGTCTCAAGGCCTGAGGTAGCTCCTGTAGTAGTACTGCAGAGAGGTCATAGCTATATGTGCACTACTAGTCCAAGCCAGCATGACTCATTGTTGACTCATGCTATCCATCTTGGCTAGGTGCATGCATGGCCAAGGCACATGCCCCCAGCTGCAGGCATGAAATGTGTTTTAGCAGTGTCCTCCTGTCTCCATCATGTGTCTAGCAAGGTGGTGTTGCAGGTGCACAGCCACAAATCTAAAGCACATCCAAGCCTCACCCACCCATCACCGTGATGTGGGTGACCCACATGTGCACAGCCACACGACAAGCCTGCAAGTCTGAAAGCATCCCACACGAACAAGCATCATCTGCGCCAGCTGCACGCAGAAACAGCTGCAGGGAACAGAAATGTTCTGTAGCGCAACCTGGGTCCCCTCTCCTTCAAACGTCAAGTGAATCCTCTTGAAACGGTGCCGCACCACCAATATGTGCACAGATCTGCACTCCAACCCTCCGCTCCCATGGTCCACACGCATATGGTTCCCACGCAAAATACACCTACTCCTCAGGCATGGCGGCCGTTCATTGTTGAAAGGTGCCTGTTGCAATGTCGCGGTTGAGTCCCGGCACAGCTCGTTCCGTGACTGACAGTGCTTCAGCTTGCAGGGTCATCGGGGTGTGTGTGGGCACAGGGGGACACCGCGGACGGCGCCGCCTGCCTGCCAGCCGACCTCGACGTGACAAAAGTGCCGGAGTACCTGATCTTCGCTAACAACGTCCAGACGTGCTCGGGACGGCAGGTCCGCTCTGGGACCAGCTTTGACGGATGCGAAGCTCCACGTGCGCCCCCCCCCAGGCGAAGCATGCACTATGGCATGCAAGACTGCTTTGTTTCAAGGATACTCCATTCCATATGTTTATAACGCGTCCATAGACTCATGCAAAACACCCGTGTTGCGTATGCCAAGCTCGAAAGAGCTCTTGAATCAATCATCAGCCTATGGGTCCCCGCGTTGCGCGTGGTCCCGGCAGTCCTGTTGGCCCAACACTGTTGCAATGACCCAGTTGGGGAATGGCACACGTGCCCGCCCATGCGTGGCAGTACTGCGCGTGTGCGGGTGTGCTCCAGTGCAGTGTTCCGTTGCTTTGCAGCATTTCCAGGGCTGCCACCCCAAACTTAGATCTGGATATTCGGAATTGTTCTATGTGATCGGGCCCGATG
Organism: Ulva prolifera; assembly: GCA_023078555.1. Classification (NCBI taxonomy): domain Eukaryota; kingdom Viridiplantae; phylum Chlorophyta; class Ulvophyceae; order Ulvales; family Ulvaceae; genus Ulva; species Ulva prolifera. The sequence continues at coordinate 1,394,427 of CM041197.1, forward strand.
ACCCAACACTGCTGTACTGCGCTGCGGAGAGTCTCGCATGTGGCGTGCGGCGGCCTGTTGATGTGCGTTCCGCCGGATGTGTTGAGTCCCTCCACGGTAAGGGAGGTAGCATACCCAACCAATCACAAACAAGTCGCCCGGACGGTCGGGCCGGCCGTCCGGTTCCGGCCACTGCACGGGGCACTGCTGACGCACGGACGCGCTGGCGTGCAGCGCTGCCGATCTGCAAGGACGTGACCCTCCCCGACCTCCCCGACATCACCTTCTGCTTCCCAGACTCCTTCACCACCACCACCACCGCCGCCGTCTTCTCGCCCCTCAGCGAGCAGTTCATCGCGTGCGCAACTGCCACCCCCGCGCCCCCCGACTGCCGCGCCGTGCGCGTCCAATACTACACCGTCATGGGCTGCGACGTCTGCGGTGACGTCGAGCAGGATCTCCTTGAGGGCATCGACCGGTGCGGGGGCACCTCAGCCACCGCCGCCACCTGCGGCGACGGCACCGCTGGAGGCGGCACAACGGTCAACCTCTCCGCGGACGGCCCGGACGCAGGCGGCGAGATTGTCGTCGGCGACGGCGATATTGTCGTCGGCGCGGACGGCCCGGATGCAGGCGGCGAGATTGTCGTTGGCGATGGCGATATTGTCGTCGGAGACGACGGGGTCACGATTGACGGCATTCCCGCGTCCGCGGACTCGCCGGGTGTCGTTCAGGACGGCGACAACAGTGTGACGATCGGCAACGGGGACATCGTGGTGAATGGTGTGCCGGTGTCAGCAGACGCGCCGGTGGGAGACGGGGATATCGTCGTCGGCAGCGGGGGTGTCACGATTGATGGCGTGCCTGTGGGCGCCGATGCAGACACGCCGGTCGGAGACGGGAACGTCGTCGTCACGAACGGGGGTGTCACGATCGACGGCGTGCCGGTCTCTGCGGACGCGCCGGTGGGAGACGGGGATATCGTCGTCGGCAGCGGGGGTGTCACGATTGATGGCGTGCCTATATCTGCCGAGTCGCCGGGAGTTGTAGAGGACACCAGTGTGACGATCGGTAACGGGGACATCGTGGTCAACGGCATGCCTGTGGCTGCGGACTCGCCGGACGGGGTCGGCAATATCGTCACCAGCAACGGAGACGTCACGATCGACGGCATGCCTGTGGCTGCGGGTGCGCTGCAGGGCCCTACCTCTATCGTCTCCCACTGCATATGTTGCAGCGTTTCTGCAGCCCCTGCGTGTCTGTCGTGCGCACAACTGGCTGAAGCCATGCACATGGGAACTGTCGTTCATGCCTGTGTGTTCTTGCGTGGCTGACACAATGTCCGTGGTTCTCACCCACCCAACAGCGGACGGTGGAGGGTCTCGTGCAGAGTGCACACATCCGCGGGCTCTGCTGGCCATGATGCCACGTGTTGGAATCTGCATGGCTCTGCTGGTATTTGAGTGTGCCGATCGAATGTGCTGAAACACCCTCACAGCCATCAGGCTCAGCGCCGCGAGGAACGGACTGCCTCACGCGAAACACATGGCCAACAAAACTAGCTCCTGGTGATCCCGAGCCTCAGATTTTCTGTCACCACACCTGATCAACCCCTGTGGATGCAGGCCCAGACGGAGTCATCCGCATTGGCGGAGACGAACCTGCTGGCAGCCCCGTCGACGGCACCATCACCAGCACCACCACCGCCGGCGATGCGCCCGCCCCCGCCGACACATCGACCACTCGTGGCGGCTCCTTTGGCGTCGGCGACAGCACCGTGCCAGAAGCCGTGCCCCCCGGCGTTGACGCACCACCTGTCGATGGTGCGGTGGATGTCGGCGATGATGGCGCGGATGAGGGGGACCCTGCCGGGGACTCTGACGGAGATGCGGAGGCGCCGGTGGGGCTGGTGGGTGTTGAGACGCTGGAGAGCGGGGCCCGGGGTGCCTCCGGTGCCGGGATGGGTGGAATGCTGGCGGCTGCCGGAGCAGCGGCCTCTATGGCTGCGCTGTTGATGTAGAGCGCACGGCACCACGCGCTCCGAGCGGTTGTGCGTTGTTTCTGGCTGGGGACTGCAATGCATGAGATTCATGCATGGGATGCGCGCAGCACAAGGGCGGGGCATTGACAGCAGACGCATGCGTGCGTGGGCACTGGCGTGCACACACTATTGGCTCAACGATGAGGTTGTTGGTGCTGGAGGCGCTTGCGGCCTGCCGGGTCGATTGGGGCTATGTGCCGTGCTCAAAGGGAGCAAAAACGGAGCAGAGGTCGTGCACGGGCGCTGAGCTACGGACCAGAGTGGACTGCAGCTGTGGTTTTGGAGGTGTCTCACACGCGAATGGCTTCAGAATCGAGTGAAGTTCGAGCATCTGATCGGGGCCGGGTGTCCTCTGGTGGCTGTGTGTGCTGTGAGCATCTGCCATGGTAGCCTGTGCGGCCGCCATGGCAGCAGAGCCTGTTCACCACGCGGAGGTTGATCATGCATCAGATGCCATCTCAGTGAGAGTGAAGGGCCAAGGTGAGGGAGAGAAGAGGCCAGGGCAGAGGTGCTGGGCTGGCTTTTCTTTCAAAGCATCTGCGATGTTTGAGCAACGCAGGGCACGTACGGTATCTGTGTAGCGGTGCGGTATCTGTGTAGCGGTGCGGTATCTGTGTAGCGGTGCGGTATCTGTGTAGCGGTGCGGTATCTGTCGAGCTGCGCCGCGATTTCCATTTGAATGGTATCGCATCGTGCTGCAGCGCGGCGCTGCGTATTATTTTATATCACAGCGACACCTCTGCGGCAGCTCTGAGTGTGATTGCGCACACACTCATGTGGAGAGTTGGATCAGGCCGGCGCTGTGAGGGGCGCGTGTGATGACAAACACGTGTCAGAGCGTGTGTGTCCCTCTTCCTATTGTGCTTGTGTGCTGTTTGCATGCGACTGCCTAGCGAGAGTCAAGCAGCGGTGCAACTGCTATATATACACCCCCCATCTACATAAGCGTGACCACTAGATGCAGTCCCGCACTTGCAGCAGCTGTATGTGTCAGTGTGTTCAGACACTGTGCATGAGACACTGGCGGTGTGTTCAGGTATGGTGCCACGACGGTCTGTGTATGTGACAATCGCATGCATCGGGTCGTTCAGTCCAGTAGCTGTTCGTATCAGAGTTCCGTGGTGGGATGCACTCATAATTGATGACTGATGTTGTCTACCCTACATGGTGACAGACATGTAAATACTTGATTGTAAACAGGCCTTTCAGTTGATCAGAGATGAAAAACATTGATAAAGCCGGAATTGTCCTGTTTGGACCAGAGCTGTACTCTGTGAATTGCGTCACCGCATAACAGCGTGATGCTGACAGCACATGGCACGCCTAACAACACACAGGGGGGCAGTGTGATGGTTAAGAGGACAAAGATAGATGCGCAGGTAGCACAGCAGGACCCCGGATCACTGCATGCAAGCAAGCAAGCAACCACCGCCACTCCACACATGTACACAACATATCCGAGACACTGCAGCTCGCGATCGCCAGCACCACTCGCACACACCGGCACCTCCACTCACCCACACCCTCGCACACCCCTTGCCAGCGTGTCGCACGGACAAAGCCGGGGGGTGAGGCAGCACCGCAAGATGCTCACGCATGGCGTCACCGTGTGCACGGACGGGGGCACCACCGTATGGCGCACGCACGCAACCACCGGCAGTCCACACAAAATTCCGCTGCAGCTGCCCACTGGCACCGGCCATGCACGCCAGTGCCCCTGCTGCTGCCAGCGCGTGCCCAAGCCCACACACGCACACACGCACGTTTTCCACCGTTTTCGGGTTCGACGTGGGTGTACAGTTCCTAGGTACAGCTATCGTGCATGCATTGGGGCGTTGGCATGATTCTTCGTTGCCTTCAAGTTGGCAGTGCGTCCGGCCACTCCGACTTTCTCCTCTTAACACACAGTGTGCACACGTGGCCCATGCTTTGTCCTTGTAACGCCCGTAAGGAGTCGCGGCTGCGGCATGCATGTGCAGCGTTGCCACACAGGGGCGCGCGCCGCCGCCGCGCGGAGCCGGGGCAGCGGCGTGATACCGGGCCGGAATCGGCGAGGCAGGTATGCTATACTAGTACTATTGGGCTGCATGCATGCGCTCACTAGGAGGAGTTCTGAAGTTCACCCTTCTGGACACAGCGATTGAGGACAGGGCTGCATCAATGATCAAGGCCGGTCCATGTGGCAATCCAGTGATATGGCCGCTGTTCCACTGGAATGCCACAGCCTAAGATTAGGCCTGAACTGTTAGCTGAAGACTGCCGTGCAAGCATGATATTGTTAAGATGCGAGGTAAAAGCGAGCAGACATATTGACGAAGGGTAGTTACTGAGATATTGTCGATCAATATAAGGCAGCGAACCAGCCACTGCCGTTGGGCTAATCCGCTGTATGTCGAAGACATGCATGGCCAGTCACTCTGACCACACTACATTCCTGACAGATATGTACCTCACAAAACATGTGGTACAACATTTGGCTGATACAACATGTGTTGCTACGCTCATGGTCATGGTCAGGGCATATTTGTGCACATAATGCTTCGATGGGCCGCATAATGTGTGACGAGGATAAATGCGGCGAGGCGGGCAGCACCGCGAAAGAAGCCATACGCATATTGTGTGTACCAGTGTTTGGTCACGGTGCAGCATTTCCAGGGCTGCCGCCCAGAAATTACACCTGCTGAACATACGCAATTGTTCCATATGATCGGGCCCGACGACCCAACACGGGTGTGAACTGACGTCATGTGCCAGCTTCAGGGCACTCCCAGCACTCAGGTGCCCTCTCCCGTGCCGGGATCCCGGCACGGGAGAACGGCAGTGAGGCAGTGAGTATGCCCCAGGAAGGCAAGGGGAAGTAAAGTAAAGTAAATCTAAATTTACTGAGCCGTATCCTATTGGACATTGACAACTCCGAGTCAATGGGACCACATATGCCGAAGTCCCCTGGACTGTGAAGCCTTTTGGAGTTGTGCTCTGCAAGGTCTCAGCACGTGCATGCAGCTTTGCTTCTGCAAAACTGCATGCAGGTGCTGCAGCCATGGTACATGCCAGTACCAGGTGCAGCTTGGTGGCGTTTGGTCGTTGTTGTCAGGAAGTCGGACCTGTGCATGGACATGTGTGCGCAGCAGCTGCATGGCTCCCATGCCGGCCACAGGGCTGTGCAGTGCAGAGTCTGCACATGTGTTGCCTTCACTGTGTGCCAAATGTGGCCACCGGTGATAGAAGACCCTCCGGGCCCATGCATGATCTGATGACCTCGAGAAAGGTTGAATTTACCGTAAGGGTTGGAAGAGAGTACAGCAAGGAAATCTCACACACGATGCTGAACGGTAAGCTCGTGCAGCGCCCTACGTACACCAGCACCAGGTGTGCGTGTTTCAGAAAGAGTGAAAGGGTCGAGCAAAGCCGACAGCGCCTCAAACGCCACCGCAAGCCACGCATGAGGCACCACGCCATGCACGCCCCGCCGGGATCTAGCTGCACAAGCAGCTGGGTAATTCATGCACACGTATGTGTACATATGCTGTCAGCGTGGCTGTCCTACGCGTGCAGAAACGCGCTGGATCCACTCCGGAGGTGCGCTGGCGACGCCTCCTGGTGTTCAAGCTGTCAGCAGAACTGCGGGCTTGGTCTGCTATATGACCTTGCGCGTCTTGTCTGAAGCAGTCAATTTCGTGCATCTGTGCTAGATAGCTATAGTGTATGATCTATGCGCAGGACTGTGGCTACCGAATCACTCAGGGGAATGCACTGCAGCTTGAAGTTCTGACAGTCCAAGTAACGCAGCGAGTGGCCGCGTCCGCGCCATCTGCAGTTCTATTCATAGATCCACATCCTAAGCCCGTTTATCCTCGCTGTTCGATCGAACGCATAGCCCCGCGAGCGACAGTAGACGCGTCCGGCACGGCTTCATCAGTCCGTTGCATCTCATTCTGTCTGATTGGGCACAGTGCTACTTGAGTATCACTGAGCTGCTAGTGTAGAACTTTACTCTGGGCGATTGATCATGAGTGTATTTGGCTCGAGACAGACGATGGCCAAGCCTCGAGGACTGACGAGCGCTGTCTTGCAGGCATCTTTGCTCGCGGCATGCCTCGTGGCAAGCAGCGGCAATGTCACTGGTACGTCTTAAGTCCGATGGATTTATCTCTCCAGAGATATGGGCTTTCATCTGGGCGCGTGTCTACCTTTCCGGGGCCATTCAAGTTCCGAAGCACCTGAGCGATAGTACTATGAACTGTTAGTTTGCAAACGTGGCCACTTCGATCGTCTATGCACAGTCCCAAAAATCTGAGCAAGCAGCACCTTTCATGTTCTCCAGTGGACCGGAGACGAGAATGTCGGAGACTACATATCGACTTTGCTGTTTCCTGAAACACCTGACCATGAAGGTGCCCAAGAGAACCAGGCAGCTGCACAGCTACATGTACGCATGCATAGATGCTGCTCCTTACACAGCAACACGCCAGAAAAGCCACTTCACACAAGCCTGATCAATGCAAACATAGGAAAGACACTGCCAAACAATTTTCAAATGCAGTCCGTCGATTCTCACAGCCTCAAGGCTAGCACTGTCCTGCTGCAGCAAAGTGCTGTATCTGAGTGCAAAGTGCTGTGTCAGTGTGCTGTAGCGGTAGTCAAGGCATGCATAGTCAAGTACACGTGACTCATCGTTGACTCATGCTCTATGTTGTGGCTTAGGTGCGGCTTGTATTAAACTGCAGTTCACTGCAGTTTGTGGCCTGAGGTGCTACCTGCCTCGCTGCAGCTGGCTCCAGGTTTGTCTTTGTAACACCGAGCACTGCAATAAAATTTTCACATGCACACCATGACCAGCAGCACCACAGATCCATGCTGCGATGATGCATCACACTATCTAGCGTGATGCATCACTCCATCTAGACATCTACAGTGTAGACTAGTAAAGTAAAAGTAAATCTAAATTTACTGAGCCGTATCCTATTGGACATTGACAACTCCGAATTAACGGGACCACATATGCCGAAGGGGTAAACCACCTGGAAACCCCCCTCAGACGACCGTACGCAACTCACAGGGCCTCCTCCTGTGCTAAGCGAGGTGGTCACGTGCGGCCGTTTCGATTCCCCAAAGCGCACGCAGAATCGAACCCACGACCTCCTGAAACGGAGGGGGTAGCTTTTAATCCGTCCTCAACCCATTGGACTAGTAGTTGGGGGTAGACGCATGCAGTAGTGGGACATGGCACACGCGTACGTACCCCTCCGTTGCCACGGCGACTGACTTGCCACTATGATGCACTGCAAAAGAAGCCCACCATCGACACCGACATGCGAATGTGACGGCCCAGTTCGAACGTCCAGTGATATGTATGCTATTCCACTGGCCCCTGACACATCGAGGCCTCCCGGGTCTATAGTGATGTATACAGCGCTATAGCGGTCACATCAGTCGACCGCGCCACGCAGCCTTGGCAGCGGCGTCCCAGCACGCTAAGAACCGTGCCTGAGCGTCAGAGTTGGGTCGTTGGGCCCGATCATATGCAGCAATTCCGAATATTCAGGTCAAATTCCTGGGTGGCAGCCCTGGAAATGCTGCAAAGCGGCCCAACCCTGCTGAGCGTGCCCCATCCTGCAGGCTCAGCCGAGTGTGTTTGGATCAAAGGGGACGGCACAGATGGAGCGGGAGGCAGCTGCATGCCAGAGGATTTCGACACCACCAACCTGTCAAACTACCTCGAGCTCGCGACCAGCATCCAGGCATGCGCGGAGCTGCAGGTCAGCACGGGCTCCACCTTCAGCGGATGCGAGTCGGGTGTGCCCCGCATCGAATTGACTTCCCCATGCTGCTGCAAAACCACGGAATCCCGCCCATGAGGCAGCCATGAATGGGCTGGCCGTGCTGGGCGTGGCGCGCAGTCCCGGCGAGCAGGGCCGCCGACGGGCACGAGTGGTACCAGTCGCCGCGCGCCTGATCGCAATGCATGCGCGGGTGGCGTCGGGGTTCAGCCGTGCACTCGGCCGCCGAACAGCGCGCAGCTGATCGTGACGTGGCAGTGGGCCTTGCCACGGGAGAGCGGTACGCGGCGGTCCCTGTTCATTCCTTCCCACGCCATGACTTCGAAAGACAACTGAGTTTCAAGTCTTGATCCCACGTCAATTGATGCGACCAGCTAGCTGCGCGCTGTTCGGCGCTCTGTGTGCGTGCGTAATATATTTGCTCGTCAGGCGCTGTGGCCGATTCTTGTGGGCGCGAGGCGCGACATGAGGATTCCCGATCGCGGGTCTTCCCCCCAACTCGCGATCCACGTTCGAAATCTTTCAGACATCGTGCTATAGTACAGAGATCCAATAGAGCTCGGTGTGCTAGAAGCCTCTAAGGCTTTCTACAAGTTGACGGATCAAAGTTGCGCAAACAAGAACCATGCAAGTCATTGTACACCGCCTTTGACACACGGCCGCGATGCGTGCAGAGTCGCCGCTTTGCAAGGAGGTGAACTTCCCCGACCTCCCCGGCCAAGCCTTCTGCTTCCCGACATCCTTCACCAGCGTCACCACCGCCTCCGTCTTTGCGCCCCTCAGCGAGGACTACATCGCCTGCTCACAAGCCGACACCCCGCGCCCGGAGTGCCGCAACATACGCTTCCGCTTCTTCGCCCTCATGGGCTGCGCCAACTGCGGAAACGTCGAGCAGGACCTCCTCGAGGGGAGCGAAGCCTGCGGCGGCACCACGGCCACCGCCACCACCTGCGGCGACGGCTCCAGCTCGATCGCCATCTCTCTGGACGGCGATGCAGACTCGCCGCTGGCACTCGGCGATGTTACCGTCAGCGGCGGGGGCGTCACCATCGACGGCATGCCGGTGGCTGCGGGTGCGTTGCGGGGGCTGTGGGCGCGTTGCGGGGGCTGCGGGCGCGTTGCGGGGGCTGCGGGCGCGTTGCGGGGGCTGCGGGCGCGTTGCGGGGGCTGCGGGCGCGTTGCGGGGGCTGCGGGCGCGTTGCGGGGGCTGCGGGCGCGTTGCGGGCGCGGCCTGCCACACCTCGGCCGCCGCTGCTGCTTCTGTGTTACAGCCGAACAGCTGCTGAACTGCTGCGCCTGGGTGTTGTGCAGCATTTCGGTTGGGAGATGCCTGTCTCACGCAATGGTCCCTGCTTACATGTGCACGCCCGCCACAGCCGAGCCGCGACGCAGCGGGTGGCCACCCCGGGGGATGGTCTCGCGAATGACCTGCACCTTCAAAGTTTGCGGTCGCCGCCACTGGCGCCAGTGGCGCCAGTGGCGCCACGTGAGAGCAAGCTGAGTGTGTGTTCTGATGTCCTGAAGCAACGATGCCTTGTTTCTCCTGGGCATCGGGTTCAGCACCGCGCGGAATGGATATGTCTTGGAGTTGAGCATGACAGATCAGCTCAAGACGAGGATGTCGGGTGGCAGATGGTACCCAAACCAACGCGCAACCACACTGGGATTAGCTTTGTATCTAGGCCTCGAGCATATGTACCAGAGAATCGTTTCCAAGTCCCTGCACTGTTGTTACAACTGATCGTCCCTCGATCGATGATGCAGGCCCAGACGGAGTTGTTGTAATTGATGGGGACGGCGCTGCGGGCGGCCCTGGGGACGCTGTGGAGGGTACCATCACCAGCACCAGCAGCTCGACCATCGGCGGTGCGCCCGCCCCCGCCGACACATCAACCGCGCTCGACGGCTCCTTTGGCGACGGCGACGCGCCACCTGACAGCGGCGCGGTGGACGGTGCGGGAGACGCTGCCGGGCAAGCGGACGGAGACGCGGAGACGTTGCTGGATGCGGAGGCGGTGGTCAGCGGGGGTGCCACCCACGCGGGCGTAAGTGTGGTGCTAGCGGCCGCCGGCGCCGCGGCCGCTGTGGCCGCGCTCGTGACGTAGAGTACAAGGCTGCGCTGGGGCTAGCTGGGGTCCGCTATGCATGGGTCTCATGCATCGGGTGCATGCCAGGTGAGGGCGTGGGCTTGGTAGTGGAAGCATGAGAGGTCGGGCACTGGCGTGCACGCACTGGGTTCGGCGATGACATTGCGACCGCCGCAGGCAGTCCCAGCCCGAGGGTCGAATCGGCCCGATCCGGGTGAACCCAGATTGCTCCCACCGAGCACATCAGCATGCCGATGCAGTTGGGGGGGGAGCACAGGTCAGCAGAGGTTGTGCATGGGCTCTGTGTCTTTTGAACCAGAGTGGGCTGCAGCTGGGTGGGCTGCAAGCTGCGTTCTGGAAGCTGGCATGAGGGTCGCCGCCAGCGCCTGGCCGGCGCCGGGCCTCATCTGGTTGCTGTGTGTGCTGTAAGCAAGTGCCTGGGCAGCCTACGAGCGTCCTATGAAAGCAGAGGTTACGCACGATGAGGAGGGCCGGCCATCACGCCTGAGGAGAGAGTCAAGGGCCCGCGAGAAGAGGCCAGGGCAGAAGGGCTGGGGTGGGGTGGGGTGTAGTATCTGTCGAGCTGCGCTGTAATTTGGAGTAGCATCGCATCGTGTTGTGGGGGCACGTTGACCAGCGGCATATGTTCTGGAGACCTCAATGCGTTGATTTTTTGAAGAGGGGCCCGGACGGCGCTGTGACGGGCGGGTGTGATGACAACCACGTGTCAGACCATGGACCCCTGCCCGTGTGTGGACCCCTGCCCGTTGCGACTCTGCGCTGTATCCGCATGCATGTATCCGCATGCATGCGGTTGCCGACCGCGAGTGAAGCAGCTATGCAACTGCCGTGTAGGCATGTTCACTGCACTTGCCAGTGTGTTTGCGCATGGTGCGCGGGAACTGTTGTTCCTATGTGGCCCGCGTTCCGGACGGCTGGTATTCCAGCCCAATCCTTGTACATTACACCTTGTACGTTGTCGTGTAATGCTGACAGCACTTGATACACTCACAAACACACATCACACGTGCAAAGTAAAGTAAAGTAATTCTGGTGTAAACAGTACTATCTCTGAGATACTGCTATCGGTAATATCTCTGAGATACTGCAAGGACAAAGTTGGAGGGGCTGGTAACACCATGGTGCACAGGACCCAGGCGTGTGACACACGCAAGCCACCAACGCCACTCCACACAGCATCACGAAGACACTGCAGCGCAACTCGCGCGCACCTCGGCACCTCCTCAACACCCACCCTCGCACCCTCACACACTCACATGCATTGGCTTGTTGCGCAAATGCCAGTGATGCAGGGACAAAGTCGAAGAGGCAGGGGGCACGCATCGTGGGAGCCACGCGTACAACAAGAACGGGTTGTCTACTTGGCAGTGTGTCGCAGGCAGCTGGCGTGCCCGGCCGGGCCTGCGGGGGCTAATGCTCGAGGGACCGCACGCGAACATGCATACAGCACCGAAATATATTGCAACAGAGTGAACGGAGGGGACTAATATCATAAAAGAACCTCGTCCGAAACAACATCAACGTACAAACGATCACACTACAACCGCGCCCGTGCATACAGCACTCAATGGACATCCCGACACATCTGCGCTGCTGGCCGGCTATGCCCTGTTGTTGGGCACTTTGCTGTTTCCGCGAATAGACGCAGCTCGGCGCCTGTGTCCTTGTAGCACCCAGCCACGCTTTTGCAGCAGTGCCAGCTGCATGGCCACGCAGTCCGGTTACCACACCCCGGGCCATGAATGCCCTGCCGGGCTCCAAGAAGATGCGGCTGCTGAGGGATTTCATCATAAATGCATACGTGTATACGTGTTATAAGGACAAAGTTGGAGAGGCTGGTAGCACCGCGTGCATCGCATGTGCACAAGGACATGTGCTGGCACAAGAACAGCCCGTCAGCATCGCCCGTGCACTCCAATGCACCCATTCCATCACATTATATGATTCACCTACGTACGTGTGGCACCATTGTTCCACCGCGAGTACTGTGCTCTAGCTATGCGCAGGGCGCCATGGCTGCCCGGGCCCTGCGCGTGCACAACCGCGTAGGTGATCGATGCGCGTATTTATGAAGACAGAATCTGAGAAAAAGAGTAAACGGGTACAGGAAGAAGGTGCGGGTACATGCAGTTGCGCACATGGCTAGCTCCGAGGTCCAGCGGTCAACATCGCTGCAGCCGTTTGTTCTTGGTCTGCTACGTACCTCTGCGTGTCGAGTCTGCAGCAGTCGAATATGTCTACCTGATCTGGATGGTGAATCAAGTACGTTCAGTAACACGGCCACCAAATCGATCCGGTATCACTCAGTCGCACCGACAGCAGGCGAACGTGTGCCAGCGCTAGCAGGCAACGGGAGGTCACAGTCGTGCTGGCCTCGCATTTATATATCTTGATAAAGAGCGTAAGCACGTATTTTCCACCGTCCGATCGACAGCAGCTGCCTCGTTGCAGTGCCCCGCGAACAACGACAGAGACGGTCCGGCACGGCGAGATCCGACCGCTCTGTTGAATTTGGCACAGTGCTGCTTGAGTACTGCGTAGCTACTAGTTCTACCACAACACTTGCCTCATAGCAGTCGACGATGAGTGCACTTGGCTCAAGGCAGGCGCAGACGAAGGCCCGAGGGCTCTCATGCAGGCATGTTTTCTCGCGGCCTGCATCGTGGCAAGCCGCGCCGAAGTCACAGGTACGCTCAAGGCGCTAGGTGTATGCATCTAGTCCTCGGGCCTCTCGGCCGCACTTGAGCACCAGGTTGTGTCCAGACGTGGCAACTGTGCACACCCGGTCCATCCCTGGAGAAGCAGTTTGGTTCATTCGGCTTCAAGTGAAAGGCACACGAGTTCTTCGGAACTTCTGGTCTGTGCTGTTTCCTAGTTGCAAATGCAGTGTGAGGTCCTGGTCATGAGAGTGCATGTGCACAGTTTTGTGTTGAGTGCGACTGAGCCTGGTCTTCGTTTTCTCAGCTGAGATTGCTTATGCGAATGAGGCAGCAGCCAGCCAACACATGCACTGACGCAATTTTGTATTGTATAGAGGCTATCTTTGATTGTACAGTGGTCAAGTGAAGCCAGGAGTGTGTGAGCGGTTACGCACAAGCACAAGCACAACCACACACTACAACCACGAGGCAATGCCACCACCACCACGACTGGCAGACATCTGTCCGCCATTACTGACAGCAATTTTCGATCGTGCACTCAGTCATGTGTCACAACCTGGGTTGCTGCCGAGGCAGCATGCTGCCATGCAAGCTGTAGTAGTCAAGGCGTGACTCATCTCTGCCTGAACGTGCTCAAAAGATGGTGGCTGGGTGCAGTGCTTCGCCAAAGCTGGCTGCCCCAGCTGCAGGCATCAAATGCGTTGAAGCAATGTCCTCATGTTTCACAGAGACGCCCCTCTGTTCTTGTGTTTGCCGCCTCCTTATTACCTCTGCTGGCCCTTGTAACATACCCGTTGACACTGACGGCCAAACATGCCAACAGGAGAAGGCCCTGTGAGTTGCGTACGGGCATCATACGTGTCCAGATCGTTCACCCCTTCGGCATGTGGTCCCCTGATTTGGAGTTGTCAATGTCCTCCTCAGGATACAGCTCGGGAAATCCACAATTGCTGTATTTCACATGTTCATGGCTGCGTCAGCTTCACATGCCAGCCTTGCTACGCGGAATCAGCATCCGCGTCCCAGCGCACTGCATATGCTGTCCCGCTAACTTGGAGTTGTCCATGTCCTATTGGATACGGCTCAGTAAACTCAGATTTGCTTTACTTTGCTGCTCTTCCCTGCCTGACAGTGCAGCACCCTGTAGGGTCACCAGGGTGCGTGTAAAGTAAAGTAAAGTAAATCTAAATTTACTGAGCCGTATCCTATTGGACATTGACAACTCCGAATTAACGGGACCACATATGCCGAAGGGGTACCCCACCTGGAAACCTCCCTCAGACGACCGTACGCAACTCACAGGGCCTCCTCCTGTGCTAAGCGAGGTGGTCACGTGCGGCCGTTTCGATGCCCCAAAGCGCACGCAGAATCGAACCCACGACCTCATGAAACGGAGGGGGTAGCTTTTAATCCGTCCTCAACCCATTGGACCCGCGTGTGGCTAGCAGCTGCAGGGGAGCCTGCAGAGCGAGGCACCTGCTTGCCACCTGCCCTCGACATCTCACACCTGCCAGACCTCCTCGCGATGTCATCCAACCTGGAGGAGCGCAACGACCTCAAGCTCAGCACGAGCACCACCTCTTTTGGATGTGCGCCGGGTGCGCCGTGCCCATCAGTCCGACTGGGGTCCAATGGGTTGAGGACGGATTAAAAGCTACCCCCTCCGTTTCAGGAGGTCGTGGGTTCGATTCTGCGTGCGCTTTGGGGAATCGAAACGGCCGTACGTGACCACCTCGCTTAGCACAGGAGGAGGCCCTGTGAGTTGCGTACGGTCGTCTGAGGGGGGTTTCCAGGTGGTTTACCCCTTCGGCATATGTGGTCCCGTTAATTCGGAGTTGTCAATGTCCAATAGGATACGGCTCAGTAAATTTAGATTTACTTTACTTTACTGGCGCCATTGGCATCGGCATGCATGTGTGGGACCGCGGTCACCCCGCGGCGTGCTGGCGCCCGCGTGCTTGCGGCTTTGGTGGCGTGCCGCTGCGCCGTGAGGGCTGCGGTGGACCCTGCATGCGCGCACAGGGTGTGGCGGACACTCGGCATGCCTTCCAAAGCCTTGGGCCCCTCGCGGAGCCCACTGCATAGAGCGATTCCGGCCGGCTGTGCGCTGGCCAGTTCTGCGAGGCCTGTTTGTACAGCCGACATCTGTCTCCGCCCACCGGCATGCTGTGGCCGATGCCCGTTTGGGCAAGGCGCCTGGACAGTGGATTTGGTCGAGCATGCAGTCGTGATTCACATCCGGTCTGGAATCCGCCGAATAGATCAAAATCTTTCAATTTTGAATCCCAAGTTACTACACGTGTCCGGGCATCATCCGCGGCACCGCCGATGCATGGCTGCGCTGCTGCAGAGTCGCCGCTCTGCAAAAACGTGACCTTCCCTGACCGCCCCAACGATACCTTCTGCTTCCCATCTTCCTTCATCTCCTCCACCACCTCCGCCACCTTCGTGCCCGTCGCCGAGCAGCTGCTTTCCTGCTCAGAAGGCACCCCAGTCCCCCCGGAATGCCACGCTGTTCGCGTCAAGCTCTACACCATCCTCGGCTAGCAGCTGCGACACCTGCGGCGACATCGCGAGCAAGACCTGCTCGGGGGCGCCATCTCCTGCGGCAGCCCCAACAAGACGGCCGCCACCTGAAGTGGCGGCACCTCTGCCGCGGACGGGCCGGTGGGAGACGGTGATGTAGTCGTCAGCAGCGCGGACATCACGATCGGCGGCGTGCCTGTCTCTGCGGACTCTCCCGCTGTACATGTGGCAGAGGGCAGAGGGCAGTGGCGTCACGCTCGGCAATGCGGAACTCGTGATTGACGGCGTGCCGGTACAAGTCCTTGCGGACACGCCTGGGGGAGACGGTGATACGGTCGGCAGCAGTGGGGGCGCCATGATCAACGGCGCGCCTGTGGCTGCGGGTGCGTTGCAAGGGTGCTGCCCTAACTCTGCCGTCTCCGCTGTATATTTTACATCCAATTTGCTGCCGCTGTGTTGCTGTGTTGTGCGCAGAATCCAGGCATATGCGCGTATGGTGAACGTGCCTGTCCAAACGAATTAGCCATGCTTTGTGCGCCTCAGAGCCGTGCTGTCCAACGGCGGACGGTGGAAGGTCTCATGCTTGACTCGAGCCTGTGTGGGCTCTGCTGGTGTGATGAGTCAAAGCCTCTAAGTAATTTATAAGTTAGAGAGATATCCGTGCTTGCCGGACTGCCTGGTGCACCAGCAATTCTCAACGGGCTCACTGGCTGCACCTGGAGGGGTTGCAAACTCTATCGCGAATCAGAAGCTTTTTCTACAGGTAATCTGGTGGTACTGAGCATTGATAGCATACCTGATCGACCGTCTGTGATGCAGGCCCAGATGGACCTCTAGAGCTTATATTTGGTGGAGATGGCCCCGCTGGCAGCCCCGGCGACTCTGTTGTGCACACCATCAATAGCAGCACCACCACCACCGTCAGCGGTGCGCCCGCCCCCGCCGACCCGTCAACCATCTGCGACGGCTCCTTCGGCGACAGCGACGCGGCTGACGTCGTCGTCGGCGGCGTCGACACACAATCTGCAGCCGGCATGCCCGGTGCTGACTCGGGCCCGGCGGCCGCCCCGCAGGCTGGCGGTGGAGTGGCTACCAGCCCAACAGCAGGTGTACCACTGGCATGGGGGTGGGTGGCGCGCTGGCGGCCGCCGCCGCCGCTGCGGCGGTGGCCGCGCTGTTGATGTAGAGCACAAGGCCGGCGCTGGGCTCTGTTGTGCTCAACTTGGCTGCGGCCCGTGACGCTCGAGGCTCACGCATGGTGTTCATGCATGGGTGACACTCTGGAGGGATTGGGATCGATGCTAGCGGTGCAAATTGTCAGGGATGGGGATGCAGGCACTGGAGTGCTCAGCAGCACGCGCACGGTGTCCCCTGCGCTGCCACCTTCCTCGCCGTCTGGCTCGACGTGCCGCGTCTTGGCTTTTCGGCTGCGCACACACGCAGAGCAATCCTCGGCTTCCATCCTGGCATCCGTGCAGAAGGACAAATTCTACACGGGCAGGGATTGCTTCTACGCCTCTCGGCAACTGTTCAGTCTGGTGGTTGCGTGGTGTGCCTCCTGCAGCTGGTTTTGTAGTCAACTATGATTATCTGACTTTTACACTGACAGGGTTGTTGCGTTATCCCCCTGCCACGGACAATGCCACCTAGCATCTCCTTCTGTTCGTGTGTATTCTGGGCAGCGGGCGCTTTTTCTCGCACGGCTGCCGCCGCACCCGATGGAGACGATGCTGAGGTACATTTGCGTGCCTCGAGGTCAGACTTTGCGTGCGTTGCCCACGTGTGTGGGCGGCATGATGTGCCTTGTTCCGTCATCTTATCTCGAGTCGAGATTCTGAGTTCTGGATGCTTCAAATCTTCTCGCTCTAGAGGGCTGTATATTCGGGTATGTGCGACGTGGTATCGGTGTCGATTGCTTGATTCGCGCACGCGTCTGATGGGGCCCTGTGGGCAGGCCGGAAGATGATTCGCCGGACCGTGGTTGTCATGTAAGTGAGCATCAGCCAGTGGATTGGCTACCTCAGTAAGTGCACAAGGTGGGAACGACGCTCAGGCGCCAATTGTGGCCACCGGAGGCGCCCATGCATCCTCCCACCGGAGGCACCCATACATCGTACCACCGGAGGCGCCCATGCATGGCACCGCTGCACTTCTTTGACTAGCCCCATGCGCTCTGCCGTGACAACACAAGAACCCATACGGCAGCGTGAAAGCAAAACAAAGTACACTGTGAGTGTTCCCTTGGCCTCACCTGTCGGGGCCTGTGGGAGGTAGTCCCCAGTGAGGGCACCCATGCTCCCGGCACGACCCCGCGGATTCCCTGAGCTGTAGATGATGTGCGCGAGAGCCTGTCTATGACTGCGTGCGTGTTGTTGTAGCAGAGGCATGCGGATTACCTCTGGTTGTTTGCGTCGGGGCGGTGGCTGGGAGGGCAGTGGCCGGGCAGTCCCGTTGCAGTGGCCGGCAGTGGCCGGGCAGTCCGGTTGCAGTGGCCGGCAGTGGCCGGGCAGTCCGGTTGCAGGCTGTGGCAGGGGGAGTCGCCGGGACGGCAGTGGCCGGGACACTTGAAGATAAAGTCTTGAGCTATGCTTAAAAAAATGAACAGTACAATCAAAAAATAATTGAATGGCCCCGCCACGGGGTTCCAGTGTTAACAACGTTGTTGACTTGTCGACTGGCAGAGCTCTGGCTTACGGGAGAGAAGGTTGTGGCAACTGCAGTCGATGAGAGACTTGCAATGAGCACTTCCGCACAAAGGGTCTGGCTGGTCTGGGCTACACAATCCTGCACAACTATTCATGCACAAACACATTCAAGCGGAGTTCACTGCCATTTGCTGCAGGCCCGGCTGGCTGACCGGCACCTGGTGCATGCTCGTAGTAAATGTAAAGAGTTGTCAATGTCCGTCCCAGACAAGCTGAAAACGACGACACTGATGTCGTGACGAACGAGAACAGCGAAATGGAAAAGTAATAATGGTATATGGTACATGGCGAAATGCCACATGGGCCATATGCGATATTGACAAGGCAATATGGACAGGATAGGGCGGTATGGTCTGTGGTCTGCAATGTGAGTGTGAGATGTTGCGTCATTCCCATTATGAGTGGAAGATCCCATTATGAGTGGAAAATCCCTTCATGGGCCATGTCAGTGTTGATTCCTGTAGATCTGCATGGGCGCATACTTGTTTGTGCACAGTTGCAGTAATGGCCAGCCGTGGCAGCTGCATCCTCGTTGCATCCTGCTTGATAGCCATCTGAGTCAGGTACTGCTGCGGGACTCATATTCTTTTCTGGGCTGCGGTGTTTAAAAGTGGGAGGCTGTGTCAATCAAAGAGTTCACATCTCCGTGTGCACAATTAGGCCCAGGGTCATTCACGACATTGGCTTATGCAGATGGCAAGAGGCCTATCGGACCATCAGCAACGCGGAAGTCTGACGCGGACGTCAGGAATATGCAAGGCTCTGATGAGATTGACAAGATGATCCGTCAGTGCAGATAGTCATGAGGCGCCATGCTGTCGGAGCCGTGCCTCCGCTTTGTCACCTTGGCACGCAACGTTGCATAGAAAGCAACGCTCCGATGCACTACCGACGTGTGAACACGATCACTCGCACAGGAGCTTGTCTTGCTGCGAACAGAACATCTGCTAAGGCTGCTATCTCAGGACCATCGGTCACGTTCAAGCAGCAGCTTCCCGTCCTCAAGCCTGCACGTCAGCAAGGCAGGTGGAACGGACAGGCCTTCTGTTTGGTGAGAGAGTGCATGCCAAGCGCTGAGATCATCGACCATCGTCCAATTAGCGCAGGCTTTGCTGTTATTTCGAAGTTCTCGATCATGCTGTTCCTCCCCAGTGCCAGGTGAATGCTTTTGAAAGCTGCTGTTGTCGCTGCGAGCCTAGCAGCCGCGCGTGCACAAGGTCCGCATTCCCTTGCAGCATGACCTTACTATATGCTGTCAACCAAGCCGTAGCTGGCCTGGCTGTCTGTGGCAGCATCCGTGTCTGCGTGCGGCCGTGTGCGTTCTAGCGTATCTGCGGTACCGCAGAGATACCTCGCTATCTATATCCATGAATTCTGCGTCGCAGCACAAAAAGAAAAAGACTACGATCATCGTCTCGAATTCAGTTAACGAGACAGGAACTGAGTCTTTTGTCTGAAGAACGTCACATGCGCAGTGCTCGGGCTGAACATGTGTGCTGCTCAGAGGCCGGAACGACTGGTCGCCATCGCGAGCACTCATCGGATTCCTCTGATTAATGGATTTGAATGACAGTACACTTGTTCATAGCTGCTGTATTCCTCTGCCTTGCTCAGCAGGTTGCAATCACGGTGGCTCTCGCTTGTCATGTCCTGACCCACTCCAGCCACTTCGAAAGCAATTCTCTGTGAAGGTCAAAGGCAGCGGGGCAAAGACGAAATGTTGTCCAATTCAGATCACCGGCGACGCTTGCACCAAGTCACGCCGGACACCACATGCAGGTGAAGTTTGTGTGTGGGACGCGCAGGCTGGAACCTGTCGGGTTGCCAGCAACACTCTGCCGAACGCGGAACAGTTCCTACAGTTTGCCGACACCGTGGAACGATGCTTCAACAACACAGCGGAAACGCAAAGCATGGCGATAGGCTGTAGTGAGAGTGCGTATCTATGCTGTCCGGCCTGCATTCGATGCTAAACGAGCAACAGTCTGCCAAACGTTTCTTCTTTGCCTTCCACAAGCCTGCCTGCAGCGAAAATCTCTCTTGCCATCACAACGCTAAATGCACATTCAAGTCGTTTGAATCAAGCCGATGTGTATGCAGATGTACCAGGCTGCAAGAGCGCCACGTTCGTGGACCAGCCTGCACCGTTTGCTCTCTGCACGCCACTCGACTTCAGTGCCACTTCTTTTGAAGCCTTCCAGTCCACCGCAGCTGCCAACAGTGCCTGTGCAGCCAACACCTCGGCCCCGTGCCTGGCCATCCGCATCGACTTCTGGGCCCAGCTTGGCTGTAGCACATGCGGCATGACGGAGCACATGGCACAGCTCGCCCTGCAGCGCTGCAGCGCCTACGCCACTGAGCTGGAATGCTTGGACGCCGCAACCTCACCAGAGCGGGCGCTGGAGCCCGCGCTCGGGCCATCTGCCTCTGCCTCTCCAGTCGCCGGCCCTAGCCTACTCCCGACGGAGCCACTGACGGCCGCAGCTGGTGCGGCCTCCGTGCTATGCCACACAGACACCCAGCATCATCTGACGTGTGCATGCGTTGGGCCGATGGTGTGCTTGTTCGTTGCCCTGGCGGTACTACCGGCCACCCCGGCTGTGTCCTTGTAACACAGGCACCCATGCATTCTCACTGCACGTGCAGCGTACAGAGTTACATTGATTCTATAGAATGTTCTGCGTACGACACACCACGCCGGCGCCGGCCACACACAATCCAAGCAGTGCGCGGACGCCGTGGGCAGATTCGGCGTGGGTCGGCGTCGGCTGTGAACGGTGGCGTTGGTGTGCCTGTGTGGTGCCCTGGCGGTACTACCGCCCTCTCGGATTTTGCCCTTGTAAGACACATTCTCCAAAAGCAGCTCGTATGCGTCCATGTAGCCATGCGGGCGCCCTGCCATACAGCGACACACGTACACCAACCTCTGCATTGCGCTGCAGCCCCCGCCGTGGATGCAACAGCGCCAGGCCCTGCATCAGTTTTCCGGCCCCGGCGCGGCCCCTCCGCCACTCCAGCCCCGGCTGCCGCCGCGCCTGCCGATGCCGCCGCTCCGCAGCCTGCGCAGCAGGCCGCGCCGCTGCCGCCACAAGCTACGGCACAACGCCCGGCTGCCGTAGGCTCGCCACGTGAGGGCCCCGACCCGGCCTCGCTCCTCGAGCAAGACATGGCGCAGCACATGGCTGCGGCGGCCCCGGGCGCCGGGCCGGCGCCGCTCAGCCACCCCTGGATCCCCATCGGCACCTTCGAGAACCGTCCCCCAGCAAACCCTATCATCGGCACACCGCCGGACGCCGTGTGGGACGGGGGCGCAAGTGGGGGCGTGGACGTGGGGGTTCCATTGGGCGCGGGGACCGATGCAGGCATGGCGCCGGCAGCAGGAGGAGGGGAATCGGAGTCTGCGGCCGAGGGTTCAGATGCATGGGGGGCGGGCACAGGGCTTGATTGGTGCGGGCGGGCGTGGCTGCCATGCGTGGCTGCAGGTGTTCTAGTGCTCTGCCTGGGGCGGTGACAGCACAGCTGGTTAGACTCGACCCTTCAGGACAAGGTCTGCGGCTCCATTGCTTGTGCGCGAGGCCGTTCAACAGGTGACGGCGGTGGTGGCGCAGGCGAAGGGGGGCATTACCGTGCGCAGCCAGTTGTGATTTGTACCTTTGTGGCTACGGGGCCTCACACGCTGCAGTGTGTTGTCAGGATGAAGGTGGCAGGGAGGGTAGCACCGCGAACGCAGCATGCAGGTCAAGAAGTCACCTTGCTGGGCAACCTAGCTGTGGCACTGCGTGTGTGTTACAAGGATGAAGGCGGCAGGGCAGGCAGCACCGCAAAGCCAGCACGCTCCGCGCTGTGACGTTGTGTGCGCCCGGGTGAGCAGGCGT
This sequence comes from Ulva prolifera, assembly GCA_023078555.1. Classification (NCBI taxonomy): domain Eukaryota; kingdom Viridiplantae; phylum Chlorophyta; class Ulvophyceae; order Ulvales; family Ulvaceae; genus Ulva; species Ulva prolifera. Next base: position 1,416,101 of record CM041197.1, read on the forward strand.
GTCGTAGGGACGCTGGTAACTCCGCCCTTCAGAGGCTTGTCTGACCAGTGCGGCCAGGGAGAAGCTTCCGTGATCTTCGTGGCGTGCTTTGTATGTTTTGAGAGTGCCAGCGGTTTGCATTGCACGACTGCTGCCAATGGGGGAAGCGTTCTTTTCTTTCACACATGGGAGTGCACGTATGGTGCACCTCAACAATGGCGCAAGCAGGTACAACAGCACAGCTGATGCGATCCTGATCCATTGTTCACAGGGTGTACCGAATGGTGATCTTGCAGCCGGTGGTGAGCGGGGTGAGACTGCACCGGAGCATATGTCCCCACACGAACACGGTTTTGCAATCGTGCATGTTGACATGTGGGTGAACCTGCACCGGCTGCGCCTGCTTGAAGTAGATCGCAGCCTGTGTGCGTGTGGACGCACTGTGCCTGTGGCTGCTCGAGGCGCAGATGATTCAGCGCTTGAGATGTCAGCAGGCATGCTTGTGATGGCTGTGCAACAGCCGCTCGCACCTGTGTGCCGTTTCGGGACAAGCTCTGCGCGTGTCAGCAGCAACCCTGGCGCCAGACCGCGGATCAAAATTGCAGGAAAGCACGACAGGCGGGCATTTGTGCTGTTCATGTGTGCGGGCAAAACCCGACTCCGCTGTAATTGGCAGGTGGCAATAGGATGTGTGACCCCTACAGGACTCGAACCTGCAACCTTCTGATCTGGAGTCAGATGCGCTACCATTGCGCCAAGAAGCCGGTTTTACTATCTTCGTGCACGTGCGCAATATCTTGAAATCTGCACATATAATCCCCGCCTGAAGTTCGAAATTGCTGAATGCGACTGCTGCTGCCGACGCTCTAAGCAACTCGCGGCGCTGATCGCGGTGCGCACACTCAAAATCTTCAACCCTGGTCCGTCCGTGGGACCCCACGCATGTGCATAACTCTTGAGCCAAGAATCTTAACCCCCTAGTTGGAGAATTGTCTGCATCGATACACAGCCTAACAAGGGCAGTCAATTGAACTGATACAGCCCAACAGGGCAGACAATTGAGCCTTAAGGCAACATCGCGGCACCGTGGTGCGGCCATGCATGCGGGGCCACACAGCTGTGATCCTGAGGATACCTCTGGGCAAGTCCGGCCTGTGCACGGCAGGATGGCACGTGCCGGCACCGTGCATCCCGCGCGATGATCTCATGTCCCTACCCACCCCTTTCACGCGTGGTGCGCCACATGTACACGTGAACCATCAGCCAAGCAGCGCAAAGACACTATCTCCAGCTCACAGCAGTGCCACACAAACGCACCCGAACCCCGCCATCGGAATGGCCGAGTACATCACCCCCTTCCCCCCCTCCCGGCCGGACGTCAAACTGCTGTAGCCGGCCCCACTGCAGCCGCCCAAGAGCTCTTCCACCGGTACGTCCTCCAGTTGCGCTGCAGCTGGCCCCATCCCTGCACCTGCACACACTGCCCCCAGCCCCGCATATTGAGGACCGTGGTTAGCCCCAGCAAAGGTTTCGTGCGCGATCGAAGACCCGAACACCTGTGTGGTCGCTGGCCCGCTGTTGCTTCAGAGAACATCGATGGCCTGGTGAAACGTGTGTACAGCGAGCATTGGATGTATTTCGGCACGCTGGAGGCAACTCTACCCAGGAGATAATCTGAGCGAACTGATTTTTTTTGGAACGGCTTGCATTGCTGCGACGCAACGGTGCTCATGCAGCGCGCAACGCTGCAACAGCATTGACAACGATAGCTTTGACCACAGACCGTGCCGCGCACGGGTGCTCTTGCACATGCTCACGCTCGTCAAATTGAGGTCAGTCAAAGGACGCACTGCCGAAGTTCCTGACGGTGGCGATGAAAAGTCCCATCGCGCGATGCAGCGCTATGGTCTCGTGACCTGGGAATGCGTGTGGTAAGCACCAGCCGGGCGGGCTTTGTTTCGCGGCAGTTATACAGGCCTGGCATATGCCATGTGGCATTCTGTAGGCGCATCGACACTGTGCCTTGTGCATCCGGGTTGCAGTTGGCTGTATGGGCGGTGGACCAGCTGCAGTGCCACCACAATGCCACCACAAGTAGCCTGTGGCCACAGGGACAGTTGTCCGGGGCAGGACGATACAAGCGATCAACACAGGTCATGTTGTTGTCACAACCGGTGAATGAAAGCACACAAGATAAATGTTATTTTTCTGTGAAAGACGGACTGATATACTCCCGTTTACGAAACAGTGGCGTGTTGCGCGCACATGTTCTTGGTGTCTTGCCTGAGATCTGTCTTCGTTTCAGTTTCCACGTCCATGTGTCGTTGTTTAAGCCATCTGGTGCATCGCAGTGCGGCTGTCGAATTGCAGTGAACGGGTTATCCCATTCGATTCCTTCAGCAGCTTCAGTTCAGCTCGTTGAAGAGTGCGCGACACCTTCGTGACAAATGCTGCCTCATAAAATCATGCTCATGGCTTGAGTTGTATGTGCTGCGCTGACATCACGCGTTGAATAGTGCGTGCCTAGGCTACTAGTTGAGATATTACCGTCGCACGTCTCGTCGAGGGTAAGTCCTCTCGCTGTTCAGAAGTCAGCAACGACGGTCGGTGTAACAATTACGAGGGCCACGATGCAAGATGTGGCAATGTCGGAGCCGATTGATGCCAGGTGTGTACTGTCGCTGACATGCTGCCCACCGCGATCCGATCGAGACGTGCTCGGCCCGCGACGCTTGTCCGTAAGGCCGTCTTGATCTGCAGGCTCGACAACTCACTAGATTTGATATCAAGGGGCAATGCAGAGCTGGTGAAGCTAGACTCAATGGGCCTAACTGCTTCGTCGTTACAACGGGTGCTGGCCTTGTTGGCGACAGAAAATGTAGGCTCCAACGTAATGACGATTTCATTATCGGACAATCTGTTAGATAATGATGCCTGTCGGCAGCTATTGGAGGCTCTCAAGATGCCTCAGTTCTGCCCATCGCTCCTGGCCATTAATCTGCAAGGCAACAGCAGCATAAGCAGTGAGGGCTACGCCGTTCTGGACGAAATCGTGACAATCAGGACAGAGCTACAGGCACGCAGCCCACTTATTCTAGTTGCCAGCCATCATTTTGCTTTACGTGCAGCATCTGCCTCACAGTGCATCATGTCTGGACGATACGATACACCGCTGCACGTCCCGACGGATGATTCTCGCATACGCAGAACAATGAAGCATGCAGCCCAGCCAAATACATGCATTTCGCTAGGATCCTGCCTCTGTGACTGTGGACGTTGTGACACATGCGACGCATCCCAAATCCATGCCTGTGACTACTGCTAGTCACCCGACCTGGGCGCACGCCATGTAGTCATGACATGGACAAATAAAACGATGCTCACCAACTAGTCAGCGCATCATTGGTTCTCCCAACTGCTCCATAACACGTGTATGGTGCTTTGCGATGTTGCGAGACACATTTGTTGCTCGTGTAGCGGGCAGTGCATGTGTGTGTTGCAAGGACAAAGTAAGCAAGGCAGGTAGCACCGCGAGCAACAACCAGGGGAATACACCACGCAACAAGCCACACGCAGCACACACCAAAACACCCACGCAACGTCAGCACCTGCGCCGGCCACAGCCACACAGCCACACACAGTGCATGTGTGTGGTGCAGATGCTGGTGGCATCGCCCAGCCTTCCTATGTTTCATGTTCTACATGCTCCTTGCAGCAGCGTGCAGCATGGACGTCTCGGCGCCATAGATTCCTTTGAGTACGCCATGACACCAATATGCGCAACGGCGTGGCAGCGGTGCTCGGTCGCTCATGAAGCGGTGGTTGCCTTGCCCCCAGGCTGCCTCCGTTACGACTCCACCGTATATACCACGCTCGCTGTGGACCTCCAGCGCTGTTGCCTCGGATGATCCACTTCGTACATCACATCTGGGACTGTAGGCCAATGCTGTGTCCTGCCCTCTTGGGTATGATGGGGCAAGGTTGCCTGTGCCTGCCTCACATCACCAAATATTGCCGCAAGTGCCGCAAGCCAGCGCTGTCCATTGTGACTCGTAACGAGAGCGTGCGCATGGGGCACCGCATCGCCGAGGTCACACACACACACGCACACGCAATGATCATGCATCTGCCTGTGTCGTTGCGGCCGCTGCACTGCATGCATGGCAGTGCTACCTGCCGCACGCAACTCCCCCGGCATCACAAACAAACAGCAGAGATAGCAGAGGCATAGCGTGGTGGCTTACATCGTGCATTCCTACTGATCGCACGAGCTTTCTGTATTCCTTCCCCTCTGTCAATTTCAAGCATAAGTATGCCGGTGCGACCGGTCGTGCCAGGCGGATTTGCAGACGCACGCAGCTGGGCGCCTCAATCGGGCGTGCTTGCAGCAATTGCCAGTGTCCCTGGGGCCGTGGCAGTGCGACCGCCAGGCATCGCCCGGACGTACACCTGCTTCCCTGAACCTCCCTCTGGACTAGGCACCACACGCCGCCTGATCGCACAGCTGATGTGTCAGAATGTATAACATGTAATTGACGGGGTGCGGCGTGGCGGCGCAGATCATGCGGGACGGCGGGGAGGTCGGTGCAGCGGACGAGGTCGGCCTCGAGACGTTCAAGAAGGGGGCGGTGCTGGAGGAGGAGCAGCAGGCGCATGCGCTGCCGGGCGCGCAGTGGGCGGCGCTGCAGGACTGCCTCGCCGCCGGCGCCAGCATCAGCCGCACGGCGCAGGTCATGCGCGAGATCTGCGACGCCGTCGACCACGAGGTGACGAAGGAGGTGCGCCCCCGGCACTCCCGCTGCCTGCATGCATGCATGCGTTTGTACACCTCGTCTCCTGAGGAGAGGCGTGGAGTGCGGGTGCGCACGCCTGTGCCCCTGGCTGGCGTCCTCGGCGGCAGATACATGTGTCCTGTGACATCAGGCATGTCTCACGCCCAGCTTCACATGAGAGTTTTTCGGACCAAGTTGCCCCCTGACCACAACTCGATGCCGTCCGACTTTGGCGCAGTGTGCGGGGCCGCGGCAGTGACAGTGGCGTGGGTGTGCAGGAGGCGATAGACCCGGCGGAGATGCAGGCGCAGGGCGGCGTCGCGGTATCGCGGCAGGTGCAGCTGCCGCCGGGGCCGTACTGCAACTTCGCCGCCGGCAAGGGCCAGCTGCCGCTGCTGTGGCAGCTCTTCACGCTCGAGCCGCCGCCGGTGCAGACGGCCGCGCTGCGGCGGCCCGCCGTCGGGGTCGGCTCGCACCGGTGCGGCCCCGGCCCCTGGCCATCTCTCCACCGATCGCTGCCGTGTCCCGGCCGGAGGGGCCTACCCAGCTGCTGCGTGCTGTGCTGTGCTGTGGCCTGTGATGCCCTGGGCCTCACACCACAGCCATGGCGGACTCCCAGTGGCCGAGGGTTCAGCTCGGTAGTGAAGCTGCTCAGCGTGCAGCAGAGCGCGCAGCGCAGCGCAGTCAGCGAGTCGCCACGAGGCGCACTGACGGTGGCGCGCCGCTGTGCAGGTTCCACGCGAGCGCGCTCGTGTGCCTGCTGGTGCGGTGCGCGTGCGACCCGCGGCACGCGAGCCCGGACACCGAGGGGCTGCTCGCCGCGGTCGTGCAGTCGTCGCTCGTGCCGCGGGTGGCCCACCTCGCGATGTCCGCGCCCACCTGCTCCTGCCTGCACACCGCCCTCCTCGACGCGTTTTCGATACACACGCTGCCCTTCATGCCGCCGCCGCTGTGGCAGCCGCTGCTGGAGCCCAACTTTGGGCTCGCGGCCGGTAGCGTGCCCGGCGAGCCGCTGGAGCCTCTGCCGCAGCTGCTGCTCACACACGGTGCGCGCTGCGCCTGCTGAGACACATGTGTGGAAGCCGTAGACGCGGATCCGGGCATGTAACGTTGGTGTGTGGCTGTGTATGCATGCTTCCGACATGCCATGTGCATGAGACACAACCGGCGAGTGCGTGTGTTGTGTGCACAGCCCAGCGAAGCAGATTGCTCCTGCATGTGCCGCAGTGCTGGCAGCCCCACGATGTTCTTTTTTTTTTGTTGCCCGCCATGGCCTGTGTGTTCAGAATGCCGCCTTTGCCGCCCCGTTTGTTGCTCCGGAGTGTGTGGGTCACCTGCCTGCCCCCGCGCACCGGTGCGGCTCTGACGCGGAGGGCCCCTGCTGTGCAGCGACGGCGGCGCTGCGGACGCCGATCGGGGAGCGCTCCGGCATCATCGGCCTCGTGATCCAGCTCGCGCGGGACCTGCAGCTGGCGTGCGAGGCCAACGCGGACCTCCGCGCCGCCCTCGCCGCGCAGCCGCCGTGGCTCGACCTCACCGGCGAGCACGGCCCCCTCGCGAAGCTCCTCGCGCAGCAGCAGGGCTCCCTCGCCGGGGGCAAGCCCAACACCGCCAGCCTGCAGGTGCGCACGCCCTCCCTCATGCCTCCGTCTCGCTCCGCCGAGCCTGCCGCGTGGCGCGCATCACGCCGCAGTGTCTGCTGCTGCAGCGCTGTGTGTGATCTCATGTCAGCAGGCGCTCGGCGCTGTCCATGTACTCTGCTGGTGTGTGTGCATGCAACGTGCCCGGTGTGTCGGGTTGAGAGCGTTGGGACGGTGGAGGTCCGGGGGACCTGAGAGCTGCTGGGTGTGCATTGTCAGCGGTGCTGGGTTGGGCACTGGGCAGCAGGCACGGTGGGCCGGGCCGTGATGCGTCATGCCGTGGCTGTGCTTCCGCGTGTGTTACAAGGACAAAGCAAGCGAGGCAGGTAGCACCGCAAGCAAGAACCCGGGGAACCGCACACCACGCAGCAAGCCACACGCAGCACACACCAAAACACCCACGCTGTGCTTCCGTGTGTGTAGATGTGAATGGCGGGGGGTTGTGGTGGGCACAGGGAGGGTGCAGGGTGCAGGATGTTGGGCAGCATGGGGCCGCTTTGTGAGACAGCGGCGACTCGGGCTTGTTGGTGTCTGAGTGGGCCGATGACAGGGTTGTTGGGGCCCCTGCCGGCTGTGGCGAGTCGGTCATGTGTGCGGTGTCAGCGCATATGTTGTTGGGTGGGTGCAGCGGTGAGATGCGTGTGTGTGTGGCTGTGCAGGGCATGATGGAGGATGACATACCCGCGAGTCAGATGCACCTGCGGGCTCTGTTCGGGGTGCGAGAGTACTCGCAGATGCACCAGAGCCTTAACCTGGGTATTGCCCTGCACCAGTAGCTCTGGTCGGCTGGGCTGGGGACCTGCTGTTGGGATGTGGTCTCCACACCGGCCTGCTGCCATGCAGTGACATGCGTGTGCACGTCGCGCCGGTGGTCAATGAGAGCCGAACCGCCTGTGAGGACTGCAGGGCTTGCTTTTGCTGTCTACATGTCTACATGTGGACGCTGAAGCTTGCACTGTGCGGAACAAGGAGGGTCAAGCGGCATGAAGGCTGAAGCTGTGTCACGGCGAAGCCACTGCCCGCAGGGAGGGTCTTTCAGGTGCCGCGATGCAAGTATGGGCTTCTGAAGACGAATAATTCTGTGCACTAGAGGGTTGAATAGCTACAGTGCCCTGGTGCTGCCTGCTCCAGGCTGTCCGTGTCTGATGGTCCTGTGCAGCTGAATCATTTCCGTACCGTTTCTCCGGTACATTTACATAATGTACAATCGACATCATGGAGCAGGAACGCGGAAGTGGGCGGGGGAAACTTCTGTCGCTGGGCAGCCAGTGGCACCCGCATCTGTGTGGCCTGCCAACAATCGATAATCCACCGCTGAAGCCGCGGTCAGCGGCAGTGTAATCAACGTCCAGTTCCTCGCCCAGCATGCAAAATCATCTTGTGGCGCGGTATATGGTGTCCATTGGCCCAGCCTCTGTGGACGTGCGAGAGTGTTCACAGCAACGCGCGCAATGGCATGTGAGGGGGCCCGGGTCGGCTACTGCAAGCATGAAGAAACATCACTCATTCAACGCGACAAGCATGCAGCTTCACAGATTTGGCCTAAACCAAATACTTCTCTAGAACTCGTGAACGACTACTGCCGTTTTGCAGTCTCAGAGAATTCAGTCGTATTTGTCTATCGTAGACATCGCATCCCCTGCACGAGATATTCGTTTTGCTGGTCAATGTGTCCCCATCGCTCCTAGGTCAATCGCGGCAGTCAAACAAGGCAGCTGGTATTCTTCAGGCCCATGATGGCGTCATTCGATCGCGGTCGATGATGGCGTCACTCTACGCAAGCAGCTCGACGCGCCTTTATCGAACGTGCGGCTCCCCGAAACATGGCGGGAAACACGTTTTCATTGGATCCATGAGTGCTGTATCAAAATTGTTGCATAACAGTTGGCGCCGTGGATGCACGCCTGTCTGTAAGTTTCAACGAGCAAGCTAGGCACAGCAGAATATGGTGAGTGTTGCTTCGTCGTGCCGCCATCCATGGAGGTCTCTCCGAAGAAAATGCTTTTACTTCAACCTTACGTCTATGTTGTCCTCGGTTTCAAGCATGTCACTTTCTTGCCATGCCGGTGCTGGGATGTTTACTGGCCCTGTGACACGAAGCGTGAGCCAGTGACGTTTGCCACGCCATGATGCTCGTCAAATCATTCGCACCTCCACATAAGAGTGTAATGAACTAGCAGAGCTTGTGTATCATGACTCCCACGTTGCAACTCAAGCTGCCAATATTACGCATTTCATCGTCCTGATGCTGTGAATCGTCGAGGCCTTCGCAGTCTAAAATAGGAAGTGAGATGTTTTAGACTTGACAGTTCCACTAATGTCAGTTTTCACCATACATAGCTGCATCTGCGACGCAGTAAGGAGCGTTTGTAATTGCACGCTTCTGAGTGTGTAAATCTCTCGCGTACGACAATCGGATTCTCTTCTGCTTATGCGTCAGATGAACGCTGTGCCACCGGCATCCTTCTGATGTGGGGCACTGTACGAGCACGTCATGAGTCCCGTGCACGACAGTGGCTTAGTCTGTGTCCATCGATCCGGGCGCTGCATCCACCGTGCCACAATCAAGAATAACACGCGCACAAACAGGCACACTACAAACGCTGCATCGTCACTATCGCGGAAGTTGATAGTGTGTTATCCTGCGTTATCGAAAGAAGAATCTTACAAACCCCCCATACATAGTCTCATGGTCATACCAGGTGGAGCAAAACATGCTCATGCCTCGGCCGAGCTCGGTCAGCCAAGTATCACGGTAGCAGGAGCAACACCGCATCTTTACAGAACGCTGACACAACGGAGGCCGTCATCCCGATAACATCAGGCCTCCCAAGACTTGGTGGTGCCTGCAGTGCTGGAATGAAGGCGCGACTGCAGCAGCGCCCTGTGTCGTGAGCCACCAAACTGGGCAAACCCTCGGAATCCAGCCTTCCCTCCACCACGGCTTCACATCTCAGGTACAAAGGTGGCACTTCCTGGACAACCGGGGCACTAGAGATGCGACCATCAGCGCGTCCAGCAGCGCCAGCCAGGCCGCGGCGCCGGTGACACCGCCCCAGCATCCCCCGCCCCGCGTCACTCCACGCATCACGCAGCTGAATTACGACAGCGTTTGAAATAAGGCTGCGGCCCCGGCCCCGGCATGTCCGGCCTTGACGACGCGAACGCCGCAGGCCAGCCCGGCCCTGGCACCCCGGCAGCTCTAGCCCCCCACACAGCAGCACACGCCCACGGCCTCCAAGCATCAAGCTCCCCATCCGGCCACCCCGCACCAATCCCTGCCAGCACAGCCGCAGCCGCCCCGTCCCACGCTCCGATCATGCACGGCTTCCCCCCGGCCACGCACATGCATGCTCCGGGTGCAAACGTCCCAGCGCCCCAGGCGATCACCGTCACCCCGCACCCGCGGCCCCCCGCCGCGGCCGCCGGGCCCCCGGCGACGGCGGCGGTGCCGCTGGTCCCGCATGACATCGTCGCGCCGCAGGCCGCGGTGCCGCTGTCCGCCGCGGTCGCCAGCATGCACCGCGCCGCCTCCGCCGACGCTGGTGGCTTCAAGCGGCCTCGGCCGGTGCGTGCATCTCGTCACGCCCTCCGCCGAGCCGCCCGGCTTCAGTGCATGCGTGTTCTATCCTCCTGTATCTGTGTTGCACCCAGAAGCAGACTCTGCTACAACGACTGCAAATTCCAATGATACTGCTACTGGCCCTTAATGCATCGCATGGGATGGTGGCAATGGTGGAAGTCTGTGAATCCTTAGAACCCTGTGCACTGAAGGCTGTCCTGTCCTGCGAATCGGCACTTGCCTTTCAGCTGCGGAACACACTCACCGACGATGAGAATGCTTCACCATTCCGCTGTGTTCGCTTCGGAACTTGAGGAGCGTTCTCCGCGCGCTCAGTGGTGGCGCTGGGTGTGCAGGAGGGGGCCGTGGCGCTGGTCGGGGGGCACCTCAGCCACTCGCCGTCCCCGCCGCCGGACGCCCTGGGCGCCGGCGGCGAGACGGAGGCGATCCGCGAGCGCGAGCGCAAGCGGCTGGCGCAGAACCGCGAGGCCGCGAAGCGGTTCCGGCAGAAGAAGAAGAACCACATGCAGGCACGCCGCGCCTTCCTGTGCTGCGGCCGCTGCGCTGCGGCGGCCGTGCTGTGGCTGTGCGTATCCCTGCGGGGATGTGCGCTGGCCAACATCAGGTATACGGGGAATATCTGGAGCAGGCCACAATTGAATGGATACATGGCTGTTAGGGGAGTGGTTATCGGGTCCCCCTGCGGACCGCTTGTATCCAATTACGATGCGTCGCACGTGGGTGGTGTGACGGCCTTTGATCTCAGTGGTGGGAACAGCGGTGCAAGGCGTGCTGGGCATGCTGTGCAGGAGCTGGAGGAGCTCGTCTCCGCGCTGCGCGTCGAGAATGCCCGGCTGCGGCTGGTCATCGGCGGCGGCGACGACCAGTCGTCGCTCGGCGCCGCCGCCGCGCAACAAGTGCCGGCGCCGACTGCGACCGCCAGCGGCATCGGCCGCGGCGGCGTCACGAGCTCCGGCAGCGGCGGCGGCGGCGGCGACGGCCGCCGCGGCGGCGCCGTGTACAGCCCCCGCGGCGGCGCGGACTCTGCTGCGGGAGCGGCGGGGGGTCCCGCCGCCGCCGCTACTCAGCCCCAGCCGCCGACGATCACTGCAGTGCGCCCCCCGATGCTGCACTGTTGCTGACTACCGCGGTATAGCCTCCCCAACGCGGTGGATGTCGCATTCTGGCAGAACCCTGCCGCAAAAAATGTACCAGAAGCAGCATTAGTGATTGCACAGCGCAACCTGATGACGCGCTCCACCACATTGCGGTGAGAGTTATGGAAGGCGATCCACATGCAGTATCTCATGCAGGCGCGGAGGTGGTGGGACGACCTCGCGGCGCTGGTGGCGCGGCCGGAGGCGCGCAGCGGCGCCGCCGCCGCGGTGACCGCGGAGCTGCGCAGCAAGCTGGAGGCGTACCCGGAGCTCCTCAAGGCGGCGCTGCTGGACGGCCACGTGCTCGCGATCACCAATGGTGAACACTGCCCCTCCGCACTCCGGTGCGGTCCCCCCCCCCCCCCCCCCCCCCACCCATCTAGTTTTGCTGAAGTTACTGTTCATGGCTTGGCTTGACAGAAGCACAGGCCGCAGCCAGTAGCACACGTTTCGTGATTGCACAATTCGTGCCCGCTTGGCTCACTCCGGGCTGCAATCCTCTGCATCGGAAGAAAAACGTTGTAGCAACGGTCTGAGTTAGGGTGGAGGCGATCACGTACTTCAGCTCCTGACGCCCAAGCACCATCCGGCTTGGGCATCCTCGGCAGCTGCCTCACACGAGCCTCCTCCTGAGCCTGTCTCCTGCCGGTGGTACCGCCACATCACCCACAGCTTTCAATCGCTTAGTGCCGCAGCCGCTCATGGCTCCACCGGACGTGCACTGCCATGCATGACGCAGCGTCAGCCCTCCCCTCCGCCCTATCCCCTCACACGGCCTCGCCAGCTCTTTGTCACGCTGTGCAGTCTCAGGACATCCACCCCAGAACAATTAAACAAGGCAGCTGGGAACAAAATCAAAAATGAAAAACCACGGCCGCACCGTGCAGGGCGATTCTTTGGCACGGATTCCTACAGCCGTCCGAGGCCGTCGGCGCCGCGGCGTCGGCCGCGCTGCCGGAGGACCACGCGGCACACGTCCAGCTGTACGAGCTGCGCAGCCAGATGGAGACGCAGGAGGCGTACATCGAGCAGTACACGCACTCCGCGGCCGCCGAGCTGCGGCGCATGCTGCTCGACCCCGCCGCCCGCGCCGGCCTGCCGCAGTACCTGCCCTTCGTCGCCATCCTGCCCGTCGCAGCCGCGCAGCTCCTCTGCTCGCTGCTCTCGTCCATGGAGTCGATCCTCTCGCCGCACGAGCTGCGCAACGTGGTGCGGCAACCCCCACTCTCTCGCCCGCCGTGAAGAGAGTGTTCGCAGTGTGAATGATAGCCACAGCACGCAGAAGCTCTGCTCCTGCTTGTCGTGTTCACGAACTTGCAGTGTGCCGAACTTGCTGTGTGTGTCGTGCTGTGCGTGCTGTCCTCTACATGTGTCCAAGCGATACGCTCGCGCCGCCTGCAATTGCGCCGCCGCTGTTGCCGACAGACTCTGCACAGTCTGTTGCTGAGACATGCGGCGGCTGTGCCTGAGCCAATGGATGGCCAATCAATGGCATCCTGGCGGCGTGTGCGTGCTGCTTCGCCATCAGTACCTAGCTTACAACCCAGCGCTGTTCGCTGTGTTTGCTCACCTGCGCATGCATGCAGATGCTGACGTGGCTCGAGGCGACGTTCAGCTTCCCGACGGCCGCCGCGGCGCCGCCGTCCGAGGGCACGGTCCAAGTCGCTCTCTCATACCTCGCCGGAACGGCTGCCGGCGTCGGCGCAGGAGCCCCCGGCGATGAAGCCGCCGCTGCCGCCGCCGCGGCCGCCGCCCCCACCCCTCCGGACACCATCGCTGCCGCAGCTGCACAGGTGCGCTCCAGCCACCGGTAGCGGCATTTCAGATCGGCCTCCGGCATGCATGGCCATGTCCCCGTGATGCTGTGCCGTTGTGTTGTGCTCTTACGATGTGAGCGTACGTGCACAACATGGGGGGGGCCTGTTGCAGATCGACCCCGCGTACATCGCGCAAGCGCAGGCCGCGGCACTCGCCATGCATTACGCCACGCACGCCGGGTATGCGCCCGCCGTGCAAGACCCCGCGCACGCCGCCGGCGACCACCTTGACCCGGCAGCCGCCGCCGCGGCAGCCGCCGCCGGCGGCCACCCCGGGTTTGACCCCGCAGCCATCGCTGCGATGGCGTCCGCGGCAGCACTTGTGCACACCGGCGACGGCTCGCACGAGCTCGCGGCGGCGGCGGCCGCCGCCGCGGCCGCCGCCGGCGGCCCCTCGGCGGAGCAGGTCTCGCAGATGTACGCGGCCGCGTACGCTGCGGAGGCAGCCGGGGCGGTGCTCGAGCATACGCCACCGCCAGATGGGAGCATCGAAGCCGCGGCGGAGGTGGCGGCGGCCGCCGTGGAGCAGCAACCAACGCACGCGCCTACCGCCGACGCGGCTGACCCGGCGGGGGCCCCGAGTACGGGCTAGCGCTCCCGCACATCCCGCCTTGGAGGGACCCTCCGCCGGACTGGAGCGTCGGCGCCGTCCTGGAAGCTGGTGGCACCATCTGGACGAATAAGGACACACACGGAATAATTAGGGTCCTTCTGTGCCGTACACTCGGTGTCAGAGGCCGGGCCGTGTGCAGGGCTCTACAAGCCGTTTTTCTTGTCGGGGTAAACTGAAGCCATACCCAATTTTTGGCGGGCTGGCCCCGAAAAGCACCCTGCTGGATATCAGGTAGCCCGCCGACCTCCTCAGGTTCTATCGGGGGTGTCAAAAACAATTTTCGGGTGATTTGCATTAGTACGCGCTCATGCACTGGGCAGTGTTCTTGCCTTAACACAAATCTGAACGCAGTTACCGCCTCGAGAATCCTTAGTAAAAAAAAAGGGGTGCGGCACTACTTGCTCGATTTCCTCAGTATCAGGAAGACCACACTCCAATAAATGAATCATCTCAGCAAGACTCGGCTCACATGGCTTCAGGACCGACAGGATTTCGGGATCCCGACAAGCTGTCGGCGTTGGTCGGGGTATCCCGAAAATCACCATTGGCGGCCGTCGGGCACGCCCGCCGGCCCCCCCCCTGGCTTGTCGGGGGAAACCGACGACTCGCTTCGCTCGCCGTCGGTTTTTTTTTGCCTTTTCCAATTTTTCGTCGCGAAACCGATCGGGATGTAGAGCCCTGGCCGTGTGTCGCACAGTCAGAGATCGGCCCTGTGATGGCCTACTTCCACGGCTGCTGCTTGCATGGCATCTGCCTCTCTCAGCTGCCCCGCTGCTGCCGCCGCAATTGCCTTGCGCGCGCGCAGTGCGCTCTCGGGCCGTGCGGAGTGCACGATTGTGTCTGCATTTTTGCGTGCCCGCCTTGTTTTGAGGAGGTGGCCGTCTCTGCCCACGCAGTGCCCGATTCGCCTTCGCTTGAACATGCAGCTGCGCCTTTCTACGGAGCCCGCAGACGCAAAGCCCGTCGGCGAGAACCACTGATCATTAGCCGTTCGTTTTCAGTACCACTTGCAACGGGATTTTGTAGCGGCTTGCTTTTCGCGCCTTTGGTTCACATAAGTGGTGCTGCAGCACTGCTGCGGTTGGTGCCACTTGTGCATGTGGCTGTGGGCTTTATAGCTTTCATTGGCGAAGCATCTGCCGATCACGCCTGGAGATGACAAGGAGAACAGATTGCACATGTACAACCAAAGCCCTGTGACAAGCATCGATGAATGTTCATCACAACCACGTCCACTGCGGCGCCACACATGATTCAGGCTCAACACCATCATGGGCATGATTGTCACTCAGCACAGCAAGAGCAGGCACCAAGTAGCAGGTGGGTATCGCATACACCTCAGATTCCTATGGGTGACCACGCACTGGTGCATAGCAACGAAACTTGACACAACATGCTGCTGTGTGCAGTCTACGAGACAAAAACCCGACATGTCTTCGCGTGAATGCGCCTGCTGCCCACCGATGTGCAAACTTGACAGGACAGCAGGCTGAACGAGCCGAACAACACCTCGGCAGCACATGGATCTGCGCGGTCTCTCCATGCCTGCCGCGCCGCGCTGTGGCAGTCTGCATCCCGACCATCCATTGCATCTCGCATGTCGCAATGAGTCATGTGGCACAGGCTTGCACAGCTATGCTCGAATCTTATTGCCCACCGAGGGCACCGTTGACGCTCGCGCCGGGGCACTCAGTCTCGGCGGCCTCGCAAACACGCTCCATGGCGGCCGCCGAGGGGCCAGCGGCGCCCTCAGCACCCTCAGCACGCCCGACCTCGCCAATGCCTGCGCCCGCGGCCGGGCGGCACTCCGGGCCTGCCAGCCGCCGCCGCTTTCGCCCCTCCTCCGCGACCCCTGCCGCAGCGGCACCTGCACCCCCCTCACACCTGGCCTGTCCACTACGTGTCTCCGTGGCGTCGGCGTCAGCAGAGCAGGCGCTCCCTGCGCAACCGGTATTCACTGTTGCAGCAGCCTCCCCCGCAAACGCGAACAACCTCGATGCCCCCCTCTTGCACGGGACCTCGGCGCAGGTCGCTGCAGTCTCTGTGCATGCTGGCGCCTCTCCAGCCGCCTGCGCCACGCCCGCCCCAGCGCATGCATGACGGCCGCGCCGAGGCTCCTCCGATGCGTCGAGACGCGGTTCTGGTGCGTGCACGCTGCCCGGCACAGCAGCAGGCAGGGGATTCGCGCCGTGCAGGAGCGTCTCGCTGCTGCAGCCTGCCACATCGAGGCCTTCGGTTTCAGATGGGAACTTGTGTGAGTTGCTTGCGAGGAGGTGGAGCATTCGCGTGTGGGCGTCTCGCACGTGAGGCTCTGCAGTGTCACCTCGTGGCAGCCGCCACGCTACCCAGTCCTTCCGCCTCGGTTGCTTGCCACTCGAGCTCCCTCCATACACTGACACGATCCCGAATGGGAAGTCAAAGCGTACCTGCTCCCACGGAACACCTTAGCTAGGGATCGCAAGCGTCACAATGTGCGTGGGTGGGCTGGCATTCAAAACAACTGGGCATGGCTTGGGCTGGCGGTCATTGTGGTGGCACCACAGTCGGCATATGTGGTCCCGGTAACTCGGAGTTGTCAATGTCCAATCGGATACAGCTCAGTAAATTCACATTTACTTTACTTTACAATCACCAAACCGGTGCGTTGAAAAAATATACAATTGGACGGGGCAGCTGTGGCGCAGGCCGAGGAAATCCACTTGCCTAGCCTGGCAGTGAAGCAGTGTGCATTGGTAGCGGTGTAGTGGCATGCACCTACGCTAGTGGCGCTGCATGCGCCTGAAGCACGCTCATGGCGCACAGGCTTCGGGCATAGAGGTACTACACATCCAGTGCACCAGGCAGAAATACAATCCGAGACAAAACAACACACCTTGCCGGTCGTAGCTTCGTGCTTGGCGAGCGCAAATAGTGTGGTGATTGCACGTTGGCCTATCTTCCCGTCTGACGGCACGTACAGCGCCCTGTCGATGGGGACAATGGCATCGGCGCTAGGCGGCACCGTGTCCGCACACGGGGCCCGCTGCAGCGCCTCGCAAAGGCCCCGATGCCGCAGCGTTACCGAGCGCGTCTGGGTGCCTGCCGCCATGATGCACACGTCACAGAACGGCGGTGGCGCCGGTGGTGGAACGGACGCAGGACAAGCTGCAGAAGCGCCTGCGGCTTGAGCCTCCATGCGGCGTCCAGAGGGTGCGGGCGGGGTGTTTGGACCGGCGGCTGGCTGCGGACACATGTGTTGAACCTGCATTGTGAGTGGCTGCAGGTGTGTCGCGAGGAGGCGGCTCATGCGGCCGTGTGCGGCATGAGCCGCATCGTGCGGCCCCGGCGGGAGCCGCCATGCGAACCAAGTCTTCTCTCGCTTACCCTCGCCCTCGCCCGATGCTACTGCTACAAGGCCCAGAGTGAAGCCGGAGTGAACCTGAAGCATGTGCAAACTCACACACGACCTTGGTTTCTCACAGTGTCTGAGTGCACACACGGTCGCATGATGACGCAGCATCAGGCCTTCTTAGCTGGGCATGCATCTACGCATGGACGTGCACATGAAGCCAGCTACCTGGGAGGGGGGCATGCCTTGCCCTCTTTGAGACATTGCACAACCCTCCGAAATGCGGCTCGTTGCTGTTTGGGATGGACCGTGGCACTCTTTTTGTAGTACCAGCGGCGCTGGATGGGCACAATAGCGGCCGTACAAGGCGCGGGACATGCACACGGCGTCTTCTGAAGCGCCTCGAGCAGCTTTCTGTGCACACGCTGCAGGCTCGCAGACACGTGCATGGAGCTTGCCGCAACGACGATCGAATCGGCCAGTGTGACGAGCTGTGCGTTGCCGACCGCCGAGTCTCCCTCCACGCTTGCATTGGCAGCAGCTGCGCCGGATTTGCGGGCACCTGGCGCTTGTGCAGCAGCAATGGGTGGTGTTGTAGTCACGGGCTGAGGCTCAAGGGCAGCTACTGGTGGCGCATTCGGGCAGGCCACGGCTGGAGGGGGCGAGCTAGGCGTGCCGCCGAGGACTTGTCGCATGAGCGTTGGGGCTGGTGGATATCTGTCACCATGTGCTGTTGCTGGGGCTGCCACTGGTGGCTCACGTGAGCCGACCGACGTGCATGCACGTTCTCCGCCCGCTGCATCTACGTTTGAGGCTGATGTTGTGTACATCGGCACTGCCACCTCTCTGCATGCGCCTCCACTGGGGACTGCTTCCGTCGGCGAAGGCTGGGTTGCTGCTGCTGGAGATGCTGCTGCCAGTGGTGCTTGTAGGCTGGGCACCACTGCTGCTGCTGCTGCTGCTGCTGCTGCTGCTGCTGCTGCTGCGCAGAGGGGCGATGTTGCTCGTCTGTCCGCCTTCGACTTCGCAGGACTGGAAGCAAACCGGGCTGGCTGCTCCTGAATACACAGCGCTGCTGCCCCTGCTTGCGATGATGCAGGAGAGCCAACTGCTCCGCCTGAGCCTGCCCCAGGCTGTTCTGGAAGTGAATGTGCTGGCAGTGCATCACTCTCGACGGTCTGTGCACCCGAGGGCTCCACCACAAGCACGTCTGATGTTCTAGAGGCTTCTTTTTCCAAGCCTGTCGCCGCTGGTGCTGGTGTTAATGGACAGGGCGGACCCGGCCCGGCCTTGCGTACCACGTACACGATCACAGCGGGATCGTAGCCCTCACTCACGCGCGCAAGGTCTAGAATGTCATATACGCGATCCGTTTGATCGTCGACTTCTGCAGCAGCTTCATCTGACGAGGTTCTCGACTGCTTCATCAACACACGTACCACGACGACGTCTTGCGATGCATCGGGTACAAGCCGTGCAAGAAGCTCTAGAAACGTGTCAGCGGCATGTACCCGCACGAATTTGCAGATTGTAGACAGATAGCTACTGCCGTCCTCGTGCACGACACATACGGATTTATGAATGGACTCTGCGGTGGGCATTTTGTTCGGTGGTACAATTCCCGGCAGGTGCGTCGACGAAGACGTCTTCGAAGTGTTTCGCGTTGTGCGTGCATCGTCGTATCACTGTGCTCAACGTGCAGATCACTTGGCGACGATGTGACAGGAGCTGCCCGTTTGCTGATTCGTCCTGTGTTTCCAGGCTTCTCGAAATCTCGCGGTCACATCAAAGCTGACGGGGCCTGTCAGCTATTTCAATTCTCGGGCCAGCCCTCAGATCGCCAGGCGGAATGCACAGCGACCTGGCCTGCAGACTTGCACATAAATTGTGATGATTGAATCGAGAGGTATCATTCTTGTGCATCTGTGGACCATTTGGCAGTCAAGCCTATGGCGCGTTGCTGCACTCCCCGTGCAGTAGCCAAGTCTACTGAGACCGCCGGCGACCAACCCCACAAACGCAGAGTCGCCGATGTGTCGGTGAGAATTTCAGGCTGGGGAGCACCCACGGGCCTATGTCTCCACAAACTCCCGCCGGTACGTGACTCGTGTACTAGCCCAAAGGCATTTCAGACTGGCAGCCTTCGCTGACTCGACAACCACGACGACGTCCATCAATTACGACGCCATCTTGCTATCAGGAATCCCAGATATAGCCAGTGAAGCAGGAACAAGCGCGCTCAATTACGGTTGTGCTCAGGGCCCTGAGCTTGCTTTGCCGGCCCACATGCCCGATGGTAGTGCACCATGAGGCCTTCTGCAGCATAGCGCGCCGTGTGCCCCTGCGCACCAAACTTGACTCACCTAAGCGCCCTCCATGCCGCCAGGCCATCCACGCCTCTGCACATGCCTACCACATGGCATTGCATCCCAAGTACATAGTGTGTATATTGGTGCGATTCTTGTGCCGCCTTCAAGGCAAAAACCATCGCTGTGGACCCCAATAGTGTATGGCGGCCCGCTCAATACCTGAGCCACGTGATACTTACACCTAAGCTGCATGCATGCACCTGTACGTTTTGTCGGAGACCAACAACGGCATGACTGCCGGTAGAGAATGTAGTCCCGGCACCATCTTCAAAAGAACCTTCTGCTCTCCTCACAGGCTCGGGGAACGTGATCGTGTTGAGAAGTGTGCTGATCTTCTGTGCGTGCAGATCTCGGTTGAAATTGCAACAGCAACATCCAACAATCCGCTGCTATGGAGGGATGCATTCAGGAAAGGCCTCTTGCACGAAGGGTGGCCTAGCTCACCTCGAGCTAGCCCGACGATCGAAAGAGAAAGACACGATTAACATGCTTCTCAGAGTACGCAAAGGACTCAAGTGGACATTTTGGACTCAGGCTGCTGAAGTTGCGATTTATGTCGGTGCGAAACAGACAGCCTGACAATGTATGCCATGGTGGAAACTGGTAGAGCAGGCGCCATCTGCACGCTTCTCATGATCACGCCACCTGTGGCAAAGTATCCTGATATCCCCTTGTAACGATATTTACATAGCACCTGGAAACGTCAGAGGCGGTTACTGCCCCGGATGCAGCAGGGGGCGGTGTTCCTGCCATGCACGCAAGCACGCAGACGCTGTCGTCAGTGGCACGTCATGTCATGATAATGCATTGTTCCCCATAAGATAGCCTATGTCATGCTTCAGTCACGTCCCACACTTTCAGGCTCTGCCATGGAGGCAGAGAGCTGTAGTGGTGCCTCACAAAGTCACCTGCAGCTGCATGCTGCTGCTGCTGTACATGGAGCCCTGGAAAAGTAAAAGGGGGCAAAGGGCGATGGTGTGAGCCTGCTTCAGTCCACTTTCTTTGCGCGTCTCTTTGGCGCCTGCAAGTTCATGTGTGGAAGTGTCAATTGTCCATGCTGCAGTGCGCTACAGGCTCTCGTCCAGCATGGCCTGTGCTTGCATTGGCATTCAGATCTGGAGAATGTAAGGTAATAGCATCAGCTGTGGTGGCAGAAGTAGGCGCATCCCTAAACCTGTGCGATCACTGCTATCTGCATGCCGAACCGAATCGGCGTGTGGTATGACGAAAAACGAAACAGCAACAATCTATGAGACATTTTGTAGAAGTCCGTGGCAGAGTCGTAAGACGTTGGGAGCTAACTATGATTCTCGATCTAGCAGATTCCGCAGCGTTGGTTGACAGGATCTAGCTGTATGCCTTGTGAAACAGCAAGATCACATTTCAGCTTGACGCCCCGGCAAGATCGATGCGCGCAGTTGCAAGAGCTTGCCTTTGGACCTAAGAATGACAAATAGAAGCATTTAGTTCAGAATCGTACTGCTGCCTTTGCGGGTGCTGATGCTGGTGCTCCACCGGCCAGTTTGCTGCGGACAATGCTGTCTTGCTGAAGATTGTGCAGGCTCAAAAGTGTACCTACACAGTGCATCGGATAGAAATAAACCACCTTGGAATGCGACCCTATATTTTTGGGCGAGATTGTATCATTGTTGGACTGTGATTGTGCAAGAACACATGTAAACATGCATACACACGCTTCACTTGCACAGGAGCCAGCAGCCGCTGGCAATGAGGATTGGCATCGCTGTAGGCTATGCCATCTTCAAGAGGCTTCAGAAAGCGCTATGGCGAACATTACATATGTACGGTCCGTACCTAGCATTCCACCGACGACAGAGAACGGAACGAAAAACAGGTTCAGGTCGCCAAAGTCTTCCCACATGCGACCGAAAGCGGTGTTCGTGAGCCATCCGGTTTTTTTCTCATCTGCATGCGATCGCACAGGAGACATGTCATCGCGTGGCAGGACCTGTTGACATACATCGAGATTGGTCACCACTACGGCTTGTTGAGGCTGACGCAGGTCAGCAGCGCGCCTGTTATAACGAGTATTCCCCCTATGCCAGCTATTATCATGGAGACCGTGATAAGCACAGCGACTTGAAACAGCTTGCGTTGCCAGGCTTGAAGCGGGCTGGTCCATTCAGCTTCTCTAGGCATCTTCACACCTGTCACCGGCAATATGCTAACGCAGCTACTTCTAGAAAGAATTATTCCTCCCCAGCTGTGAGTTGAGGTACCATGTAAAGTAGGGGCGTCTACGGCCCAGGGCGAGAAGCACTTGCCGGTGACCAGCGCTTCATCAAAACATCGCGCGCTCGAAAATCATTCGCATTCACACGTATTTCTGACAGCTTCTGGGCACATCCAGCGTGCATAGTGCGATCGTCCTCGTGGCTTTCAGTCTGGAGCTCTGTGCAGCCTAGATTCCGACACGCAGCGCACTTTAGCCATTGCGGTGCGTGCATGCTGTGCATGTGAGCGCATGGCAGGTCTCGCAGCTGCGAGACCTGCCGTGCGAATGCATCATGACTCATGAGGCTTTCGCGGGTGCTTCGTGAACGGCAAGTAGCGCAAACTTTGAATTGTAGTTGGGGCTGGACTCACACATATATACACTGCTTCCGCACGCGGCGATACGTGACATATCAACTATAGTTTCTGCGCAAGCTGCAACACTGCTCGATTGTGCACAACTGCAGCACTGCTTCGACACGGCGTCCAGCACTGGTGCTGTTGCCCTGAAGCGAACTCTTCAACTTTAAAACTTTAAATTGGTCGTCTGTCGATACAGGTATTGTTACACCTCCGGAATTGCTGCTCGTGGCGATTGCGCATCCAAGTACTTGTTCTTCGTCGTCATCTGCTGAGTCCGCCTGTCCGGAAGCTGTATGGTAACGACGCTGTTCGAGGGGCAGCCACTTGAAATCACAGGCTGCGCGTGCACCGAAAATCGCTATAGCAGCTGTAGTGTGGTTCAGGAAGGATGGCGGAGCTTGCTATCACCAAAATCAGGCAATCGCCGTTTGTGACGGTAAGCATGATTGCCATGTGTGTCGCTGGCATCGTCTCGTGGATCATCCTGATGGCAGGAGCAGCGGCCGTAGAATCAGACAAGAACAAGAAAATAGATGTTGACGATGCTGATGATTTCTTCGGGGCGTCGTTCAGCGCGTACTCGGGTGTCGCGCTTGCCGTCGACCTGGGCTTCTCATGGTGGCTCATGGTGTACACAGGCTTACTGTATGTCTTTGCCACACTGGTGTGGCTCCTCAGCATGGCGAAAGGAGTCTCCGTCTTTGTGGCAGCCTCCCAACCACTGGCGCTGTTGTTCACCGTGGCGTTTGCATGGACCGGCGTGGAAATGCGCAACGCCAGAGCGCTGACCGGCTACGTGCGCTCCAATCACGATTCCGCGGCGATCTCTCCCGCATTCACTCAAATCTTTCGGCTCTTTTGCACATCACAGTCTGAGAACGTATGCATGGTCGTGATGCAGCCTAACAGCCCAGAGCGTGGCCTAGCTATAGTCAGGGAAGGCTGCACAGAGAAGCTGCTGCCCAGACATGCCTGATGTGCACATCCGATTGCAGCGTAAGTCCAGTCCTGCCTTGCATTGCTGGACAGGGTTGTGCACATGCGGTTAGTCAGGACTCCTCCGTTGAGTAAAGGCAATCCCACGTTGATCACAACAGCTGATTTGTTCCACACACTGAGGCACTGTTACTCTCCTGCTGCGTGCGCATTGCATTGTTCGTGCTCTCCCTTTTGGTCCTGGCGGTGCTACCGGCCCCTCCGGCTTTTTCCTTTGTAACACACTGAGGCACTGCCATCAAGGTAGCCAATGTACCACAATGGTCCCTATCAACTGGCTGATCTGAGTCACTGCTTGCAGAGTTCCTCCGTTGACGCGTGGTTCACTGGGCTGTTCCTCACAGCTTGCACAACCGGTGTGTACATGCTGTTCTTTGCTTCCTGGCAGGCGCTAGCTGCTCTGAAGGTGAGGCCCCGGCTTGCTGCCCTGGCAGTCCTGGCATCTCTGTCTTACAGGTTGAGATGCCTACACACATCTCTGCCGCGACATGCATGCCACCTGTTCCCCTACCACTAGTTTGCACGCCCAGTCCAGCGCTGCATCTGCCTGACACTTGCTGAGGTGACTATTTCGCTTTGTTGTTGAGTGCCTGGCCTTGGCCTGGGCACCTCTGCACTCGTGGCCACATGTGCTCATGCGTGCATGGCATCACCAGCGCAGGCCTAGTGGCCGTTCTGGCCATGGCCCGATGGCCGCTCGCCATCCCGCTGTTTTCTCCTCAGCATCCTGGCCGATGCCGTTGCAAGCAGTCTTGGGTCACCGGGCCCGACCACATAGAACAATCGTGAATGTTCCGGTGTACTCTCTGGCTGGCAGCCCTGACATAATGCCGCGGGGCGGCCCCACAGTGCGTCGCAGCACGGGCGCCCCAATGCTTTACGTCTACCCTCGCGTCTCGAACCGTGGCCGTTGCGTACATTCACGATGCCAACTAGCACACAGGTCCATCGTTTGAGGTGGCTGCCGCTCTCCTGACGCGCGTGCTTTGGGCTGTTCGTGTGCTTCCTCGTTGTCCTGGCGGTGCATCCGGCCCCTCCGGCTTTGTCCTTGTAACACAGTTCCATCATTCTCAGAGGGATGAGAAGTGCTGCCACTCCGGTCATCTGACAGGCCTGTGGCGTCTGCAGGTCGGCGCTCCGGTGGACTCGTCAGTGCAGCAGAAGCAGCACGACATCGAGGCGCAGGCCCCCGCGACGTACGTGGATCCGCCGGTCATGCACTACAACATCGCAGCTGCCCCCGCCGCCGTAGGGGCCGCGGCGCCCGGCGGCGGCGAGCAGTTTGCCTCCCCCGCCGCGTCTGAACATATTGTACACTAACCTCAACACGAAACGGCTTGGAATGAGCGGTGCTCTCTCCAAGCCTCGAGATCTATCGCGATTCAAACAGCTGCCTCTGCTGCTGGCTTAAGTTCGGCGTCGCAAGCAGCAGGTCAGCACCGTGATGTACATGCTGCCTGCTGCCCCTGGCCGCATTGGGCTGTACAACAGCTTCCCGCCATTTCTTTTAATCGATTCTTGCCCGTGGCCAAGTTCGAGTCGCTGTGGCCGACTTGAGGATCCCTTCTGGGCCGACTGTGGAGAGCATGGAGAATGCCTGGGCATGATGAGTGGTCACAGGTGCACACAGGCGCCGGGCCGAGATCGGCGGAAGAGGTGCCGGAGGCTGTGCATGGACAGCTGTGGCGCTCATGAACCAGGAGTGTGCTAGGGAGGGAGCAAGCCTGGGGAGCACAACGTGGGGATCAGGACGTTCTGGGGCGCGTTGTCGCCCCGATGCTGCGGTGCATGTGACGCGGCCGGTTGCGCAATCCACAGATCCTTAACATCTACTGAAGATTTTGATTCATACCCGGGCTCCTTTCGCCTGGATTCGTGTCGTCCAGAGAGCTCTGTTTTGGAATTTACTTGTGGCGAGTTTACAGTCACAGTGGTCCCTGTACGCCACAAAGCGGGGCAGCACTCTTCGGCATTTCTTCAGTTTTTTCCCCAATTGACCGTTGATGTCCGCTAGAAGGTCGGCTTCAGGCACTTGAGTACTGTTGTGTTGCATGTGAGTTTCTGTGTCGTACGGCCAACAGCATGCATGCGGGCTGCTGCTGCATGGCCAGCCACTGCTGGCGCGCGCAGACCCCGAGTCGACCCCCCCATCCGGTGTGTGCCGCCAGGTGCATGCATGTGAGGCTGGACGTCCCGAGCTAGATGCGGTCGGAGCATAGCACGTCTGTAGCCTGCTGCAGAGGCATTTGATGGCAGAGGCTGTGACGTGCCGCGGCAGTCCTGGAACATCTTTGTCAGTGTAAAGCAGCCCATGCGCAGCATGCGTGGCCACGATCGAGTCCAGCGTGCCAAGTGCTTGCAGCACAGCTCGCACAAACCGCATGTTGCATTGACGCCTGCTCGCCGAGGGCCAGCACCAAGCCTCTGTGTGAGTGGCATTGACCGGAGTGATATGAGAATGGATTGAGGCCTTGAAGAGAGGAGTGCGCTGCCCGTGACCTTGTGGCCACGCCCCCTTGGCCTGTGAGAGCTGTCCTGCAAAAGGAAGACAGGTCACACAAGCCAGCTGGAGATTCGCTTGCTTGATAGGCTATCATGATAATCACTGGTCATTGGTGTCCGCAGGGGCTCATGCAGGCTCGGGTGGCAGTGGAGTCGCTGGGCGCGACCGCATTCATGGATCTGTGCGCCGCGCCGGTGATGCTTCGAACTCTGTGCAGTGACCTCGTGAGTGATGAAAACCTGTGTTGTTCAGTATGGTGTGGCGTGCCTGGCCGAAATGTGGAGCTGTGCCGGTGGTGGCAGTGGCTGTGCGGCACAGGGGGAAGCTATTGCGCTCTCTCCCCTGGCAGCCACACTTGATACCGGTTGTTTGGCCACGCAGCTCGCGCACCCCGTTCTACCCAGGTGGCATGGGGGTGCTATCCACCTTTCCCCAATCAGCGGCGCAGCTCGTGCCGTTACTCTTGCAACGACGTGGTGATTCAATGTACCCATGTGAAGCGTGAGGCGGCCCGTGCCAGCCACACACACGCATTTGTCACACACATATGTGAGGCTCATGCGCCCCTGGAACAGTTCCAGAATACAAGACCACCTACAAGCCCCGAGACTCATTGTCACCGCCGACCTCGGGCGTCAAAGCGATGCTGCGTCTCGACACCGCCGCCCCCGGATCCTGACAGTGTTGAGCTCAGGCTGCATTGATGTGACGGAAGGTTGAAGGATAGCCGCCCCAAGTGAATAGTACTACGTTGGATGTGTTGAAGAAGATGGCGCAGCAGGCGCGCAAGCAAGCCTGGCACACCTAGCAAGCGGCAGGCTCAGTCGCGTTCATACAATATTTGTCATTTCATTCGTGGACCAAGGCCGAGGCCCGGGAGGACGAACCCCTTATGCGGCTGCTCAACGTTCCCACTCGTGGGGTGTTCAGTCCAGTGCCATGACCGCAATACTCTTGGACTTTCACACGGGGTCGGCCACAGCTGCAGCGCTCCGGCCCTGAACACCGCCGTGGCAGATCGCCGTGGCCAGGCTGGGGCTGCCATGCTGCAGCTTCCAAGTTGTGCATGCTGTCGAACACTCCCCCCCCCCGAAGCGGCCGCTCGCGGCTGGCACCCTGGAGCGGGAGGAGCAGGCTTGGGCGGCCGGCGAAGCTGATCTCCGCACACCCGCCGCTGCAACGGCAAACCCACAAAGCCGCACCAGCATTGCGCCGGACCCCACCCCTGGCTCTGCAACTGCACCAGTGCCACTGCCGCGTGCGCTTTGACAATGGCGGAGCGGGCCGTTTGCGGAGCAGACGAAAGACCTCGATTGCAAATTCCCAGGGGTCCTGTCAGCGCACACGCCCGCCGAGGCCCCGGGCCGCAGTCACGTCTGTGGTCATGCACGGCACGAGCTGTCGGACGCGGGAGCCGCGCCGGCGGTGTCGTCTGCCAGAGACGGCAGGCCCAGCATTCCATGGCGCAGAGGCGACGTCCGGTGCGGAGTCACTGGGTGCACTGCAAACATGCGATTTGGAAAGTATGCATAGATGTTGCAATATCACGGACACCCTCGAGCCCGGTCATGCCCTCCATGGAGACCCCTGGCCACACAGCGGCGCATCGGTGCATGCGGCCTCTCCGACTTTGTCACTGTAACACAGTGCATCAGTGCATCGGCCCAGCTGCGCTGGGCCTGACTTTGTCCTTGAACGCTTGCACAGCTGCACGGTTCATCGACCTCGCCATGAAGGGTGCACCTTTGAACAATCCGTGACACATGCTGTACATGCGTTGCCGCTCTGGGCCCTGGCTGCAAATTTCAGATGAGTGTGAACCTTGGCAGCACCTGTTGCATGCTCCTCATGAATGTGCCGCACCCGAGACCTGGCGTGTATTAAACAAAATGTTTTAGTCAACATGAAGGCAGCACAGACGTGTGGCGAGAAGCGCGTAATTCCGGGTGGGACGTGCACATCATCCGGGCGCTGAGTAGGTGGCTCGCGGTGCGCACAGGCTGAAGGCGCAGCTGTGGCTTGCACACGTGTGCGCGTGCGCCTACCTGCCTCTCAGACTTTTGCTTTGTAACGCACGCATGCGCGCGTGCAACCCACATGTGCAGCTCAGATAGTGCACAGCGACGTCACGCCTGTCCGGAAGACCAGTACGAGTACACAGCGACGCCTTTCAGTGGCTCGCCGGGCATGCATATGCGAACTGCGGGTCCCTCGACTGGTACCTCACTCGCCTCGTGTGTTACAAAAGCAAATCCGGAGAGGCAGGTAGTCCGGCCTGCACGACGGCGTGCAGGTACACCACAAATGCAGCCATGTATACACTCGCCTCGGGTGCTCCCGCGAGGGTTTCCAAGTCTCGAGTGACGGAACTACCCTTTCTGATTTGATATATCAGCATTTGGAGCGCTGAGCTGAAGGCATGGCCGCGTGGAACCGTCGACCAAGTGAGCGGGTGTCTTCCGAAGACCGCGGCTCACATCCACACAAAAGTAGATGGGTCTAAACAAAACACACGAATGATTATCGACATTGATTTTCACATCCAAAGCTACACTACAGCAGCGCCGCATGCGTGTACTCCAGAGTCAAGATCGCACGCCCGGCAGCTCGCCCGGCATACAAGTGCATTCCTTTGGTACTGGTGCAGTCCATGCTCACGCGGAACAACATGCCCTATGTGTAAATTAGATCGGAGCTAACCTAATCTTGCGTTGTGTATGTACCGTGCAATGCTTTGTAGCCATCGCGACGTCGCGCGAACAGTGCATCTGCCTGGGCCGCATCCTTCACAGGCTGAACTGCAATCGCCCTTATGGGTTCACATGTATTCATCTGTACACGCATCACATTTTACGTGTATACTTGTACCATCGCGGGCTTGTGGTGACAGTCTGTTCGGCAACGAGCGCCGGAACATCAGGCCATCGTCTGACACACACGAGATGAGGCGGTTACCAATCTGCAGTGTTCTGAATTTCGATGATACGGTATAAAAATTGCATGGCGGGGCATTGGTACTGCCCGCGCGAGGCCTCGCGAGGACGATGGTGTGATTGTGTGCGGAGCGAGCTCGCATCGCGAGAAGAGGACAGGGCGATGCGATACCCCTGCTTCGCGGCGACCACCACCTTCCGCAGCCGTACATAAAGGCCCGGCCTTCTGCGACAGGTATCACATCCGTCTTGCCGACAACACACAAGGCTACATTCTGCCGCTTCCTGCTCCTGTGCACCCCTTTCAGCAGCTGGTCGCTTCGTCTCGAAAATTTAAAGCTCGATTTGACCAAAGGATCTCGACTGTGCAGCGGTATGCTCCCTTGACCACAGCATAGAATGAACCTCTGCGCATGCATCCGGCCTTGTAATTTTTATTCTATAACATGCCTGCTATTTCAAGGCTGGCGTGCGCTTTCCCTGAGCTATGGCCCACAGCCCACGCTGGCGAGGTCACTCGAATACACCGGCGCAGCGTCGAACGCTTGCACACAGTATTACAGAAGATTGACCGGCCTCAGACCAACACAGAACACACGAGCCTCTCACGAAGCAGCTCCACATCCGCTCTCACACCACAATCACACGCGCTGTGTACTATAGTAGCTGCAGCTGGCGCCAGCTTCACGCGTACGATTGCTGCAGTGGCCATTGCACTCCGCCGTACACAGCTATCGATGCATCCATCTCCAGACTCGCCGCCCAGGGCGGTTAAGTAGATTTAAGCTGTGCCTTACCCCCGGCGTTTGTCGCGTGCGTTGACTACTTGACGTGCGGGAGCCACTGCGGCTTGTCTCTGTCAGGCACGGTGCATCGCCATGGCCTGCCAGGTAGACGAGACTCGGCGAAGCAGTCAAGCTCACGAGGTCGAACGTGCATGCAGGGCCATCGGATCGAAGCAATCCAGCACAAAGACAGGCTTCGGCTGACCTGAACATCCAGTAGACATGAAGGTGCGCTGCAACCTGGCATTCCATTCAACCCAGTTTGCAAATCCTTTCAAGAGGCCAGAATCAATGCCTTTGTCCATTTTGTGCTGTGACAGTCACGTCTCCAGCACAAAAGCTGACCGTCTCATCCCTGGCGTGGTGCTGGTGCTGCTGTAATGCACAGCCAAGACTGAATATGGCGATCCTTCCCGTGATGGAAATGCCTCTGGCGATGGGAGAGGCTTGCATGCACATGACACCAGGCTCACTCCATGCTGGAACCTGGTACTCTTGCCCAGCAGCAGTAATGCCATGGCAAGAGCAATCACGAGAGAAACATCACTTGGCAGCCTCACCTGAAGCATCATCAAACATGTCTGCAGACCTGCCGGTTCACCTGCCTCACCGCTTGCAGTCGGTCAGCAGCTGTGATTCAGCTTGAGACCACACCACAGGTGGACACATATATGTCCATCATGCACTGCTCCTCTTGCAGCAGCGGGGAAGTGTCTATTACTGCATGCATCTATCAGGCAGCCCTCCACATCATGACATCACGATGACATGCAACCTAACCCCACTGTATTCATGTGCCCTCGCGCAACGTCATCAAGAGAGCTAGGGCGTGCAGGCACACACTCTAGCGATCGCGCTCGCTGTGGCGGCAGCCGCGCGCGCTGCCGCGCAGGAGGGCCCCTCCGGCACCGACATCCTCAACCTCGCCCTCAACCTCGAGTGCCTCGAGGCCGAGTTCTACTCGTATGCGGCGTACGGCACCGGCCTCAGTGAGGCGCGCCGCGGCGGCGGGCCCCCCGCCGTCGGCGGCCGCAAGGCCGACCTCTCCCCAGAGATCCAGGTTCCCCCCCTCCCCTTCTCCATACACGCCATCAGACTGCCTGTGCTGGGCTGCATGCCCCCCCCTTCCGCCATCACACTGCCTGTGCTGCGCTGCTTGCGCACAGCTCACACGTGCGGTGCGCAGTCCGGTAAGATCAGCCGCTTGCCGAGGTATATATGCGCCACAGCCCCGGACAAATTGCGGTCGAACGCATCATGTACGCATGCTTGTTGCGCCATGTTTGAGCAGGCAATTGCAGAGGAGATTGCCCGAATGTATTCATGTATACATGCGTCAACCCTTGCATGCCCACGTGTGTGCAGGCGGTCGCAGAGGAGATCGCGGCCGATGAGATCGCACACGTCGACTTCCTACGGGAGGCCCTCGGCGATGCCGCCGTGCCGTGCCCAGCCATTGACATTGGCGACGCCTTTAAGGCCGCCGCCAACGCCGCCGCCGGTGCCGAGCTCTCCCCCGAGTTCGACCCCTACGCAAACGACCTCTTCTTCCTGCATGGGGCTTTCATCTTTGAAGACGTCGGGGTCACCGCGTACCGCGGCGCCGTTGAGCCCCTCTCCGGGCTCGTCGATGGCGGTATGTCCCCAACCCACAACGCTCCCATCTCCGCGTGCTCCTTTGATGTGCTGCACACCATGTGCTCTGCAGCATGCATGCCACCACTGCTCTGCGTCGCACACGTATGCATGGCCTCCACTCCCTCTCTACAGCCCCTCTCACAGCACACGTGCGCCTGTAGCCACCCTCTCCGCCGCGGCGGCCATCCTCGCCGTCGAGTCCTACCACGCCGGCGCCATCCGCACGCTCCTCCTCAGCCTCACCGCCTCCAGCACCGAGACGCCATTCGGGCCGATCCCGGATGTCGTCAAGCTGATCTCGGACCTCCGAGACAGCGTCGACGGCCCGGACGACCTCGACCAGGGCATCATCACCCCTGGAGCCTACGGCGACCCTGACGCCGCCAACATCGTCCCGACGGACACCTCCGGCCTCGTGTACTCGCGCTCCGTCGACCAGGTGCTCGCGATCGTCTACCTCGGCGGCGCCGGCTCCGGTGGCTTCCTACCAGAGGGCGTGACAGGGTTCTTTGGGTCCGGCGAGGCGGCCGCGCCGGCCACGTGCGAGGGCGTGTGCGAGTACCGTGTGAAGTTTGACATGAGCTGGAGCCCAGAGAACCACCCCACGGATTTCCCGATGGAGCCTGAGGGCTTCTTCGCTCCCTTCTGGACCGTCACCCACGATGAATCGTGCGTGCCCCCACCGCTGCCTGCTGCATGCGGCCGCGTGAGGGCCATGTGCATGTGTGCCATGCAGACGGCCCAGCAAATCTGAGCCTCAAGTCAAGCGCAGAATAGGCTGCTGCGCAAACGGGTGCATCAACATGGCTCCATCAGTTGCATGAAACTCACGCTGCGCTGCTGAGGGAGGCCGTAATGTTGCAAGCGCATGCATGCGATTGCAGGTTTGTATATGCATATGCAGGTTTGTGCTGTGGCGCCAGGGTGAGACATCCGCACCAGGCATCCAGATGATCGCCGAGACCGGCGCCGGCGACGCCTTCATGGATGAGGTGGCAGCCTGCGGCGGCTCCTGCGGAGCGCCGCACGAGTTCGGCTGCTCGCCGATGTCCGGCGTGTGCAGCGGAGAGGGCCTCGTGACAGCCACCCCAGGCCACCCCTACCTCTCCCTGGCCAGCATGCTCGCGCCCAGCCCCGACTGGTGCGCCCCCCTGGACACAAAGCGCAATTCGCGGACGGCTGTGCATCATGCCGTGTTTGCGCATGCGCTGGCGTCCCGCTTTCCATGCATCGGCTACATGCGTGCGGCATCATTTGTGCAACAGTGTGTTGTCCCGATGAACGGCATTATCAACATTATCCATGTCGATCTCCCTACAGACGTCATGGTACTCCCTCACCAGTCCCTCCTCGGAGCCGTTCGTGTGATTATCACAATCCAGGAATCTTGATTTTGGAAAAGATTTTTTGACTGGTCATGAAGCATGGCTGATGGGGTGGGTGGCATGCAGGTTCACCGGCCTCGATGCATGGCCGCTGTGCAAGGACGGTAAGTGGATCGAGGAGATGTCCCAGGACGTCAACGCCTACGACGCCGGTACTGACCTTGGCCCCGGCTTCCTCTCAGAGGACATGCCCAACGCCGTCAAGTCTGAGATCTTCTCGTTCGGTGGTGTCATGCCACCCGAGGCGTCCGTCTTCTACAACCCCTCCACGTGCGCTGCCCCTCCCTCCTGGCCTTTCCCCCGACTCCTTTTGCATTCACTTCGCTATTGCGCATTCAATTTTCTCCTGTGTGTGGCTTGCGGGGGATCTGTGGACCTTGGAAAGACCTGGTGCACCTTCGCTGGAGTAGAATGTGTGTCGCTGCTCCGGTGTTGCCCAGGCCTTCCGGCTGGCAGCGTCATAGTTTGTAGCGAATGCATGAGGACCATGTGCACATTACCCCTTATAGCCACTTGTCCGCGAGCGGGAATTCACACTTGGTGCTCGGACATGCAGGGGCTCCATCCTGCCTGTCGGCACCATCTCCGTGGAGCTCATCGGATGCTCGTAAGCACGATAGCCAGTGTGCGACCTTGGCGCGTGCATGCGCCACATGCACCGCATTCCTGCCGACAGCCAGTCTGCCGACACTCTGCTCCGGCCGCCTGGGGCGAGCCCCCCATGCTGCGACAATGCGCAGCCCCGCCCCATGCAGCGGCGGTGGCCATGACTACGGCGCCGCGCCGTCTTTCTCCATGGCCGCCGGGTCTTGAAGAAA
The DNA here is from genome assembly GCA_023078555.1 of Ulva prolifera. Classification (NCBI taxonomy): domain Eukaryota; kingdom Viridiplantae; phylum Chlorophyta; class Ulvophyceae; order Ulvales; family Ulvaceae; genus Ulva; species Ulva prolifera. The sequence continues at coordinate 1,448,994 of CM041197.1, forward strand.
TGCCACCCAAGTCTGATGTGGCGGGCAGATACAAGTCATGTGAAGATGCGGAGGGTGGCCCCTAGCGGGGATGTAAACCCCGTTTCTTTCTGAATGGATGTTTTTATAGCTGGCCAGAATGACCGTCACAGCGACGCATGCCGCGTCTGCACACGATTTTCTAATAATGCTTGATTGGTATTCCAGCATGGACTGCTTTTTCAGTTGCTAGTATCTAGATACGCTGGTTTGACGCGATGAGCCAGGGCGGTGTAACAAACTGCGTCACACCATACTGCCAACACGGCGTTGCCTCATTACGAGGATATTCTCTTGCCATGATCTCGTGTGCCTGAAAATACCATGCTAGATGACTGCAGTCCACTGTGCCAATCCACGGGCACAGTCTCTGTGCCACAGGGCAGCGAGGTCGGTGGGCAGCGCCTCACTGCAACACTCCGCTGCAGCGACGGGCCACGGGGCAATGAAGCCATTCTCCATGGCAGCAGTGCTTGCCGTCCCATGCATGTGCTGGAAGGCCTGCGCGGCCTGCCTTCCCCAGCACATGCATGGGAGAGGCGTAGGCCTCCATCAGCTGGATCAGCAGTCTGTATATATTCTCCCACTGAGACTGTTTGTGGCAATCCAGTGGTGTAGCGGCCATATCACTGGATTGCCACATCATTGGAATGCCGCCGACTGCGGTGGCGTGTAGCTTGCATACCACTTTCGAACCCGGAACCCGGAGCTGTCAATGTCCAAATGGATACGGCTGTGTGATCATTCATACGTACATACTAAAATCATGCGCGGGACGACCTTCGGGCGGCCGCACAAGCCGTCCTCCCGGCGCGCCTCGGTGGCCTGGGCATCATGCCCACGTCACGGGAGGTCGCGGACGGAGCGCACCTCGCTGCAGCTGCGGTGAGCCACAAGGCATTCGCAGGCGGCCCTGAGCGCATGCAGCCGTTCTGTGGGCCGCACTGGCAACGATTGCAGGAATCCTGGCAGGCCCTCAATGTCGCTGAGCAGCTCTGCCCGGGGCTGCCCGGGCCGGCGAGCGGCGGCACCATCGCCAAGGTGTTGCCTGCCTTGCAACAGAGTGTCACCAAGACGGTCGCCCTGCGCCGCCGGGCGACTCTGCTTGCCAGCCACGATGTCACCACGCTCGAGGGGGCATGCAACTTGGCATGGCTGCGCAGCTGTGCTTGCCGTGCGGCCACCATATGGTTGAGCACCCTGCCGCTCTCCCAGGCGCTGCGCGTGACCGATGTTGAATTCATGCTGTGCATCAGGTATCTCATGGGCATGTCTCCGGCCCCTCCCAATGCCGTCGGCTCGCGCTGCAAATGTGGCACGTTCATACAGCCGCATGATCTCGACCACGCGATGAAGTGCACATACAAATCGGGGACCTGGACTTCGTGCCACAATGTCGCTGAAAAACAATGGCGCGAGATCGGGTCCCACATATGTGTGGCATTCACGCACATCCCGCGCACATCGGCGTTCGTCCGTGCACGGCTTTCAGACGCTCCACGGCAGGTCGGTGCTGGCCCGCCAGACCCGCCCCCCCCTGACCCGCCACAGCCTGCCCCCCAACCGCGGGCCCTTCGCGCGCGGCGATTTTGCCCGCGGAGCCGACGCCTGCGGCTCCGCCGCCGCCGCCGGCCGCTCACGCGGCCGCTCACGCGGCCGCGGCGACGGCGCCGACATCTGCTCAGGCCGCCAATGCCGATGCTGGACACAGCGCCCATGTGGGGCGGCCCGCGCCGGCCGCCGCGCAGGCTGCGGCGGCGGCGGCGGCGACGGCGGAGTTGGCCAGGGTGCGGCAGGGCCTGGGGTGCAGGCCGCGGCCGCGCAGGCGGAGGGGCTGGAGGAGGTGCTCCGGACGTTGGCCCGAGACAAGATGGGGGACATCATGTTTATGCCGCCGGATGACCCTCTGTGCATAGGGGATGTGTCGATTGTGAACCCCTGTGCTGATACCTACTGCGGCCGGGCGGCTCGGGAGGACGGGGGTGCTGCGATGGTGCGGGACGTGCAGAAACGCAATGCTTATCATTTGTACAACCCTGATGCATACATTTTTGTGCTATTATCGCATGAGACGCATGGTCGCTTGAGACAGCCTGCTATGGATCACTTGAATCGGCTGGCGGAGGTTGCGTCTCGGTGTGGTAAGGTGGCCCGTGCTTTGTGTGTGACGAATACTCTGCGCCGGTTAAGAGTGACTTTGTGCAAATGGAATGCTTATGTGCTCCGTGCGGGGCTCCAATCCTTGGCTGGAATTACCGGCAGGGCGATGGTGCGCGGCCTAGTGCCATGACTGCGTGAGTGGATTTGCGTGTGCGTTCCTAGCAACGGCTCGATGCCCGGCCTCTGTCCTTTGTAAATACACACATACTTCGGTATTCCTGGAGCCCCATGATCGGCCTCCGCTACTGATTCAGCTGGGCGGCCACACCACCCAACCTGGACATGCCGCGCGAACCACGCCGGCTTCATATCCGATCGATGGCCACAGGTGGCCTCAGGTGTTTCCATTCTTGTGTGCAAATCGGGGGGGTGCTGCCTTCCTCCCCGCTGGTCCTCTCCATACGCATGCATGCGCACGTGGCACGCAGTAGCCGCTGCCTCATCGATGTGCGGCTGCGTGCGTCATGCGAGAGGAGTCCGCACGCTCGCAGCCACCCCTGCGGCGCAACGGCTCCTGTTAGTGCTTGCCCTGGGGCTGCGCAAGTTGGCCTTCACTGTGTCCGCAGAAAATTCATCTCACGGTGTCCACGCCGCCAGATCAGCCATATGCAAAGCTCGCTCCAAGTCCGAAGACGCGGCTGCCTGCTGACGATGTCACGGGCGGCAGGGCAGGTCTGCATTTGGCAAGGCGCACAGCCCACCGCACACACCATGACATCATGCATACGCACGCCGAACAACAGATGTTGCCAATGTGTTGCCCATATGCAGGAAAACTGGAGCGCGTGAAAATTTGTCTTAGATGATAACAGAATGTGTAGGCACCCCGCCGATCGAGCAGGAGTCTGACAGTTTGCAGCCCAAAAGGATATGTGGGTTGTTGCTCTAGGTAGCATGCACATCTGGCGGCGTGGTGATGTCATCACATGGTTGTGCTCTGCTAAAGATGTCACCAACAGATCGAACATCCAATCTAGATTGCAGCAGTCAGATCTAGAATCACGGGCGTGGGGAAGGTGGCAAGGGGAACATCTGCTTTTGGAGAGATTTGGACAGTGGATTGTGCTTGCTCGTGGCCTGTCGCCCTCATCTCTGAGATTCCAATCTATTGTATATGTAAATTGGATCTGTGCCCACATGAAGTGACCACCACAGAAGCTCAGCCGGTTGATCATACTAAATGGGTTAGCACAGTGAAGTGGAGTCACAGTGAACACTGTCTCCTACGCTTTCACTGTACTTCTTTGTCACTGAGGTGTGGCCATGCATCACTGATTAGCCATGACTACAGAGCTCAAGAGTTTTTGTGAGGTCTTCAAGTCAGCAGCGACAATGCTGTGCATGCATCCATCCATGCCCTTCAGTTGGGACCATTGTATGCTATGACTGCCTTCAACAACCGCAGCCATGTGCTGCTTCTGCTGCTGCCTACCTGATTACGTACCGCTGTATGCTGTTGATCATGGCACTTCGCGATTCGGACATCCGGGATGCACGCTCAGGGATGCATGCGGTGGACAACTCGGCCCAGGCGTCGCAAAGATCGCGAAGCCTGCAGCTGCACAGAGGCTTTCACAAATGCGTACCTCATATGTGGCGACGCCAGGTTCATATTGCCAGCCCCTGTGACGTAGCAGCTATTCCCTCATCGGATACGTGCAAACCTTGCTTCAGGCCTTATATACCGTTCAACATCAGCATTATCTTGCTCGCTGCATCTGTGCACATTGCAGCCCATCTGGACTCTCTCACGGGCAAGGCCAAGAACATCGGCACGTCACATTAACTTACGTTAGGTATGCCATTTTGCGATAGCTTGCATGTGGGCCACAGATCAGCATAGCGCGCTCTTCCGGCGTAGCGGTCAGCCCCGCATGCGCACCAGTGATTCAGTGAGCCAGATCAAGTATGGCGCTTTGCCCTGAATGCTAGTCTGCCGCATCCTCGTGAACCAGAATGTAGTTTCGTATCTCTGTCCCGTCCCGGAGGTCAGCGAGTCCGTCTCCATATAGCGTTTCCTAGATCAACCTCACTCGATGCCGCACAATGGTGAGGTGGCACCGCTGACGTGCGCCACCGTTTATCCGAAGATATTACCAGACCCCCGGCCATTCAGGAACCATGACCGACGTAAGCATATCAAGAATCAAAGAGTCGACATACTTGACGGTCAGCATGATCGCTCTTTGCGTCGCTGGCGTCATCTCGTGGGTGTTTCTCATGGCCGGCACTGCAGCGGTCGAGGCGCAGGACGATGAGTTCGGAAACTTTGCGGTAGACGTTGGCTTTTCGTGGTGGCTCATGGTGTACACCGCGGCGCTCTACATCTGCGCCATGCTAGCCTGGATCGGCAGCATTGTCAACGGCGTCGGGCTCTTCGTTGCTCTGTCGCAGCCGCTTGCGCTTCTCTTTGCCATCGCATTCGCATGGATTGGCGTGGAAATGCGAGCTGCTCGTCTCGTAACTGGCGACGTGCGTCCCCACCGCAGTCTCTACGTATCGTTGACCTGGTACCGGTGTGATTTGAACTCTGTCGAGATGTCGACATTTCGCGGGAGCATGCTGACTCAGGTCCTGCATTCCTGCACGCCCACTTCACCTGTATCCACAGACAGTTACGTATTCGAATTCTCCTGGGTAGTCCGACGTGTGCATCTAATCAGTGTGTAAAGATCACAGCCGGCGAAGCCCGCCCATCCGAACAGAGCTGTCCGGATGGGCGGGCTTCTCCATGAGCCATGGCTGAGTTCTCATGACAGTGCATGTGAAGTCCCTGCACTGGATTCAAATCTGCATCTCAACCCACAGAGTGTTCGAATCAGTCTGAAGCATCCCGCTGTCAGCTGCCGCTCTAAACGTCCGTGGCCGTCGTGCAGTCATCAGACGAGGACGCATGGTTCGCAGGACTCTTCTTCACGGCCCTCACGGTGGGCCTCTACATGCTCTTTTTTGCAACCTGGACGGACATCGTGGGCTGGAAGGTACGCCCCCATGACCCCCCTGACACCGCCTCGGCGAACAGCTTGACATACTGCAGCTGCTTTGGTCTGATGACAATCACACCCATGCCTACGTTCCTGGAGTGACCCATCTGGTGACCACAGCCATTTGCGATGCGCATTGACTACCCGCCCGCGGGGGTGTAGCCAACACCACAACTCCTTTAAAACTGTGAGACACAACTGCTGATCAGGCGCACATTCTGGAGCTCCAGGGCATCTATCCAGCCAGCTGTCCGGCATATGTCTCGAATTGGGCGTTCATCTCTCGCTACCTTCAATGTTGCCTGCCAGCCATCAACCACAAATGCTCCATGGATATTCCATGGCAATGTCATACATGCACACAGACGCTTCTGAGACTGACTGCGCGCCTGTGGAGCCACACACAGCCGCGAGCACACACTCAGCAGGCTGGCCGCCTTGCAGAGAGGAGGTAGGGTCCGCGGCGCAGCGCCCCAGAAGCCCTCAGGCGAGGCCCCGGGTGTCGCACCAGGTCGTATTCCCGCACCCCCTGGAGCCGAAGCCATCATCGCCGCCAACGCGGCCGCCGCCCCCGCCGAAGTGTACTACACCCCATCCCCCCAGCCTCAAGGTCAGTTCAATTGAACTGCAGTGCACATGCATGCTCCGCCGTGCGCCCTGCCGCGGCGTGGTGGCTGCCGCACATCGGCTGCTGTTTGCAGGGGCCGCGGGGTGTGCCCTGTGGGGCGTGGAGGCTCAACGCACCGCACCGTAACCTCCGGCGGAGGTTTGATTCATGAACGAAATGCTCACGCTCTGCAATGTGGCAGGTTGCGTACGCATGCGGCGTGATCAGGATAAGTGCATGAGTTCTTGGCGCGCTGCTGTACATCAGAGGGCGGGGTCTGCCGCGTCGCGGAGAATGCGGCTGTATCGTGGGGATGTGGGACACCTTGCAGACACGGGCCGATTGTGACTATCAGCCGATTCGTGAAAATTACTGTTGGATGGGGTGTATGTGTTTTATCATTGCTTTTCAGCAGCCCACCCGTTCATGGGTGTCATGTGCTTGGTCAAAGAGACTGCAATCTCGATTTTTTTTCTGCTTCGATGGTGTCGATGGGATGTAGACCGGGATCGAGTGCTAATTGAGGAAGATGATGGAGGCGTCATAGTGTATGGAGAGAATCGTTGGGCACTTGCCGAATGTGTGCCTATGGGCCCAGTGTCTTGGGAGTGACATATGCCACCATAAACATTGCATGATATTGTTTGTAAAATAGAACCATCGCTATCAACGCTCAACAGCCCGAATGCAAAGAGACCCCACAATGCCTCTGGCCCGCACCCTGCCAGGCTCTTTCGTTGCGTGTACCAGACGAGGGGTGTAGCGTGCATGCGATTAGCACGCACAAGCCGTCTAACGAGGCGATTACATCACAACACTCAAACCCTCCCCGATGCCGCCACCCCCACGCCGCCCAGATCCACTAGACGCGCACTGCCCCGTGCCTGACAGCACAGCACAACGCCGCAGCGCGGCCACACGCATAGCACAGCGGGTTGCTGGAGCCAGTCTATGAGGCCGAAAGGGCGCATGCATGTGCACGCATGCGTACGTGCGCTGTCTGAGGAGGCCACAGGCCTCATGCGGGCGTGGCCTAGCTGAAGATGGAGGCCAAGCTAGCCCGCAGCGCGTCCACGGCCGTGCGGGTGTCATCAAACGCTAGCGCGGAGATGGCGGACTTCGCGGAGCGCTGTGAGCTGTCGCGCTGACTGTACTGTATAGCCGCCGGGGCCGCCGGGTGGCCCTTATCTTGTACCGGCGCCCCTGCACGCGCCCGGACTTGCGTTGGATCACCCTCTCCCCCCCCCCCCCCCCCCCCCCCCCCCCACTCCTTGCGAGTGTGCACGTAAGCACAGCCTTCAAGGCCCATACACGGGGCTCAGCAGCGCATAGAGGATGCACATCTCAGGAGCTCGGGCCATTGCCTGGCAGAGCACCACCTCATACTACCAGGCAGAACGAAATGTGGCAGAGGAGCCGTGTGGGTGTCACATGCAGTCTCAAAGCGATCATGATTCCGACTCCAGGAATAGTGTGTACATGCTGTGTCCGGACGGCTTTGGTGCCGTGGGGCGACAGCGTGTCGCAGGGCGTGGGCGGGAGAGGCCACGCAGCGTAAACGCGGGCAGGTGGCTGTGAGGGCGCACATGCGCGAAACCAAGCGAGTGCGGGGGAGCGGTCGAACGGCACGGCCAGGGGGGAGGGGAGGGGTCACTGCACACCCAGAGACCGCAGCGCGCCGCGCAGCGCCTCTACCGCCGACTCGATGTCGTCAAAGTTGAGCGCGCTGATCGCCTGCTTCGCTCCCTTCTTCGCAGCTTCCTTCTGCGCGTGCGACACCGGGCCCGCAGCCGCCGCGGCCGCCGGTCCGGGCCCTGGAGCTGAGTATGCTGGGGCTGAGTATGCTGGGGGCGCAAACGCAGGCGCCGCGGCTGCCTGTGCGGAGGGTGGGGCGGAGTAGTGTGTTGGCGATTGCGGGGCAGGAGACAAGGGCTGCGGGGGCGATGGGACTGGGTATGCCAGCCCGGGTGCCGGAGGGGGAGCTGCGGCGGGGAACGTGGGGGAGGGGTAGGCGCCCGAGGCGGCCGGTGCGAAGGGCGGATACGCAGCGTCGGCGCCGTGCTCATCTGGCGCCGCCAGGCCATAATTTTGCCGCGGGATGCCTGCGCACATCGCAGTACTCTCGCCTCGAGAACACTCGGCATCCTGTCAAACGCAGATGAAACTGCTGTGTGCTGCGAGCAATCAAGAGGTGCTCTGAGAGGTTCACAGCGTCGCTTTGGTCCCTCGCTACGACCATGAACGCAGCGTGAGGTGACAGGTGTGATGACACCATGCTGCAACTGGAGCACTTGCGTCCCACACTCATATCATACATGCCATAAAACCACAGCCTGTCAGGCGCGATGGACACGCACCCGGCAGTGTCGGTGGCGCCGACGGCATGTCCTCCGCATCTGCGGCCATCGGCGACGCGAAACGCCCCGACCTCGCCTGCGGCCCGCCCCCCGCCCCCGGCGGCATCGTCACCGCCGTGAACAGCACATGCATGACCGTCGCGGACGACGCGTCCGGCAGCCGCACGACGTAGTGCGGCGGCCACCGCGTGTCGCTGTCGTCGCGGAGGACTGTGGCGGGGATTGTGCGGCCCGGGGGGAGGCCGCCGGGGGGCGCGTCGATGACGCCGTATACATGCGGCGCCCCGGCCCCTGGGTGTGACGGGACGGAGATCATGACCTCGGAGCCGCTCGGAAGGTACGGCGCAAGCTGCTCTGCAGAGGCCTCGGCGGTGGCCGAGGTGGTCGTGATGGTGGCCGTGCCGTTGCCGGTACGAATGATGCGGCCGTGCTGGGGCGCATGGTTGGGGCCAGCACGATAGAGGATGTGGGCTCCTGCACAGCATGAGGGGATGGCCAATGGAAGCAGCACGGGCAGCACACGTTTGGCGTCGGGCCTGGTCCAGAGGTGGCGTATGCTTCGGGTGCGGTTGAGAGCATGAGGGCCCGCCGTGGCGTCCGAGTGCCTGTGCCGGAGCGGGCAGGAGCCATTGGGCAGGTGCCGTTTCCCATTTCATTTCACTGATTGGTCCGCAGCGAGAGGCCCCGCCTCTCGGGTCTGACGCTGGTGCTTCAGCACTGCACCATCATCACACAGGGAACAGACCCTGGAGTAGGCGGCTTAAGAGTTGGCAGGAGCTGCATCGGCCCAGGCCGGGGTGGGATGCACGCAGCATGCCGTGCCTATCAGTGCAGAGCCGCTGAGGATGTGGAGACCGTGGCATGGCACCGATCGGAAATTCACGCTCGGGAGGTGAAAATGGGCAGGACAACTTGTTTTCTTGAAGGAATTCGCACCAGCGGTGAAGTACGCTGGGAAAGCTGGTGGGCTCGGCGAGGCCTCAGGTGCCGGCGGGGGGGTCGGAAGGTCTGGAAATGACCCAGAATCGGGCATCATCGCGCCTGGGGGTGGCATCTGGGGGCGTGGGGCGGCTGCTCGCGCTGCGGCGGCGGCTTCCTCCTTTGCGAGCTGCTGGTCGAGAGCTGCGTCGCTGGAATCATTGTCTGGTTGCGTGTCCGCGCCTGGGAGCGCTGGGGGGGCGGGCACCGGCTCCCCGGCTTTCAGGGACTTGCTGATTTGGTAGCACCGCACATTGCAGTACTTCAGCAGCTCGGCCTCCTTCTGAGGCAGCTCGTCATCGGAGATGATCTCGAAGGCTTGGAGGAACGTGCGGGCAGACATGTACTTGTTTAGAAGCTTGGCATCCCGGGCGCCCATCTGGTCAGTCCTGTCAGCGATGGCGAAGACTTTCAGAGCGAAAGAGCGAAGTTCGTCCTCGTCCTTGGCTTTTTCTGCTGGATCTTTGTGCCCGGCGAGGCCTAGCCGGGCCTTGTCTGCTTCGAGCTTGGTCATCATCGCAACCAAGACCGCCTCGATGTCTGGGTGCAAGGGCTTCAATGCCAACCCCTTCAACATCCCAGCGAAGCGAGTGTAGTACGCTGCTATCGGAGCGACACTCTCACACTGACTCGCTCGCTGCATGGCAGGAACGAAGTTGGGGTGCAAGATGACACACAAAGTGCTGATTGCCTTGCCCACAGGACATTCAACCTTCCAAGAACGAGCCTTCCGGTTCTTTCAGCCAAAATATATACATGCAGCAACACTCACAATGCTGCCGACGTTCGAAGTTTTTGCTGGTGCATCGGACACCTGAACTGCTTTGGTACGTACGGGCATTTGCACGTTGGCTAATGCCGATGTGCCAACGGCAATCCCTGTCCGATCAGCAGCGCATGCGACTCGAGACAAACACAAAATTGCGATGGAAAAACGTTCAGGAATTTAACAGTGGTACACACAACACCCGCACGGACTGTGACAACCGTCGGCCACGCACGGACTGTGACAACGCCCCGAGCACAAATTGGTGTACGGCGAGCCAGTGATGTTTTCTGAGTAGAGGCGCACGTCAAAGAATGGCATGATGATCTTCTTTTGTTTGGTTACGTCGGCCATGGTGAGTGGAAGGCCTGTTGTGCCCCAACTACCTGTCTACAGAACTACTTCTGAGCCAGGTAGTGCGCAGGTGCCTGCAACAAGATCAGTATGCGGTACTTGAGATAAGTTGAGAGACTGGGTGTATTCGCTGAAGCGATTAACGAGGAAGACGCTGGATTCGACAATTAGTATGGCCAATTTCCCGTCACCGGGAGTGCTGTTACAGACCAAACACTGAACAACCTTGGCCATGCCATACGTTGCTCACTCGTTCTCATTTGCGATGTCTGCGGAGGCCTTGATAGGCCGCGTCACTCGAGTGCGAGTGACTTTCGGTGGCGAAGGTGGAAGCCGGACTGAGCATCGCTATGCATCGTCAACGATGTGGCCAGAACCGAGGCACACCATGTTACATGACAGCAAGGCGCCAAAGAGCTAAGCACGATGTCAGTATATTATCATTGAGGTTGTATGTGAGGCGTCTTCTTGGTTCTTTCAGGTTCAGCCTGCCACAGCTTTCAGCATGTGCCCAAATGCTCGCCTGCGCAATACGCGTGCTCACCCCAAGAACTGACAGCGCAAGGGAGAAATACATCTCATGCATGGAATTTCATGGCTTTCGACCGCGTGTCAGCACCCAGAGCAGAGCATCTTGCTCCTGGTTGCAATGTGATAAGTCTGGCCCTACACTGGCATGCCAGCAGACCACTGCACAGGTGACCTATGCCATATACACTGCGTACAGTAATTCATGATTGTGGCGTCAGAACTGCAGTGTGCAGAGTGGCACTGCCTGAGCTTGCGCAGCATGCCATGAACTCGTGCTGGTCAAGTGCAGGTTCACAACACTGTGGCTGGGCTCAGCAGTGTGCCAGCGCACCATGACCGTGACACACACAAGTGCGGCACCGAAAACCTCAAGCGTCTGGTTGACAGGCACACACCCATGCTCACTGACACCACAGTCCCGACGTCCTGGAGACTGCAGGCTGCATACGAGCTGAACAGGTATGCCCTGCAGCAACGTGGCAACACTGTTGGCCTTGCATGTGAATGAACCCACCATCAGTCCCCCCCCTCCTACCCATCGGTTTTCCACGGACGACGCTAGCAGCTGCACTAGCACATGCACTATCGAGCTCAACGGCCCGTCCGCGGCACAGTAGAACTGATCCTTGTGTCAGGGACTGCCAGGTGGGGCACTAGTCAGCCCATAAACTTCTTAATCCTGGCGGCAGCAGCCTCCCAGGCCACTCCTCATCTGCCACACACCACATTCTCAAGCCGACACTGCTGCTGCACATCACCCGAGTCCGATCATCTGCAGCTGTTGCAGGGTGTTTGGGAGCCTCTGTGGCACCTACGCCACAGCCGAGGCCCTCGCGACACGCATCGCCTCTGGGCGGGTGTTTGGCGCGCTCGCAGAGCTGCTGCTGGAGGTGCCCGCCTGTGCCTGCCTCCTCCTCGGCGTGCTGGTGCAACTAACCTTCAGCTCGGCTGCTGTCGACTGCCTCACCGGTCCGCCCCCCACATCTCGATGGCCTAGGAGATGGCTACCTCCTACACCTTTCAATCGATCTCCCCTGAAGTTGTCTGAAGTTCCCTAGCATGTGGAATGCTGCAGCCACACGTGCCTGGCATGCACCCGCGCTGCCATGTCCGCATCAACATAGACGCCCGCAGTGTGAAGTCAAGCAGTTTCGGATTCACTTAGCCATGTTGTGGTGGTACCTTGACTACTTCAAATCGATGGAGCACAAACCGTGTGTGGAATGCTGAGACTCCTGCATGGCAGTCGCTACATCCCGCCTTTCCACATGCGTAAAATTGATCACGAACCCACATCCCAAAGCGATTCATTGAGGCCAACCGCCCCGGGGCCCCGTGGCCTGGTCACATATGCCAAGTTACGTTGAGGGCTGCCCGTCATTGAGGGCTGCAGACCTCCACAGACTGCCAGCTCCCACACATCAGCTCTGCATGGCTGCGTGTACAATCATGCCTAGAGTACGTACTCTAGGCATGATTGTTATGAACCAAAGCCACTGATGGCCACTGTCTCGGCTACTGCTCTGCACCATGCATGCAACTGGAGAGTCAGACGGGCGTAGGCTGTCTTGAAGGACACGATCCTCGCACCCCTGTACATCGGCGTGCATTGTGCAATCCAGGCGGCCAGGACGGCGGCGCCCGCCTCGGCGGCGTGCTCGGCGGCTCCTTCCGCGCCCTGCGGTCCCTCCCGCCCGCCGCCGCACTGCCGCTCGTGCGCTGCATCGCCAACGTCGCGGCTGCCCCACGCGGCATCGGCTGGCTGCACGACGCGGCGGGCATCACCCTCGAGGCCACCGTCCGCCTCGCACGCAGCGTAGCAGCGCACGGGCAGCACGCAGCACAGCGCGCAGCGTGCTCGACCGCCGGCGCCGGCCGGGCTGCCGTGAGCGCTAACCCTGGCGCGCCCGCGTCCCCGCGGGCCCCGGCAGAGGTGGATGCTCCCTGCAGGAGCGTAGGGGGGCAGCAGGCAGCTGGGGCTGGCGGCGTAGATAGCGGTGCTGGGCAGGCAGGGGCCTCTGCCAGACCGCTGCCGGACCTCTGCCGGGAGGGGGGTGGCAGTGACAGCTGGGCGGTTGGGGAGCGAGCCGAGGGACGGAGGTCGGGGGAGACTGTGGCACTGCAGTTGCATGGACTGCTCTGCCAGGTGGTGTTTCTTGGCTTGCCAGGAATGTGCTGTGTGCGTGCAGGTGTCCGTGTTTATGCGGCCTCGTGATGCGCTGGGTGGATCAACCGCAATCGATCGCGTATTTGGAGTGTGGATCATGATTGCATTGGAAACGTGCTCTGGACCAGGTGGAGCTGCTGGTGTTAGGTCTGTGATGGCTGTGGCAGTGTCCACCAGGACACGTCGAGGTGGTGTCGTAACATGATTGGCACACAAGGCCGACCTTCGCCGGTTCGTCAGTCCATGGACTTGAAGGCGCTGCTGCAGCGCAAACGTGCTGCCTTGGGACGTTCAGATTTACCTCACTTTACTCTGAACAGCCTGAACGGGGAGCCCATGAACCCCAGCAGCTGAACGCGACCGGCAGTCTCAACCAATTTGGTTCACCTACAAAGCACCGCCAGAGTGCTAGCAGTCTGTCCACGACTCTGTGTGCTGACCGATTGCAAGGGATGGATGCTGTTTTTTGCAGGTGGCTCAGCTTCTCAAGGACTCGGTGTACGGGTGGAAGGCGATGGAGCAAAAGCCAGAGCTTGCAGCCCTGGTGAAGGAGCTTGTGGATCAATCTGAGAGCTTGACATGTGACCATTAAGCCTGGAAGGGCTTCCAGCCTGAGCTTCAAAAATGTCTTCTCAGCAGGAACTCTCTCAGGCATGGCTGCAATGCACCACCGGCCGCAAGTACTGACAAAGCCACTTCTTTGTGCACCACGCTGGCGCGCAGCCAGAACCTGGACTCTGTTTCCCAACCAGCAGCAAGGGCGTGCATGCAGAAGCTCCCACATCGCCGCACGGTGTGGCTGATCGACTGCTTCAGCTGCGATATGGAAAACCATCAGGATGCACTCCGTTGTCCATCACTTCACTCCCAAATGGTGTGACCAAGACTCGCTGCGAAAAAGTCACTGCCACGATTATGTGGCAGATGATATACCTTGGACATCTCGGCAGCAGCTGCTTGCAATCCCTGTGTGACCCCATACTCACCAGCTGAATTATTGGCAAGCAGTGCGAGTCGAAAAACCCACTAGGCAGCGGCCTAGGCTGGTGTACTGAATGTTGTAGTTCCCAGTGTGCTCACTTATGCAATGCTATGTTTTAGGCTGCATCTTCCCAGCCGTCTGGAGGGCCTTATGTAGGTAATCGTGGTCACCATTGCATCACTAGTACTAGGTACATGTTGGAGTAACACAGCAGTAGGGCACCGCTTTCGAGACGAAAGAATAGGCATACTCACGAAGCAAAAGATGTTTCTTGTTTCCTGACACATCAGGATCAGCAAGTATACGACCGGCATAGTGATTTCGCGAGTCTCATGAATGCCTCAGTCATGATACAATATTTAAGATGGCATATCCTGTGCACCATGCAAATCGTTGACGTGGCGTGATATGCATTGTGCTGTGTCCATTTAGACAAGTATCTCTGACCGGGTGAGTTATCAAGTTGGCTGTCCGCACAAGCACAAACCCGAGAAAATCCGGTCATCTAGCAAATTAAGTGCCAAAATCAGTCAGAAGCCATCAAACCTCAACCTACTGTATCCACCGGCTGCTACTGCATGGTCCACCATCACGATGTGCATGCGAACATATGCTGACAAACAGCTGAACATGGGCCCGTGCTCGGACAAAGCATATCAGTGAAAACGAGACACCAGGCCGCAGCAGAGCTGGGAGGCTGTGATTGCAGCAGCTGATCTGTGAGGGAGGTTACAGATCTAGAAGGAAGAGAAGCCCTTCTTGGAGGAGGCGCCCTGGGGAATGACACGCAGGACGTTGAAGCGCACAGTCTTTGACAGAGGCCGGCACTGGCCGATGACGACATTGTCGCCTTCGCGGCAGCGGAAGCAAGGGGAGATGTGTGCTGGCGTGTTGGAGTGACGCTTCTCATATCTGCACAGCAAACAGTTGCGGTCAATCTGCTGCAGATGAGCGATGTCCTGGGTACAAGCTATAAGCACAGGGACACTGCCACTTGGGAGTCGTGCAGGTGGTACAGGATGTGGAGCATCCTTGTATTGCTGATAAGGATTGGAGACTGCGCCGAGGCACAGTCATGTCTGGGTTACAGTCGACCCGAAAGCGGTTGTGGCCACAGCCGGATGTCAACTGCTGGAGCCACTCTGAAATGGAAACAACATATAATATTGAGCAGGCTGGTAAGTCTCAGACAACACTGGCCAGTGCTGAAACTGCTGTATCAGGGGTCCAATGTGTAGGGCTGAACTGTCAGTGATTGCACAAATGCGGGTGCAGACGATGCAGTTTTACTGCACATGTCCAACGACGTGATGGGAGACGTGACAAAAATCCTGCTGTGGCCACCACACCACAGCGGACACTAGATACTACATGCTATGCAAGTGACCAAGACGCTATCCTGAACGCCACTATAAACGTCAGTCCAATGATCTATGTTCATCTACTGTGAGCAAGAGGCATCAGCGCACGAGTTGTCATCTGAAATCAGGTGGTTGATCGTATGATTCATCTTCTGCCTCTGCTCACAGCATCGTGGGACTCAAGTACATTAAGGCATGAAGGGCAGATGAGCAAGAGGCATCAGCGCACGAGTTGTCATCTGAAATCAGGTGGTTGATCGTATGATTCATCTTCTGTCTCTGCTCACAGCATCATGGGACTCAAGTGCATGAAGTTACGAAGGGCGGAAGTGGACACACACCGCTGGTACTTCTTGATGTAATGGAAGTAGTTCCTCCGCACAATGATGGTTTGCCTCATCTTGGTGGACTTGACTGTCCCAGCCAAAATACGTCCACGAATTGACACATTGCCGGTGAATGGGCACTTCTTGTCGATGTACTTCCCTACAAAGTATTAGATGCATTAAAAAGGTTATCCTGTGGCTAGAATCAGGAACCCGCACACTGGTGACCCATGCCCGCTTGGGCTGCAGCGGATCCAGCCAACAGGGATCCCGAGCACATGCCACGGGCAGTAACAGGCTGAACAATACATGTGCCCGATACTAACGGTACTGGGCCCCATGATCGCCAGATCGGGGCGAAAGCTGACCTTCAATGGCCTCTTTCGGCGTGCGGAAGCCAAGGCCCACGTTCTTGTAGTATCGCAGGCCAAACTTGCCAGGAACACGCTTGACAGGCTTGCGGAACCTGCAAATAAAATAGTATTCCCTCAATCACTGTGCAGCAGACCGGAGAGGTACACGACCGCACAGCTCGTCTAGGATACATCGCTGCGCACCCCTGGTTCACGCCAAGCTGCTTTTGGTACGCCCTCTCTGTTTGCTGCAAGCAGTATCTGTGTTAAATATCGACAGAGCTCGACTGATTTTCACGCAAGGCCAACGTCGCGGGCGGTGCTGCACACCTGGTCAGCCATGGTGCCGTCTTGATCAAAGATAAGCAACGAAAGGGTCGATGTTGCTGCAGGTCTGATGATTTGTACTCTGATGAGACGCTGTGCTTAGTTCGAGTGATTCGTTTGTGCGCGCTTCACCGCGTCGGGTCGCATGACGTCACTGTTGCATTGCACCCGGACACAGCGCTCTCCATTCGGTAACTTCACGAGCCATTTGGGAGACGCTGCACGGCTCACGCTCAATGTGGCCTGCTGCAGGTCCGAGACACATTCAGGGGCATTAATTCCATCGATGCCTTGCCTGTGTCCGGTGTTTATTGCAAGACCCTGTCCGGGGCAGGCAGTGCAACACACGCCCTGCAGCAGCCTGTGTATACATGTAACATCGTTGACACAGTAGATGTGAAACCACAAGGATCTGTCTTTACTCGAGCGATTCTTCTGAAGCTCCTACCAAATGAGCATATTTCGAATTTGGTGGCGCATACGAGCTGGTAGCACAGCAGCATCTGCAATGTGCAAAGGTTCCACATTTGGCACAGCGTCTCCGTACAATGTTACACTGATAGACGCGCGTGTCTAGATATAAATATTGTTGTACAAGAGATACCACGGTGCACGCTAGCTTCCACAGGTCACAGAGCCCCACGAGCTAAGACTGCCCCCAATTCGACTTGTTCCATCCAGCAGCACTCGCTACTGCCGCCCCACCAAACCATACATATTCATAACAATGCCACGTCAGCATTCGAGTATTTTCCAGCTCCCAGCCGCAGCGTCTACTGCGCCTGTTGTTGCTCAGCCCCCCCGACAATCACCGCCGGCGCGTCAACCATCACAGAATCTCCCGCCGTCACCCCGGCAACCCCCCCCACAGCGCCCACAGGCGCCGTAGCATCCGCCGCGACCACCGGTGCCTCTGCCACCGGTGCCACCTCCGCAACGGCGCCGCCGCCGGCCGCAGCGGCTGTCGGCTCGACAGCCGCGCCAGCGGCGGCTCCGTCGCCGGGCGCTGCAGCGACGGCCTCAGCCGGCGCCGCCTCCGTGCCGGCGGCAGCGGTGGCGGCGGTGGCACTGCCGTCGGCCGCCGCAGCATACGAGAGGTGCTCATTCACAAACGCCTCGAGGTACTCCAGGTAGCCGCGGGGGATGGTGACGTGCTCCTCGACGGTTGGAGGCCGCGTCGGGTCCGGGGGCATCATGGCCGCAAGGTCCAGGCCCTCCCCGGGCTTCTGCGGCACCGCGATGCTCGCAAACTCCGGATGGCTGCGGTGGAATGCAGTGATGGAGCCCGGGGGCAACGTATCCTGCAGGAAGTGTCGCCTGTCGGCAAGCTTCACCCGCAAGTATATGCACCGACACAGCAACGGCAGCTGCCCAAACAGGGGACCGTCGCAGCGATTTTGAACGACCATGCATGCAAACAGGTGGCCACCGGTGGACCGAGACTGCTGACCCACACGCTCGGCGAGTGGTTCTCATGTGGAGCACAGCAGCACATCAGCTGGCAGCTGCTCCTGCCTGACAGCAGGGCAGCGAGGCGCAATGTGCCACACGGAATGCGCCACCGTACGTGCACTGCACCAACTGCCGGGCAACGGTGTGGAGAAAAGATAGTTGGTCCAGCCGGCGGGGTCGCACCGCCCACACAAAGCGCTGGCCGGCGCGGCCGGCGCAGACGGGGCAGATGAGGCGCTTCGGCTCCTTCTCGCGGGCGATGCCGAGGCAGGCGAGGTGGTACAGCGTGCCGCACGAGGAGCATGCCGTCATCGCGTCCGCCACCTTCTGCGGCAGCCCGCACAGGCAGTACGTCGTCGAGGCGTCCTGCAGCGTCGCGAGCAGCGCGTTGTCGCGGATCGGCAGCGCCGCGGCCTCCGCGTGCAGCGCCTTGGCCGCCGCGACGTCCTGCTTCACCTGCACCGCCACTGCGGCTAAAAAAAAAAAAACAAAAAAAAAAAACGTGGCCTGGCCAAAACGCCGTCCAGATAAGAACAGGCCGGCCTTGCGGGACGCACTGGCCCCGGCCGCGCGAGCATACATGACCGACGCAACGGTTGCAACGGGTTGAGGGCTCATGCAATGTGCGCTAAAACGGCCGTGTTGTGCTGCGACATGATAGGCATAGGCCTTAATTGCATAGACCATAGACTCCTGAAACATCATGAGGCCATGACTAGACAGCGATGACACGCCGAAGCAAGCCCCGCCAGCTTCAGCGTCATCGGACAGCACGCAGGAAGTGAACACTCGCTGCGGACGACATCGAAGCCTCTACATTTTGAAAAAAGCCGAGGAGCACAGCGCCGGGGAGTACAGTATAGCGGTGCTCATGGCGATGGCTGTGGGCGGCGGAGGGTGAGGCCGAGGCGCACCTGCTCGGGGGTGCGTGTCGAGGCGGCCTTGATGGCCGCCATGATCGCCTTGCCGCGCTCCTGCATGCGCCGCACGTCCGCGACCGCGCTGCTCGCGCGCTTGAACGCCACGCTCTCCGCCGCGCCCTGCAGCGCCGCCCCCCGCGCGAGCACCGCCTGCATGTCCGGCAGCGGCACCCCACCCTCCCGCGCGAGCGCAGCCGCCGCCTTCACCGCCCACCGCTCCACCCGCAGCCGGTGCAGGCACCGCGCGCGCTGCGCGCTCGCGTCGACCTCGAGCGCCGCCGCCTGCCGTGCGATCTCGCACCACGCGTCCGCGCCGAGCGCGCCCGGCCGCCCCGGCGGAACCGTCGTGGCCACCGCGACCGCCTCCTCCCACGCTGTGACGTCCGCAAGCGCAGCACGCAGCACGGCCTCCTCGGGCACGCGGGCCGCGCAGCCGACGAGCTCGCGGAGCGCGTCGCGCAGCTCCGCGACGGGCGGGCAGCGCGTGCGGTGGATGCGCTGCAGGTGGGGCTCCACGTGGTCGGCCGCGGGCTCACAGGTGGCGCTGGTGCAGACGGGGCACTCCCACGTGTCGGCATTGCGCACCGCCGCCGCGGTCAGCGCGCAGCACTTGAGGTGGTACCAGCCGCCGCACGTGTCGCAGCCGACCATCTGCTGCCCTTCCTCATACTCCTGCAGTCACCCCGTGTCATAACCCCGTGCTTCAAGCAGGCACTCACGACGGCCTCGGCCTCGGCCATTGCATCGACACAGCCATCAAACACTAGTCCCTGTTGTCCAAGCTATCATCCTCGATGGAGACTTGGCATTGGCAGTGGCCTCAGGTACGAGCCGCCGCCGACCACTGGATCGCGGAGGCCGACCGGCGGCTCAGGCACGACACGTGCAGGGCTTCCTCCAGCTGAACCCAAGGAGGCCTCGCACAGCGGGCAGCGCAGCGTAGCGGAAAAGGTACACACCTGTTGGCAGAGGCAGTTGAGCTCGACGTTCGAGCCGCCCCCAGCCGGCGCAGCCGAGCCCGTCGCCACATGCAGCACGCGGTTCAACGCGCCACGCGCCTGCTTTGCGCTCTCCGCGACGATCGCGATGCACTTGTCCGTCTTCTGCCCGGCACCGCGCTTCGTCAACGTCCGCCGCAGTGCCGCGAGCGCCTCCGCAGGGGCCTCGAGCAACTCCCTCAGCACCTCCACGTTGGCGCACGAGAACCGCGACTGGTCTGCGGCCGCGATGTGCGCCGCGATCTCGTGGATCGTCAGCCGCTGCACCTCCGGGGGCGGCTGCGCCGCCGCGCCGGTGCCGGCGGCGGCAGCCTGGCTCGCAGCCCACGCGCGCCACGTGCCAGCCCCGGTGCAGATCTGCGCCGTCTTGGCCTCCCACGCGGCCTGCCGCGCCACAGCCGCGGTGACGGCCTCGGCGGACGGCGGCGCGGCGCGGAGGGACGGCAGCGCGGCGATGAGCTCCTGGGCGGACGTGAGCAGCACGCGGCCGCTCTCATCGATGTCCAGTGCCGGGGGCTCGTACGCTGTGCTCGCCTCCTCGTTCTCTTTGAACAGTGTCACCGGAATGGATGGGCTGCACACACACACACAGCCGGTCTGCGCATTCCCCAGCCGCTGATCTCCACAATGACCTCACAGCAATGTCGCACAGGTACCACATCGCCCGTGCAGGCGTGGTTGCTTACGGGACTGTGGATGTGCATTCCCATTGTACACCGGCGCAAGTACAACACTCTGAAAGCGCGAGGCTGCCACAGGGCAGGCGGACAGGGGGTACACGGGACGCACGGTTTCTGCCCGAGGAGCATCGCAGCCGTCGTCTCCCACACGAGCGCCTGCAGCGCAGCGTCGCGCAGCGCCACACGCATGCTCTCACTCACCTCCAGCTCCCGCGCCTCCTCCACCGCCTCGCACAAGGCCCCCAGCTTCGGCTTCGCACCGCCAGCATCCACCTGAGCAGGGGGCTCCAGCACGGCCGCGAAGTCCGCCCGCACCCGTGCCTCCCATGCCAGCGCCGCCGTGCGGGCCTTCAGCCCAGCCACCTCCGGCAGCACCACCGGCAGCGCTGCAGCGGAGGTGAGGAGAGCTTCGAGCGCTGGGCCCTGCTCCGCCGCGGCCGGCTGCGCGAGCAGCGCGGCCGCGTCTGCGCTCACCTGCCGCGCCGCGGCGAGCTGCCCCTGCACGTCTGTAAGCTGCCGCAGCGCGACCCCGAGCGCCTCGCCCGTCGCCGCGAGCGCCTCAACCACCGCAACCGCCGGCGGCAACCCCATCGGCGCCATCTTCCGCGCGCAGTCCTCCATCCACGTGTGCGCCTGCGTCTGCAGTGACAGCAGCGCTGACAGCCGCTCCGGCCGCAGCCGCAGCGCCGCAGCGTCGGTGATGCTTGACGCGACGTCGTCCAGCGTCGGCGGCGCAGCGGCCGACGCATCGCCGGCGGCCACCGCGTCTCGCCGTGCAAGAAGCGCCGATGCCGCACTGTCCCACGCCTCCGCCTCCGCAAGCGCGGCGGCCAGAGACTGCACGACCGGGGAGTCCTCCGCAACGCCCATGCGCCCCGCGTCGCCGAGGATCCCGGCCGCCGCGGACGCCGTGCCCTTGCCAGAGAGCACCTTCCCAGCCGTGTCCTCCCACTCTCGCCGCCGGATGGACTGCTTCAGCTCCTCCGCTTCGTCCATCTCCACCGGCATGCGCTCCCCGGTGTGGAGCAGCTTCCGCATCTCCTTCAGTGGCCGGCGGCCTCCCATGGCCGTGCGCGCCTGCATGATCCACTTCCGCGCGGCCGCGACTACCCCCGCATGGTGGTCTGCCTCCGCACACGCAACCGGCAGCGCGCCCGCGTCTGCCAGCAGCTCTTCGACGCGCGCGAGCGCCGTCCGCGCCGCGACGGCCGCCCGCGCACGCTCCTTCCACGCCTCCACCTGCGCCGCCGCCTCCGCCAGCACCTGCAGCTCCGGGAAGCGCAGCTTCAGCGTCGCTGCCAGCTGCTGCAGCTCCTTGAAGTCACGGTCCTGCATGCGCGGCGGCTTCGGCGGCGCCGCGGCGCCGAGCGGCGCCGGCAGCGCCGCCGCGACCACCTCCGCGACCTCCACCACCCGCTGCGGCTCAGCATTCTCCTGGTCCCCGGCACTTGCACTCGCGCCGCTGCCCGCGCCGTCCTCCACGTCCGCCATCTCCACATCCGCCGGCGCCTTGTCCGACAGCTGCGCAACCATGACGCCCTTCTCGGCACTCCCCGCCGCGGCCGTACCATCACCTTCTGCCTCCTTCTCCACGGGAGCCGGCGCGTACGGCACGAGCGACGCGCGGATCACGTCGCGCACGTTCGCCGCGCGCGCGACGGCCTCGAGAAGCCCCTTGCCGATGTCGGTGTGCATGGGGACCTTCGCGGCGCGCACGAGCAGGCCCTCGGCGGCTGCGAGCTCCATCGTGCCGTCCTCCGCGCGGGCCGCGATGACATCGTCGACCCAGGCGCGCGTCTTGCGCACGGCCTCGCAGAGGCGCGTCACCGGCTGCGACGCAATCGGCAGCACATCGCCGGAGACATACGGCGCCGCGATCTCAAGCTCCGTTGGGCCCTTGAGCAACGTCTGCAGCAGCCCTGCGGGGTGTCTGTGCATGCACCTGGCCGCCCGGCGACCTCGAACGCAGCGCACACTCTGCCACTCAACAGAGACTTCATAGCACTCATGCTCGGACCGTCCCATCGTACGGCCGGTTGTGAATGTAATCATGCCATCGTGAAAACAGGTCTGCGACGTGAGATGTCCAGGGCAGCGTGCCCTGGTCCGGTACAATCACGCTGTTGTGCATATGCCGCAACCCCGTCGCACATGCAGCAGCAGCAGAGCAACGGCATTCGGCTGGAGCGCACCTGCACATCAGCGTACCAGTCCTTCGCGGACAGCAGCTTGTTGCGGGCGTCGTTCAGCCCCTCCGGGTCCATGTCGCCCCAGTCAAACTGCTGCTGCGCGTCGAGCAGCTCGTCCACCTCCGCCGGGCGGAAGCCGCCGACGCGCTCGACGTCCAGCGCGCGCTGCCGCCACGCCTCCGCGGCGTCCCCAATCGCCGCGCGGACCAGCTCCGGGTCGGCCATGTGCCGCGTTTCGTACACGCCCGCCGCACTCCCATCCTCCGATCCACCCGGCGGGGCCTGCTCCCCTGCCGCCTCGGGCTTGATCGCGAGCGGGAGCATGTCTGCGTCGACGTGCGCCGGGGTCTGCATCGGGCTGCCCGCGAGCGCGGCCTCCATCGCTGCGAGCGTCTCTGCCGCCTCGTCCGCGGCAGCGTCATCCGCCGCCGCCTTCTCAGCCGCCGCTGCCAGGGGGGCCTGGAGCGAGGCCGCGGCCTGCGGTGGCTCTGCCGCGGCGGCCGGCTCTGTGCCACACACGCGGGCCACGCAGCGCGACACCAGTGCCTTGATGACGTCTGGAATGGGCTCGCTGCCTGCGCGCGCGGCCAGCGGGGGCTGCACCAGCGTGCTGTCCGTGGCAGCAGCTGGGGGCGGCCTGGCCGATGGGGCCAGGAGATGTGTGGGGATGGCAACCGGCGGGGTGTCATCCTTCCCGATTAGAACCGGTGGCCGCCACCGCGCAGCCTCCTTGTCACCAGGCGGTGGCGTCACATGCTTGGCCACTTCTTCCACACCCTGCACTAATACATGGGCTGACACATGCAGTACTTTAATTCTAGCGGGAACGGAAGGGGCTTGATTAATGCCAGAAGTCAGCGATTCATGCGCGCTACAGCAATGCATGGCTTCGACCATCCTTCCTACCCGGTCACGCTCGCCAGATTCTCTCTCTGCCTGGGGTAGATTTCTATATCACACGACAGGGTTGACAACAGGCCGCAACAGCAGCGCAGCTGCGCACCGTGACGATGCCGCGGAGCTCGTGGATGCTGTGGCGGTAGTGCAGCGTCCAGCGCGCCGGGGGGAGATCGCAGAGAGCGTGTGCGTGGTGCGCACAGCAGTAGCGCCGCGGCGCCGCGGCCGGGCACTCCACAGCGTGCAGGTAAAGGTAGGCCTTGCACACCGCACACTCCGGATGGTCCTGCGTCAGCTCTGACAGGAAGCCGATGGCCATCGCGGCCCTCTTGAACTTGCGCACGCCCTGCAACACGCACGCCCGGGTGCTGTGGCTCTGGGGTTGGAGGGACCCAGGCGAAAGGGCAGGTGCCCCCCAAATAAATCACACACAAATCGGTCCCACGACAGGGCCCGTTCTTGTACAGCATCCTGGCCAAAACACCGCGTGCGGCTGTGCGCGGTGAAGTGTATGTCGCCCACTGTGGATGAGATAGCGAGGGGAGAGGAGGGGAGGGGAGGGCTGGGCCGCACCGCCGCCCAGAGGTTGTAGCGCAGCTGGATCTCCTCGTCGACGACGCGCGAGAGCTCCGGGCGCACCCAGTACGACGTCAGCGCGCTCTCATTGCGGCTCGTTGCGTCGAGCAGCAGCTCCTCGTGGCACAGCACGCCGGGCTTGCGGAAGGCGCGGTAGCGCAGCTGGCTCGCCGCGCCGAAGCGCAGCCAGTCCGCAGGAACGAAGTTCACGGCCTCGGCGGCGTTGACGCCGCAGTTGAAGCCTCCGTGGTACGCGTTCGGGAAGGTGATCACAAACTCGCCGGCGGCTTGCGTTACGGAGTGAACCGGGATGGAGTGCTTCATGAGGCGCCGCGGGGAGAGCATGGTGACGAGGTGGAAGAGGACGTCCGGCTGGTGCGCGCAGAGGTCCGGCTGGCAGGCCTTGAACGTCGCCTCAAAGTCCGACGCGGCGGACGACGGCACGCCGTACCTGCACCCGCCCCTCTCCGCGCTCAGCAGTAGCGGGGGCTGCGCGGCCACCACGGGCACACCGAACAGGAAAGGGCTTAGCATCAGCTGGCGATGTGACCTTCCTGCGGTGTCAGCGTTGGCTCCCGGAGGCAGCCGCGTCAAGAGCACAGCAATGAGTCACTGATCGGTGAATCAGTGGGTGGGAGAACTGGGTAGAGGGATGGTGCTTACAGGTCTCAGGTCGACTCGCCAGCTGCAAGAATGGGAGTGCGGAGCTGCGTGCGGTAGCTGTGTGGAACGTGAAGTGTGCGCACCACTGTTTGGGAGCACCATAGTGGTTGTAGTTGATGCTGTAGAACATGTGGTCCTCGACATGCCAGCAGAAGGCGCTGAAGCACATGCCGATGTACAGCCAGGGCACGATCACGCCCTGAATCGCCTCGTTGACGTGGTTGAGCAGACTCTCGTGCTCCCCGGTGAGCTTCGGGAAGTTGTTGACGTTCCATTTGTGGGTGGCGTAGGGGTTGTCGCTCTCACCGGCTCGAGGGAAGCCGCTGCCGACAGTACCGGTGTTGAGGTCAGCTCCGTAGTAAACTTCAACGGGCTCCTCTCCGCGCTCGACGATATTCCAGAACTCCGTCTCGAGCTCTGCCGGTGATGGTGGAGAGCCCTGCGATAATCGGGACGTATGCGCCATGCACGACACCAAATGCGTGCCATGTTGGCCTGGTAAGCAAAGACGTCGAAAGATACGCCCACAGCGCACAGCGATGAAAAAATACATCCTATAATTTCCAAGATTATACGGCGAGCTCTAAGCTGATTGAGTACATATGGCTGTTCTTGACGTGAACGCATGGCGTGGCACCCGATGAACAAGAGATACGGTCTCGATGAGCATCGTCGTCGACGTCAGCATTTTCATGAGTCAACAGCAGAGTCCTGAGACCGCTAACATTCGGCACTGAAGCCGGACAAGGCCTGGCGAGGGTTCACACGTTGCTGAGCAGCTCAGCACCACACAGGCACGTAGATCCTCTCGCCGCAGGAGTCAGCCAACACACAGTAGGGGACGACGCACCTTATCGATCCTGTCACCAAACCATCCTTTCATAAAAGAGTCATTCCACTCCCGGATCTCCTTGAACGTCATCTGACAGCCGGACTTGAAGAAAAGGTTATCACTGTCCCTTTGGATGCAGTGAGGACAGATCCACTCTCCATCTGGCACGTCATCCAGCGGAGGAGAGAGACAAAACAGATGAAATCCTTTGTCACAACGGTCGCATAAAATGATCTTGTCCTCGCAGTGGCCAGCTGAGCATATCTCACACAAGAGGGTGTCAATGTTGGCTGGAATACGAGTACCATCAAGCGCCTCAACAGCCGGCTGCTTCTTGACTTTGCTTGATTTACGCTTCTGCAATATCATCATCTGGCTTTAAGCAATTGAGACAGGAAGCCGGAATGATTGACAGGCAAGCTGACAAACCTTAGATGACAGGCTCTTTCTCTCTGGAGCTTTCCGCTTTTTGGTTGGTTCTGGCTTGGGCTCTGGTGTTGGTTCCGGAAGGGGTTGGTTGCCGCCCAGCAGCCCAAGGATAGCTGCTGCTTCCTCGACATCTGCATCTACCCCGGGGGCATCGGCGCTTTGTTTAACGTCCCCTGGAACCGGAACTTTCTCAAGAACGCTTTTGTCGCCTGCGAGCCATTTGTCGAAGCGCTCGAACTGCCTGGCGTAAAGCGTCCTGATACCATACGTCAGGTTGCTGCCACCGTTCACGACCTATATGTCAGCCCGAATAATGACATGACTCAAATCGGTTGCAGGAAGCCAGAACATAGCACTTCATGATCATTTTTTGGCTACAGTGACAGTACCGGGAACAACAGAGCAAAAGCAACACACCCCGAGCAATCGAGCCACCTCCCGCCAGGCCTTCCGGTCACAACACGCTTGATAGCCCCCTCGCTTCTCCACAAGCCTGTGAAATTTGTAAAGGTCAATCTCTCTGCTGGAAAAAGTTGGGTTCCTTTTCCGTTCTTTGCCCATTGCCTTCAAGAACTCAAGGTATGTCGTATTCCAGGCCTTGTACTCGGGAGTGGACGAGATCTTGTTCTGCAGCTCATTTACAGATTGGATACGTGTATCAAAGGAGAACTTTTCCGTATCAACCATGAAAGGTGGTTTCCAGGAGCTGGGAGGAATGATTTTGCATATGCCATACTTCTCCGCTTCAGGCCTAATAGCAGCTATGTATTCCAATGGATTCAAAAACTCTTCTTCCGAAGGCCTGAAAACTGGGGCTGGCGGTATGCCTAGGCCAGGCCCTGGCTCCTGGGCTGGGGCAGTGTCTGTCATACTGCATAACGTTGAGCAATCAGGGGATTCAGAAGCAGGTGTTGCACGTTGTGTGACCTGAAACATTCCCGTCAAATCTGTTGCAGCGTGTGGACGCGCCTTTCATGATCCAGATGCCAATGGCGAATGTGAGACAGCGCCCCAACACCACTTACCGGCCGCGTGTGTTCCTTGCTACGGTACCAGCATGAGACAGCGGGCCTGTTGTTGCCCAAATAAGATTTCACATGTCCAGGATTTAAACACTCTCCGTTTTGTGATGTTTTAGCAGTCTGATCGCTGAACTGTGAGCTTGTTCGGCGTTTTCATACCGCCGCGGCGATATGGGCCGTAAGTTTCGGCCCAGGTATGAGAAGAATTTCTTTGATCCAACTCTAGCTGTTATTGGCGGAGGCGGGACCCGTTATATCGATGCGTTTCATCGCGATGCGGCACAGCGAATACAGCTCCAGAACCTGACACAGAGGTTGCGAGAATCAGTCAACGTAGCTGCCCCTGAACGCGCCCATATTCCTAGGGATGCTGTGATCTATGGCATCGCCAACACGGAAATCTGCAAGCCCATCACAGTGGAGACGCTGACGTCGCGGATGGGAATCGCCCAGACCATCGCGCCGCACACCAGACCTCCTCGCGATAAAATGAACTATCGCAAGATGATCAGAGCCAGAAGATTTACTGAAATGCATGAGCCGTTCTTGCAAAGCCCTGATGGACCTTGGGAGCGTTGAAATACATGCTGCCGCTTTCTATTCAGCAACTCCAGGCCGTGTAAACTGCAGAAGTCGGCGATTATATTCGCCTGCCGATTGTCTTGTTCGTAATTAGATGTGGACCTAGATATACAGGTCCACGCTGTGTAGAAGTTCATGGCAGTGAAGACGATGCGCGCTGGCCGTGTCGCTCGGCTCCAGTTTCCGACCGAGGCTACAAAAGTTGTGATAGAGGCACGTGAAAGCCCATGACATAGAACACAACATGCCGCTCATGCCTGGTACTTTGATTGTAATGCTGCTCGAATTCTTGTGTGAGCACGGTATCAACGCAGCTGGTTGGCCCATTTTGGGCACCCAATGTCCTACGCTGCACTCAGACGAAGTTAGAGACATGTGCAAGTGATCGTTGCAGTCACAAACAGTGTTGTATAGCACACTTGTGACACATTCAGCATTCCAACCTGACATCGTCCATGGACTGATGCGCTTTCCCGGTGTTCTGTCTCTTGACAATGCCACAGCCACAGGCTCCCTGCACACACGAATGAACCACCACATGGAGGCGGCACCATTTAATTTCCCTCATTCACCTTCAGCCGTTCACACCAGCACAATCAGCAAGTGCTGCAATCGCATCACCTTTGTGACCGACATGTCTGCTCAATTGAGCGGACCGCAGCAGACTGACAGCAGGAGCGCTCATCACCAACATGCAATCATCCAGGTGCTCCGAAGCGTCCACATGGGGCGCGCATTTGAAGCAAGCATGGTATTGGGGCGGTGCAGTCATGCATGTGGAGTCCAACGAAGTGTAAACCTCAGCACGCCCCCAGGGATGCAAGCCCAGGATTGATTGCACCGATACCGCGGACAGTCGACTCTCGCTGATCACGATTCTCCATGGAACCCGCTTGAGCTGCTGGAGTAGTGAGTGTGTTGGCGCGCACGGCTGCTGCAT
Organism: Ulva prolifera; assembly: GCA_023078555.1. NCBI lineage: Eukaryota > Viridiplantae > Chlorophyta > Ulvophyceae > Ulvales > Ulvaceae > Ulva > Ulva prolifera. The sequence goes on from CM041197.1 coordinate 1,477,445, forward strand.
GATCGGGTCAGGCGTTGTCCACGCTTGGCCATAGTGCCAAGAAGCCGACGCCCCCACGTCTGTCACAACTTTATATACCATATACGGATGATTGGCCTGGTGCAGCACCACTGCGTCTCTTCCTCGCTGAGAACCCCACTGCCTGGCTCCTAGGGTCCAGGTGTGCTGTCCACGGCGCCACATATATGGCCTGGATATGCTCCAGCTGATAGCTGATCGGAGCAGGCGCTAGCTGTTCAGGCCAGCTAGCGCCTGCTCTATTCCATCGGAGCAGGCGCTAGCGCTGATAGCTGATCGGAGCTCCAGCTGATCCACCCGCCATATTCGGCACGCGGTCCCGATCATTTGGAGCCGTCGATGGCATCTTCAGGATACAGCTCCTTAATTCCATATGTACTCTACTGTGCTGTACATCCGCTGTGCAGCGCTGCTGATGTGGCGGAGTTGCACCCCTATGCAGGAGTAGCACATGCACGCTGGCGCGAAGCGGCCACTGCATGCTGAGCAGCAATGCTCCACAGTAGCGGCCGCCTGCGGTGTAGCTTGCTTGCGCGGTGGTCCTGTACGGTTCCTGCAGTGCCACGTGTGCCTCCGACTCTTTCGTACACGATTCGGGAGACAACGTGGGTGCAGCAGGCTACTCAGCAGTGCTCCAGCAGCATGGCAGTCACATGCATTTGTGCTCATTGCATTCTGTGATGCCCTCCACGGTTCGCAGCAGCAGTGCAACATACATTGGCCTTGGTCTGTCCTGCCTTGTCGGACTCACAATCGGCCCATGCAGAACGGACAGGAAAGATACGAACCTTCTCCTGATCAGGGCACTTGTCCTACTTACCGGACAACTTTGAGACGACATCAAGTACTCACACGGACACAAGACAATGCCCTGCGAACCTGAGGCTGCATGGACTCCCGTCGGCAGCCCGACACTGCTGCATATGCAAGCGAAGTCAAGCACGGTGTGCAGCCTCAAGACCCCCGTGGCCACGCTTGCTGCACAGGGAGCCAGACACGCGCATGCACAGGCCCGTCAGCAAAAGGCACACCTTGCGTCAGCCCGCACATTCATCACATGAATCCTTATTGTTGAATGTTACCCCCCCCCCCACACAGAAAATGTACATTCTTGCAGTGACGGCAAAGAAATACCATGTTGGCCCGGTGCTTGAATGAAAGGGATTAAAAGTTTTCCGGCTGAACCCCGAGTGCAAACAAATGCCGGCACCATCCAACATCGTGTTCAGATCTCCGATTGCCATCGTATGCCATCCCGGAAAAGCATGCCATCAGTGGCCGGACACAAGATGCATGCCTGCGGCATGAGCATGCCGAGACATACCCAGCCGCAGTTGTGGTCGCTGCTTCGGCGTGAATCAAGAATTATCCTTTCCCTGAAGCCGCTGAGTGCAAGGCGCCTTTCACGCGCCTCGCCGCTGTGTGCTGCTGCATTCGCTGCCAAGCATGCATGCTTGGGCACAAGCAACAGGTGCCTCACACAAGAACCAACGGCATGCATCACCGCCGCACCGCACATGGCATCCTGGGCACCAGGTCCAAGCGGAATCTATTGATCAGACATACATGCACAGCCCCTCATGCTCTGGAGTGTTTTTTATCTCAGAGCTGTGTCTCAGAGGCATGCGCGAACGCAAGCGAATCCACTGCAGCCGCTGCTGCTTGCCTTGACCACTGCTCCTGGGTCCCTTCGAGATGAGTTTTCGTGTGAGTCCTGTCGCTAGTTGTGAACATATGTGCTGCATTCGAATGTCGATCGATGCTGGCCAGAGAGACAACAGAACGAGCCACAACGTCTGCCTCTGCCTCTGCTGAAGTTCCAATATGTGTGGACGCATCTTGTGCTGGTGACCTTGCGGCATCTCAATGACGGGCGAAAGATCCCAGACCATGTGTTGTTACAAGGACATAGGCAGCAAGGCGGGCAGCACCGCGAAAGAAGCCAACAGACGAAGCAAACACCCAGACACCCACGCACGCGGCACCCACCATGCCCAGAAAACCCCTCACCGGCGCAACAAACGACACAGACCCGCAGACCGCCAAGCACACACCCACACACCCATATACGCACGCACAAACCCCCCGGCCCACAGCTTAGTCCATACACACCAACACAACCGCCAACACTACAACGCCCGCCGCCGTACGACAGGGCCACGCCCACCACATTGCTGCCCGAGGCCGCCCATACCGGCCGCCTGATTGCCGGGGGCCGCCCTAGCCCCTAACCCCACCCCCACCCCCCTAGCCACAGCACACCACACCAGCCCGGCACACCGCCGCGCAGCCCCGCCGGCCCATGCCGCACCGTACCCAGGACAATGCATCGCCCACGCCGTCTCCGCAGTCCCTGCACATGCCAACGAAGGCATCCCGCACGCCCATCGGACCCGGCCCAGCTGGAGTCAGAGGCCATCGGTTGGTGGCGTCAAGCGGGCGAGGCTCCTGAGGGGCACCCCACCGCTCAGGCCGGATGGCCTGTCAGCGGCGAGAGGTCATCAGACGGGACTGTGAGTCCCGCCAAAACTGCCGGGGAGCTGCGGCGCGCACCTGGCGCGCCACTGCACAGACCATGTGTGCCTGTGAAGTGCCCAAGGTGTTTCAGTTGTGGCTTGCTCGTGCAGCTGTGGACCGGGCTTAGTGCCATTGCAGTGTTGCCTGCTGCATGGGGAAAGGCCTGCATGTACGCTCTGTGCCCACAGCCCAGAATTACATGTGTAAGGGGTTGAACAAGTGGTCCGCTGCTCCACAAGCTGGGCGTTGACCGACGAGCTGTGTGCAATCGGAGGTGACTTGGCCATGTCACACTGGTGGTGGCACATTGCCGAGTGGTACATGGCTGACCTAGTCATAACACAAGAGCGGGGCTCTACGTCATGGCGGATGAAAGTGTGTACATGCAGTGTGAGGATCGGAGAGGGTTTGAAGACCTGCAGGTCTATAGATCTACATGTAGCCAACCTGTCCAGCCCACTGTCTGTGGTCAACTCTAGACTGCATTACAGTACGTCAAGCATAGATCCATCGCGATAGATGCACTGTGCGCACCACGACAGGGACGCAATCAGTATTGGCATGTAGATGCGCCGGCTGGTGTGCATGGCCATAATCTGCGATCCCGTAGCATCTGGGCGTCAGGTTACCATGGAGCTGATTAGCCGAATCCGCAAACAATCGTCTGACGATTCGCGTGCAACAACATACAATTTTACATGTCATACAATCGAGGATGTGTGATAGCATCCACAGATTACGATCAGGCCGTATCTTTTGCAGACGCCCATCGCCTCCTCCGACATGCGACCTTTTTTTATTTGTCTGCGCATTCGAGACGGCTTCCGGAATTGCGACATCGCACGTCCGACACCATATTCTCCGACAAACTGCCTTGGTCAGTATATTCTTGTACGAGTGCGACTGCAATTACGCCATATCCAGGCTGCAGCATTGGGCAACAACGCGCTCTCGGTATGTGTGCAGACTGGGTCCTTGCATGCACATGTAGGGACACTGATGTACATCAAGTTCACAAGGTAGATTGTGAACTGCATGCGGCCGCAACTGGCCATCTTGAGCGCATGCTGAGCGCGGTACTCTCGCATGCACCGACAGCTCCGACGAATATGCCAGTTCTCCACAAACAGCGCGAGGGCAACCGGCGCGCAGCGCATGCGGCAACTTTGCAGCGTGAGGTTGTTGAGCTGTAAGTGCTTCCGGACGTGATGGTTACTCAATGACGTTGGAGCTTTGTGGGGTCGCTGTTGTAGGTCACATGCCATCAATCCACCGCATCCACGAACAAGCACTACAGCCTCCAGAATCCACAGAATCTGCGCACGTCCCGGAGCAACTTTTCAATTGGTGGGTTACTCTCCAAACGCGTCATACAACGCTACTGTCTGATGCCCATCGCCAAGCGCTCATCCCTCGACAGCTCCTGTTCGTTCGCGGTGACGGTGCACCGCGGTGTCGCCCTGCTGCAGCATGCTGGGCTATCTTCAAGCATGCATACCCCAGCGCCAACCCCAGACATCGTGAGAATCGTGCGGTTGTAACATTGACCTTGCATTGACCTTGCTACCAAAGACAAGACAATTGTGGCTTCACAGCTTGGCTTCCCCTTGAAACAAAGAAATAATTCTGCTTAGGTCTGCAGGAATCACCATGGCGCACTCAATGCTACAGCAGCCCTGGCCTGGCTCTCTGAGCATGCTCCACTCATGGCTGGGCAATCTCACAGACAGGCCCAGGTCAGTCGAGGCATGTGCAGAAAACCTGCAGACAGTGCAAAGTACAGACTCAAGGTACACACGTGTACCTGGCAGTGTGTGGATTGTAAAACACAAGCCGCCTGTTCTCTGAACAGGCCATGCTGCCATACCACCACAAATGCCTTTTGAGGCTGTGCCTGGCTGCACTGTGGTTGAACAAAGCTTGGGTTTAATAAAGGAAACATCATGCGGTGTATGTATGCAGTGTTACACCCCTCTCTACCTGTTGCCACACCACCTCGCCACATTGCCATGTCGAGTTGCTGCACATCACGGGTCACGTGAGTTTGTGAGTGTGTGCACGGGGTGTCTGCATTTGGCACAATTGGCTGCATGGGTTGGTATTGAGGGCCAGCGGTGCAATAGAGTTCAGCTGTGCGTGGACAGCTATTGTGCGGCTTGCTTGCGCTGTGGTCGTTGCAGTGCTACATGCCGCTGCAGCTCTGTCCTTGTAATATGTTTACAGTGTGGTCTGAGCAAGTATATGCATGCTGTACAGCAGGTCCAGGAGAACCTGAAGTGAAGATGGGCCAGAGAGGGGGGGGGGGGGGGGGGGGGGGGGGGGGGGGATGTCATCACATAGCTGGGGGAACTGTGGCAATCCAGTGATATGGCCACTATACCACTGGACCCTTGCATGTCCAGTGGCAAGCTGGGATGAGCCGTCCCAGCAGCAGTAGCCTGGGACGTCCCAAATCTGGGGTTGCATGAGGTCAGGTGCAGGGAGTAATTTTGGGGTCACAGTGGGTGAGTGAGCTATGTCATGGTGAGAAGCTATGATGATGCCCATGAAGCCTGAGGCCAGGCGGTATCACCCTGTCATCCACTCCAACCTGCCACTCCAACAGCCACCTGTGCACAGTTGTGCATCGAAGTGAGGCAATGTCATGCTGTGGTGGTCTGACACCAACACGTAAGCAGATGGCACAAGGAGCAGAGCACAGCAAGTATGAGCAGCACTCCACAGTGACATCGCGGGACGAGAAAGTTGCCTACACAGTCATGGCTGCGGTGCGTGGGTGTGTTGATGTGTGATGCGTGATGCGTGTGGCTTGTTGCGTAGTGTGCGGTTCCCCTGGCTGCTGCTCGCGGTGCTACCTGCCTTGCTCGCTTTGTCCTTGTAAAACAGTCATGCAGCACAGTCATGTAGGTGATGTTGGCACTGGAGAGAGTGGTCTGCTTGGCCACGGATGGCTGTAGGGCCCCCAGGACCTGGAACACTGAGGCGCACAGATGGAACCTTGGGGGAAACACTGATGTAGAGCTCATTCGTTCAGCCACATGACTGGTGCACCTACGCCCATGTTGTCCGACTTGCAGCTGAAACATCGGTTGAGTGCTGCAGCTGCAAGGCTATATTCGTGAGCGTGTACTGCACGCGGATTCTACATGTTTTTAGGGACGAGATCCACAGAATTTGACGCCGTCAGGCGGTTGGCGAATATGGGCCTGCATGGCGTTGGTTGCCAGCTCACGGTGATCACGTGCACCATAAACCGCCAATCGCACGATCATGCATTGTGATCTCACATGCGAGATCGACAAAACGGACACATGATACAGTGCCATGTGACTGTTGTAGATTTACAGTACTGCGGTCTGTCGCGCGCGCGAGAGCTTGGAAGTCCCCAACGGAATCATCCTATGAATCCCAGCTTCACATACACTTGCACCATCGCTTGCGGTATGAGTTTTGCGTGACTTGGCCTTGGTACAGAAATAAGTGAAGCCAATTGCGCTTGATATATCCTGCTGAAGCTCCTCCAAATCATCATTCTGATCCATCGACCACGCACTCTTCGTCTGTACTTGCGTTCGGAAGCACCTTGTCTGGCACATTTATATTCAGGCCGCATACATCGTCGAAGGATTTGAGTCGGGCACAGGTTCAGCTCCTGGATGAGTCTGCGCGAGGCGTGGTGTTGATCGATTCCTCCACCCCTCCAGTCGCCGACAAAGAACCATCATACCGGCAGTGTTCAGATCCTGCATTTCGACTACATCTTGAAGATTCGACATGATAACCGAGCCGCTTGGCAGTTCGGCGGAGCCAGGCGATCATCGCAGCAAAGCCATCCCGGTTACGCTTGTGACGGGATTTCTTGGGGCTGGCAAAACTTCGCTTTTGAACAAAGTCGTTCAAATGTGTGAGGAAAAGAAGATAGCAGTCATCGAGAATGAGTTTGGCGTCGTCAACCTGGACGCTAAGCTAGGTACGCGCTACGTCTTGATCACGGACTGTACTGAGGAACGCTACGCGCCATGTTGTGCCATCATGATCCACACCATACATCTACGCGTATTCTCTGTGGTGCACGGGAACGCATTGAAGCTTGGATAGACGATCCCACTCATTGGTGTACCTGCTGTGGCTAGGCTGCCTCTGTAGTGCTTCGAAACCGCTTCCCCTGAGCCTAAAATTACATTTGATAATAATTTTGTCTCTTTGGTGTGCTATATTTCCCGTAAGGGGCAGTGCATGTCCCCCGACACATGCTCGCATCCGAGTGTGTCGGGGCAAACGTCGGTTTGCACCTGTGAACGATGCTCATGTTTACCCATTGCGCCAGTAGTGTTATGCATGTGTAAATTGGGGCAGTCGGGATTGCCTTGGAAGCATGTGTTGGTGGTACCGCCGATTGGTGTATGTGTGAGGTGTTTCTCCCTGGTTATGCTCACATGCTGCCGGCGACCGCGCTCGCCTCAAACATGAGCATGTCATACACAGATCATAACCTTTTCCGACTAGATTACTGCCGCTTTTCTGCCGCGCCATCTCCCAGCAGCCGCCGCAGGTGACAGGGCGAACTGTCGATGCGAGCATGTTGTAGCAAGGGCCGGGACTGCTGGTACCCTCTCGAACTCTACGTAGTGAATATCATGGTGACGGTAATGGGTTTCCTGTCGATGAGAGTGCTTCAACAGCAGTCAGGCTCTATCACCCACCACGCCACCATTGACCCACCATGCTATCAGCGCTAGTGTGGCCCATAAGCTTGAATGCGGACCGGCGCCCAAATCTATATATAACATCGCATATCGTACACATGGTGATCGTGGTGGTCGAGTGGATACTACGTCGTCGTCTGTGGACATTGTCTCTGGTCTCCTCCCGCCCAGAGCACTGCATTGTGGTGGAATGTCACCCAGGCGAGCACCGCCTTTGCCATCCACGTACTTGACGTGATTTCACCTCTTCAGGGCTGGTGTGCAGTCTCGAATCAACTACGCTCCAAGGAAGATCTCGTGACCATCTCCAATGGGTGCATCTGCTGCTCACTGAGGAAGGACATCGTGTCTGCGCTTTCCGAACTGAAGCGCCGGTCTGAAGCAGCTGGCCAACCTTACGACAACATCATCCTGGAGACCACCGGGCTGGCTGACCCCGCTCCAGTGGCCTTCACATTCTTCGCCAATCCATGGGTGAAGAGGCACTTCCAGCTAGACAGCATTGTGTATGGCCCCCTGCCCCGCACAAGAACACCCCGCATGAAGCACTGCTCTGTCCGCTACTGCTGTACATCAACACCGGCTGTGGATCCAGCCTGTAAAAGTAGGTGCCCGGGGCGCCCTGGTAGCCCATGTCCACAACTACTAGTAGTATGCTCTGCGGTGCTGATCTGCCACGCAATGGCCAGAGATCTTGTATTTTTGACCCACAGCAGGCCCCCATGCCCACAAGGACAGGTGCTGCCTGTATGCAACCCTGTGCACATCTGCGGGGGCACCCTACTGGTGCAACAGAGGTCCCTGTGCACATGCACTACACCGCCGGCGCCCCCTGACCCCATCCCCGCCCTGCAGGACCGTTGTGGACGCGCTGCACCTGCACAAGCACCTGACGCACGCCGGCACCGCCGCCGACAGCGGCGCGGTGAACGAGACCGTCAACCAGATCGCGTTTGCGGACATGGTGCTGCTCAACAAGATCGACCTCGTGAGCGGGGAGCAGCTGATGGCGGTCGAGGACGCGATCCGCGGCATCAACGCGATCGCGCGGCTCGTGCACACCCGCCTCGACGCGGACGACTGCCCGAACTGGATCACCCGGGTGCGTCCCCAGCCTCACCTCAGCAGTGGTTGCGTGTATGCTTGCTCGCGCTGTGAAACACAGGGACATCGGCAAGGTCGCCCGGCCTCCCATGGTGTCCGTGTGTATGCTGTATATGCTGTGTTAGGGCTGTCTAGCCGTGCATGTTCACCGGGGGGGCGGGGGGGGGGGGGGGGGGTGCTCGAGGACATAGTGGCTCATGCGGATGTTGTGGACCGGTGCAGCCGAGATATCTCAGTGCTCTGCGGCCTGGGTGTCTGCGCCATGCTACCTGTGCGCCACCTCGGGTTGCCCCTTTCACACGTCCACTCACATGCCAGTGTTGGGAGGTTCTGTGGTCGCATGGAGGAGCTGCATTAGAGTTGGTCCGACTCTGGTTTTTGTTTGCCTGCAAAGCCACACACCGCCCTGCCTCTGTCATGGCAACTGGCTTCCTCGCTCAGATGTGTGTCTGCATGCGTGCAGGTCCTAGACAACAACAGCTTCTCCCTCACGCGCGCCCTCGAGATCGACCCCCAGTTCCTCGACGCCGCGACCAGCTCCGAGGACGAGGGAGCGACAGCCGCCGAGGCGGCGACGCCCTCGGGCATGCGCGGCAACCCCGGCGGCGGCTCGTCCGTTGCGGGGCCTTCGTCCGCGATGCCCGGTATGAAGCGCTCCGGCGCGGAGGCGGGCGTGGGAGGGGACGACGGGTCGGGGGCCGAGGCGCATGACGCGGAGGCGGCGTTCCGGGCGGGCAAGAAGCCGCGGCGCATGACGCGCGCTCTGCACGACCTCAACTTCGTGCGCTCGATCGGGATCCTGCTTCCGGGCGCGCTGGACAATTACCTGTTCAACATGTTCATGCGGGATCTACTGCTGGTGAGCTCCTGCTGAGACCTCCTCTGCCTTGCGTCCGGTCCCTGCATGCTCCTGTACATCCTGCCTGCAGTAGCGTGGCGTGTGTGTGTGTGTTGTGGTGTAAAGCAATGCCAGCAGGTTGGGTGAAGTGCGATGTGTGTCTGTGTGGACTGTGCCGCCGGCACTTTGCAGGACATGCAAGCATTGTGTGACATGCGTGCTGTGTTCGGTGCAGGAGCGGGGGAAGGACATCTTCCGGTCGAAGGGTACGCTGTGCATCCATGGCCAGAAGCGCATGTTCAACTTCCAGGGCGTGCACGAGACGTTCCAGTTTGCGGCGAGCAAGCTGCTCACAGAGGCCGATGCGGACAACCCGCACAGCGAGATCGTGTTCATCGGGCGGGACCTCGACAAGGATGCCATCAAGCAGGTGTGCTCTGCGCCACAGCACCTTTCGGATGTATTTTTTTGACGCCTGCTGCACCGATTGCTGCACACGCCCGTCCAGGATCAGATGCAGTTCATGCGGACTGTGACTGAACGCTTCCTGTGTGGCAGGACGATGCCATGCAAGATCTCAAACACCTACGCACCGGTAGTCCCACGATACTGCATGCTTCTGTTGCATGTGCATACGAGACACTCGAGGCTGGAGTAAGCGCTCGCACGATCCACGCTGCTGCTCCTTGCATGTATGCATGTGGTGCATGCATATCAGCGCCCCAGTCCTTCATACGTGGAGCTGTGAACAGTTGCACCTCTGCTCTGCAGGGCCTCCTCTCGTGCATGTGGCGGCCGCTCCCCCCGGGCTGGGAGGAGTTCCACGACAAGAAGACACACCGGTCATACTATGTAAATAAGACCAACGGGCTGAAGACGTGGACGCGGCCTGTGGATATTGACTCATCCGAGGTCAACGACGCCGCTGGCGTGTTGGAGGGGGTGGAGGCCGGGGCGTGTGAGGACTCTCCTGAGGCTGCGCGGGTGAGCCGGAGACACAGCGCTGCAACTTCGGCGGCAGTGACTGTTCCGGACGCCGTCGCTGTCACCGAGAATCGTGCCCCGGTTCCTGATGGTGCAGACGCGGCGAGGAGGAAGTGAGGGTGGGTGGTGACGGAGCTGCGGCAGTTGCGCTGTCGGCGCGATGCTGTGTCTGTGGTGATGTTTGATGGCGGGTCAAGCTGCTCCTGGTGTCTGGTGTGCCTGTGTTGTGATTGCGGCTGCAAGCCCTGCCTGACATGTGACGCGCCCAGCGATTGGGCCCTGCGCATCATCGCTTTTTCAAGGTCAGCCACTGGGCCATGCAGCCACGTTTCCATAGGGTGCCGTGTTGTTGACTCGGTTCCTTGCAGGCAAAATGCTCGCGGGTGCAGGGTCAGTGTGCGGGTGACAAATGAGCGGTTGTGTGATGAGAGTAGAGGCACAGTGTCGAGAGTGCTGGCACACGTTCGAACGCCGCCGGAGAGGCCATCGGTTCTGTGCAAAACCAAGTCCATGGTTTTGTCAGGCTGACGGGTTGGCGAAACCTCGTGAGGAGGATCACCGCTGTGTGGTATGTGGTCATCAGAAGTTGATTTATGCTTCAAACGCTGGCTTTGCTGTCTACGGGATAATGTATCTGTATTGTACAACGGAATATCGATGTAATGGATGATGGCCTGGTAAATGGAATATAGAAGCAAGCATCTCAGCTGCACATGTGCTGGGTGGGAATTACCAGGATGTCGATCTGGGGGACTGTACGGCCATGGGGAAGAAGGTAGTATGACAGATCGTAGTTGATCCTGTAAAGCAGCATTACCGATTGGGTGGCATCTGGTTGTAGGACAATTGTGCTACAGGTTGTGTCATGGTCGTGCATTCATGCAACTCGATACTGATATCATGGACAGTCGGCAGTGTTTCAGATGGACATTGTGTGACAACCTGGTACATTTAGGTCTTATACCATGCATGGCCTTGGCTTGGAAACGGCCTTTCCTTGGACGTGTGCACCCCAGAAGCAATGCTGGCAGGAACCACACGTGATGCTGCCTGCCTGGCACACCATGTCATGCCAGAAGGATGTTCGGAAGAGTGTGAGATAGCGCAATGTCAGCCTCCCCAGTATGATCGCCATGACATGGGTCTCAAGGCCAAGCTGACAAGATTACTCTGTGTTTGACCCTTTACACCCGAAACTGTTTGCTCAGGCCGAGCTGATTATCTGTCCTGCTGAAAGTGTGAATGTTGTCCCTGTTCATCTCTGTGCGTGTCACACTGAACTCGGATTGGATGCACCAGAATACAGACACACAGTAGCTTACATTTGGAGCTGCTGAGGCGGGTCGCATGTTCCTCACTTGTGCTGTCGGTGTAGCAGTATGGCTACGCCACATTGGACGGGAAGCTGGTGCGTGCATGTGGTACTGAACAGTTGAAAGTGTGATGCTCAACGCATGCCAAACCTTCGTCGGGTCCTCTTGTTGGCAGCAGCGTCAGGGGTCTCTTGAGAGTTGTTACCAGGCCCAGTGGCTGCTGTGGAAGCAGGAATGGCAGGGATCTGCCATTGTCCATTTGGGACGGCGGGGGTTGCGCCTGTGGATCTTTCACCCTGTACAGGCACTATCCTGTGACTCGTGGGCTGACGAAACAAATATTATCAATCCACAGTCAGACGAAGCTTACGATTTTGGCAAAGCATCGAACTCGAATCGATTGTTGCAATGAGCCGGGAAACAGGTGTCGCAAACAAGCCTCACACACACACAGGGATGCAGAAAGTGATCACCACGCTGCTGGCTACGACTCCCAGAAACTAACAAAAAACAAAAGATGCTCAGATCGTTGCAAGGTATATCACATTACCTGTTGCTGATTTGTCTGGAACTGCTGTACTGCAGCGATGAGCCCAAACATTCTCGAGCGCAGGGTCTCCTTCACCCTGAAAGTCACCAGAAGATCGAGGTTCTGTCCACCATGAAGCCACACATTGTAGAGAAATATGTGACAGTATGCAAAAAACAAACGTACCATGAAAGGTTTGATGAAATGTGATTCTGGACATATCCCTTAAAAACATCAACATGCTCGTCGATCAATGCTTGATGCTGGGTTAAAAAGGGCATCAAAAATCGGTCATAAAGGTACTCTGTGCCATTTGCACACGCCAAGAAGTACACCATTCCGATTTTGATTTCCGAGTACAACGGAAGCCTGCAATGAATGGTCAGGTTGCTGCAAATTGTCTCCGCAAGAGCAGGTAGATGTTAAAAGAGCATACCAAAAGACAAATATGTCACCCAACCGCTCCAGGGAGGTATACAGTACGATAACGATCCTGCAAAATGCATTTTGTTTGCTTCTCGACGGCTTCTTCCGAATGCCACTGTGTTTTTTCCCTTGCTCTGAGACTTGTGGGAGGTGATCTGTTGTGGGAGGTGAGCTGCTCGTCACGAGCTCAAATGATTGTTGCGTTGCGTAGGGCGCACCAGTAAATACACCACTTCCGATGGTTGCCTTTGTTGTTCTCTACGTCTTTGAAGCACTGATAAGCTGGCCAGACGAATCCCAGAATTGTCCTGCATGCATCTGGGTAGTGCATCAAGCGAGTAGCATCCGAAGCTTTGCCGCTCAGGCATTTGCTGGACTACGCTCTAGATCTGCGAAACAGCCTTTAAACGTACGTCGCTGCCCTGCATAGTAGCGCGCTGAGCATGATGGGACAGCCTAGAATTCCTTTCAACAGCGGCAAACGTAAGCTTTTGTCCAAATGTCTTGAGAGTCGCAGCAACCTCGGGCGGGACTGCACAGAATTCTTCGAGCTCTGATGCCGCAGCCCCTGCAAAGAATTTCAGCTACGAGTGAATGATGCTGTGTATTGGTGAGCTGGTTGTTGTTGTGGACCGCTTTGGCTTCATTCGCCGCTGACCAAACGCATTGGTAGTCCGCACCCCCAGCGCCATAGCGATGGGCAACACGGCGCTGCACATCTCCCGCGCCGATTGACAGCCTGTGCAGGCGCTTCACCACACTGTTTCGTGAGAAACAAGACTTCAGCGTCTTGCAGCAGTTCCATGCGCTGCTGCATTGATTACTCTGTTCCTGATCGCGATTCGTAGGCTACCAGCTGGCGTTGTTACCGAGAGAAATTGCCTCGAGGCGAATGCCTGAAATTGAGCCTTGAAGTGTCTCAGGGCGCCACGATGGCAATAACAGTGCTTCAAGAAAAGGAGTCGCAGAACATCAGGTGCGAGGCTTCATGATTAGAAGGGCCCGGTGGCGTGCTTTGTCCTCGACGTGGAGTACGCTGTGTGCAGCGTTTATGTCCGTGTCCGGCCTTTGAAGCCATCTATAAATGCCGCTGATTGGGAATTCAACGACACCAGCATCTCGCATTCTCGTAACGGGTGCAAGAAGGATTATGTGCTTGATAACGTCTTCCGCGACACCAGCAGCACGGATCAAGTCTATCAGCAGACAACGCAGCCTCTGGTCAAAACTGTTCTCGATGGCTTCAGCTGCACAGTGTTTGCCTATGGGCAGACCAACAGCGGCAAGACATTCACCATGCGTGGTACAAGCTCAGAGGACGGCATCGTTGGCCGAGCCGTTACCGACCTCTTCGAGAAGTTGAGGCAGCATCAAGACAGGCAATTCTGCCTGCGAGCGTCGTATATGGAGGTGAGATCTGTGCTCTTTGCGAGATTGCATGCCTGCTGCTGGCTTGTGTTGTACATCTCCTGCTCCACCTTCTCCGAGTCTGCAGATCTACAATGAAGAGGTCAACGATTTGCTCAATGAAGAAAAGCAGAACCTTAGCATCAAAATGGATCAAGATAATGGTATCATGGTTGCGGGATTGTCAGAAGTGCTTGTGTACTCCAAGCAAGATGTTATGCGCCTGCTTGCAGCCGGTGATTCCAAACGACACATTGGTGAAACCAAGATGAATGACAAGAGCAGCAGATCGCACTCTATTTTCAAGATGGTGCGCTTCGACCATCTGAGATAGCCTTTTTACAGTGGTAGCTGCTGCAGAGGTCTCTGATGCTTACAAATGCGATGTAGGTCGTGGAGAGCACACCAATGGAATGTGAAGGAAATGAGGAAAACTGCAACGCCATTGACTCTGCCAATTTTGCAGTCAAGATTGGCGTGCTGAATCTGGTGGATCTCGCAGGCTCAGAACGAGTGACAAAAACCGGTGCTGAGGGGTCCCGACTGAAGGAAGGGGCAAATATAAATAAGAGTCTCCTGACGCTGGGCCAAGTCATCAAGAATCTCTCTGAGGGAGCTTCACAAGCAGGCATGCATGCTCCGGGCTGTGCTATGACTTGTTTGAGCAGATCGTCAGCCTGGTTGCGAGCAATTCCACAGATTTTCATTCACGCAACCATTTCAAGTCCGCGCACTGCAGATTGAATCTCGCAGCCAGAAAATCATAATCATGTATGCATCTAGCATTCAAGTTGCTGGCCGCTTCCCCCGACGAATGCACATCACATGTTCCACCTACATGTTCTCCCACACACATGCAAGAAGATACTGTCCTGGTTACGTCTGTCTTTGAAAGTTCCTGTGCACCGACTTTGCACAGGGACGTTGCATATTTCCTGATGAGCAGGAACTATGCGTACAAGTGCTTGTGCACCACATCTGTACTCTGTGTTGATATGAAGAGTGTCGCAAAAAGGTGCCTCAAAGTGGCATATACATTCCTTAGGCAACAGTCGTGATTTACAGGGCGGCACATACCGTACCGAGACTCCAAGCTGACACGAATTCTGCAGCCATCCCTTGGAGGGAATGCCAAAACGGTCATCATCTGTATGATGACGCCCGAGGCCGCACATGTTGATGAGGGCCACAACACCCTTGAATTTGCAACACGTGCAAAGAAGGTCATCAACGAAGTGGCTGCTGTTGAGACGATGACATCTGCAGCGCTGCTGAAGCGACAGGCCAACGAAATTGAGAAGCTGAAGTCTCAGTTGTGCCAGGATGGGTACGCCCTATGTCCTTTCCGCACAAACAGGTCATTGTCCAATGTTACCTGGCATCACGACCCATCCTTTGATGGCCATTCATTGCATGCAAGCTGTGCTTGCTAGGTTTGGTTTTCAGCTGGGTCGCTTTTGCAGGAGTGAGAATGTGGCTAAAGAGATACAAGAGCTGCAGCAGAAGCTGCTGGACATGGAGAAAGCCATGGAGATCCAGGCTGCCAGCATTGACATTGTGACAAAGGAGGTACGTGCTTTTGCTGTGAGAAACTTTCAATCAAGAGAGTAGATCACTTCAGATGTTGATTCAATGATGTCGATTGTGCATTGCCATGATGGATGTGAGAGCATGTCACGAGAGGGTATGCTGGAGTCAGCGGACTACACTTGATACTATGTAATGAGGATGTGCAGTTCACATCTGCTTTGGCATAATTCACACTTGGCCTGTGAGGCCAAGATGGTTCATGGGATTGGGACTCATATGTTGGGTACAAGTGAACAACATGGTGTGCAGAAAACGTTCTTTGAGAAGAGGAACATGGACTTGATGGCGGCAAACAAGAGAGCGGCCCAGAAGCGCTCACGCATGCGGCGGGAAACGATTGCGCACTTTGGGCCTGTCACAGACGATGGAGAGGATGTGGCATCTCCTTGCAGTGGAGCCACGCGAGACAGCGAGATGTCGATTGATGCAGGCTTCTCAGATGCAGATGCTGACCCGACCATGACAAACGGGGCACAGCCATCAGTCCTACCAGCCATCGGTGAAGACCAAGAAGCGCCTGAGACAACAGGGACCCTCGTGGACGATGACCAGGATGGCTCTTCAAAGAAGAGATGCAGCCGTGGTGTGTCTCCTGCTGATGCAGATGGCCTCCTGTCGCACCACAGTCATACATGCATGAATGCACACGTGCTTCTTGGCTGACGTGCGTGTTCTTTTTCAAATGACGCATGCTGCCTGGCACAGGCTCCTGTGGACCTTCTGCTTCCGCCAGTGCTGGTCCACGCCTTTATCGCGCCTCTGCCGGCGGTTCCACCGGCCAGCGGCAGCGATCTCAAGTCACAACGGAGCCGTTTGCTGAAGAGCTTCGCGGCTGTGTGCGGGACCTGAAGGCTCAGCTGGCCGAGCGGGACTCTGCACTGACCGCCGCAGGCGAGGAGCTGGCTGCGGTCCGTGCACAAGTTGAAAAACTTGACAACGAGAAAGAGACTACTCAAGGGGTATGCAGCCACCGGCATCCTGTTCCGTTCCGACAAACAAGTAATTGCGATGTACGGGAAAATATGCGTGAAGCACACTCTTGCTGATGATCTTGATATGTATTGACTTGAGACAGTAGCGTCGGAGGTGCTCAGCAGTCGCAAGCAGCCCTGATTTAGTCAACGTTATCGGAATCACGCGGCATTGCCGTGCACCACGCAAAATAAACTCCCAAGCAATGTGAGGTCTGGATCTGTTGCCTTGGCCTCTCGCAGTGACGATCGGGCCGTCGTGCAGGAGCTGACGAAGGTCCAGTTTGCGCTCCAGCGCGCGCAGTACGAGCGCCGCAGCCTACAGGCGACGGAAGCGCAGGCCGCCGCAGAGAACGACGCCGTCCGCCAGCAGAGGGACGAGGCCCTTGCACACGCGGCGAAGCTGCAGGAGAGCCTGCAGCAGTATAGCTCCAACCTGGCGGCGGTGATGGAGGAGCGGGACGCTGACGCGCAGGCCGCCGCGTCCCGGCTGCGCGAGGCGGAAGACGCCCGTCTGGCCGCAGAGCGGGCGGTTGAAAAGGCTGAGGTGGACATCAAGCTGCACCAGGAGCGGGACCGCAAGCGGCTGGAGGAGCTGGAGGAGCTCGCAGCGGAAGCCGCGAAGGAGCGGGAGGAGCGGGAGGTGGCGCTGCGAGACGCCGCGCAGGCCGGGGAGGGCTCGGCTCGGGTCGCGCAGGAGCTGCAGGATGCGAAGGAAGAGATTGAGCGGCTGAAGAGCCACGTCAGTGACCTGGAGAGCCGGAAGCGGCCGCCGCTATACCAGCGGAAACAGGAGGAGGAGCTCAAGGTGTGCCGCCGCCTGTAGACATGTGGTGTGTATGTGCGTGCAGATCTTTTGTTTGTTTGTTTTTTTTCTTGCTCAGGTGCTGTCTCTTACACATTGACTGTATGGTGGATAGATACAGTGTTCTGTCAGGCCTGATGGCCTGAGAGGACTGAGCACGTGGATTGGACGGCACCAGCCTGCTTCTTGGTCTGCCATTGCCAATCCTGTGGTGTATGGTGCCTGCAGCATGTGCTGTGCCAGCGTGAGACGGTCGTGCAGTCTGTTCTGATTCATCTTCTGAAGCTTCCACGTGTCGTAGCGTGTGTGCCAACAGCATTCCATTGCCCTGAACACTCCGCAAGCAAGAGGGGCTGGTAGAGGTAGGTGTGGAATGATATATCCCATGATATATACAACACATCATCTATCCCTTGCGCATCACTCCGTGCCAAGGATCAGCGGTACAGTGGCGTTGCAATAGATTTTTCCACGGCACGGCGTGCCCAATGGTGACTCACCATGATGGCAGCGATACGAACATGTAGGCGGCTTCAGAACATGCAGCTGAGAGTGAGGCTCGCATGAATGCGGCCGAAGCAGCGCTGAAAGCCACACAGGAGGAGCTTGCCGGCGCCACCAAGGACCTTGCAGTCCTGCGTGCAGAGTCCGAACGGGCACTAGCACGGCATTCTGAACAGCTAGAGGAGTGGCGCGTCAAACATGAATACGACCTCAATGAAGCCAAAGCCTCCGCAGCAAAGGTGTGCTCTGATGCACCGTGACCATCTCCTGTCGCCAGATGTTTGTGTACAGAATGTCACATCGCCGTGACTACGATGACATGTGTAACCCCTGCACACCATACATGTGGGTATGTGTATCAGCAGCCTGACATCGACAGCTTCCGCAGTCAGCACGGGTCAAACAAAGGACTGCACATACTGCTTGATATGCCTTGGCACACGACCTCGGTGCTTTGGCCCACATGTGGGACTCCGCAATGCACTTGCACAGCAGATTGTGCCAACCAGGTGTGCTGCGTTCGCACATTGGGAACATAAAGGATCACACCTTGTAGTCTCCATGTGCTGTAGTTCCCATAATGTGCAATGCGATGTATCTTTACGCCTGCTTCGACCTCGTCGAGTCATGCAATTCCTCCGTTATGTAGCATGAACTCCCTCCCCTGCTGCATGGAACCTGTGTGCTGCACGAGGAGTTGTGCGCTTCATGTGTCTACTGGTGGGCACGCAATATAAGCTCATGCATAAAACCGAGGCCAATTTCATGATATGCAGGTGGAGTCTGCGCTTCAAGAAGAAGTGGAAGCCCTGGACAAGAAGGTCCAATTTTTCGCTGACACGGTGACAGAGCTGGATGAAGCTATGAGCAGCGAAGAAGCAGCCGCTGCCGCGAAGATTGCCGATCTTGAAGCCGAGTTACAGAAGCATGTTGCAGACCTGCAAGCTGAAAGAAGCACAAGCCGTGTGGCCCCAGCTGTTCACTGCACAATGATGCAGTATGCTGACCATAAACTGCATGGTCATGATGTTGCTTGAAGCAATGCCCTGCTTTCGAGATGGCATCTAACTGTTTTGTGCCAGTACGGCCTCGTCTGTAGCACTGACCAGTGAGGCAGGAACAAATCCCAAGCTCTGTTTACAATCACAGGCGAATGGGAGGAGGCACTGGAACACCAGAACCAGAAAGTAGCAAAGCTGGAAGAAGAACTGGCAGCTCATGAGCGAGACCTGGAGGCGGTAAATACAGAAATTGCGGCGGTGCGGGCTGCCGCATCTCAAGATAAAGAGGAGGTGCTTGCTACACATGCAGCGGTTTTGGCGGCGGCAGCTGCAGCCCATGAAACGTCGATGTTAGAGTTGTCGTCAGCACTCACTACAGCCAAGGTGCGGTCTACAGCGTGCTCGAGTCAAAGTCACATGAAGCTGTTGTATCCACTCATAGCCTTAGACTCCATATAGGATACGGTATGCATGCGTAAAAACTGAAACACTAGAGCAAGATCCTGCACCTTGACTTTTCGCTCAGGCAGTACAAGACAGCCATGGCGATGGGCATGCAGGAGGCCCATGCTACAGAGCTGGCGGCACTAAAGGAAGAGACTTTAAGTACGCAGCAAGCAACGGAGGAAGAGCACGCACAGGCCCTTGCAGACAAGGCTGCAGCCTTGGAATCGCTAGGCTCGCACGCCCACAAGCTGCAGGAGAAGCTGGATGAAGCTCCGGCTGCTTTCAAAGCCCTTGCAGAGCTCAAGGAGCTGCGTGTGAAGTACAAGTATGTAGCTGGCTGCACTGACTTGCTGTCATTTGCCCACATCAGTCATTGGCCATGCTCGCTAGAACCTCGCCGCGGCTTAGAAGAGCTGCTGGTGCATTGCTTAAAGCTGCATTATTACAGTGGTATGTTGGTGGCAGTCCAATGGTAGAGCGGTCGTATCACTGGGTCGCCACAGTGTGTCAGGTTTACTCTGCTACATTTGCATGTGTCCTGAAGTCAACGCTGACGATGCGAATACTTGGGGAAAGCAGCATTTGCGTGAACTGCAGGCAAGATGTGGCGTCGCTGAATTCGCAGTTGAAAGTCGCAACAATGAGCAGCAAAGGTGGAGACAAGGCGAAGCAGTTGCTGCAGCGCGAGTTTGAAAAGCTGCAGAAAAAGCAATCTGAAACTGACGCCAAGCTTCGAGCTGCTGCTGTTGAGAAGCAACAGGTGTGGTTCATATTGAAGTCGATCAGACAGTCCGCGACACCAAGCACTGTGATTTGCTGGTGGCGTGGAGAGCATTACAGTATCATGCAATGTCCGTGGTACTGTATCAGTGATTGTGTCTGCCCGACTCCAGAACCGCTGTCGTATATGTCAGTCTCACTGTAAACACCCTGTGTCTGGATGTCAGCAGTCTTTTCGGTGCCGGTGTGTATTTGTGTGTCATATCATCAACCGTGCCCAGGATTGCATGGCGTGAGCACATTGCTGCGGTGTAGCTCGCGTCAGATAAAGCTACCATGGAAAGGAAGATCAAGCAACTAGAGATGCAAGTGGCTAAGGCCTCAAAGGATGTCGACAAGAAAGAACAAGCTGCCTTGAAAAAGCTAGAGGCTTCTCAGGAGGTGTGAGATCAACCTTGTTGCCTTGCCCCTGGTCTTCGTGTCCATCTGCACCGTGCACAAGTCAAGAGAGCTTCCTGGTCCTCGCAGATGCTTGACCTGCCCATGATTGCAAATTTTGGCCTGAACGGCTCGTGCACAGGATTGCTTTTCACATCTCAATCGCTTGCGCATCAGTGACACACATTGTGGCCAGAGTGGGCCCCGGCATGCTTGGACAGCAGGCTGCTGAGCTCCAAGATCCAGTTCGCACAGCATGGTGCACATTGAGGCGCGTACATGCCAGATCGGTGCAGCTAGTGCTGCTGACATGTTTGTTGCCGGTTGGTGTTCTGCCTGTATTGCTGTTCCCATGGACGCGTCAATAACCCCGCCATGATCACTGTGGCCCTTGAGATGGTGACCTGTGATGTAACCATGTCGGAGGTGGTGTGCAGGTTCTCGCCAAAGCTAGGGAGGACCTGGGCAAGGTCGAGGCGAAGTACGCCAAGGCGCGGGACGAGAACGTGAAGGGCACCGCGGTGGCAGGCATGCTCGAGAGCCGTGTTGCGACGCTCGAGGAGCAGGGTGAGGAAAGCCAGCGGCTGCTGAAGGAGCGGGAGCGGCAGCTGCAGACCGCGCGGGAGGAGACCACGGCCATCGTGGCGGATCACGACAAGCAGCGGTGCGTGCCTGCTTGGGCCGCCGGCACAAAATTTGCAGTGACTTGACTTGCGCCGTCGTTGACGTGCCAACGGTGGAAACGGCACAGGCCTGAACACCGACTTCTGGCAGCACGGGGATGCACAGCTGGTGCACAGGCTCGCCCTCATCCTGCTGCGCGATTGTGAGGTCGGATGGGTGCCATGTTTGCGCATGCGCACTTGGCTGCCAAGGCTGTCAGGCTCTACCAGATAGTGGTTCTGTGTCACCCTGCAGTGGGTGTAGGCCCTGCTGCCGCAGCACTGGTATGCACTCACAGCAGCATCTTAGTGCACAAGGATACTTTTTCGGGCGTATGGAGTTGACGTGTGTACGTTCGTCAGCTGTGTGCATGTCCAAGGCCATGAGGCTGGCACTGCTAGATTCGCTGCGGAGACGCGGCGATGTCCGGCACACCGTCGGCGTGGTGCGTAGAGAGTGCAGCAGCATCGCATATACGCATATATGCATGCGTGCACGTCTGACGGATACGGGCTGGGCATCACTGCACACGGCCGGGCGCCGCTGTCTCGTGAACCTCACATACTCGAACAGTTTCAGTGTTGACATGCACGTTGACACACGCCTGCAGGAAGAAATGGGAGGAGGCCGCGGCGAAGAGCATGGCGGAGGTGGCCCGGCTCACCGCAGGGGTCTCTGCTGCCGAGGCGCGCGCCGGCGAGCTGACCGCGCAGCTGGACGCATCTCGCACGTACGGTGCCGAATTGTCGACGCAGGCAGAGGACCTCGCGGTGCGGAAGCGCGAGCTGGAGCATGCGTTGCAGGCGGCCCAGGACTCTGCCAGCACAGAGGCGGCGCTGCGTGCCGAGGCTGAGGTGCGATACCATGATCCCTAGGCTCAGTGCCAGTACTGCATATGCTAGAGGAAATGTCAACCTACTAGGCATACCCTTGGCGGACCTTGATCACTCCAAAGCGCCGGGACCACATGCCGAAGGGGGAACCACTTGGAGCTTTGAGCATACGATGCGGCTTCGGCATGGATTGTGTACCGCTGGCCCGTTGCGCATCGTTGTTGCGGGCCGGCCTGTGAGGAGCTTGAGCCGTCTTGTGGGGTTTGTCAGGACAATGTGGATACGCGGCAGCTAGGTGACAGGACCACTGCTCATGCATGCATATGCGGTGCTCCAAAGCAGCTTTCCCGCACAGTCGCCGCATTGCACTCTTATCGGACATGGGTGGCACCGGGGGCATAGACATGTGCAGAAGGCGCTCAGCGAAGCGCGCACGTCGCTGGAGGACTGGCGTGCGAAGGCGGAGGCCCTGCAGCGCGCCTTAGACTCTGAGCATGATGCTGCTGTAGCGGCTGCGCGTGGGCACGCGGCCACCGCGGCTGACCTTCAAGAGCAGTTGCGGGTGCGGTTTGGGTCATCTCGTCAACACGCCTCGTGTATCAAATGTAGCTGTGCCGACGCAGCAGAGACACCAGCCTCAGCACCCACTCCCGGGGGTGCTGAGGTGGACATGCCACCCACTCCAAGCACGACCTCCTTGGCAGGGCACACTGCGACGAAGGGGCGAAACTTCCTCTCTACTGTCCAGTGATGACGTGCTTGCGGCACGGGCGATGGTGGACCGCCGCAACACAGCTCCCGCGCGTCCCTCCCTGCGCAACCCTGGGATGACCTTCAGGCCCTCCCACCTTGCCTGCGCACCGCGCTGCCACCGCCTGCTACCCAGCTACTTGACCATCAATGATGATGCTGCACCTAGTTCGAACGGCAGATGACCCATACACCTTGGTGCCGCGGTGTCCCTCATGATCCATCTGCCCATGCAGGCGAGGGCGGGCGAAGTCACAGACCTGAAGGCAGCCGCAGCAGCGATGGCTGATAGTCTCGCAGCGCGGGAGGACGAGCTGGCGACAGCGGTTGCGGAGCGGGATGCTGCACAGGACGAGGCGAAGGAGGCGCACACGCGTGCGGAGGATGCCGGTGCGGAGCTCGAGACGATCCAGGAGCGGCTGGCAGACGCGACCCAGGCGCTCGCGGAGCGCAAGGCCGAGCTACAGGCAAACGCAAAGGTGATGGCTGTGCGGGACTCTGAACTGCGCAAGCTGAGGCAGGAGCTCGCGCAGATGAAGGGCCAGGTGCGGCCTGGTGCATGCGCTGCAGTTGAGGCATAGCCATGGCGCTCGCACATTGGGTTGCAGCGGCACACGTTCAGCTGCGACATCATACTAAGGGTGCTTCTATGGGTCTGATATATTGTACATCGTTATGATTATCATGAGCGTGATGATGACGATGAATACTATGATGATTTTCGTCAGTCGCCACGGCGTGTTGCGCAGACCACTGCGATGCAAGGCTCGCACGCGGAGCAGGTGCGCGCTGCGGACGAGGCGCGCACCGTGGCGGTCGCGCAGCTGCGGGAGGCCCGAGACGAGCTGCACGCTGCGAAAAAGACGGCCGCTGACGACTCTGCCGCAGCGAAGGAGGCCGCCGCGGCGCTGCGGGATGCTCAGGCCGCGGCGGCCCGCACCGAGGCGGCTCGGGAGCACCTGTCTGCAGAGGTCACGCAGCTTGGGGACCAGGTGCGCTCCGCGCTTGCGGCGTGCTTGATACAGGTGGTTTACAGATTTATGATTGCTTTGCCATGTCCATATGGACATTGACAATGGTGTGCCGCGTGGTGATGGTGGTGCATGCGGTGGGCAGAAACGCTTGTTGTGCGATGGGGGGCACAGTTTTGTGGGCTCATGTGCGCATCTGTGCCACTGTCCCTGCTAATTGGTGGCGTACAGCGTAAATGGATTACAGTGAATGTGCTTGCCGCGGCCGCGTATCATCGACACCTGCTCAAAGCAACCAGGGGTTGTGTTGTCGGGGCATTCTCGCGCTGACAGCCCCACGGCTCCGGAGACACACGCCCGCATCGGCTGGTGTGTGCTGCATACGTGCACACATGTGTGGGTGGCTCCAGCGGCGTGCAACAACACGCCACGCGGCTGCAGGTGCAGACGCTCTCGGCGGACTTGCAGTCGCTGCGGGCGCAGCTGGCGGAGGCCCGGTCGGTGGAGGTCGGCCTGCGCAGCCGCGAGGAGCTGTCGCGCCGGGAGGTCGCGCTGGCGAATGAAGCAGTGGAGGAGCACGTCCGCACCAACGAGACCCTCCAGGTGCAGCTGCCGGGGGCCCGGTGCCACGTGTGATCTGCCGGCCTGTCACACTCAGCCGGCGTGGTCCGTGTTGGACGGTGTAGGCAATGCTGTGTGCGTGTGAATGCTGGGGGGCGAATGCGTGTGCCGTCCACAGCGGGCCTCTTCGCGCGCTGTCGCAAAAGTTTTGGCTATCAGCGATCGCTCTGGGCCACGGTGTGGCGCTGGGGCCGCACAGCGCTTTTACTTTTTACTTTTACTTTACAGCAGCCCGCGCTGCGTGGTGGCACATCCCAAGTCACAACTTAGCTGTCAACTGCGTCAGATCTCACTGCTGCCGCACCTCATGTGGCTGTGGCCGTTCAAGGTATCCACACTGACACAGACGCTGGCTGGGGGAGTGGCGCAGCAGTCCACAGGCGCGCTGTCCGTGTTGCTGGCCTCATGCCCATACGCTCGGCTGGGTTGGTGTGCAGGAGGAGCTGGGCAGAAGTGAGGCAGAGCTGAGGCGGACCAAGGCGGAGCTTGAGATGATGCAGCTCACAACCCGCCGCTCCGTGGCTGGGACATCGCTGCAGGACACGACTGCAGCAACCGCCACAGACGAGGAGGTGTGATTCTCAGCAGACTTGAATGCAATGCGGTTGCTGTTTGCGGCCCGGCGATGCGCAGATGTGCGTACACATGATGGCACGCGTTGAGTGTGGATGGTGTCGGATTGCGCTGTGCACCTGATTGCACAACAGCGCTTCAGGCCGCTGGATCATTTAGGGGTTTATTATGTTTGTGTGTGGATGGGCATGGCAGCAGTCGCCTGAACGTGCTTGTTGTAGCTACGTTGGCAGCATGCCGCTGGTGTGCAGGTCCACATGCTGCGGGTAAACGTTGCGGAGCTGAAGGCGCAGCTCGCTGAGGCGCATGAGCAGCGGGGTGCTATCGTTGCAAATCTGCAGCGGGCGGAGGCCGACGCACAGCAGCAGGCGGCGACGGCGGCGGCAATGCGTGAGGCGGCGGAGATGTACGAAGACGCCCAGGCCCGTGTACAGGAGCTGGAGGACTTTAGCGAATATACCGAGAAGGTCAGGCGCCGCTGGAGCTTGCGGACAAGTGATCACATCATATTTGTTAATCAGGTCACAGTGATGATCATGGCGTGTATTTGCGTCTTACAAATTTCACTTCACATCATTGAAGCAATTCCAAATTGTGCAGCGTTGCAGTTGTGATCCCAAAAAGAGCTAATGTGAGTGGTTAAGGGATCCCTTGTGAGTATCCGTGTGTGCGCTGGCTCATGGCTTTGACCATGTGATGATTGACAGTGACGTGGTTGTGTAGGCCATGGCAGACATGCAAGAGGCCAATTTAGCACAACGGAAAGAGCTGAAGGAGGCACAGGAGAAGGTGGAGAAGGCAAACCACGATCTGGTGCTGTGGAAGGACACGTACCTGATGCAGAAGCAATTGAGCCGCAAGCTGGAGTGCATCCAGGATCGAATGCGGCAGCTACTGAGCAAGGAGCATGGAGTTCCGGAGTCTCAGTTCACGAAGCTCGCTGACTGGCTCGCTGAGGAATATGACAGACTGTACGTGCGGCGGCAACAGAAGAAAAAGGAAAAGGCTGAGGCCGCAGCCAAGGGTCAGCCGACGTGAGCTTCCAGGCAGAGGCGCAACCTGGCACAGGTTCAGGCGCTGCAGACTCGTATGGTGTAAGGCCCAGCTTGCGTGAGAAGGGTGGTCAGGTTTCGTGTGGCGGAAGGTTGTGTTGCGGTTGCGAGAGACAGCACAACAAAAGATGTCTTTGATGTTGTGAGCTCTTGATGTTGCCCACTGTGCGAATTCATGAAACTGCAGATGGGCAGTGGTGGATGCTTGGATGATTCAATTGTGTTCTAGCTGGCACGACGTTAAGCTGCCAATGATGTTTCTGCTTGATCGTCAGGATAACTTCTGCCTGTGTATTCACTGGGGCGCTGTGATTGAAAGTTTGAACCGCTGTAATTCTGGTGCAGCTGTCAATATGTTTTTGTTCTGTCCGATCTGACCGGGGTCCAGCAGATGTGTTGATGCCAGAACTACCTGTCCAAATGACATGGTCCAGGGCCTCCTCCAACTGTCATACACCCTGAGTGGGTGGGACCCTGCCACATCGCAGATTGCGACCAGGGCTGCTGATTACAGTGCACAATTCCTGAATGGAAACTCGATTTAAAACTGAACAATCACACTGTCGACTAGTTGTGTGATTGTTTCAACTCCAGTCCTTGGGAGCTGCGTTTGCTCTGCCGCAAGATGATTACACCAATTATGTGGATTGCAGAGCTCTGCAAGAACTTGTAGGGCTCCTGACGGCTCCATGTCAGCACTTAACACTGATTGAGTCGGTGGCTGCCTTATCGCTGTGGCTATTAAAGTCTCTAATGCACATCACTGTTGTCTTGCTTCGGTTATATTTGGAAGACATGATGCAGATGGCTTGGCAGCAGCTCCTCTGTCAAGCTGGCACAGAATAGTATTGTTTTGTGCTCCCATTTGGAGATCGGAGCTGCTGCATGCTTTGTCAGGTCCGCTGTCGGCTCAATTACAGACAGGCCTGTGTAGTATGGCGAAATCATGGAAGTTGTGCGAGCAGATGCCAGCTTTGTCAGGTCCCTTTGTGCGTCGTTTGAAGGCTACTGTGAAAGGTCGTAGTTGCAGAACAGGTTCATATAATTTGACTGTGAATTGATCACGAGATTCCCAATCAAGCCCCAATCAAAACAGCTTCTGTCATCTTTCCTTTAAAACTGGTTCATTGAAATTCGGAAGCCTTAGCGACAACAGCATGCATCCCACTTGCTTCATTGCATTCATAGCAGACATCTACAGTCTTGTGTGTTTTTCAATCGGTAGCTCCTACCAGCCTTGATGGGGCGCTGACAATTCTGCCCGCCGGCATCTTGCAGCTCCATTCTATTGTGCTGCACCTATGAAATGCAGCGGCAAGCTGCAGCAGCTTCACATAGAGTATCCATCATCCCTAGAGTATACCGCAGGCTCGGCCGGTGTCACGCTGGTGGCGCCGGTCACTTGTCAGAGGACGGGATGAGCTGGTACTGCTGGTACACTTCATCGCGGACCTGGTAGAAGAGGCGGCCGAGGGTGCCCTCGACGACGATGTCATTGTGCGCGTCCTTGTCCTCCTGGCGCACGAGAACGTCCGACTCGCCGACCACCGCACACTCGCCCTCCTGCTCCACCTACAGACCCCCGCAACTGACTCCTGAAGCGATTGCTTTGTCGATGATCATGGGCAGGGAGGTTGCACGGCAGAACACCTGAGCATGATGCACACCCAAGACTCCCCATGATGACAGGAGACTAGACCCAGAATTCGAATTCGCCCGACGCAAGTAGAAACCATTGAACACATTCTCCCTGCTACAGAATGCCTGGTCAGGGAGTCCCAGGTAGCCTTTTCAGGAGGGACCACGATGATGCCATGTGCCGCCATTACACTTGCAGCTGACACGTCATCGGTGGATTACTGACAGCCTGTCCACCGGCTGTGGGGACAGGGACGGGGGGCGAAGGGGGGATAACGCACCGGCACGCCGCGCTGCTTCAGCCGCCGCGTCACCTCCGTCACAAACATGTTTCCGAGGAACACCCCGGCACTGCTGTGGCCGTCGCGGCGCTCCGGCGGCGGGTCGTCGAGCACGAGCGCCCCGGTGTGCGGGTCCTGGCTGACCACGACGCTGTCCAGCCACCCGAGGCGGTACGGCGGCCGCACGGACTGCATGCATGCGCTCTGTAGAGGACACTTGCGAGGGTCACAGCAGGTCCGCCGTTGAGGTCGGCCGCCGGGGAACGACAGGCTTTGATGTGGAATGACTGTAGTACGGGTCGGCATATGTGGTCCCGTTAACTCGGAGTTGTCAATGTCCAATAGGATACGGCTCAGCAAATTTAGATTTACTTTACTTTACGGGCTGCGAAGGTATCGCCTCGCGAGATACAACAGGAGTTGCAGCATGCATGCGGTGTTTGAGGGCGGTGGCTGCTGCCAAACGCAGATAGGGCAGCAGCTGCTACTGTCGCTTGCCGGTTTCTGTGACCATCCCAGTACAGGCGCTCTACAGTAGACAGGTGCGCAAGGGCTTCATCGAAAGAGCTTGCGGCAGCCCTGCGGGCGAGCACACACACCTTTGGTGCGTCTTCGACGCGCTGACTCAGCTCCTGCGTCATCGTCGCGACGTACGCCGCGGTGCTCGCCATCTTGACGACCTCGCACTGCGCCGGCATGTGGACGTGGCTGAAGCGGCCGCGCAGGGTCGTGTCGAGGAGCGTCTGCAGCGGCGGCGCTGCCGCGGCCGCGGGGGCGCGGTCGAGGTCGCGCGGCCGCCGCAGCACGACGAGGTTGCGGGGCGCGATGGCCTTGAGCATCGAGAGGAAGGAGCTCTGCGAGATGAGGCTGCGGAAGTCGAAGGTGCGAACCGCGGCGCGCACAACCAGGTTGCGCACCCTACACACGGTGTGTGAGGTGAAGCCGGCAGCGTAGGGTGCTCACGGGTCGCGCGTGGTGAGTGAGCCGCGCGGGCGCGGCGATGGTGTGTGCGGCTGAGCGGTTGCGGTCCTTCAGCATGCATGGCCAAGCGTACAACTGCAGCGGCAGCGGAACAACAGAGGCGTTTGCGTCACACGTTTGTGTACGTGACCGCAGCACCTGTCGTCCGCAGCATGAGTGCGCGAAATTCACAGGCACGCGTACGGTATGGCGCCAGCATGAACAACCCTAGCAGGGGTTCTATCTCGAGATATATCTTGAGATGTATGCAGTGGTGGCGGTGCTCCTGTGCTTGTTATGCGGCACCTGCGGTACTACCTGCCGGGCCCACATTTCCCGTGCACCACACCCTTGTCAAACGCACACACCCTGGGGGGGGGGGGGGGGGTGCGCACTCGCGGACGACTTTGGAGGACTGCACGTCCATCATCGGGAGGTCGACGGCGGCGTGCAGCGCGGCGGCGTCCGCCGCGGCGTCCGAGTCCGAGCCTCCGCCGTCGTCGTCGTGTGCCGCGACGCCGAACGCCGCGACGAGGTCCACCTGCGCCCCGTACTCGTCCACGGGCGGCGGCGCCTCCGCGTACGGGAACATCGGCGCAACCGCGTCCTGCACAGCACGCAGCATGCATGCCGCAGCACGAACCCACAGTGAGCACAGGGCTCCATGAAGGATACAGAATGGGCCTGCGGGCCACGCAAGAGCCGGGCTCGGCAGCGATTTTCAGTGGCAGCATGAGTCCTCAGGAGCGACTACATGGTCAATTGAGCTGCTAGCACCGGAGCTCCTTGGCCGCTGCGTTAACGCGGACACACTGGATCACCGTAGACCCGGCCGCATCGTGCCCCCCACAGCCACTACTGACAACAATGCACATCTGCCGGGGCTCATCGATGGTGTGTGGGAGCTGCACTCCGAAATCACCAGGGGCCCACACCTCGGGCACTCGGAAGCCATCGATCAACACGCCGTCAAACGCGCCCGACGCGGCGGCGGCGGGCGGCACGATGCTGCCGACGTCGCCGCCACCGCCGTCAGCGCCGGGCACGTTGACTGCGAGCGTCTGAGCCCCCCCAGCCACGCGCTGCGACACCGCCGCGGTGTGGCCGCGGCTCGCCGCCAGCAGCGCATCTGCGGCTTCATCTACTGCGTCGGCCATTGTCGCATCGGCGGCGGCCGCGTCGGCGGACGTCCCGGCGGCCTCCCGCTGTGCTGCTGCCGCCCGTTCCTCTTCCTCTGCCTGCAGCGCAGCACGCCGTGAAGTGAGGACACAGCAGAGCACAAAGCAACCCAAGGCGAGTCCTGATCTCGACGCATGAATCTCAACGTGGCACGTGAAGAAGTGAGGGTGAGCGAGGGTAGGGATGAGGGGGGCAGGGGAGGCAAGGCGAAGCACAGGAGGACACTGCGCTGGCGCGAGGGAGGTGTGGTCGCATGCATGCATAGGCTGAACACGCGGCGGCATTTCGCTGGGACAACCACGCATGCCAGCAGGCAGCGCAGGCACAGGTGCAGCTCGGGGTCCGTTGTCGTGTCCGTCCGCGGTGCAGTGAGCCGTCACAGCACACAGCACAGAGCACGGGCCACCCGCGCAGCACCGGGGTAGCGCGTATGTACGGCGGCTGTGGGCACGCATGCACGCACCAGCCGCCAACACGCAGCCAGGCCCCCCTCCGCACTTGAAACCAAACAAAACCCCCGCTGTGCGCCTTCAGCCTCAACCGATCAGCACGATCACACTCTCTGCAGATATGCATGCATGGTGCCCACACGCCCGCCGTTGTTTTCACCGCGACAAGAATCCGAAACGAAATCCACGCAGGCATGTAAGAGATAAAGAGATATGGCGCAGCGCACCTTGACCCGCAGCGCGGCCTCCTCCTCCGCCTTACGGGCGCGCAGCTCCTCGTCCGTCAGCGGCACCCGCCACGCGACCTCCACCCGCAGCTGCTGCGGCCCCCGGGCCCCCCCGGCCGCCGCGTGGTCCGCGAGCTGTGCCGCCATCGACCCCGGGGCCCCCCCGCCGAGCGGCAGCAGCAGCGTGTTGGCCGGGTCGCTCGCCCAGCCGCAGTTGACGAAGAGCTCCCGCGCAACGCCGACGGAGAGGGAGGCGAGGGGCGCGAGCACGACGAGCTGGCCGTTGTTCGGCAGCGTGTTGAGGGCCTCGACGTGGCTCGTGGCGTGGACGTGCGGCAGCTCGAACGGGTTGCCTGCGCGGCCCCGCGAGAATTGCTGCATGGGCGCTCCGGGGCGTCAGCTGCATCGGAGCACCTGGCGCGATCGCGAGCACCTGGTGCAAGATGGTGGGCACTCGTGGGGGACCGAGCATGACGCGCTGCGCTGGCGGTTGGCTCACAGCGCGGAGGACAGATGCTGTGACGCGTTGCCATAACGTGTACGCACGGGTCGCCGAGGCGCCTGTAGACACCGGAACGCAGACGCCGAGGTGTGTCCGGAGCAGCGTGCAAGGGCCGGTGCGAAAGGAAGGGATCCCCGCGGACAGCAATCAGCGCCAGGACGGATGCAACCCAGAAAGAAATCCCCACAGAGAGCACACCTTCTGCACGTTCTCCGACAGGAACTCGAGCTGCGCTCGCGCCTTTGTCACGACGCTCACCGCGGTTTTCGCGAGGAACACGATCGGGTACGACAGCCCCTTGGCGGCCCAGTGCCGCTCCAGCAGCAGCAGCAGCTCGAGGACTCGGGCGCTGGTGTCGACCGGGATGAGCACGTGCCCCGTCGGCCGCCGCAGCGCCGCGACGACCGCGGCGCAGAAGTCGGCGCCCTGCGATGCCGGCGGCTCGGCGCGGCCGATGCAGTCCGCGCCGGTGATGAGCATCGCCGGCCGGTGCAGTTCCTGCAGGCAGCGACGGGTGCGTGTGCAGGTGTGTGCGGTGTGGAACAAGTAAAGTCGAGCAACGCACATCTGGATTCACATAGCCGTGTGCTCAAGAGGACATCGGGAACTCCAAATGAACGGGATCACATATGCCGAAGAGGCCATAAGCCATCTGGAAACCACCCTCAGATGGTTTTGCAGGAAGGCAGTCCTGGTTGGCGCCAGGGCGATGGGATGGGGAGCGCCCGCACCGAGTGGATAGAGCAGCCGTGCAGGTGCGAGTCGCCCTTCAGGTTGAAGGACACGGCGTAGACAAAGTCTTGGTTCATGATGGTGATGTGCCATACAGCGCCACCAAGGGAATGGCCAGCTGCATGGGCGGTGACTTGCATTGCTGTGGACGTGTCTTCTGGAGGTGCCTGTTCGTCAGCCATGGCTGCATCCTGTGATGAGCCACCGGCAGCTGGCAGGCGCTGATCGGGCTTCTTGTCAGAGGGAGGAGAGAAGTTGAGCTGCTGGCCGAAACGAACGCCTTGGATGCTTTCAAACGCTGCATCGATGTCGTCAAACGTGAAGGCATCGAACTCTGAGACGTCTTGGCGGCTTGCAAGGAGCTCGTACAGCGCAAGGTGGCCCAGATGCTGCACGGGGAGGGAGCTATGTATGCGGTGTGTCTTCAGGCCGAGATGTGCAACAGCGTATGGAAGCGCCCCGATGTGAGCTATGTCCGCATGGCTCAAGAGAACCTGCAGGTTGTCCAGAAACGAGCTCAGAAAATTTTAGCGGCTTCTGAGTTGGCCATAGACCCTGGGATTGCAAGATCAGCGCGGGCCGGTGCGGGAAAACGCACCAGGTCGATGTGAGGCGCAACGATCGCGAGAGGTGCAATGATGCTGACATCGCACGCTTCCGTCCACCCACAATCCAGCAGAATATTGATACCATTGATACACAGCACGGAGCAGATGCATTCCGTGTCCGTGTCGTGCCCATACAGCGGGAAGAAGAGCACGTCGTTGCTGTCCCGATTCTGAAGCGCCTGCAGCATGGCTGAAGGCGGCAACATCTTCTCTTCGACATGATCGACTTCCATATTGTTGGTATGTCTCAACACCGATGGGCCATGGAAGCTACACTCGCATGCTGCGCCTGCGTGGACAGGCCATCGGCCCGAGCGGCGTTATGCACGAGTCACATGTCGATCGCACAGGAAGCAAGCAATCACGGCTATACAGGCACTTCCAGCTATGCAGGTGAGATCAGAATTCTGCAGCGTTGGTGAAGCTCGACGACTCACGGCTCAAAACGACCGGTCAGTGTGTTGGGTGAGAGAGCATGTCTGAACATGCACACAGTAACAGAGCGCAGAAATTTATGCTGGACGTACCTACATTTTAATCCTCCAAGATTCGTGGTCCTCATCTGCGGTGCATGATGCAAATGGTCATGTATTTGCCTGGTGACATTGACGTCGGGTGGCTACGGGGTACATGGGATGTTTCACCGCGCTGCAATGGTCTTGGTGCTCTCATCACACACCGCTCTCAGATTGAACAGCCTGGATTAAATATGGCATAGTTTCATATTCTAACTGCGCCAAGGTTCAATGTCAACATAAATCAGGTCATCTGCACCTCCGTGATGTGCAAGCTCTGCGCTTGAGCTTCGGATTCAAGTCTCGCCACCCAGGTAGATCACGATTTCTTTCCGTTTCAAAATGATGCTGTCATTACGTTGAAGACCTTCGAAGTGCATGTACGTCAGGCGCTGCAAGTCTGACTGTTAGTGTGGGCGCAGTTGGCGGTACACCTGCGCCCACACTAAATTCACAGAGTGATCTGCAGCG
The DNA here is from genome assembly GCA_023078555.1 of Ulva prolifera. Taxonomy (NCBI): domain Eukaryota; kingdom Viridiplantae; phylum Chlorophyta; class Ulvophyceae; order Ulvales; family Ulvaceae; genus Ulva; species Ulva prolifera. The sequence goes on from CM041197.1 coordinate 1,510,788, forward strand.
AGGGCTCCAATCACTTTCCTTCCGACTGCTCAGTTTATCACGTTATGTGCCTATATGGCTGGTCTGCTGGTGCTTTCACGTTGCTGCTGAAGCAGCATGCAGTGTTTGCGGTGTGCATGCTGAACCTCCATCACATTTCCTTGTGACAAAGGAAACAGTGGTCGAGACACCAGACAGGCAGACATCAGACAGGTAGACATCGTCGAGGTAACGAACAGACAAGACAGCCCTGCAGTAAGAAGCGCACTCCGCACACAAACCGGAGCTGATCTGCCAGCACAGACGACTCTTTGCAAGCACCACCGATGAGTGCACGAACATAACAATTGCTGAAGGGCTCGCATGCATCACACTGTGGCCTCTCCACGGGAAGCCGGGCACATGGCTCCCCATCATGGAGCGCCCTGTCTACGGCCCAGTCAATGATGCCAGAGCGCATCACAGATCGCCGCGAGTTGGCTGGCCAAGGGGCGGCCTGCTTCACACCTGTTGTGTAGGCTTAGGCGCCATTTGTATATGTACATCTGCAGGATGTTTTCTGTCGTTCACTTCTCGTCACACGCAGTGGCACAGAGAGACTTTGCGCAATAGCATCCCTGATCCCAACCCTTCCACCTGTAATGGCAGCCTTGAGCAACAAACACAGATCAGAACAGTCCATCGCAGACAACATGGTCTGTCCCAGTCTGTGTTGTGCCCTTTGTCAGTCACTGTGGCCAGTAATGAGAGCTCAACACAGACTCCCCTGCAACAGACACCCACGCCCGTGCAAGGTTATGAGCCTGACAATGCACCGGGGAACTGTGCCTCGCCCACTGCTGCCTGCTTGAGAAGATCTTGCAAACCAAGCTCCCCTCCGCCATGTCCTATGATTTATTTTATTTAATGCCCCCTCCTCTCCGAAATGGTGGGGCACTGGCCAGGCCCAGTAGTGGCGTGCGATGATCATTCAGACTTCAGGTATGTTGCAATCCGGATGTCATGTCTGGCCCTTCACCCATAGTTGCTGCACCCATGGTGGCTATTGCCAGGTCACTGCTGCCACACACAAACACAGACTCAGCAGATTAGACCTGCCATGACTCGAAGAACAGACACAGCAGGTCAGAGCCAGTCCACAGCAAAGTCTGTAGTCTGCGTCTCTCAGTCTGTATGGTGCATTTCGTAGTGGGGATCGCAGTCCGGCTGTGTTGCAGCCGGCCTTGCAGTCAGGCCCTGTACCTCGCATGCATACCTGCAGGCTGTGTTGCAGCGGACCGTGTATCGTTGCAATGCTAGCAGTGCAGCTGTACAAGTCAGCCCTGCTGTGCAAGCCAGCCCTGGAGGTGTGCTTGCAGATGCAGTGACATGAGACTGCAACGGAAGCCTCAACTGTGCATGTGTCACAAGCACCGAGCGTCCATGCACACATGCACACATGCGTTCCTGTAGTGCTACCTACCTGCCTCTCCGACTTGGGCCCTGTATCATATACGCGAGCTGGCGGGTGGGTATGCATGCCAATTGCAACGGCCAGGGACCGGAACAGTCAGCTCGCATCATCGTGACATGACTGCGTAGCCATTCGGCCGCGATTTCAATCACAGAGCTGCCCTTGCCGAGCAATGCTGTCCTTGTTTTGCAATTGTTTTGCAAAGGCCGTATACGCAGTGGCTCGCTGCTCCTGGGCGGTGCCGGCGAGTACGATCCCGGAAGTGTGTCGGGGAATTGGGAACTACTTCCGTGACAGCTGGTTGCTGGTTCACCGGTGGTTCGGCCACCCGGAAGCAGCCACACTCGTTGACACTGCACTATCTCGAGGTATATCGTTGAAACCAGTTTTCTGGGCTGTTTAAGAGCGGCGACGCCGCCTACCCTGTCCTGAAGGTCTCACAAATGCCGGCTGCACAGTCAGGCCTGGTGTCTTCCGGGCAACAGCCGCGAAGCAGCGCAGGGAGCTGTTGCCGCACGGCGCCCGCGGTGCTAGTTTGCACTACACGAACTTGACTCAACTTTCTCATCTTTGCTCAGCGCTCGTGGCTTGACGCAGGATGTGTGGCCCAGACTGGCGTGAGGATAGCATGCTCAGACAACATGACCGTATCCCGTAAGATATTTGAGATACGACCAGCTACCAGTGCTGCTTGGAGCAACCCTGGTGCCTTGCAGACCTGCGCTTGAGACAGCACAGGCGCGCTGAAGTTCCCACACGCTCATGCCGAAAATCCACCTATGGTAGATACTTCTGCGGTGTATCTATGAGATCCGCAGCGAGCGGCCAGGCGTCTGTCGCCTGCCGGGGCTTACCTCATGTACCGGTATGTCTGTGCAGAAAATTGCATTAAATCATCCTTTGACGCATGGGGAATGCCATGGCTGCAGCTGGAGCTGTATACAAGTGACTCTATTTGATGGGCGTGCAGCATACGTGACACAGCATGAACAGGCGGAGTGCGCACAAGCAGTCGTCTTCGCCGGTCATGTGCACAGAATGAAGGTAATTGTGAATACCCGGGGCAGCTCGTCTCGCAACGGTGGGACATCTGCCGACGGACCGGAGCTCTGAAAGGCCTGTCGGATGTGGCAGATCTGTGGCTTGGTGCGACAAGACCTGCTGGCGCGGTGGCCAGCATCATGATGTTCTGTGAGTCGACTAAGCATGGACGTACCGCTTTGCACGCGGATGGACGTTGACACATCGCCGTGAGCGGTCTAACCTAATCCTTTGACCACGCGTGCACGAGCTTCGGGTACCCATGCTCCCACACTTGCGAGGAGGCATTTGCGAGCCTGTGATTGGGTCCACGTTGTAGACCGGCTTTGGGCACGAGCGCACATATACCCTCGCACAGTTCTTGCATATCTCCCAAATTGACCTTTTCTGGAGTCCTTTCGGCGAAGGTGCATCTATCGATGCTCTGCATCAGGCAGTAGTCTTGAAGCGTGGCAGCAGTGGCCAAACCAGATCGCATTCACCTGCTGCCAATGCTTGCGACGGTATCAGCCGATGCTTGGTCTGGTCGTGCAAGATTTGGGCCAAGGACGATCAAGCCTTGCAGAGTGGTATGCCAGGACCACCCGGTTCATCCGCACCAAGACAATGGAGCTCACCGGAGATCGTCCGTGGTGCGAAATCTACTTGCCTTTGAAGTCTGCACCAATCGAAATTTCTGATATGGTGCCGTCGGGCATGTTCTGTCCTCCGGCACTTCAGTCTCTGATATGTGCTGGCGGCGACGAACGGTGTCTTTTGCGTAACCGTAACCACATCTTGCTGCTGCGTACCTGACAGCTCTGCGGGATGTGGTGTCCCTTGACCTCAGCCGGCCTGGGTGTGCCTGCACAAATCGCCAGCATTCTGCTGTCCTGCTTCACATGCAAACTTCGGAGGCGCTCCCACCATACAACGATCTGTAGTATTCATATCATGTCGTTCTGATGACGCGCTGTTGATCTCGTGTTACAACTGTCGTAATGCCTATAAACATCCGATACGATCCACGAGCGGTGCGCGTTGAAACGTCTGCGCATCTGTGTCATGTGACACCATTCTATAATCCGACAGATGGGCGCTGAATGTTCACATGCTACGTTGCAGGTGGCGTCAGCTCTTCTTCCTGTCCCAGGCCTCGATGCTCGGAAACTGAGTATCGCGTACATGTCGACATGCGCATCGGACGTCAAGTTCTTGCGGGAGGGACAGCCACGAAGGCACGCATCCATGAGCTTACATGACATGTTGGCTTTCAGATTTTGTGAATGCTGCCGCTGTGCGCCTATCTAAATCGTACATCCATTGGCCAGCCCATAGAGTGCCCCCGGGGCTGGCGACATCAAGTCGACCGAGGTGCATACTTTGGGGCACATAGGCAACAGCAACGCGTCTATCTTGGTTCTGTGAGGGCTGCCGCTTGTCGCCGTATTGTTCAATTTGAGGAGGCATGTGTCTCTGTGTGTGCCACAATAGTGTCCGAGCATGCTGTGCTGCTGCAGCAGTGCAGACATCGGCTCTCACCCCTCGGGCAGACGCAATCCGGGATGTGATTTCGCAATGTGCATCGTCTCGGTCATGCCAATCACGCACGTGTACAATTCCCTCTTCGAAGGCTTCTGAGTAGTCCTCGGCGCTGCTGTAATTTGGCCCAGCAGCAGATTCACTGGAGCAAGCCAAGTTTGAGGTCATTTACACCCTGAGCTAACGGCATTCCACAGCCTGTAAACTACACGCTCAGGCATCTTAACGTTCAACGGCCTGTACAGGTACACCCTCACACACAACGATCTTACGGCACAGCTGCATCTGGCTATCGGTGAAGACTTCAACACAAGCCAGATCTCTGGGTGGTGCGCAGCAGCTCTTATCTGTCCGTGCACTGCCTTCGGAAATGCACGTCGATCCCCGCCAAAGAGTCGCCCTGCGCCGCTTCTCACCGGCAGCACAAACAGGCACCCCTGCGCCATCTCGTTTTTAAGTAGCATCCTATGCTCTGCAGCTGCGCACCCATGCCCAGCATGTCCCTGCGCTCCGCTGCATGACCACGCGCAGCTCTGCCCTCAGCGCTTCTCCGCTGCATGTGTCACGCAGCGTTGCCTCGCGCATCTCTCACATGTTCACGTGTGCCATACAGCAAGCCATCACCACTACACTCATGCATGTAAGCATACACCCACCCGCACGTCATGCAGGTACTCACGGCTCGTGCGGGATGAGGTGTGCGCGGAGTGGTGCTTCTCCGGCGGCCCGGCGCTGCACCTGCACTGCCACGTCAGCGGCGCGGTGAGCTGGTTCGCGCCGGCGCGCTTCCGCAGCTACATCTTCTCGCGTGAGATGCCCCTGGTGCTCGATAGCATCGTGTTTGCGGAGCGCCACCTCTTTGCGTGCCGCCACCTCAGGCAGGCGCCAGTGTTTGTCCACTTTGAGGCCGTGGAGGTGTGCAGCGTGGACTTCCCATTATCCCCCCCCCCCCCCCCCCCCCCCCCCCCACCTGACCTCTTTTCTCCTCCCCGCAATATGTGTAGTCCATTGTCATATCTGTCACCTGGGGTACTTCGCACCGAAACTCCCCCTGCATCCCTCAGTCTGTGTATCTGGTCATCTCGTCTGCATGCGCCTGGCCCTACCCCTGCCCCCTTCCCCTCCCTGGCCGATCATCGCTATGAGCACAGTCATCTGCCCTACATCTGGCCGTTGTTGTACATGCTGTGCGTCCGTACGCTGTTCACGCATGTGGAGGCCACAGCGCACTTCAGCCCCGTCCCGGCGCCCCACTGCGTCCGCCGTTGCCAAGCAGGGGGGCTCTCCATGCGTCGCGTCCGCGTGTGACACTACACCTCCCCCCCCCCCCCCCCCCCCCCCCCCCCCTAAATCCTTACTCCATCGGTGACCGCGGGTGCCGTGCAGAGCGACCTGGCGCGGGTAGAGTACTGGGGCACACTCGGCCAGTGGATCGAGCGGGAGGACGGCCCCGCAGAGGACCACCTCGCGCGCGTCAGCCGCACCATGCGTGACGCGCAGCCCGCCATCCCCCGCTCCGCCCGCCTCGACGGCCCCCTCGAGAGCCTGCTGGAGCTCCTCACTGACGGCCTCGTGGAGCGGCCGCGGCCCGGCGGTGGAGTCAAGGCCGCGCGGTCCATTGTGAACGACGCGCAAGCCGGGACGTCTGGCGCGTGCGTGGTGTGCGGGGAGGGCGGGGAGGCGGACGGCGCGGCTGTGCAGCGTGCGCAGCGCGTGGCCGAGCCGGAGTGCGACTGTGAAGGGTGCAAGGAAGCGGAGGGGAGGGCGGACGGGCGGAAGGGGCGGAGCCGGCTTCAGGGTGCGGTGTGCGCGCAGGCGGGGTCGCCGGCTGCGGAGGCGCACCTGCGCAGCGCTCTAGCCGGTGGTGGCAGCGACAGCGCAGCGCGGGCGCTGCCGCCACAACGGCACGTTGTTGTCGCGGCAGACTCAAGCAGTGCGGGGGAGGGGTGCAGCGCTGGCTCGACTGGGAGGATGGGGCGGAACGGCAGGAGCCGGCGAAACGCCTTCAGCACGATCGACCTGGAAGACGGCAGCAGCAGCAGCACGGCGGGGCGTTCAATGCGCGGTCGGTCTCAATATGAAGGCGGCGGAGGGGACCGTGAGCGCGCGCTGCGGTCTCTGGAGCGGGCGGTCGACGCCGCGGCGGGGCCGCGCGCCGAGAGCCCGCAGCGGCGGCGCACTCAGAGCCATTACGTCGCGCCGCCGCCGCCGGCTACTTTGCCGGTAGAGGTACGCGTTGTGAAGGTCGGGCCGGCGGTGCAGGGGGCCCGGTTGAAGGTTGGGGGGCCTGTTGAGACGGGCTCGCCATCGCTCCAGGCGGAGCTGGCACGGAGGTCTCGTGCCGCGGTGGCGGAACTGAGGCAGAAGAGCCGGAGCCGCACGCCTAACGGTGGCCGGCGGCGCGTATCAGTGTAGCGCACATCGTCACTGCACTGTGCCGGCTCAGTGGCGGCCGTTTTACGAGACGTTGAGCTGGCCTATGAGCTGGTTTGATCCTCTGGCGCAGAGGGCTAGCGTTTGAGTGCGCCATGCGGTGTGGGGCTAGTTCAGAAGAGCACATGTCGGGCTGTTTCCAAAGAGCACATGTGCCTTGGTGTGCTGCCAGGCGCTGCTTGTGTGTAGTTCTGTTGATGTTATTAGATACATGTAACGAATTTTTTTTTTGGGGTAGATTGCGGTGTTACTGTGACGCCACTGCTTGCTGGTCATTGCGTGGTGGCTGCGCATGTGACCAAGATTCTTGTTTCTTCTGTGAGGTGGTGTTTAACTGTCTGAGGTTCAACGGCTGAAGGTAACACTCAGAGAAAGCTACAGCAACAAATTGCCCAACGATTTCACCAACGTTCTTCGTTGATGGGTGCAACTCCCCTGAGACAGTGCACATTTGGCCCGGGCCACTGGTGATAGCTTGCAGTCACTGTCCACTGTGTGCAACAACCATCACAAATTGCAGCTTGACATGTTTTCGGACAGTGTGTGCTGTGTTACGTGTGCGTTCTGTACAGCAGAAAGGGTCGCACATGGCTCCACCTGCAAGCAACCTGGCAAGCTTGGGAGGGGTGGATGAATGAGAAGCAGCCGCGGCAAGTTCAGTGCGCCAGGGTGGGCCCAAGCAGCGCTGGTAGCTACCTACTGCTGGTGGCAGTTCAGGTACTTCACGAGATACGGTACTATTGTCTGGGCACGCCATCCACACGACACTTTGAACTATGCAGTCTGCGACCAGCTGTGCGAGCTGCGCAACAAACACACGAAAACTGAGTCAGGCTCTCGGCTGACAAGTTGAGATCGTGGTTGCCGCGCTGCTACAGCTCCTTGCGCACTGTCGCGGCTGTTTCGCCTGGCGGTGCAGCCAGCAACTGTTCAACAGTGGTTCAAGGCCAATGCGGCAGCGTCGCGAAACCCAAACTGCCCAGTGACCGTATACCTACAGAATTAATGGAGTGAGCAAACAACTTGGCTGCTGCTACGCCATCCGGGTCGTCAATGTGATGCTGACGCGTTGACCAGCTGTCACGGAGCTTTCCGGGATCACACTTATCGCCACCAGCTGCAGCCGGAAGCAGCGAGGCGTACGGCACGTGCCAGACAACTGCAAGACAGCATTGGTCGGCACGGAAAGCTCTCTGCTCATCATTTGCTCATACTCTGCCGACTATGGAATCGTTTACTGATCATGAGCTCGCAGTAGCTTACATGTTTCTAGCTAGCAGTATGCATGGTCTGATATGCATATCAGACCATGCATGTGCATGCACAGACACTGGCCTTGGCAACACGAGGTGCTTCCAGAGCTCATCACGTAGCGTTGGCATGTACAGCTGCACTGACAGCATCGCAACGATGCTGCATGATGTCCTGCACAGACCGCCTGTGTTGTTTGGCACAGCCTTTGCTGCAGCTGCTAGCCATGGGCACCTGCATGCTCCTGCAGGTGTGCATGCATGCATGCAACACCAGGGCCGATCCCGCAAGCATCGCCAGATGCAAACTGCAAACCAAGAGATGAACACTGACAGCTCGGTATGGATCAGTCCTGCAGTGCTTTGTTTGATCTTGAAGGCATGGCCAATGCCACAGTTGCAACACGTATTCCGGGTGTCTGATTCCGAGTGAATGCCCTCACAGAACTAAAACACTACGATTGTTCATTCAACATAGACAATAGTGGACACCTTCCCCAATTTCTCTGTTTCGCAGCGAATTTTGCGCGCCCGGGGGGGGGGGGGGGGGGGGGGGACCACCCTTTAGCGGGAGTGGATGACCCCCTGCCCTCACACACACAACAAGTATTTCTTGAACAGCAGTATCACACACACAATTGTTAACAAATAATTCTTGAACAGCAGTATCACATTCACCCACCCACCGCAGTGAAACAGGTCCACATGCACCCACAGATGCCCGTAGAATGGCAAGACATGGACCTTGTGCCCTGTACCAGTGCAACTTGAAGTGATGCTCACATGCAATGACACGCCTGTCTGGTGCTACATCTCAGCGCTGCCTCACTGAAGCTACGGTGACAGCTCTTTCGAAGTTCCATGCGGTGTTATTCGTGGTCGGGTTAGTTGAGTTTTCATGCGGGTGGTCAGCTTTGCGGCCGTGATGTAGTCTAGCTGGTTTCTGAGCTGATGTGATGTTGGCCCTGTGTTGTTTTCAAGATGGTGCTCTGCTGCCATACAATGGCCCGGACTGTTGTATATGGACAAACTGAAGCTACGGTGACATCAAGTGGAGTGCCCAGGGTACAGCTGCAGCCTTCAGAGCCTGCCCAATCGCAGCAGACATGTCCCCATGCCGGCCAAGGAAACACAGAGTGCCACGATGATAGTGGCCATGGGTCACGACACATGCCGCACGCCTCCATAGCACAATGAACGACTCGGAAGCTGTACGTTCAGGCGAGTCCTCCCCAAGCCCCCGCTAGGTAAGTCTCTTTTGAATAATGAGCATTGTGTAGACGTATGTGGTTTAGATCATAAGTGTTTCGCTGCGCATGTGTCTGAGCTTGGCCTACAACAAAGTTTCAAAAGTGTGCATATGCGATTGTGGGTTTGAAAGCGAACAAACAGGCCGAAGTGTTGTAGTATGTGGACAGTGAATTCACTCATAAAGCAGTTGCTTTTGTTCAACCACTAGCATACATGAACCAATGTCATCGGACCAGTCCTAACTATGTCGAGCACGCCTTTCCTCTGCTGTCCAACACTGTAAATGCGATATTTGCACACTGCGAGCACCTCGCTGCGCCATCACCGATGGCTCACGTCTCAACCACTGCTGAATGCATTGTACGCTCGACCTCGCATGGGCCATCACCAACAAGGTCTGCAACAACACCTGACGGTGGTTGTGTGCTTGCGCTGCTTGCCCGGTTCCCTGTGCTGCCCACTTTGACTGGGGTGCAACACCTGATGAGCAGTTGCAGCAGGCATCAACCTCACCTACACTCTCTGCTGCGTAGCTGCCTTGTACGACTGTCGAGGCTCTGACTTGGTGCACATGCAATCCTTTACATGCTACCATGTCATACACACAACAGGAGCAGTGCCACAATACTGCAACGCAGCTCTCGCTCAATCCCAGCATGGCTGCCCCCTGGCAGCCGCTCACGGTGCCTATATCTGCTTGCATGACAGCACCACAGGTGCTCCCAGGCAGCATGACTTGACTGTGCTGACCGTGGTTGAACAGCTCCCTAACGGGGCGCACCTGCAAACAACATCACAGCCGCGCCCAGACAGCACGACAGCTCAGGAGGCGATTGCCGTGTGACACCCCCCTGTCAGCATCGCTCTCGCTGGACCTGCTGCATCCGGACCGCAGCCCCCTCCCGCGTGCGCAACTCAACTATAGCGGCAGGAAGGTGGACATCCCCCCCGATCTGGACCCCGAGCATGGACGCGCGCGGCCGACACGTGGCGCCGAAGGGAGGTGACGTGGCGCCCCCGGCCACGTGCCAGCTCCCCCTGGGCGGCATGCATGCGCCTCAGCGCGCCGCCGGTGCGGTAGGGTGGGGCCGTGTTCGCTATCTGCGTTCGCCACCCTGGCCGGCCCCCTAGCCAAGCTCCTCGGCGAGCCGGCGCTGCTTGGCGCGGTTCTCTAGCAGCTCCTTCTCGAGGTGCTTGCGCGCGCGCGACGGGCCTGCACCCTAAGCCGCACCGTCATGACACCTCCGCCCGCGGGGCTGCACCCTAAGCCGCACCGTCATGACGCAACACCCCGCCCGCGGGGCTGCACCCTGCGCCATGATGTGAATGTAACAACGGCCCTCGGCTGGCTGGTGCCTGCGACTGCGACTGTCGCCACGGTCGCGTCAATCTAACGCATTCACTGATCCGGACGGGTATGTCGCCTCGGATGAGACAGCCAAGTGGGGAGGGGGGGAGGGGGCACTCCCACCGTGCGCTGTATGTGCCGGAACGCGGCCGTGGCGGCTGGCGATAGCTCAGCAAACACTACATGAGCATAGGCCGTTGCATGCAGATCACGCGAACAGGCTACCGAGCAGTGCCGTGCGGTGTCTAGTTGATCCCAAATCCCACACAGCGCACCCAACACCACACTCCTATGACGTCAGACCAGGCCTGAGTGACTGCTCCTGGTATAGCGATCGACGTAGCTGGTGTCAGCGCGTCGCTGGTCTGCACTTCTGGTCGGTCTCGAGGGAAACAAGATCGATGCCTGGCCATCGGCACCGCATCGCCGACGGCTGCCCCAGAGCAGCCGTCCTGTTGCTAGCACGAGAAGCGGGTACTGCCATCTGTGGTTGTGATTTCCAGTCAGTGTCATGACTGCACAGCCAGTGTCATGACCGCTATACTGCGAGACTTTTACCGTGGGGAAGGCTGATGGTGCGCACCAACGGAGGCGAGCAGCGTCCCGAGCTTATGCCGCGCGCTGCAGTCACACAGGAAGTCCCGCCGCGCGCGGATCGCCTCCAGCAGCTGCAGCACCGCCGCGTTGTTGCCCGTCGCCTCCGCCTCGCGGCACGCGGCGTAGATCTCCTCCTCTGGGATCGCCCGCGGCACCGAGCCGTCGCCGGGCGGCGGCCGCACGCCGCCCGCCGCTGGCGGCGGCCGCTTCAAGGGGCGGCCGGCCGCTGGCGCTGGCGCTGGCGCCGGCGCCGGCGCAGCCGGCGTGGCCGCGGGCGCGGCTTCGCCGCGTGCGCTCGCGCCGAAGGTGACGCCCGGGTGCAGCGTGGACACCGGCTTGGCCGCCGGCGCCGCTGCGGCGGCGGCCGCCGGCCGCTGCGCCTCCGCTGCCTTCTTACCCGTCTTCTTGCCGCTCGTCGGAGGCACAACGTCCTTCCAGTTCCGCGACACCCACAGCGGCGGGTTCGGGATGCGCCATTTCTCCCCAGCCTGCACCCTACTCATCAGTCAGCACAGCGCCCCCACAACCACCGAATCAGCCAGACCAGCCGGGAACCTGCTGCATGTACGACCGCTTTACAGCGACCACATGCATGCGCCAGCCAGACAATTGAAGGGTACCACTGCCTGAAACAGCACAACGGTCACCCACATCTCTAGCAGCATCTAAAAAAAAAACTCTGCGGCCGCAATCTTGTGGCTGCCTGTTGTGCACCGCGAGGCTGTGCCACAGCTGCTTCATACCCGGCCCAAGCCATGCGTGCAGCCTCGCGGTGTGCACCGCGAGGCATGGACCGTGAACAATGCAGCTGTGGCTGCTTGTCATCGATGTGGACTTCGTTCGCATAGTGACAAGGTCAAGCACACATCGCAGCCAGCATTTACACTGGAGACAACAGGCGCACATCGCCTTCAGTTGCAGCCTCGCAGAAAGAGCAGATCCACATGCATGCATGGCCGCGCACGCCGTTGCCATTGCCGCCCTGTGATGCAGACAAGGGGGCTGGTGCCATTGCACGGAACGGCTGCACGGCCGCGGGGCCACATATCGGAGGTTGCGAGATTACCTGACCAACACAGAAACATGCAGAGCAGCGTCGCAACGGGAAAGCTGTTCAAGACACAGGGCAGTGAGCCCCAAAAAGCGGAGCGGCACCTGAGAGGTGGACAGGGGGACGCTCAGTTCCCAGGAGGGCCGGGTGGTGGTGGAGTCGAGGTCGTAGATGATATGGTACGCGTACCCCGCGCCGCCCTTGCGCTTCACGCTGTGTGCTATGATGCCCCGGCACCAGCCCTCTCGCTCCCAGTGCCTCCTGCACAGGGGACGGGCGTTTCGAGGAGGTGGACGCTGCTTTGTGCTAGGCGGCAACTGGCACAACTGGGGCAACATGCCGGAAGGCTGCATCCCATGTGATCGCCCGTGTCCATGGCGCTTGCACCAAATCAGCTTCGGTTTACATCAGTCCTTTTCATTTCAAATATGCGGAACCCAGTACACCGCTGGTGTATATGTGCTGAGTCTCGCCCGGGCCCTCAAGCATGCTGCACTGTGAAAGAGATGGGGCGCCTGTACAATGCGGAGGGCTGGAAAGGACGCACTCGATGACTAGCCCTTGGAGCTCCACCTCATTGATCTTGTCCCGCAGGTTTGCCGGGCACGCCTGCTCGAGCGCACGCTGCCGTGCAGGCTTCCCCTTCTTGGCGCCCCGGACTCCCCCCCCACCGCTAACCCCGCTCGGCGCTCCCGCCGTCGTGCTCGCCGTGTCCTCGCTCGGCCGCTTCCCATGCGTGCTGCGGCCGGCGCCGGGGCCGCCGGCCGACGCGACCGGCGTGCCGGCGCTGCCCGGCGTCGCACGGCCGACGCTGTGGCCAGGCGCGGACGCGCGGAACCCTGACGGCGGGGAGGCGCCGTTCGGGGCCATGGAGGGGTGCGCCATGAGGTGCGGCGGCACCCTGTGGCCGGGCGCATGCATGCGCTGCTGGTGCGGGGACACCGCCGCGCCGTACACCCCCTGGGGCGTTCCCCTGCACCGCAGTTGCTGATGATCCTGTTGCACTAGCGCTGCGATTGTAATCAACGTCATCTTACCGGCGGATTGGGCAGGTCAAACACAGGGGAGCCGATGCGCACCATGCGCCATGCATGCATGTGCGGGCCGGGACAAAAGCGCACACAACACGCACATGCGTGCATGGTGCCTCGTTCATGGCACGTTGCCACTGAGTGCGCAGCTCAATCACATCACCAGCTCCAGCCGTCTGCTGTGTGTGTCGGCCTCGCTGCAGCTGCCTGCTGTGGAGCAGCTGGCGCCCGTGCGCGCAGCATGCAGCGGCACAGGGTTCACCAGACGCCGGCCGCACTCGGTCACTCAAACAGCGCATCAGATCTGGTGGCGCCTGAACGCAGCCCTCACAAAGGCACGCAGCAGCAACCGCATTGACGGCGGTGCCCACGGCGCACCGCTTCCGCCGTGTGTCGGCACCTCCGCCAGGGGCACGGGGGACAGAGTGGGGGGCCGCACGTTTGGATCGGCGCCTGCGCCGCGGCAGCGGGCACATGCATGCCGGCTGCAGCCGGCTTCATCTGGCGCCGTGCGGCGCCGGCGCCGTGAGCCATGCGCTGCTTCGCAAGCTGCGCGTTCTGTGCAAGCTGCGGCGAGACGGCGCCGTTGGGGGCGCCGGGCGGAAGGCCCCCCGGGCTCGCTAGGCCCCCCGGGCTGCCAAGCTGCGCCATGAGTGTTGGAGACTGCAGAGACGGCGGAGGGAGCTGGCCGGAACGCAGGGCGCGGACCTCCGGGTCCCTGGCGACCTCTGCGATCGTCGCCTGTGGCACAGGCGGCCGTTATTACTCGTGAATCTGTGTCAGCGCAGTCCCTGCCGATGAAAACCACAAAGCGGCCATGGCTCTAGATGGAGCGGTCTGACTATGGCACACACTTGTGGAGTGCACAGTGCGCACAGAATGCTGCAGCAGGGCCGCAATCAAGTCGCAAAGAATCACAATCCCCGGCAGATGCGCATCGTTTGCAGCAGTGGATGTTGCGCATACGGAGCGGCTGGGGTGTGGGTGCATGCTGGAGGGTGGGGTGGTGGCCACGAGTGTCCGGGTCATGCGAACCGTCCTAGAGTCCGGTGCGGTGTCTGGGGCGTTTCGGCGGTGAACACGCCGCACCGCTGGGGCAGGTGTGCAACGCAGTGCGCGTTCAGGAGGGCTCTCTCAGTTGTTGAGGCCAGAGGGGCGCAGGGCGAGAGGTGCTGAAACACGATATAGATACGCAGCAGGTTGGCAGGGCGGCGCAAGGGTCCTGGGGCTGTCGTTCGCAGCTGGGTGGCTGTTGCCGTGAGGTTGTGTGCGCTTCTTGTGGCATGCCAGCACAATGGTTGTGGAGGTGGTGCAGGTCGTCAGGCGAGGGTGCTCGGGGACACTCCATCCGTGTTCAGCTCACGGATGGAGTGGCAACCAGACAGAACTGATGTGTGTGCGTCCTGTGTGAGGCCAGGCTTCAATGCGCAGTAGCGCTTCACGGGCAGGTGCACACAGGCGCAGATGAGGCCAGGGACCTGTGCTGTGTGCATTGTGGGGCAGTACCTGGTGCACAGAGTCATCGATATTCAGCAGCTGTCTGGTTTGGGTCAGAAGTGTTTCCACGCCCTGCACGGTGAAAGGCACTGTCAAGCTGCCGAGCAATGGGCGACCACACCTCAGTACAAACAGAAAACATTCAGCACAGATGGCAATCGATATCTCAAATGTTTCGTGGCTGACAGGTTCGCCTGAGTGAGTTTTCAAGCTTTCCTTGACGAGGCTTCCCTGGAGCTGTTCATCAGCTCTGGGTGGGCAGCACCAGCAGTGCAACATGAGACACCTCCAGCATTGCAAGAGCCCCGCAAGAAAGCGCTGAGACATGAGCAGAGGATAAGGGCGATGTTTACAGTGGGGGAACGTTCCCATCCTATGTTCTGCAGCTGCAGTGCCTTCACCAGGCTCCGGTACGCGAGATGGGCTTCGCTCTGCAGCCTGTCCATCGGAAGATGTCCACAGGAAGTACTGGAGGTTTCCTTGAATTGCTCAGCGGGGCTGGCTTTGGCGGGCCAGTGCCGGATCTCTACTGAAAACAAGGTAAGGGAGGCCTTCCGACCGCATGGCGCAGCGTCAGTCGCACCTTCAGCCCTCGCTCGTGTGCAAGCAGTCGACCTGCGCTGAGGAGGGTTGTGATTGGCCACAGGCAGTACTTTCTGAGTTTTTCTGAGCTACTCCTGGCCGGTGAAACAGAAGTCGCCATGCATGCGAGCCGATGCGCTGCCGGCCGTGTCCGCGTTTCACGGACATCCAGTTTGCCCGTTGCTCCGCGACGGGCACCGAACACAGCATGTACGATTCCCCAGAATTCAGAACAAGACTTGCACCCTTGCTGTGCCCGCTCTACGTTCTGTTCCTGAGGCTCATTCTCAGGTTCTGTGCAGTGTGCGACATAGACCACAGCATCGATCCCAGCTACCAACTTGGTTCACCTAAGTTTCGAGCGTGCGGCAGCCTTGTTGTTTCAGAAAGCGCTTCATCCTCACAATGATCCAAACCAGGGTTCAGCGGCAGGCCGTGCCGTGCAAGGTGTGTTTCATTGGTGCTTTCGTCACCCATCGCTTCGTCGCTGATTCTGGGCACATTCGTCCACTTCAGGTACATACAACCCGCTTGCCCAGAAGACTGCAACAGGAAGAAAAGTGTTCTTGATGTGCATGTACGCAGTGGTGATCCACTCGTCCAGTTCATTGCTGTGCAAGCAACCAGAAGCATGTATACATGAACGTCCTTGTGGTTCGCCTGAAGCCCCACACACTGCGAAGCGCACCGTCTGTTACCTTTGCCTGTTTATTATATGCATTGTAGTTAGATGAAGTTGCAGTCACTGCGCCACCTGGTTATTAGCCATCGCCCTGTCCCAAGGCCAGCTCCGCGACGCATGACACATGACCGGAACAAACGACCCGTGGCACAGTTTGCCCGACAGCTCCTCATAATTTGGTGCTTGCTGCTGTAGGTCGCGATACGGCAGGCATGCACAAGTCCTGCGCCCTGCAGGCCCTCAATTCGCGGGAACAATGGAATTGCAACCTCTGCTGCCGCTCCCGCAACGATGGTGCGCATCCTGAATGCGTAAACAGCCAGCTATCTCGAAATGATGAGGCATATATTATGCCGCATTTGGCCCAAGAGATTGCTGTGGCGGTTGTGTATTACAGAGTTCTGTCATGCAGCCAACCACGGAGTACAAAATGTCAGAGCTCGAGATGTTCCAAGGCTCAAAGCGCCTACAGACGCAAGTGCTGAAAATTGCAGAGGATACAGTGGCTATCCGGTCTCTGGACTGGGATAGGGATCGTTTTGACATCGAGTTTGCGTGCGATTCCCTCTCTGTCCTGCAGCTGATCGAGCTTTCCAGCGACTATCCTAGAGACACGTACAACCTGCATCCCCGGGGCCCTAACGTCCGCCCGTTAGGTCAGCATCCATGAGGTAGCTGCACCCATGATACCCTCGGCATTCGCAGGCGTACCCACCCCCCACATCACATGGCTGGTACAGTGGAACCACAATATCGGCATGCCATACACTTGTCCTCTCTGCTCTGCTGGTGAGGCAGGCTGACCCCCTCCGTCCGCGATGTCTGGTCCTGCGGACGGCCGGTGTGCATGCGTGACGGTACCTCCGGCCACACTAGCTTGCTCTATGTAATACGGCAGCATGTGCCTGACTAGTCCCGCTTGCCAGGTACTCATCTCCCCGTGGCTATGGCTGCCCGACCATGCGTACACGTATATGCACACCTGGCCTCTTCTCATCGTAAATATGCATGCATATGGCTCATGGTGGAACCACACGGAACGCGCACGCACACACTCAGGGGGTCCCGGCAGCTCAGGGCTGGGGATTGGGACTGTTCTGGATCAGCAGGATGCGCGGCCTCGTGGCCGCGCTTGCGTGCAATGTGCTTGTGCATTGCTGGTTAACATATGTTCCTGCTATGTGCCTTAGCCTTGCCTGGGGTGGTCCTGGTAGCCACACACGCACACCCTCCCAGGCAGCTGCGCGGAGCAGGCTGCAGGAGGGTAGCGCCACACCTCCCATGCAGCCGCATGCCCCACCCCCGCATGCATGCAGGCTGGAGAAGGGCACGACGTACAACTCCTACCTCATCTTCGGCGCCGACAAGACGGCGCTCGTCGACGCGTCGCACGAGAAGTTCGGCGCGCTGTACCTCGACGAGGTGCGCGCGCAGCTCGCGGCCGCCGGCCGCGACCGCATCGACTATATCATCGTTTCTCACACCGAGCCCGACCACTCCGGCCTCATCCCCGCCCTCATCGACGAGTTCCCCGACGTCATCGTCACCGGCTCCAAGGTGCGCATGCTGCGCGCTGCGTGCTGCCATGCATGCGCAGAGGTCACTGGCGACATGGGGCTGGCGCCTCATGCAGGGGATCAGTGCTTTGTGAGCACGTGCTTGGTGCAATGTACCAGCAGAGACAACCCTCCCAACCCCTCCCCCCCCCCGTTCCGCCACCTGCTCCTTGCATGCATGCCATATGCGGCCACCCACACAAACCGTACTTCCGGCTTAATTATGCTCCAATCCACCAGCATCGTGTGTAGCGGGCACTCCTGAGTCAGCAAAACAATTGCTCTCTTCGATCCGCCACTGCCGTTGGTCCCTGAGGGCCAGATGTGCACCGACACTGTCAGCAGCAGGTTGAGCTCACCCCCCCCACACACACATGCCCCTCGCATGCATGCAGGTGTCCCTCCGCTTCCTCGAGGGCCTCATGCGCAAGGAGTTCACCGGCGAGGCGGTCAAGGGCGGCGACGTCATTGCGCTCGGCGGCGGCCACGACATCGAGTTCGTGATGGCGCCCAACCTGCACTGGCCGGACTCGATGTTCTCGCTCGACCGCGCGACCAACATCATGTACACCTGCGATGCCTTCGGCAGCCACTACTGCACCGAGGACCCCTGGGACACGGACGTCCAGGCGATGCTGCCGCACTACCGCTTCTACTACGACTGCCTCATGAAGCCCAACGCGCGCTCCGTGCTCACCGCGCTGCGCAAGGTGCGTGCTGCGCATGCTGGGGGAGGGGGCTGTTGCGTCTGTCGTGGCGCGTCCTCGGGGAGGCGCGTCGGCCGCGCGGCATGGGGCTCGGCTGTGCGGAGGGCTGGAGACTGCGTGCTTCGGGCCTGCGTGCTGCTTGCGTGCATGGGGGTGATCAGAAGCAGGCCAGGAGGTGTCTGGGTGTCCTTGCTGTTGCATGGGCCTGTGTGAGTGCCGGCGTCGGGCGGTGCCACTCACCGGTGGGGTGCTGCAGCACCTGTAGTGGTGAGCGATCGTCGGCGATTTTAGCTTTTCGTGTCCAATGCGTCATGCGTTGGAGTGTTGATTCGGGACGTCGAGGCGTCAGCCTTTTCATTCCACCATGCGATGGTGCATGTTCAATTTGTGCCTGTCACAGGCATGTAGCGCGGCACGCAGGCATGTTGAACAAATCACAGGAGCCCATGCCATTGCATGGCACAGCACAACAGCAGACCGCGAACCGTGTGCATGTGCAGGTGGAGGGGTGGGAGTACGACACGATCTGCAACGGCCACGGCCCGATGCTGCGCTACAACATGCCGGAGCTCGTCGAGGACTACCGGTCGTGGAGCGCGAGCATCGGCAAGGCCGCCGCGAGCGTCGCCGTGCTCTACATGGACAACTACGGCTACTGCGACCGCCTCAGCCAGCAGCTCGCCCGCGGCATCGTCAAGGCCAACATCGCGACCGAGATGGTCGACATGGCGCGCCGCCCCCCCCCCCCCCCCCCCCCCCCCCCCCCCCCCCCCCCCCGCTGTGCTGCGTGCTGTGCTGCGTGCTGAGTGTCACAATATACCATGCTGCATGGTGTGCCATGTCCTGCGGCATGGGCTGTGTGCTGTGCTGCGTGCCGCTGTCGGACGCCCACGGTCCGGCATCGGCCTGCCGGGTGTCACGACAACGCGTGATCCCGGCCCTGACCGCGGCGCGTGCTGTGCAGACGATGATCGACCACGCGGAGCTGCGCGCCATCCTCGGCACGTCGAAGGGCGTGGTGATCATGTGCCCCAACAGCGCGAGCGCCGCAGCGCGCGAGACCCTCAACGTCGCCTTCAGCGAGCTCAACCCCAAGAAGCACCGCGTCGCGATCGCGGAGAGCTTCGGCGGCAACGACGAGCCCGTGGACAAGCTGACGCGCGACCTCCTCGGCCTCGGCATCGAGCCTGCGTTCGTGCTGCGCATGAAGGCCGACCCCACCGAGCAGGTGCGGACGCGCCTCAGTTCGCCGGTCCTAGCAGCATTGCCTGGTAGCGTGATATGGCACTCTGCCATGGCATGGCTTGAGCTCTCACGATTTGTACCGAGCAGGTGCGCACGCGCCCACCGCGAAACTCCTCCCCCGCCGATCCGCGATGCGTTTGCACTCGAGGGGTGTCCGGCGGGGCCCCGTGAGTCCACTCACAGAGCTCACGACGAACACCACACACGTACGCTCTCACCGACGCCGGCACGCCTCACACCCCTGGCAGGCAGACCGTAGCCCTGTTGGCGGCCCGACGGGGTCCACTTGACAGCATGCACAGCCTGTGCGTGACCAGGCTAGAGCAGCACAGGCGTTCCACGGTGTCACATCATCGCTGTCTGCTGACCTCAAAGCGCCAACCCCGGAGGGTCGATCGTGAATTGATGAGGACAGGATGCACACGCAGTCCTGCTGGAGTAGCAGCTACTTCTCATTTGTGTCACTATCTGCGGAGGCGACACGATCCCAGGCCGCCCCAGCCACTCTGTCAGTGCAATGTGCTGTTACAAGGACAACGCCAGCGAGGTGGGTAGCACCGCAGGCCACAGCTGCGGCACTGTGTCACAGCTGTGGCCGGGGTGCAGTGCTACCAGGAGTACGAGGAGGCGGGCACCGACCTCGCGCAGGCGCTCGGCAAGAAGGAGGCGATCGCGAAGCTGAAGAAGGCGATGCCGCCGCACATCTCCAAGGCGCTCGGCAAGCTGAGCAGCGGGCTGTACGTCGTGACGGCCGCCGGCCGCGCCGACGCGCGCTCCGCCATGATCGCCTCCTGGGTCGCCCAGGCCTCCTTCGAGCCCCTCGGCCTGACCATCGCGATCGCGAAGGACCGCGCGATCGAGTCGCTCATGCAGGTGCGCCGCCGCGTGTGTGCATGCATGCTGGCCATGCGTGTGGGTGCGAAGTGCGTCACGGCGACGGACGCTCGCGCAGTCAGTGAGATGGCCTGAGCGGTCGGCAGGCGGCGGTGGGGCGTGGCAGACACCGCAATGCCGGGGAGCTCGATTACGGCCTATCGTGCCCCGCAACAGGTGAAGGCGGTGGGCTGGTGCGCCGAGTTTGCGAGGCTGCTGTGTGTTTGTGTGTAGGTGGGAGACACGTTTGTGCTCAACGTCCTCGGCGCGAAGGAGGCGACGCCCGTGATGAAGCACTTCCTGAAGCGCTTCCCACCCGGCGCGGACCGCTTTGAGGGCGTCGACACGCTGCAGGCCGCCAACGGCAGCCCCATCCTGCAGTCCGCGATCGCTCACCTCGAGTGCCAGGCACGCCCCCCCTCCTCCCCCTGCCCTGCCCCACGGAATCTACTCAGTCCAAAGACGCCTTGCCAACACATACTTGTACATGCGGGGGGTTGCCAGTGGTGCTCCCCACTGAGTGCGGTCGCGCTTCCGTGTGCCCGGGCGCAAGCAGGCCCATGTGCATGTGTGTATACACACGAAGGCGGAGGGGGTGCAGGTGGAGTCGCGCATGGAGACGGCGGACCACTGGATCACGTACTGCACCGTCGACGTCGGCGCCGTGAAGGATGCCACGAAGAAGACCGAGGTCCACCGCCGCATCGTCGCCAGCTACTACTAGGCGCCCCCGCAGCAGCTGCTGCCGCCTGCCGTGTAGGCCGCAGCTGTCGCGGCCTTGACTTGTCGTCGCCTGCTGGGTCTACCCGACAGACCTGCTCGACAGCTTGGCTGCGTGCATCGGCGTGGACGCTGATACCTATCATGCGCATGTGTGTGTGTGTAGATGCACAGCGCGCAGTGCAGCAGGAATGCCGCCTGTGATTGTGAGCGGCAGTTATGTAAGACAATTAGTTGGGATTGTGGAGAACTGAGGCGGGCTGTGGTACATGCCGGAGGCAGTGGCTTGGGCCCGGGCGGGTTCTGTACGAGCATAGCAACGGCTTCCAGGGTCGTGGGGAGCGGGAGGAGGTGGATGACCTCGGGGGGCTACGTCCTCAGATCCCCCGGCTTGTGCAGCTGGGCCGTGTCATGCGAGAACCCGCGGTGCGCGGCTCTGCAACGTTGCCGGACGAGCCAGGGCACCTGCCCTGGCCGGGTCTATGCGGACATTGACATAGTGTGAGCGGCCGACAACAATGGCCGACAACAACAGAGATGTCTGGGGTGCGTGGCCGCAGCTCGCCAATCGATGTGGAACGGCGTGGCCGTGACGCGGTGTAGTTCAGCAGCGGCGCAGTGTCACAGCTGCACCGTTGCTGGAGACTTTGCATGGCTGCCAGTTCCAGCTAGGAAGCAGTACCCCCGAGTGGCTCATCGAGTTTGTGCTGTAACGATGGTTTCACGGGTCTGGAATCGGAGCCACGATCGTGCTCCGATTCTCCGCAGCATACTGATGACATGCTGTGTGGTGGATGCACAGTACTGTAATACCAGGGACAGTGCTGTGAGGCCATTGCATTCCTACCTACAAGCTGATCAAGCACATTGCCATATTCCACGTACATATGCCTCATTGCGTTCAGAGGCTGGCAGCTGTTAGATTTATTGCCATGCACGTGTTGGAAATTCCCTCCCACCAACGTACTTGTGCACACAGTGGTGTTTCACAGGGGACACAGTGGCGCCTTACAGGGAGCACCAAGTCACGTTGACAGCGCTTGCAGCAGACATGCTGTGACAACACTGGACGTGTATCTGTCAGGCATTCTCGCCATCCAGACTCTGGCATCAGACTGCGGAATCACCTGTGAAGCAATGCTTCATGCACTGCTGGTCAATACATTTCATGCAATCACGTGTCAAGCTTTGTTTCAATTGAATTTTACGTCCACAAGTCAGCATTCCATCGCGAAGCTGCTACTGCTTGCAGGATGACGGAAAAGGCGTCATGGCAGGGTCGCCAAAAATCTAGACAGGAAAAAATGATGGCGCCACCCACTCACCAAGCACATGATGCCGAATACCTGTACCGCCTTGTGTCTATGCGCTGCGTTGCATGCCATCAGCTGTATCAGGTCACTCTGAGCGGCTTGCATCGTTGTCGCCTGAAGAATTGTTGAAGATGTCCATCCTGCACAACACATAATGCCTAGGCATCAGCCCAAGTGCAGGCAACAGGCTGAACACTGTTGGCAAGAGTACAGTCAGACTGCCCTTTGCGACATCACCGCTCCATTCAGCCGTGCCAGACATGAAGATACGCTCAGACACAAGCTCTTCGACCGCGTGTGGCAAGTTCTTCATGACACATTGTCCGCTTGATGAGGTCGACAGATCACCCGATGCTGAGAGATGAAAACCGACAGCTACAGCATCACAAGCAACAGGCAGTGGCCATAAAGGCTGCTGGTGAACGCACGCAGATCTGAGAGAGTCGACTGTGAGGCCATCTTCCACAAGAACACTGGTGACTCCCTGCTGTTGAGCCCGCTTGATATTGATGTGCTCATCTGCACCGCATGTCCTCTGGTCAGCCAAGTAGACACGGAACAAGGCCTGACTGTGCAGCCATGCTGGGCCCCTGCCTGCAAAGTTGGCAGCAAATTATCAAACGCTCGAGTGCAGGGAGGGCAGACAAGAGCGAGCGCCACACCATCAAAGAACACCATGTCAGCATGTTCGACCCCAGTCGCCTGACTGAGGGCATTCAGGTGTTTGTCCTTCCCTGTATTTGAGGGGTAGACCTCAAAGCCTATGAATCGGTCAAACAGCCCAAGCTCATGTAGGTAGCGCCGCGCCAAGTGGGGGGTGGGTGACCGTGACGCCACTGCAATTGGAATCGATGCATCCTGGAAAGATTCTAGCACAGGCACGGCTTCTGGGTACGTCCGGGGGGTTTTCCAGGTGCATTCACTGTAGCATGGCACACGGTGAGCGTTTTGAGCACGTGCCAACCTGAACACCAAGCAATCACAGCCTGCTGGCTCATGCGAAGGACTCAATTGATGCGTGTACGGCCTGGCGATAGCGCGAGCCTCATGTGTGAGCTTTTTACAGGCACAAGCAGCACGAGCGTAGCGGTGACGCTGCAGCCGGAAGCGTGCTGTTTATGGCGACACAATTCGATGCGTCGATGCATGCTGCGCCCCGGGCAGAAGCATCTCTTGCGGCAGCTTTCAGTGACAAGATGGCACCGAATTGATGCGTGCCGTGTTGCAGTGCTCCTCGCGCACGGCTGCTCACCGCTGGTGGATGATTTTGACGGAAGTGTTCCGGGAAGGAGCACGTGGGCAATCGAGGGCCCTGAAGTCGCACCAATAGCAGGGCCACAGCGTATAGTCTAGATCAATCACGCAGAGCTTCGGTTTCCTGTCGGAAGACTCGAAGATACGTTTGCATCGGTCTTGTGCGAACTTGAACGACTGGTTCCCAGCGCTCATGGGTAGGCTGCCGACAGCACGCAGCTAATAATCTGGGATGAGCTGAATTTTCGTGTTTACCTGCTTCAATCAGGCTGGGACGAGGGGACACAATTGTTCGATATGATGTTGGTACCTGGCCGATCAGGAATTCGCGGAAGATTTGTCCTGTTTCCTATCAGCACCGTAGTAGCAGCCACTTAGATTGGTGAACTGCTGCTGGCACGAAAGTCGGCATGATCGTGCACGGAATTGCGGCACCGTGATGGTATTGCTCAGCCTAGTGCAAGACGCGGTGTGACCGAACCCGAGGGTGACATCTGGCGAAGCAGCCCTTCTGAGACGAACACATCCGGGTGGGCCCTCTTGGATGCAGATTCGATATCTTCCAACACACTGACCACACAGGTTCAAGGACATCGCGGGGCGCCCCGTCGCCACTTCCTTGCACACCCATGGACATTCGATCACAAAACGGCATGTACCATAGTTCCATGATGCCGAGAGCCTGTGCTTTCGAAGCAGCATATTTGTAGATGCCCTTGTGTTTTAGTGCCGCTGAGGCCTGGGTTTGGGGTGTTGGACGTGGCCGGGATCCTTGCATGTGACGATTCCAAGCTGTCCCTGAAGCAGTGCTTGAGATTGCTCCATGGCTGCTGCATGGCAGCTGCATAGCTATTATATGTGGTGGAACATCACAAGAGCCTTGGCCATGTATGGAACTTCCATGGAGAGCAGGCAAATCCGCTACCAAATACAGGAATCAATCAACCTCTCTGGCAGCACTACTGGAGAATACTCGCACACACTCAGGACATGATAGGATATACATTGTGTGCACCATGTGTACGCAATGAACCACAATCAAGGATACACGCATACCGAGCCTTGCATGATGTTGGCAATTGCACACAGTGAATGCGTAGCCCGCCTCGATATGGCTCACTCTGCTTGCCCTCAAACGACCCTCTAGAAGATCAAATGACAGCCGCAAATGAAACTGTGCACTTGCACAGCAGACGTGCGGGAGACAGCAATTGGGCTGCGGCATGAGTACATGATCAAAGGCTGATTCGCACGAGGCCAGTTGACTGGACCGAGGTCCAAGCTGCCGCGTGTTGCCAGTGTGTTGGTGATCGCCCCACGCCACTCACGAATCCACGTGAGCAGGAGTGGCCGCGTCCGCTGAATTGCTTCCCGGCCGCGAGGTGCCTCAAAGAGCATGCTGAGAGCATGCAGGCGCTCTCTTTGTGGTTCGAGACAACGTTTCATACAGGTACGCTCGGCCGTCATACGGTGCACACACAGCAGCACGCATATACTGTTGGCACGCTTGCCAGTCGACATTCTGAAACCTGACTATATGTAGCTTCTCATTTTTTCCTGGTGATTGTTGAACCGATCAAGGCGAGCTCTTTACGACGTTCCTCAATACTATGCAGCGCGTTGCTGCAGTAACACGTGGACTGGGTCAAAAGTTCGCTTGCGTCAAACAGCAAGCACGTTCCGTCAGAGCCAACGTCGCGGCTATAGCAGCGCCCAACATGCAAACCAAAGCTACTGACGATGAGAAGCTTGCGTTGATCAATAAGGTGAGCCACTGCGCAACGCCTGTAAAACTCAATTATGCCCGCTATGCCCTCGCATCCGGCACTGCAGGTGCGGTGTCAGACGAAGAGACTCCATTCGATGTGAGCAATAGCCTCATTTCAGATCTAATCTTTCAAGTGCCTGGTTGAGCTGAATGTTTTACTCTCAACCGTGGGCTTGATTCCGCGGTTGCACCGACCCCGTCATGCTTGCCCGGATGCAGGCAACAACGCATCTGAATGCAGCATGGGCACGCCCAGAAGTACAAAATTTGTATTTGAACCAATGACACGGCATCCCTGTTCTGGGCCGGTTTGATGTGGCAAGATTTCGCGTGTGAACTGTTGCGTGTTGCAGGTTGAAGCGTTCATCTTCGACTGCGATGGAGTCATCTGGAGGGGGGACACACTCATCCCGGGAGTGCCAGAGACTCTCGATATGCTTCGCAAGGCCGGTAAGAAGTTGATTTTTGTTACCAACAACTCTACGAAGTCCAGGAAGGGGTACCAAGGGAAGTTCACCAACCTGGGACTCACTGTTGCGCCAGAAGAGATCTACTCCTCTTCATTCGCGGCTGCGGCATACCTTGAGGCGACCAACTTCCCCAAGGATAAGAAGGTGTACGTCGTGGGTGAGGTCGGCGTCCAAGAGGAGCTCGACTTACTAGGCTTCCAGCACTTCGGTGGACCTGAAGATGCAGACAAGGTAGCGCACCACCAATACACGACTCTATGCACTTATCAGTATTGCCAATATCCCTGCACATGGTGAGCACATGTCAATGCTAACATTGCTCATAACACAGCCACCATGAGCGCATTCAACACCATGAGTATGCTCAAGCAGATTGCACTTCTCGCTCAGCACTTCTGGTGCGGCTGGGTGTCGCTCTCCCTGGCCTCTTAGCTGTTACGTTGTGGCGTGTTGTGAAGGCATGCACACCTGCTCATGGCATTGCCACAGCGGCACAACCCGGCGCGGGTCGGGTCATGGTATGGCCAGCCTCCAGACAGCCAATGCCGTGGTCCGGCCAGCTCCAGAGCGGCCACGTCCAGCTCCAGGGACCGGGCAGGCGCTCCCATGCCACGGCTGTGTCTTGACATTGGAGCTCATGCGGTCGAGCCACCGCTACACCTCAATGCAGCCCCATGTCAGCAAGTGCATTCCCTCATACCACGCTGTGCAAGCTGCCCTGGGGAAGCTGTGCCGTGCTCGGCCACGCAATCGATCTGCGAGTCTGTGATCTCTTGCGCTCCGGCTGCGCCCTGCCAGCTCATCTGGGAGTCTGAAGAACTGCCATCGGTTCCCACCGCTTTCGATGCTGCAGTCGTGTTCCGCCATGCAATCGCCCATGCCCACGCCCGTTGTGTCCACTGCAGTTCATGTGCCACAAATCGCAAGCGTGTGACATGGATATACTGTGCTAAATCAGAAGTTTCGTTTGACGTCTGAGGGCAGCATTCCTGTGAACAGATTATTCCTGATATTTCGACACCTGAGGCCTGCGTTATACATTACAGCTAGGGCTTTCCACTGCACTGAAGATCTGCATTATGCTTTGCTTGGTGGCCCTTTCAATTTATTGCGGTAGGTACACATACTGTCTGTAATTTGCTGGGCGGTTCCAATGACAACGGTCCCTGATCATATCCCGCTTTGGCATTTTACTATTCATCTCTACACAGCACGTAGACACCTCGATAGCAACACGGCAATAACAGCACGGCACTGCTGAGCTGCAGGTGCCGCCGATGACGAAGGGCAGCAAGCTCGAGACCGACCCGGACGTCGCGGCCGTCATCGTCGGCTTCGACCGCAACATCAACTACTACAAGATCCAGTACGCGACGGTGTGCCTGCGGGAGCACCCCGGCTGCCAGTTTATCGCGACCAACCTCGACGCTGTGACGCACCTCACCGATGTGCAGGAGTGGGCCGGCAACGGCTCCATGGTGCGCGCCGCGCCTGGGCCTGAAATTCACCTGCTCGTGACGGCCCAGGTTGCTGCTGCTTTGCCTGTGATGTGTGATGTTGCGGGATGCTGCTGTTGCATGGTCGTCATGTCGCTGCGAGCCCACGGTGCTGAAGGGGAGGGACGGCCCTGTAGGCGTGTCGACAGGGCAACCCCACTGACCCCGGGTTGGCACATCGTACATTGCTTCATGTTGGCCGTTCGCACAATGTACACTGTACAAACGCTGTCTTGGCCCAGCGGTAGGCGTGTCCGTGAGGCGGCTGCGGCGGCTGCGACATGCTTCCAGCGCCAGCAATCCGGCCATGCGGGGCAGTGTTTGGGGTCTGTGCATACATGCGCTGCGTGCATGCAGGTCGGCGCAATCAAGGGCTCAAGCCAGCGCGAGCCGACGGTTGTCGGAAAGCCGGCAGACTTCATGCTGAAGGACATCGCGGCGAAGTTCGGGCTCGAGGCGGCGCAGATGTGCATGGTCGGCGACCGGCTGGACACCGACATGGAGTTTGGCCTGCGGGGGGGCCTCTCAACGGCGCTCGTGCTGTCGGGTGTGACGACGGAGGCAGAGCTTCTCGCAGAGGGCAACACGACGCGGCCGGAGTGCTACATGGACCAGCTGCCGGACCTCCTCACGATCAAGGACCGCCTGTAGCCGCGCGGCGCGCGGATAGAGGAGCGGCAGTTGAGAGGCCGCGGTGAATTTGTACGAGCGATCGTGCCTTGTGGCACGTGATGCCGCGGGGGCGTGGGAGAGTTTGAGAGGGGATGCTGTGCACCGGGGCGGCGTGCTGGGTGCGTGAGCGGAGGCTGCGCTGAGAGCATCGTTGAGTTGGTGTGCCCAGGTGGGCGCTGGAAGGCAGGCGGAAACCGGCAGAGGCAGTGTGAGGCTGCCGCAGGGCATGCTAATTCCTGAATGAGGTGCGGTTTGGGGGATCATACTGATGCAGCCCTTGGAGTGGCTCGAGTGTGGTGGTGGGGGGGCTCTTGCGACCATGCCTGGCCGCATACCTACAGGCTAGTGCACAAGTTTGTTGAGGCCCGAGGGTGCCGGAGGCCACATGATATCTGCACGCCACGGCACCTGCAGGGCCCCGGGACGAGTCATAGGCACATGTGCTTGTAATAACCATTTCGTGTCTGGGCCACCTGTGGCAGCTGTTCTTGTAGCCACGATGGCTGTCTCTCATGTGCGGTGCACAGGCCGCGTGAAACATGAACGATCGCTCCTGGTCTGGGAACCATTTGGTACATGTCCAGCGTGGCGTGCATTCGAAGTTCATAGATGTCTCGATACGAGCGACGTCCCAGCTCGTCACAGCAGCACAGAATATTCATCACATGACGTGGCACTTTCTGAAACTGGGAGCTTGCAGAAATCATGCCCCCAGTCGCGACATACACAAACAGTGCCCCAGCTCGTGGCGGTCAGCATCAGTGCTGGCCACCTGACAGAACAGGTTTACTTTGAGAAATTGGCATTGTTGACTGGACACCACTAGTGCACAACCTTCCTAGACCCCACTCTGGGCTGCATTCTCACCTGCGGTCTTCCCACCGAGACCACCTTTGTCTCTCGCCTTTGCCTCAAGCCTTCCCTCGGGGTCTTGGGCACGCCGCCGTCGTGAACACGCCGCAGCACAACCCGACCCCTCAACCCGTGCCCTCGGGTATCACGATAAGAACCACGGCATCGGCCGTTCCGCCAACCTTCGGGGAACCCCCCGCTTCACTCGCTAATCGGTGCATCCTCCCTGTCGCATCCGCACCTGGCGCATGCATCTCACGCATGCATACAATTTGTGGGACACGTTCATCCGGGGCCCACCGGCCCCGGTCCCAACCAACCCGCTCAGCTAGACGTCTGCCAAATGCACAGGGCCGGGGCGGGGCAAGGCATACAGCCACACGGAATCAGCGCAGCCTCCCCACCCTTCTGTCACCTCAGCGCAAGGCAGCACCAGCTGGCTCCGTACCCACTCGCCAGCGGCAGCCCCACCCGCCGCATCCGATTATCTGTCCCCGTGGCCTGACCCACCGCACAGGTGTCCGAGCCTCAGCTCCGAGGTGGCCACACATGCCAGGCGCAGCGCGCCGCATGCATGATGCGCACACGCGATGCCGCCGCGACCAGCCTAGTCCTTGGTGCCGGGCCCCTCCGGACCATCGATGGAGTTGTCGAAGGTGCCGGAGCCGGTGACGTCGCCGAGCACGGAGCCCGGCCGCTGGCGCGAGTTGTTCTTGACGTCGATGAGCTTCAGCTTGGCCGCGGTGCGCGCCCACGGCCACTGCTTCGGCTTGTCCCGCTTACGCTGCCGTGACGGCAGCGTGCCCTGCACACCACGCCGCGCCCGTCAGCCACCAAGATTCATGCTGTCATTGGCAAGCACAAAAGGCTGCGGCAATGCCGAGTTCATTCAACCCTGTGTCACACGTCACGCATGAACATCCGCAGCGCCCAAACATGCCGGCACGACCAACTGCTGCGCCTGTCTGCACAGCACACAGCTTTCAGCACGAAGAGGGTAGCGCACGTCGTGCTTCTCGTCTCTCCCTAAGTCCACCGTCGCGTTGACGATCGATTCCGAGGCCGTCTGCGCGGCGGCCGCCTGCACGAGGTCCTTCGGCGGCGTCTTCGCGGCGCCGTTCGGCTTCGCCGACAGGTCAAGCGTGTCCGTGGCCTTCATGCCCGACAGATCCTCCTCGTCGCCACTCATGCTCTGGCTCGCGGGATCGTCCGCCGGGGGGAGGGGCGACGAGAAGCCGACGCCCTTCATGACGCCGCCGTTCGTCGACATCGTGCCGCCGCTCTCTCCGCGGCCCTTTGACGCGACTGCGTCCTTTATCATCAGCTGCATCTCCTGTTCGAGGAAGACGAGGTCGACGTAGGAGGTGTCCATGAGGGCGCGCAGGACGGTGTCGCCGAGGGCGACTCCAGCGCTCGCGCGCGTGACCACCTGCACAGCGTGCTGGGCGTGGCCGCGGGTCGTGCATCACTCTTGCCATGCATCATGGCCATGGTGTGGCAAGATGCCGGCGGGCATGGCTCCGGCGTGCGCCGGCAACGGCTGCGCCAAGAGGCTAATGCCGCCGGGACGCGGGACGGCGTCCACCCCAGGTTCTAGCCAAAGCTCCTTGCTCACAGCCTTAGCAAATGAGCCGATGTGCATTGTCGTGCGGCAAGCTAGGTCGCTGGTGGGACGTTAACGGCAACTGCGCTGTCTGAGCGGCGGCTGTACGATGAAAGTGGTGCGCCGGCAGGCCCCATGCTGTGAGAGGCAGACACCGGAGACAGATGTCGAAAGCAGAGGCTGAGCGCAGTGAGGAAAGGGGGGGGGGGGGGGGGGGGGAGGGCACACCGTGGCTGTCGCCCCGAGGCGCTGCGCCTCGGCCGCGCGCTCCACGTCGATGCACAGCACAAACACCGGCACCGTCGGCCACGCCTGGCGCACGTTGCGCAGAGCCTGCATCGTCTGGGGGTGCGAGCGCAGCGAGAGCACAAAGGCGCGCGGCGACGCGGATGTCGCGGCGCCGAGCACGCTCGACTTGGAGCCGTCGCCGAAGAGCACCGGCAGGCCCTGGCCCCGCGCCTCCCGCACCGCCTGGGGGTTGAACGAGAACGCCACCCACTTTGCGGGGTTTCCCGTCAGCGGCGATGACAGCATGTTTGCCACCACCTGCACCCCCCTGCCGCTGCTGACGATCGTGGTGTGTAGTGCGCGTGATCGAGCAGCCCTTGTATGGATCGAGTGGGTTTGCTAGCGGAATTCTTGGAACGATGCTCATGCTTGGAGTGCCTTATAGTCTGTGTTGGAACAGTGAATTGTACCCCGGTTGCGAACTTCGGGGAACCCAGCGAAGCACGGACGAAGTCAGCAGTGAACATGGCATTCATTTTGGCACATTTATCCGGCCTGCCATGAGTATGACCCCACGCATTTGCAACACACACACTGACTACAGAGGTGTCGGGGGGGCGAGGAGGGCGGGGGGAGAGCACAGCGGCACCCTACTCCCAACCCTGAGCCTCCTGATCAACCCTGGGGGACAGTGGCATGAGCATGCATACACCCTGTAGCGATGCACAAAAAAAGAGAACATGCGCAGACTATAACGCATCGTCATGCACGTGCATTGCGCTGGGCGCGGGGGGGGGGGGGGGGAAGGGGGGATGCGCGCCTGGGAGGCTTCGTTGAACCCGAGGATGACGACCGGTGACGCGGTGGCCGCGAGCGCGTTGCTGCCGGTGCTGCCGCTCTGATCGCGCACCGCCTGCGGCTGCGCAGGGTCCATGAGCTCGAAGCGCAGGCTCTGGGCCTCCCGCTCGACCTGCGCCTGCGCCTCCCGCGCCTCAAACATGTCGCCCTTGTCCGCGAGGAACGGCGTCAGCGCCATCGACGCGACGACAACGCAGATGAGCAGCGCGTTGAGCTCGCTCGGCAGGATCTCGAGCTCCTGTGCGAGTGCCAGCAGCACAAATGCAAACTCGCCGCCCTGCACGGAGTGGAGGTCGGACTGGCACACTCGGCCGTGGCTTGCCAACACAGCCTGGGTTGCTGGCGATAGGGGGCATGGGCCATGCCAGGGGCAGTCCGTCGCGGTCGGGGTTTTACAACATGCAATGAAGGGGGACAGCGGGATGGAGCGCTGCATGCATGCGCGTGCGGCGGCGGCGCACCTGCGCGAGTGTGAGCCCGACCTTCACGCTCTCGCCCTCGGAGAGCCCAAACAGGCGCGCCGCGATCGAGGTGATCGCGAACTTGACCGAGATGAGGCCGACGGTGAGCAGAGCGATGGTGGGGAAGCGCGTGATGAGCACGTGCACGTCGACCGAGGCGCCGGTGCAGAGGAAGAACAGCCCGAGCAGCACGCCCTTGAAGGGCTTGATCTCCGCCTCGACCTGCACACGGGCGGTGGGGCGCTTGGCATCGTTTTTTTGGGGCTGCCATCCATAAAATGAACCTACATGTTTGCATTTGTTCTATGTGCTCGAGCTCAACGACCCAACACTGCTGCATGTGCGTGCGGTGTCGGAGGTGAGCACGCAGGGCGTTACAACCATGCTCGCGATCCCAGCAGAAGCAACTGCACGCAGCATGCAGCTGGCACACGCACGCACAGCCCCTGCAGAGACCGCAGCATGCAGCATAACCGAAGGTACGCCGCATGCCCCGGGTGTCGGAGGGATGTCCGCGGTCCGCCACACAGCGAAAGCGTGTACGCTGTGCAGACCCAGCACACAGCGTGCCCAGCGTGCGCACCTGCGGCCGAAAGGAGCTCTCGGCGAGCAGCACGCCGGCGAGGAAGGCGCCGAGCTCCTGGCCGAAGCCGGCCTGGTCGGTCGCGACGGCCGTGCCGCAGACGGTGAGCAGGCACGCGGCGACAAACGCGTCGTGCGAGCCCGTTGACGCGACCGTCGCAAACACGCGCCGCAGCGCGATGCGGCCGAAGAGAATGATCCCACCGAGCAGGCCGAGCGAGCGCGCCGCCGTCGGGAGGAACGTCTGCAGGAGGGTCGCGGCGGAGGAGGAGGCATCCTGGGCGGCACGGATGGTGGCCAGAGGCGCGCTCTCGATGAAGTCCGGGGCGTACTGTGGGAGGAGGGCGACGGCGTCCGCGGCATCGATGGCGCCGGCCGCGGCGTCGGGGCCGGAGCTGTGCGCGATGATTGGCAGCAGCACGAGGAACGGCACCGTCGTGAGGTCCTGCAGGGCATCGCTTCTCAACCCGCCGCCATGGTCGCGTGCTGATGGTATGACCAATCGCGTTGGTCGCCTCGGTCACGTGCCGATGGGTTCGAGTGTGTGTATGTTTGACCGTCTCGAGATCGGATGCACTGCGGGTGCATGTCGAGAGAGATGTGCTATGTGTGAGCCCTCACAGGATCCGGAAGACCAGGGTTCGTGAGACCGATACGTAACCCCGCACAGAAGATGCAGGCCTGCAGTCACGGCGGCGCGGGACGCGCGCTCTGCGGCGATGACGGAGCGAGTGTGCCAGGACATGACGATGTGAACATGAGGTCACCAGCGGTGAGTCAAAGCTACAGTAAGCCATGTCCTACGAGGGCGTAGGCATATCCACATTCCCGCAACTGCATGCCTGAGGTAGACCTGAGAAGGCCCCTGTTGGTGGGCGATCGTGCACACGGAAGTCGCAGGAGGAGCGCCAGCGCGGGCCCGGCGTGATGCCACGGGAGATGTGCGTTGGGCTCAAAACGGACCCCACAGTGTCATGCACGTCCGAGTACATCAGTGGATGTGTGCGTCTGTGTAGGCGTGCGGTCGGAGCAGCCCTGAAGGCGGCAGCGGTGCAACAGGCTGATCGGGTAGTTGTGCGGGTGGCCGACGACTGTGTGGTGAGGGGAGCAGTGGATCAGCTGCAGAACGTCGATGGACTGGCACACATGCAGATGGGGGAGACACTCCGACGCTTCTGTGTGACAGATGTTCAGTTTCAGGCATAGCCAGGGATATTGCAGGGCCCAGTGAAATCTGTGGAGTTGCATGTCGATGCAGTGGGTGATACTGTTGATGCCGTACCCGGGAGAGACAGGGCTTCCTGCAATGCATGCGCTGCAAGGCACGGAGATACGAAGAAGACAGACTTGCATAGAATTCTAGGCTGTCAACCGCAAGGGGTCGGTCTGTTGTCGTCTTCCCGGGACATGAGCGAGTGCACAGCGCAGCAGCGAACACATACTTCTCGACTGAGGAGCGCCAAAACGGAGCACGAAGGACGATCAGGTGATGCGGCCACATTGAGGCTCTGTGATGCTACTCTAGGCACCAAAATTGCTGTATAGTTGGTGTGAGTATAGGCAGGGATGGAGTCATGCGGAGAGGAATTTGGCAGTGGGCAGGGAGCACACCTGAAACAGCAGGATGCCCAGCGTTGCAGACCCAGACCTTGTCGCCAGTTGACCTCTATCCCCCAGAAGCTGAAGGACGAACGCTGAAGAGGAGAGTGACAGCGCCACCGCTATTACTAGAGCCTCGTCCCAGGATGTAATGGCTGCAATTTGGGCATCAGCAAACGCAAGGTTTTGCAGAAGCCATGTCCCCACACTGCTTCCGAACGGGATTGCGAAAGCAACAAAAACTGCGGTAGTCACAAGCACCTGCACCGTCCCAAGGCCGAACGCGTACGTGCGCAGTGCTCTGAGGCGATCCGACGACAGCTCCAACCCCATTTCGAAGAGCAGGAACAAAACTCCTAATTCTGCCAGCTCCCCTAGCTCTTTAGGAGAGGATATTGCACTGCACACAGTGGAGGCATGAGGCTTGGACGTACACCATGATGTGCGAATTACTTGGCCGAGGTTGAGCCAGGACATTGCCAGCACTTGATCGACGCAGGGCACGCTGATCAGCGAAACCGCACACCGGCGCCACAACAGGCTAAACGGATGCTTGATCAATCATGACAGACATTCACCCACATAGCAGGGTGGGTGATGCAGGGCTCGTACTTGACTTGCCGAAGAAGCAATCCCGCCAATAGGAAGCCAAGGATCGGACTAAGATCGAGCCGCTTGAACACGGGTGTGATGACTACAAATGCTGCCAAGAATTTCAGGAAGTCCACACCGAGCGGTTGCAGCGGCTCGATCAACTCAGCTCCAGCGCGGCACACAGGGCACCTGCGTGCCAGCAGCTGGGGCACAGGCCTGAGATTACATCTATTAGATATGTTTGAGCGAAGAGTAAAATTCTGCCGTACTGCACGAGTTTCCACACGTGTGGGAACTACCAAGCTTTGCCAGGCGCTGTTGTAAACAAGCCCAGAGGCCACACTTGGGCAAAACCGCGCAGTTTGAGCTACCATATAGCGGCTCTTCGCCTTCATTCACTAAATCTAGTTTGCATACGTGCTCTCTCAGTCTCGGCGCTCATCTACTCAGATCATCGCCAAACCAGCCACGTTTACGACATATGCACTCGCTGTATCATTGACAAACACAAGGCAGATAGGGCAAGCACAGTGGACGGTGTCGTGGTCGCTCTGTGACGCCAAGCTCGACGCAATCCGGGGCATGGCGCCAAAGTATCCTGCAGTACTGCTCGTTCAGATTCTTCCGTGTCACTCCGCCACGTGCTGATGTCTACAGCTCAGCCAGAACAACACCGCGATGCATCGTTGCAGCGACGCTCTCACCATACATCCACCATGGAATTTAGCTTGAAAGTACGTAGAATCGACTATGCGCCATCGAACTGGGTATGCACGCACCTGACCAAATGTCGGGCGACGGATCAGCTCGAATTTGTGGGAGCGAATTACCTCGGGCGGTTGTGTGGTATGCGCACCTCCAGCGCCCTCGCTAGAATGCACAGCGCAAGTGAGTAAAACATCTTTCACATGGCCCCATTGCGGTCAGAATGAAGGGGTCAGACGGGCATGGTGTCGTCAGTGGCTCATCTGCACTTCTACCTAGTTCGGCAAACTCGGTTGATTGCCAGCTTGCTGTTGTTTGCACTGCTGCGTGTGGCTGCGGTCACTCCCGCAGTCAACTGGAGCCGGCTGCGCTGTGGCAAGCGAGTGGTTGTGGCTGGTAGGGAAATGATCGAGTGATCGTGTTGTGTGGTGCTTGCGTCCCCGATGTCGGAGCTCGGGCGAGGCTGTGTCGGACGTCTAGCGGGCAACGGCAAGGCGGATCCAGATACATTTGCCCGGGCTTCACCCCAGTTGTTGGGACCAGGTCATCGACGCAAAGCACATGTAGTCTGCGCGCACCACGGAACAAAGTCAGCCCGGTCAGTATGGTCACCATTGCGGCCATGTGTTTCTGTGCCACAGCAGTTTCTGAATCTGAGCCAGTCCTTGTATTGCACACATGCAAGCATCGCCCCGCTTCGGCATACGAAGTCTCAGCCATCCGGAGTTGTCAATGACAAGGCCAAGTGGATCTAGGCTTTACTTTGATTGCCAGTGTTGCTGCACTGGCCACTGCTCGGAAACCAGAATTCCTATCTGTTCGGATAGTTCCTCCTCTCTGCTGTGTCAACACCTGACAAAATGCGCTCGCGAGCGCATTTTGCCGCTGTACTGCCAGTGCCAGTCTTGCTACGGAACATCTCTCTACAGAGTGTATAAGCCAGATCCTAGAGCTAGCTACTTTGGTGGATAGCTCACAACCAAAGCTACAGAAGCAAAGTGAGGTAAATTACATCTCGATTTACTTAGCCACATCCTGAAGAGGCCATCAGCAACTGCGGTGAGTGGGACCACATGAAAAGTGCACAGGTGGATCCCGTGTGCCATATGCCGCCTCCCGCCCCTCCCCAAGCTTCTAGACAGCTGTCTCTTTCTCTAGATCTCTACAGCATGACACTGCACCGAGCTGTGGCCGGGCGTGCCCGCGGCAGGTGAGCCCCCCCGCCTGCATTGCCCAGCCCTGATCTCAGCTAGCCCATGTGCACAACGCTCCAAACAGCGCCCAGGCAGTGGAAACTCAGGTGTAACCGGCCGACCGCCACCGAGCTGAGCCGAGACCTGTCCATGTGTGAGTGTTAGCACACATTTGCATGGCTACAGGCCTGGGTGACACTGCTTAAGCAATTGTACGTCTATCGGGACATCCCCCTCAGCTTGATGCCCTGCTCAGCTGGCGCTGTCAATGCATGTCCTGTACTACAAGAAAGACAGTGTAAGTCATAGCTAGTGAGATATTTCGCTTTGCTCGAGTTACTCTTGTGCTGGAATTCCACCTCGTGTCCTTGGTCCATGGACAGTCTGCGATGGGGCTGCTTTGGCCTTTGCAAAAAGGGTCTATCTATGGCACTGATCACACCACTGTGTAAAGGGGCTGCCGATTTTGTCTGCCGGGGAAGTACCTTTATCACTGCATCCAGCACTGTGTGCGCCACAGTACAGCTGAGGATCATGCGGGACATGGGCACATGGCAGGTTGCATGTTGCACCCAGTCAGGCGATGCAATCATGCATCCAACACAGCAGCTAGCTGCAGGCTCTAGCTGCCAAGGTGCAGGGCGCATGCGAAGTGTGCTCAAAAGACCAAGGGCACATGAGAAGCACCCTCTGCTGATCTGTGAATGCAGACATGTGCTTCTTGGTGGAACGTTGCGCTGCTCTCGTGATTGCACACTCCGCTTTGCTTCCACGGGGTCTTTCCGTGGGTCAGAACTCGGGAAGTCATGTAGTGCGTACAGGGCCGCCTGCCTTCCTGGGCTTGTCCCACCTGCCGAGTCATAGCCGCCTGGGAGGTGGCTGCAGCGGGTGCCAGAGTGTAGGGGTGTGCATGTGTGAGTACTTCCGCAAGTGAGGGGGGGGGGGGGGGGGGGGAGGCTGCCTGCTTCACGGTGCTGTCAATTGGCTGCGACGCCTTGTAGCTGATGGCTCAGTTGTTCTCTGTCCGTGTGCACATCTCGTATTGCTACTTGCCTCTCCGGTGTTGCAATGATGTACATATGCATCATTCGTGCATGCACGGTCATCCATCCCAAGCCATCCGTGGCTGCATTTTGAGGTACATCAGTACATAATAGCACAGGAAACAAGAAACAAAAAAGGCGCTACACACACAGCCACACGATGCAGCACCACCACCTCCAGCCCCTGCGCCACACGCCATGACGCCGGCCGCGGTGCCGGCGGGCACGTCCGTCCCGGTGGCAGGCGAGCCACACGCGGAATCAAGGGACGTGGCCGGCGCGGGCGTGGGCGCACGAGCTATCATCAGCACACCCAGCACTGCAGCCACCAGCTGTGCATTTCCAGCACAGCTGTCTACATCCCAGCGCCAGGGGCTGTGCAAGCAGCCCGCATGACTGTGGCCACAGCAGCCACAATCGGGGCCGCCGCATGAGGCTTGCGCAAGCCCCGCACTCGCAGCAAAACAAGAGCAATTCATTCTGAAAAGACATGCATCATTCAAATCGCCCGGGTAGCCACAGCGGAAGCGCATCCAAACGCCGCTCCCCGTCAGCGCGCTACCAATCGAGCCGCTCACATCACCGCCTGCCTCCCTTCACACATGTATGTACGTATCACATCGGCGTGGACGTGGCGCCACTTCCACACATCCGACACCGCCAACCCTGGCACCTCCTTCTCCCCACACCGACCTCCTCCCCCGGCCTTCTGCCCCCACCACACACAGAGCGCAACCAGCCGTCGCGGTCGCCTCTGCGGATATGCCGTCCCGGCACGGGAGAGGCCCACATGCCCTGTTCTCCACCAAGCACACTCACAGGGCAGTGACAACAGCCCCATGCATGGGGCTGCGTCTGTACATCAGTCGTTGCAGGAAGGGGCCACCGGACCAGGCGTCGGTAGGCGCCACTCGGTCCCCCTCCTGCGCCTCTTGACCTCTCCGCTTGCCTACACGGCGCCGCATGCTCGGCCCCCACAGATATCGACGCGCAGCCCGCGAACGGCCTGCCTGTGCTTATTGTGCCACCTCATGAGCCCCCAGCTTGAACCAGCCAGGAGGAGGCGGCAAGCACTCCGCAGCCTGGAGTGCTGCTTCACCTTCAAGACCCACCGCAGCATTGATGCCTGGCCTCCGCACCAGCCGGCATCTCCTCTCTCCGACGCACCACCATCGCCGCACTCGATCTACACAGCTGCCATGCCGGCAGTGTGCCACCCGCCTCGCCGGCGATGTGTCCAAATAACACCGCGCGGCTGTTCGCTCATGCTCCACAGCGCTCTCCGCGGCCCTTGCAATTCATCAGGTAGCGGAACCGCTGCCTCCCTCTGTCTCGTGTCACGTCAGGAAAACAGACGCCGCCGTGGCTGCGGCTGCTTCTTTCACCAAGCGGGGCAGGGCCGAGTACAGCAGCTGGGGAGGCGCGGCGGACGTTCTCCGACTGACGCCGCATGCTCCGCATGCATACGCCCTTGCGTACCGCCAGGCCCTGCTAGTGGCCTCCTCCCCAGCTTCTGCATCTCGCACCCTGCGCCACCTTCACCACCCCCCCGCCCGCCTCCCGCCCTCAGCCATTCACCTCATCTGGTGCGCCTTAGATGCCGCATCCACGCAGCAGGTCGCACTCGGCTCTCGTGCGCTGTCCACCCCGGCTCATGCAACACGCCACTGCGCGTTCAGCTCACGCGAGCTGACGCAACGCAGGCGCTGCAGGCGTTATGCGGGGGGACGTGGACGTGCCGAGACGGGGGGGGGGGGCGGCGGCGGCCTAGTTGGCGACGCCGCCGTTGACGAGGCGCTCCAGGCGGTCGAGCTCGTCGGCTGTGCAGCTGTACTCCCGGATGTTGAGCATCTGCCGGTAGTGCTCCTGCAGGCCCTGCGTAAACAGAACAGACTGTGAGGACAGAGTAGCAGTTCACGACCTATCGCGACCAACTCTCGGAGTGTTGGTTTGTACGTGATGTAATTCACTTCTACGTTCCCCAAACAGAGTCGCTTCACATGATAATGGGATTTCAACCATCGCGCCAGATCGTATGCACAGCACAAACACAGGCAGCATCACCCTGTACGTCCACAGCACTGCAATGACTCACGCGGCAAGGACCAGAGCAGTTATGGTGACAGGTGGTGACATCGTGCTTGCGGGTGCCGCACCAGGCTGTCGAACGGGCAGTCGGGCATGCGGCTCGCGGAGTTTCGCATCGCGGGGCGGTCGTGGCTACCCGGGCCTGGCGCGAGGGAGGCGTGCGGGCGGAAGATGTCGTCGACGTCGAGACCGTCATAGCTCAGCTGCGGCGCCGAGATGCCGTGGCCGCCGCCGCCGCCCATGCCGCCGCCGGGCGCCATGTGCATGGCCGCGCTGCCGTCGTACGTCGCGTCAAGAGCCGACATCCAGTCCTCCGGCATCGTGACCTGCACCCCGGACGAGTGTGTCGGGTGGGCGACACCAAAGACAGGGAACCAATCATGAGGCGTGAATGAGGGTGCGTTGGTCGCATCATCGAACTGTTACGGCTGAGTCATGCGCACTGCCTCGACCAATGGAGACGCCATGCAGGGTCGCAGAACGAGCACGCTGGCTGCGCAGGTACAACAGCAACAGATCGTGCGGCGGACCGAGATGCACAGGGTAGAGGGGGGGCACCTGTGGCATGGAGAGGTGGTGGCCCCGCATCGGCGCGCCCCGCTGCGCCCCGGAGGCCCCCGGCAGCCCGCCGCACGTCAGCATGCTGTGGTCGCTGTTGTCGTACGGCAGCATGCTGTGGCCGCACATGCCGGACGACGACGACGGGCCGTGGAGCAGGCCGGTGTCAAAGGGGTTCTGCCCGCCGCCACTACCGCCGCCGTACGGCCCTTGCATGTGGTTTGACGGCACGCCGAGGTGGCCGAGGGAGTGGGAGTGTACCATGCCGCCGCGCGGCGCGTGTGGCGCTTCCCGCAGCAGGTCAAAGTCGCTGCCGAAGTCAAGCCCAGGCGCCATCGAGCTGCTCTGGGGGATGCCGTTGATGGGCAAGCCGTACGCGTCGCACGCCGGCCCGCGCACCGGCGACGCATGCATGCCGTAGCTCCCGCGGCGCGTGCCGAACGTGTCGGTGCCAGAGGGGGACGTCGCGGCCGTGGTGGTCGTGGTCGTCCCGGGCATGCCGCTGCCGCTCCCGCTCGGCGTGCGGCCGGTGCGCACAGGCGGGAGGTCCTCGCTGATCACGTCAAAGAGGGGGTCAGGCATGAAGCGGCGCACGGGGTCGCGGGGCGGCACGTGCCGCGGCGGCGCCGCGCGTGGCGCCGGCGCCGCCTCGGAGGCGGCCTTGGGCGCGGGCGCGGCCGTCATCGCGGCGCGGAAGGCCGCGGGGCGCTCCCGCACGGCCTTGAAGTGGTGCGTCCAGTCGTGCTTGACACCGGTGGACGTCTGCGGCGCGATCGTCGTGCGCTTGAGAGCGTTCTCAGCCTCGCGGCGGGCCAGCAGCTCGGCCACCTCCACCTGCTCCTCTGGCGCTGCACAAGGCAAGCCATGCTCAGACACGCACAGATGCGCAGTCACACACAGCGAGGAATGATTCGAGCAACCCTCCACAGCCACCACACACACCACCTAGGTACAACCGTTAATTCGGAGTCGTCAATGTCCAATAGGATACGGCTCAGTAAATTTAGATTTACTTTACTTTACATCCCACACGAACATGCTGCGCTAGCACACAGAGAAGCACACGGGGGGCTCTGTTGTTACAGTCTTGCGCCCCCACAAAGCACTGGATACAGCACACAACAAAGGTCCCGGGACAACGCTCCGGCAGACGGAGCGCTGGCAGGAGGGGGGGAGGTGGTGGCAGGAGGGGGCCGCACTCAGCAGCGAGGTGTAGTTGGAGATGTCAAAGTTGGTCTGCGCCTGCAGGCGCTTGGCCTGCACGGCGGCGCGGTCGTATGCGATCGCGGCGTCGGCCTCGCTCGTGAACAGCCCAAGGTACTTGTACTTCTTCCCCACCACCTGCGCACCGCAGCCGGTCAGACAGTCATGCACAAGCACGCGCCGCCGTGTGCACTTCAGGCACACGCCCCGACTGAGTTTGACCTGCATGATCGCGGCACACAGCCCCCACACGTGTGGCCAGTGGCTAAACTGCACGACCACGGGCCACCACGCGGCAGAACACCAACAACGTCGTAGCGTCACAATCAGAGGCGCTCAGCGTTACACACACTCCGGCTCAGGGCGTCCAGTGCATGCAGTGTGCAGCAGCAGACTGTGGAATTCGAGGGAATGCAAGAACAGGCGCGGGCGGGGGGAGCACCTGGCCGATGCGGGCCTCCCACTTGCCCTTCTGGTGCTTCGTCACGCCGCGGTACTGCGAGGAGTTCTGGTGGTAGCCCTTGCTCTGCCGCCGCAACGACTGCACCAGCTCCTCCTTCGTCATCTGCACACACGCCCCCTGTGGTCACAAACACGCAGGCCTGAC
Organism: Ulva prolifera; assembly: GCA_023078555.1. Classification (NCBI taxonomy): domain Eukaryota; kingdom Viridiplantae; phylum Chlorophyta; class Ulvophyceae; order Ulvales; family Ulvaceae; genus Ulva; species Ulva prolifera. The sequence continues at coordinate 1,552,752 of CM041197.1, forward strand.
AGGGCTCGCTCCATGATTGCACCCACGAGGATTCAAGCATACATCAGCGCCACACCTGCTGGGCACCCAAGAACCCGAAGTCTCTGGTGCACGGGGAGGCCTGTGGTGCCGCGGCAGTGTGCAGCTCATGAACGCCAATGCATGAACACGCATGCAGCAGTGCAGACAGGTGGCTTGAGGGTACTTTGGCAGGCGTGCGATGCTCCGGGGCTCTTGCCACAGTGACTACAGAGAGCAGGCTCACGAGTGCCCCAGCCTGTCCCCGCAGCAGCGAGACACACAGACACGGAACACGGGCGTACGCACCTCGTCGACGTGCTTGAGCTCCTCGCTGTACTTGTGGATGCTGAAGTTCGTCTGCGCGTCCTCCCCGCGGCACTTGATCGCCGCGAGGTCGTACGCCAGCGCCGCCTGCTCCTCCGAGTCAAAGCCGCCCAGGTACACCTGCACCCACCGGCTGCGTGAGAGTGAGGCAAGCATGTGCGCTGCTGGCACCGTCTGCATGGACATGGCTACGCCAGCACTCCTACACACATGCACGCCGACCATCGACCACACGGCGCCGCAGCCTCACCGATTCAGCCGGTGCGTTTCGCTCAGAGGGTGGAACCAGAAGGACGCAACCTACAGGCTTCACGGCCTCTTGGAGTACGCGGAGGGTGAAGCAACGAGTGCCACGATTTCGCTGGCATGCCTTGCAGAGCCCACAGGGACCGTCTGCTCGGGTTCGATCACGCAATGTAATGCAATGTCGGCCGGTGCGATCCCAAATCTCATCCGCAGACAGGGTGAACGACTGGAGGACCCTCCGATCGGGAGTTGGCGGTCCTCAGTTGGAACAAGGGCTTGCGGGAGGGGAGGGAGGCGAAGCCGGACACGTGATCAACACATGCGTGAGGCACACCTGTTTGCCGCTGTCCCAGATGTGCGCTTCGTAGCGGCCTGTGCGGCAGTGGTGGGTGACGCCGCGGTACGATGACGTGGAGCGGATGCCGTTCTTTGTGTTGCCCTTGCGCCCCCCTGCGCCACGCCTGCATGCAGCTAGCTGTTTCATCGACTGACAGACTCACCCGCAGGCCCCAAGCAATGGCCTGTGGTCAGCACACATCAGGACACGCGGGGACGCATCGCCATTGCAGGATGTGACGTCCGGAACCGCGTGTGGCTGGGCCACATGACGGAATGTTTACTCTCAGGCTCACAGACATGGCACTGCTCATCTGATGATGTGGGCATGGCGGGTGGGCGGCTCCGGTGCAAGGGTGAATGGGTGAATGTGGCGCGTTGCAATGACGGATGGGTGGGCAATATGCCTGTCCTGTGTCGCCCATGGCAGGAGAGAATTGTAGGAATGGATGGTGTTGAACACATTCGGACACGCTCAAGGTGACACTTTCCGATTGCTGCAACAGCCAGACAGCTTGGCATTTCTTTTCCTCAAGAGATACAGGCTGAGTAAGGTTGAAGTTTGGGTCATACTTGGCCTTGGGGGTGGCCTCAGGCGGGGAGTCCTTAGCATAGCCCTTGTAGCTGCGTTTCCGAAGGGTGCGCCGGTCTTTCTGTACAGGTGTGCCGTCAGCTGCTACGGCTGCCCTCGCTTGAGCAGCGATTGCTTGGTGGGTTACCACCGGAGAGCTTTGCTGTGGCAACCTGGTGTCCTCTGCAAACAGCATCGTCTCGCCATTCGCAGAATGCAGAGCTGATGCTCTGGAGACAAGGGAGAAATTGTGCGTGGGCCGGTTCTCACGAGCGTCCTGGTCCAAGGCATCGCCCGAAATCTCGGGCATTGGTTCTGACTTGACGATGTCCATCTCACTGCGCAGCCCTTGACTGTCATCAGGGTACAGGAAACGGTCACACATCATTTATCCTGCAGCATTGATCCATTTTGGTTGCAACACTATCACCCTCATTCGCTGTTGCGCTGTGCGAAAATTTCATGGACGCCAGAAGCAAGCAGATACCAACAACCCCAAGTGCCGTCATCGATAGACACGAGCATACACATACAGCACAATCATGCGAATCATGTCGCTGACCTGGGAGCACAGCAACGCTGTTGGCAAGTGAGCTGGTGCCGCAATGCACGCATGTGCTCGCTTGCCGTCCTGTGGTCCGATGAGCACGATACAGCATCACTCCGAGCGAAAGAATGCCACAGTAACATGCGAAAATGTATTCGCGTCAGCCACCAGAAGTGAGCGCCTGGCAGATGTTGTCAGTCCGCAGACTGTGCAAAAAGAACTGGTTCAAATTGACAGACGACCGTGGGGCGCATCGCAGCGGTCAAACGCATTGATCTGCAGTGTGATTATGACACGAAATTCTGTTGATAGACGCATCGAGCAGAGCAGAGGAAGCCATCGTAATATCACGTCGCTGGCGTGAGCCCCATTCCTGAATGCCAGTAGATGGCTCGATACGACAGCCTAGTGCGTCGCCTTCCTCATGTACGATCTCACACGGCATCGAAGCGCGAAAGCGACTACGGCAGTCATGTATGCATTGCTTGCATTGCCACATATGCCGTTCAAAGCATGAGCGTGTCGTGCATCACGGCTGGGACAAGGGATGACGTCTGTGGGCTGATGCACAAGTTACGCCCCGCTGGCACTCTGCGCACGACACGGTCGTCATCAGCCGGACACACAGAGAGCTTGCTGCAATCATGAGGGCAAAACAATGAATGAGCGAAAACAGGACGCCAAAATGAGCGCAAGACGCTGTGAAGCGTTCGTCTGCCACTGAGGACTGACGCACTCCTCCAAACGTCCAGTACGCTACAGATGCGAAAACAGGACGTGACTTTAATCAGCGTGTCAGTTTTGCACTCCACATGTATCAGTTTGCTGCCTATCAATACGAAGAGGTCCCGGACGAATGGTTGGAAGCAGGCCAGACCCCGGGTACTGCTGAGATTGGCTACACCCGGCACGGACGCATACGTTGCGCGAGCCAGAGTAACGAGAGGGATAAGAGCTTATCGTGTTCTGTTTCACTAGTGCCCGCCGAGCGTTTCCTGCGGTGGGAGCATTTCGCTTTGCTGGACGGACCGACTCGAGCTGCGACGCGAGCCTGCCGTTGCGCACCTCCAGCACTGCAGCTGTGGACTGCTTCAACAGAAAGAAGCTGCGGTGGACGGCGGAATTCTCCCGCTGCGCCTGTCTTCCTTTCTTTCCTTGTGACTTGGTAGAAAGGGTTGTTAATGATTCAATTGACTTGGTCAACTGTGACTGTATAATCTGGTGTTCGGACGTCAGTTCAGACACAAGTGTGGCAAGCAGCACCATTGGCCTGGCATATGTAGTTCGGCAAGCACCACCAAAAAATATCGTATTGCGTTGGATCGTCTTGATTCGAGTTCGTGAAAACGAAAGAGTTGAGTAGGCGTCTGCGAAACCCGGCTGTGAGTGTAACGTTGACGGTGTCAACGTAACAACAACACCGCACCAATCCCGGACGACACATTTTCGCCGCGAACACACCACAGCGGCGCAATAATAATGCATCGATAAGATGAGCCAAGCAACAGTGCTGAAGTTTCATCGGCCTTTCAGATTTTACCTGGAGACAAGGCAGGGCGGTGGGCGAGTTACTGCCCACCGTGTCGCGGGAGATATCCGTAACGCAACCTGCAAGATATGAAAACGGCGAAAACCGCCCGAGCCCGTAGGGATCAGACATCATACATCTGTTTAAACTCATACAGGAGATATCTCTACCGATGGCGCGCAACGGCAAGCGGGCACAACGGGCTGCGCGACTGGCGGAGCACAGGCAGGCTGCGCCACAGGTCTGCCACAAATGTGAAACTCAAGGCACGTTCATCTCCTGATCTGTCGCGTTGGAGATCGGACGCACGCGACAAAGGTCTGTTTTATGCTCAGCGATGCCACCTGCAGCTATCCGCCTTGACGACTGGCCATGAGCTTGGAGCCGTTGCGAGTAGCAGAACTAGATCCGCATTGTGCTGCAGACTGTGTTTATGGTCTTATACTAGTGAGGCAATAGCGGAAGGCACAGGCTGCAATCAGCGCGCAAGCAATCTCTGCAAGAAAGATACCCACAGCATGCGGCAGCAGAGCCAGGCCTGAGGCTTTGTCCTTGTAACACAAACACACAGACATACCAGATTCTGATGTCAAAGCGGATGCACGCGTGCACATGTGTGCATCGCGTCACTTACCTCACCAGGCGGGAAACTGAAGCCTGGCATGCGCTTGCTTGCAGCTGTTCATGCCAGCTCCCTGTGAAACGCACCTGTGGCAGAAGCGCCAGATGCTGCTGTCAGCAACTCGCTGATCACTCCTGTCTCCTGACAAGCAGATCCGGTGGCTTGAGCAATTGGAATCAGGGTGCGTGCGCTCGATGTTCTGTCCACACCTCCTGTTCCATTCAACACCAAATGTGCCTGCCCATGTACAAGGCCATACGCCACGCAGACAGCAGAGAGAGCTGCGCCGAACTATCTGCAGAAGCAAGCACCTCCATGGTCCACGACTGCCTTCATTGCCAGTGTTGTTCTGCGCACATCGCACGGGGCTGCTGCAGCAGCGCCAATGTCATAGATCACCATGATCACAATGCTTCAAGACCAGCACTTCAGTAGGCACAAAGACGGATGCATGGCCCACTTGATCATGCTCAATCCACGTGCAGCCTAGCACTCTACAATCACCCATTCTCAATACGCCAGTTGCTGAGGCAGCCACAGCCAAGCTGCACTGAAACCTACTAGTAGGGAGGGGCGCAGGCCATATCAAATTCCCCTGTGAAACCGGAGGATCCAGTATCCAGAACCAGGGATTCTCTGCCATAGCAACTGAACTGTGTCCATGGACAAACACCTGATCTACCTGAAACCCCACTGCTGCAAAACTTGGTGCACAGCATGTCCAAGTTTTCTGATGTGCTGGTCTGGCATGATGTGGAGTGGACAGGAGGGTGAACAGTGTCCTGCACTCCATTGTGTCTTGGTGCCACACCACTGAATTCGATGGCCACCAGCCACGCACACCAGCCTCATCCCTCACACCGTGTCAAGTCTCACTATGACTGCAATGTTTGTTTGAGATGTTTGTTTGTCGGTTCTGGGGTTCGTCGTCACGCCAGTTTGTTTGGTCTGTCATGCCACACACTTGATGCCTTTATTGCATACACTGTCAACCATTCAGTACAGCCTCATAGACAGCCTCATAGACACAAGCCACCTCCCATACCCACCATCCTATTCGGTCTGACAGGACCAAGCACTCCCAGCTGCCCTCAAATCAACCTCAAGCCACAGCATGCAGCATCCAGCACAATGACAACACCTGCCTGAGGCCCAACTGCTCTGACTCTGATGGAACTGATGGCAGGCAATTCTAGCAGAGTAGTCACGCACAGCACGGTCCACATGACGATGTAACAAACTCCAGCTTGTTGAGTTTGATCTGTGTTTGTTATGGTTTGGGTTTCATGACAGGGCTGAGCCAGTTTGTTTGGCTGCACGGAGCAGTTCACTTTGCCTTGGTACAGTGCACTGCACTGCTTGTTGGTCAAGGCACTGCTGCGCACAAATTTGTAAAGCATCATTTCACCCTGACTTGACTTCGTTGTTTTGCCTCAGCAGCGTGTGTTTTGTTCTGGGTGGGGCTGTGGCGTCACGCCACTGGCGTGGGAGTCTGGGTGCTTATATCGGGTTTCGCGTGCGCTGGATGCAACTGTGGCGTGGGTGCGCTGGACCAGGCAGGTGCTTGTGTGCTTGCGCTGCTTGCTGGTTCGGCGGTGCTGCCCGCCTCATCGTATTCATGCTTGTAACACACAGATCAACACAGGCAGGAGCGACACCTGGCAGCCAGGTACCACACACAGCGACTGTATGTGTTCCAAGGATGGATCAAGGCGGTGAAAGCGGCTGTATGTGTATCTGTGTGCGTGGGTGTGGGTGTGTGGCGCTCTAAAGTCTATGTCATGATGAGTCATCAAGCACTCAAGTATATATATGAACAGATCCTCGAAGGAAGTAGTACACCTTCGGGTGGGCGCTTTTCCTGACAGTCTATGTCATTCTTTGGGGGTATTGCCGGTTGTGTGTGCGTTGCGCGGCCGTGCCGGGAGCGATGGCGCGGGTGTGTTGGACCGGGATACTGGGCGTGTGCTTGATCTGCTTGCTGCTGCCGTGGTGCTGCCTGCCTCGCCAACGTTGTCCTTGTAACACACGGCTATTGAAGACCAGGTCACCGTCAAGACCTCTAAACATGACGATACCACCATCACCATGTAGTCACGGCAGTGTAACGCAGTTGCAGGTGCGTCAGTGCAGGTGGAGATCGGTACTGATGATAGCCCTGTCAATCGCAGCTGTTCTAGATGGCGGGGACAGCCCTGTGCTGAACACTCGCTTCTGATCAGCCCGTCCACGGCAGATGCACATCCAGCCGGCCCGTACATTCATCCTGATGTCTATTTTAAGTGTCCACCCCGTGGGCCCCACACAAACTAACATATCCCGGTGTTCAGCACCGCTGAAGCGCTGCGCTTCGGCACTGCACGGAGCAAGCGCAGGCTCTGGGTCATGCATGTATATGTTTTTTTTTCATGGTAGCCGACACTCGGCCACGGACCCATGGGGAGAACCCCCCTGCGGGGTGGGGGTGGGGGTGCGGACGCGCATGGTAAGGCCGAATTCGGGGAGGCAGGGAGCACCGCCGGGGCAGCGTGCAAGGGTGTTGCAGGGTCTCTCGGCAACTCCGGTGTGCGGCGCAGGGTCTCTCGGCAACTCGGTGAGCTGTATCAGCACGGAAGCACGGCAGACTCGTTTCACAACTGTGCCGGGGCGATGCTTCAGCTGGACTCCCAACACGGGCAGGCTCCACAGTCTACAGCGCCTCTAACTGGTGCAGAGCATGGCCAAGCCTGTGCGCCTCTGCGTCACAGACCCCGCAAGGCGGGGCATCTGAGCTCCTCCTTTCATTCATGTGTATTGCCGCCGGGCACGGGAGTGTGGGGAGCGTGGGGCGCAGTAACGGAGGCCTTGTGATGCAAGGACAGGGCCAGGGAGGCATGTATCGGTGCAGGGCACAGTTGGCAATGTCCTCTCAAGGATACGGCTTCGTGGATCTACATTCGCTGTAACAATACTGCGCAGCGTTGTGCGGGCCTGGCAGTTCTGCAGTTCCCGCAAGGCGCTCAGCACGTGCGGGCATATTGCGGAAACGCCGACGTCGACTCGCGTGCCAGCTGTTGCAGGTTCCGCCGTGGTGCAGGCAGGAAGGCAACAGCGGTCGCTAGCTTGTAATATCGTGTGATACGACCGCTATGCTGCTGGAGCCTTACACCGTCGCGATGTTCACGGATGCAGTGGTACAGCTGCACCTCCTTGCTGCAGCTGGATAGTATGGCGGACCTCTGGTGCGGACCTCTGGTGCGCCATACTAGCCAGCTGCAGCAAAACCCTTGTTGAGAATCAGTGTGGAGCCGTTACCCGGGATGTGTCAAGCCCAATGTGTGCCAGAAGGCTATGGCGAGAGGTGAGATTGTGTACACGTGACACACAATCACCTCATCGCCAAGGTCTCCTGGGGTTTAGATCAGGGGCCCTGAGGCCAAACTGTCACATGGACATGGGCGATGCACCGCTGGCTGTGGCTGGCTGTGATATACGGAGATCAAATATACGGAGATCAAAGGTGGGGAGGCGGGCCGCGAAGCCGCGAAACCAGCGAGCGAAGGCAAGCCAGCGGGCACCGCAGGCTGCTTCACCTCTCAGACTGTGCAGAGCACATAGAGCACGGCCTCGGTGTCTGCTACAGCAGAGCGCCGCACGCCCGGCAGACGGTGCCACCGGAGGTGACAGCAGAAGGCCCGGGTGCGCGCCTTCAAGTTTAGCCGGCAGAATGGACGCGGGCACAGGTATGGGTGCAGGTATGTGTCACGAGTACAGAGTGCCGGAGCAGCGCACAAGCACAACAAGCACAGCGCCACATGCCGTTATGCACCGAACGCATGCATGGCTCCTGTGCACAGCAGGACGGCCACATGCACACGTTGGCGTCTCGGGGATCCGGAACCGGGACCTTCACACGCGGGGGGGGGGGGGGGGGGTCCGGGACCGGGATCGGTGCGAATGTGGTTGCCTTTGGAGGGGGCATGCTTTGCGGTGCGCCCCGAAGCCCCCAAACGACGCACATGCCACCTTTGTGACTGCAGTCTCAGGCCCGCACCACCTGTGGCAGTGGCACATGCCATTTGCCATGGTTGTCTGTGATAGTCTGTGCGTGCATGTGGTTGTGACATGCACACGCGGAATACCCTAGAGGGCACGCAGGCACTCGAGTGTGGCACCGTGGCCCCAAAGCATCAGAGTTGTCAGTGTCCACTGAAGCACACGGCTGGATAAATCCAGATTTGTTATTCCAGATTACTTAACTTTGCAGGGGCTGTGGGCTGGAAGTTACCCCGGTGATGTTCCCAGAAGTGGTCTTTGGTGTTCCTTGCACTCCGCGAGACAGATGTGTAAACACATGCATGGCTGCTTATCTCAATTAAGCTCACAATGACCTTCTTGGCTGTGAGGGGGAGTTGGCCAAGCTTGGAGGGCAGCTGTTATGTTTGTTTTGCAGGTGTCTGGTGTGCTGCAGGATGAGCGTTAGTGTGACAGGCACCATGCATGTCTGCCTGTGTCAACTGATGCATGGGAGTGTCTGCGGTGCTGCCTGTATGTGTGCATGGCAACATAGCCATATGTCTGTGCGTGGCCATGATAGATATCGTGCTAAGATGAGATACCTGTGGAACCCCACCTGCGCACAGGCCTGTGCCTATATAGATTGCAGGCATGCGGGGCAGAGCAGCCGCACGACTGACAGACAAATAAATGCATATGCAGGGCGTGATCAATTCAGAGCTGTCAATGTCCTCCTCAGGATACAGCCCAGTAATTTCAGATTTACTTTGATTTACATGCAGGGCGCATCTCATCTGTGGCGTGTTCGAGATTGTGACACATTTCTGGGGGCGGAGGGCGAGATTGGCATGAACATGTACATACAACACCCAACCGCAGTAGCTGAGCCTTTCTGCAAGCCCTACATCACAGTAGATACGATGTTACGATTTGCAAGGTGGATATACTATGGCACCTGTGGGCGTTCGTGCATGTATGTCCTTGGGCGAGGGCGAGGGCGGGTGCGGAGTGCCTGCTGTATTCGAGTGCCTGCTGTATTCAAGCTGCCAGCGCCGTACCAATGTTTGAGATGCTGTGCCTGCTTCCACTCGTGGCGGTGGCATTGGTTTTTCTTTCCTCACTCGTGGTTCCACAAAATGTAACACAATGGCAACTATCTACAATTTCCTGATGCATGTGCGCTTGGCGGGAGCAGCTCTTGCTGTTGCTGCGGCAGCAGATGCCCAAACTGCTGGTTTACCACCAGAGGCAGGGCAAAAGCGGGACAATCAGGCAGCAGATGCTATTGAAGATTGACATTGACTTTGAGACCGAGTTCAGAGCAGATGAGGAGAGAGGAAGGGGCCTGTTTGCAGGCGGAGTGGCATCCAGATGCATCAGCCCGGCGTGCCCACCAGCAGCCCGGCATACACACCAATGGGGTGCATGAGCAGTGTACGTGGGCGGGGTCAGCGGGGCAGCGGGGGCAGCGGGGTCGGTGTGTTGCTCTGCATGTGCATGGGCGTGTTTGTGTGCGCGTAATTGCGTACTTTCCTTCTGTGTGCTTGTGGTTACAAAGAACAGAGGCCGGGCATAGAGCCGTTTCTCGGAATTCACTTGCAAATCCGCTCACTCATTCACCAGTTCCGTGCTGTGTGTTTGTGTATGTGTGCTTCCACTGTGTGTTTGTGTGTGTACATGATTCTACGTGGATCCTCCCGATCTACCTTCCCTGCCGACTTTGTCCTTGTAACACACCAGCTGTGGCAATGCAGTAACATGACCAGAGTACCACTGGACCCTGGCACCCACTGTCATGCACCCAGGGCAAGGGCGCCAGGCACAGCATTCAAGTCCCCGAACTGCCTCACCAGCACCCCCTGCACAGTGCAGGGACAACACTCCCTGTCTTCTGTCTCTGTGTTTTGATGTAGAGCAGCATCTCACCTACCGGGAGCACGGTGGGTAGCACCTGCCTCAACCGCTCATGCATGGGAGCTCATGGGGTTTGCACCGTGTGCACCATGCGGCACAACAAACACTGCATGGCCCACCGGTGCCCGCCCACCACAAGGCTGCTCACCCACCTGGCCGTTCTCAGGCCATGGCGGACCTCACTGTGTTGAGCAGCTGCAACGTAGGCAACATGGCATACATGGCATACTGCGCTTGCTGTGCTACAGCTACCTGAAGCCTGAAGCCCAAAACCCGGCAGTGAAGCCCGCAGTGCCGTTGATCTTTGTAACATAGTGGATCTTTGTGACACAGTGGAGCCCTGCCTGTCCGCATTTGTCGGGGTAACAGAGCACGTGCAGCCACACCATGCCCTGCCAGCCACGCGGCTGCTGCTCACGCAATACACCACAAGGGCACAACACAACGGCGATGCAAGGACCCACTCAGAGGCCGGGGGCACTGCAGGTGGCTCACAGCGCCACACCTTCACATCAACAGCGCCCCCAGACGTGAAAGAATGTATACCTCACTATGCACTCTACATCACCTGTTGACTGCTGGCTGCAGCGGAACGCAAGGCGGCTGCATGAAAGCTAACTACATGCACATATGACTGGACAGGAAACCACATGGACGGCTTACCTGTAGTAGATGCAGTAGATGTGCACAACAAGAGTGATAGCATCAACACTGCAGTGGAGCAGCCGGAACTGGTGGTGGAAGTATTGGTGGAAGTATTGGTGGCGATGTACAGAGGCAGCGTATGTGTGTTACAAGGACGAATGCGGCGAGGCGGTGCATGCAGCAGCAGGAGGCACTGCGCTCAGGTATCTCTGAGACATGATTTCTAATTCGTTTTCTGGATCTGCGGTGGTATGCTGCTGCTGATGCAGCTCACACCGGCACTCCTCCAGCACTGCTGCCCAGGGCTTGCGTGGAAGGCATGCAGCACATCACTGGGACTGGACAGAGAGTGCAGCATGAAAGTAGAGCACGTCTGGATTTACTGGGCGATATCCTCACCGACGACTCAATGACAAGTCCGGGTGACAGGGACCACATGTTAAACGGTGGTGTTTCTGGTTGAATGAGCCCTGACCATGCAGGCGTCGTGTAGACCTGTGGTGGTCAACACCCGTTACGCACTCTGCGGCCTAGCAACTTCTAAGAATCAGCCATTGCACACACACATCGAGGACGTGTTGCTGATTGCGCGGGTGTGCGGTTCCCCTGGTGCTACCTCTACCTGCCTTGCTTGCTTTGACCTTGTAACACATCGACGACGTGCTGCTCCTGGGTCAAGTCACACCTGACTAGTACTCATGTGAAAAGTTCTTGTGTGCGCTGTCTCAGCTGCTGTCATGAATCATGTATGGAACAGACTGCATGCCTGTGGATGTGGAGCCACGTGTGAGAATGTTATGAGAATAAAGGCCACAAGGACCAAGGCGTGTGATGTATGCAAGCATGGCCCAGCCTGCTGTGGCATGGAAGCGTACAGACGCTCGTGACATTCAGACCGCAGGCAGCTGTTGACTGACGGACTGCGCAGGCCAATGTGTTACAAGGACAAAGGCAGCAAGGCGGGCAGCACCGCGAAAGAAGCAAGCAGACGACGCAGAAGCAAAGAAGAAACAGACACAGGCCAATGTGTGGTAGGCTTTGCACACGGGCACCCCGCCTTGCGTTGCCATCGAGCCGGTCCACTCTTCTGGAGCACGGCGACCAGACATCTGCAGAGCAATGTGTGTTGCAGAGCAATGTGTGTTGCAAGGATAAGGCGCCATGGCAGCACTGTGAGACCAGCACTGTGAGACCAGAGCAATGTGTGTGTACCAAGAACAAAGTTGGAGTGGCCAGAGCAATGTGTGTGGAAGCAGGCACTCGAGACATGGTAGTGACCTCATACGTGCACCACATGAGCACCACTCATCGGCTGGAGCGAGGGCTGGCAGGTGCTCCTCGCACGGATACCAGAGCCTGTTTGGTGTTGGTTGTTTCGAGCATGTACTCTGCCAAACAATGGCCTGAGATCGTGTGATTCAACACATGAACACCACAGAGAGGTGAGCTCTGGAGACTCAGCTTGTGACTTCACTACTGTGTCCATTTATCTCTTAGAGATACTTGTGTAGAGCGTGCGTTGAGCACACAGGTGCAGGCTCCCACACTTCGGGGGCCAAGTGGCGCTTCATGAAGCGACTGTCATGCATGTGCATGACGTGGCACGCCACTGATGTACGTATCTTTGTAAGTTACACACTGATGTATGTATGTAGTTACAAAGGTATGTAGTTACAGAGGACCGCGGGCCGCGGGCCGGCGTACAACCGATTCTCAGAATCGACTCGCTAACCCACTCACTCTTGGCACCAGGCCGCGCATGAGTGCGTACCACAGCCCTGCCGGTGATTCCAGCCAAATATTGAAGCCCCGCACGGAGCACGTACAAATTCCCGTTGCACAACACCACACTCAACCGGAGCAAAGCCTGCGTCACAAACACACCATGGTCCCCCACACCACACCGAGACGCAGCCTCCGCCAATGTGGTTACCAAGGACAGAAGCCGGGCAGCGAGCCGTTGCCAGGAATTCACACGCAAATCCACTCACGCAGTCATGGCACGTATGTATGTAGTTACCAAGGACAGAGGCCGGGCAGCGAGCCGTTGCCAGGAATTCACACGCAAATCCACTCACGCAGTCATGGCACCAGGCCGGGTACGAGCACGTTCCACAGCCCGGCCGGTGATGCCGCCGCCGCCAATGCATGTGTGCATGCATGATGTGCTGCAAGGGCACAGCCGGAGAGGCCGGTAGCGCCGCGGGGCACCAACACACACCGGTGCAGCCACCAGCATGCAACACTAGTGCGTGTGAAAGCTAGATTCGACTACTACATGCCCGTCTAGAACAGTCCAACAAATCACAGCAGCTCGGCATATTTCGTGACAGAGCACCAAAGCATACAACAGAATCCGTTCCCTGTTACAGAACCCCCAACATGCATTTGTTATGCCAGCTTTTCTCCAGCCATTGGTGCACAAACATGTAGCTCGTGTAGTGCCTGAGCAGTCTGAGTGTTATGCGAGGCTAAGAATTCCATAGCGAGCTGTGAGATCGTGTGCTAGGCGTGCTGGTGTACAATTGCTGTGCACGATGCCAGTATCCCAGCACGCCCAGCACAAATATATAGCTGCAGTTGAAAGGCCAGATTCAAGCACATGGGCAGAATATTTTGAATAGTTCTGACGGAAACACGGGACTAGAAGAGCGGTCACGTCTTCACGATTCATAACTTATGTGACAAGTTCTGTGACATCATACGGGTGCCAAGAATGTGGGCCGGCCCGAGTGCTCGGACCTGGAAACATATAAATGCTGGTCACCAGTACTCCCGTCGGCCGCAGACCAGCACTGGCTTAGGAGAAGCATATGTGGCATGTAAGCGTCCTTATTGTGCTGGCTTCGCAGCATGTGCAGTCGAGTGTTGTTCGCGCCTGTATGCACGGACACGGGCCTCGCGGTACAATACAGCATGCCCCCGGACACTGGACAGCGGAAACTTTGAATCTATAGAAGCAATTGTGCCGTGATCCACTCTCGTCTACGTGTCTGCTGTAACTGTGGTCATCCACTGGACCATTCTCTGGGCATCACCGCGCACGTAGATTTGCGGGCGCAAGAACGCACACGCCGTGCGGCATAATGATTTTCGAGAGTGACACGAACTATGTGTGTACGGAGGGTGAGCAGAAAAGATATCGGCAAATATCAGGCGTAACGCTGGGTTTCTTCCGCAAGAACCCCGGTCGCAGCAGTCGCCACGTTCTCAGCTGTGACGCACCGTCCGCGTGGCACTTGTACTTTGAACGTCGCTCTGGAAGTGAGATGACATTTGGTGCCGCTGCGCTGAGACGTAGCGTCCACCTGATGCCGCTTGTCCGCTGGGCGCGATGAGGCGAAGCGATGGGTGGCCCAGATGGCCCAGACGCACACGCGACTCCACACGCTTCCTGCAGCGGGATCCGCGGGATTGACCTCCGAGAGAACACAGCGGCAGAGGGCCGAAACAAAGACACACGGAGCAGCAAGAAAGCAGGAAGAGCGCAGCACCGCTGAGAGTCCTCGCTTCCGCCATGGCCATGTCTCCATCGCTAACAGCACCAGCACGTTCGATCTTCCTCCCTCCGGAGGGATCCGTTGCAGGGGTGTCATGGCCTGCGCACAGAATCTATCTTGAAGACTGATCATCTCGGCATTGTGACGAATATGGCGGTGCAACAAGATATTCACGTCGGTATAGGGCCGCGTGATACCGGGCCGTGGGTTAAATGCGTTACATGCAGCGGCTGTCCGAGCATGTATCTCGTGCTATCTGGAGGGATATTACTTCCCCCGTTATGTCGGGGGGTCACGCTCAAACCATGGCCTGATACTGCAGATGTTGGTTATCCCTCAGGGAAGCCAGCGTATCGACAGATCGTTTTCGGAACAGCAACAAGCACCGTTAGCTGGAAAATGTCGCTGGACTGTAGTTTGGCATCCCCGCACGTTCAGGTTTGTCTCTTGCTTTCTTCGACAGCAAGGTTTTGTGATCTGGGTCGTCCGAACCGTTGGTCCACCTTGTTGACATTGTGACAGTCTGTGCTGCTGCGTGCCAGCTGCTGCGTGACCAACCCAGCGGACACTATCGATATTTGCATACGGCAATCTGTTCTGAGCAAAGTATCTCTCTTGAGATTGGTAACGTTATCGGAGACGCGCTGCAATATTGATTAATCAGCAATTTGTAATGTCCGACGAAACGCCTGTTAACGCAGCCTTCCCGACATCTGACACGGAAACGCCATTTCCTCTTATCACGCGTTTCCGTGAAGTGCTCTCCGACATCTGCGACACGGATGTGCCGGCAGACGCCGAGCACACAGCGAGTGGTGTGAGGGGCTGTTTGATTGGAATTATCGCGATTTTCAGGCTTCACCGCAACAGGTGGCGATTGCGGGCTTTGAGTGAAACCGGGCATGGCTGCCTGTGTCGCGATGGCAGAGCATCGACACTTTCGGCGCCTCATGTATTACCACATCAGCAAGGTAGGGTGGGTCGGACATCACGTAGCGAACATGCGTCTGCGTTACACGCCGTTTGCAGTTAATACAGGCCAGCCTTGACCAACATGTCAGGCAGCTTTATCGACCGGCGCATAGCCGCGCATGGCCGAGGAAAAGTTTCCTACGGTCAATGGCTGACGCAGAGGCAGCCGTGCAGGCCGCTACCAGCTTGAGAGTGCTGTCGTTCGATCGCGAAGTTTGCCAGATATTCGCAACGTTGACGTCTATCTCCGTCTGTCTGATTGTGTTAGCGAAACTTATATATACGGCGGATATTATCTTCTGGATGCTAGCAAGCACGTAGGTCTTCGCACATATCGACATATCCTGGTATGTGTCTGATAGGTGAATGTCTGATGCGGGACCGTTCAGGGAGCTCTCGAGTCAGACATCGCAACAAGACCCGGTGAAGCGCTCCGAAGCGCTCTGAGTCACTCCGTGCACATCGATATCCCCGGTCAGCAGCGGTGGAACATAGCTCGGCCATCAACTACATCACAGTCGGGCGAGCTACATACTATACATACCATGATCTGTGTGGCTCATCGCGCTCGACTCCTCAGCCAGATGGGAAAACGCGCGCTAGCTGGTGTCCCAAACGTGTGCAGAGCTCTCGCGATGTGACCAGCCAGTGCAGCGGCGCGCCAATCAATCACTCGATCACACATGCATTTTTTCAGTCACACGGGTGTTCGAAAACCGTTGATTTTGTATCTGCATGAATACCTGTCGGGCCCTATTGTGCATCCAGAGCATTGCTTGCCTGACATCAGCTTTGACAGAGCAACCAGCTGACAGCGTACATGCACCAGCATCCCATCACCCCACCACACAGATACACGCAAGGCCATCTTCATGCGATTTGTATTGAGACTCTGTCAAATCAACACTTCCAGACGTGCCTCTGGTGGCAATGCCATGCATCTGCTGGACCACGCACAGGCCAGGCGGCTGTGCGCACTGAACAGTTTAAGGGTGGTATGTCCACGATGAGAATCGGGCATCTTCCCAATTCGTGTCTTGCCTGCGCATGTGTCTGTGCCGTATTCAGACACGCCCCTGAAGCTGGGATGCGTGCAACCACAAGAGTTGTTGCGGGCAACTCGTTGCGGGCAACTCGTCAGCGCACTTCATATTTGCGGTGATTATGGCAGGTGATTAAAAAGTACAGAAATCATACAGCACAACCGTATTCTACCGTAATCTTTGCCCATGCTCTTTGCTGCCTGTGATACCATGCCCCAGCAGAGCTCTGCACTGGGTAAACCGATCACCATGCATGCGCCACAAGTTCTCTGCGCGGCCACAAGCGCCAGGCTGACGTCAACAAACATGGAATCGTGCACAGCAGTTGCAGGAGGCCAGACAATTATACGGCAATATCGCGTTTTTCTGTTCGCGTCTGCAGCCCAGCTCCGAACGCGTTTGAGTGCCCAGCAAACTTTCCAATCCCCTGCCCCAGCAGCAAATGGTGGACACTGAGTCTTGGCATGCACATGCATGCAGCCCCCGTTCCGCCCTTGCCGGTGTCGCCCCCATCCCTGGAGCGCCTCCGCCGGCGCACCTGACAAGCCCCGTCCCACAGCGCAACACGCCATGCCACGGCCATGCAACGGGCTCTTGTATACCGTAGACATGGTATAGCAGAGAGACGTTTTCAGCCACGCTGCTTCATGCCGCTTGTGTTTTCTGTACAACACTGCCCCCCCCCCCCGGTGGCATGTGGCGGATGTTACTGTAGTGCGAAATGCCGGCGCGAGGTTCCTGGGTTATGCATCCTTCGGTCGCCCGGCCAGCAGCCACACGCCGAGGCCGAAGAACGGCACCGCGCAGAACTTCCGCGGCGCCCCCGCGCTGTCCATCATCCACGCCTGCCAGAACCCATACAACCCAGCGTCAACCACAAACGCGTAGAACACGCGCTGATTCGCCATCGCGTCCTGGAAGTACGCGACTCGCGCGCCCACGTCGCCGTACTCTGGCCGCGCCACCGCCCACCACACCGCCGACACCGTCCCGATAAACAGTCCGACTCCGCCGATGACGCGGTGCCATGCGGGCGTCTCCACATCGGGGACCTTTGAGCCTGCGGCGGTGGCCGCACCGGCCGGGACGATGTCGGCGGCGGCGGCAGGGTCGAGGGAGGCGCGGGTGCGGTCCGCAGGCTCGAGGCCGGACGGGTGCGGGTCCGGCGCAAAACGCTGCGCGAGGAAGGGGATGAAAAAGATGTTTGTGAGGAACATGATGCCGGTCCACTGCGCGAGCTTGCGCGGCACCTTGCGGCTGCGCGCCTCGGTGAGGATGACGGGCAGGAACATCATGCCCCAGGCGTTGACGAAATTGAAGACGGCCTCGGAGACGGGGTGCTCCGGCACAGAGGGGATCGGCGTGAGGTTCGCGGCCGCGAGCGCGATGTTCACGTAGAAGAAGTTGAGGCTCTCGTGCAGGAGCTCGAGGAGGGTGGCCTGGCTCGTGTACAGCAGCCCGACGCCGGGGGCGTCCGTGCTGAGCAGCATCCACCACATATACCCTGCATGCCAGCGCTCACCTTTTACACACCCGCGACGGCAGCTCTGTGGCCGTGGCGGCCCGGAACGAACGAGGTACACGTAGCTCATTCTCTGGGCACAGTTTCAAGGCGACAGCTCTCAAGAAGAGTGCTGTGCCACCTCATGCTGCATGCAGCGTCCGTTCGAGCTTTTTCAAACATGGCAGTCTAGATCACAGGTGGAGGCCGTGCAACACAGGACGTGTCAATGCATGGGCACGTGTGGATACGAAAACGCACTCGTTGTTTGTCGAGGCTTTCATGCCCCACCTTGTGCGTATTTCCCCCCGTATTGCACATGCCGCCCGGCACCGAATTCGGAAGTTGCACGAGATTACAAATAGCGATGCTGTCTGAGTGACGGTGCTGTTTCCATCGCTGCTGTGGTACGTTCTGATGCGACCGGTCAAAACATTGCGTATGCACACGCGCTGCGCTCCTGCGAGGTGAGCTAGCCTCCCCAGGGCATGCTGTGTGCCCTGCTCCCCGTGCTTTGTGCTGCGATCCAGCCGCGTCGTGACTTCACTCGAACAGGCACGCCGACCATGCCACCTATGCGACACGCCGAACACGCCAGCAGCATCCAGGGGCCACGCTCGCACCCCCGTGCAGCGCTGTGGCAGCTGAAGAGGCACCCCACGGCCAGGCCAGCCCCCGGCCTCCGCGTGTCCGTACGGCACGTCGTGCATCAGAAGCATGCATGCGCAGCACACATGGACTCGCACGTCAGCATCGCCCCACGTTCAATCCACAGCACGGCATAGAAATTGCGGACCTGCGTAGAAGGCCCACATGGCGGCGGACTGCAGGGGCAGCTTGGAGAGGTTGGCGGGGTCGGCGCGCGCGAGGCCGACGCCGCGCAGCACGGGCGCCAGCACGCCCAGTGCGGCGATGGTCGAGTCCCCCGGCTTCGGCGGCGCCGACTCGACGCAGTCGCGGCCCCAGGTGATCTTGCCAGAGTCGTCAACGACGTAGAAGCTACAGCCCCGCGAGAAGGGGAAGAGCGCGCCGTCGAGCTCGGTGTGCCTGCACCGCAGGGGGCTTTGGCGCCGCGCAAAGTACCGTGAAGTCAAGTAGCTATGGTGCCGCGTAATGGACAAGTACACTAGATCTGGATTCACCTTGCCGGAAGTCTATGAGCACGTTGTAACCTCCGGATAAACGGGACCTTATTCCGGGGCCACATGCCATGTAGGCGGCGTGTAGGGGCGTTAGGCACGATCACATAAAATAAGCGTACGAATGTACAGGTCTGATATCTAGATGGCCACCGTGAACATGCTGCCAGGCGGCCCAGCACTGTTGTGGTGCTGTGGGGGGGGAGGGGGGGGGGCTGCGAGAGGGGGTTCACGATGCCTCATGATGCAGGAACCCATGGCGTTG
Organism: Ulva prolifera; assembly: GCA_023078555.1. Classification (NCBI taxonomy): domain Eukaryota; kingdom Viridiplantae; phylum Chlorophyta; class Ulvophyceae; order Ulvales; family Ulvaceae; genus Ulva; species Ulva prolifera. The sequence goes on from CM041197.1 coordinate 1,571,901, forward strand.
CAAGACGCGTCGGCCTCACGGTGGAGGAAGGGGGTCGGTGTGTGTGAATGTATGGGTGAGTGGATGGATTGTCAGTGAAGCCCGGGCGAGAGTGCTCTCAATCAGGCACACAACAGACGATGGGGTGCAGTGGTTTGATGGCTGTGCGTGCCCGCTGGACCTGCAGGCGCTGCGCCACTGTCCCGCGGACAGGGCGCCACGCGGACAGGGTGCCCGCGGACAGGGCGCATTCTTCTCTATCTCCCAATACAGGTGCGCGCATGTGGCAGGCACGTATGTATGCACGGGACACATGCGAGGCTCACCAGGCCACTCCACACTGATTGCCACTGCCAGTGATGTCCGAGATGACGAACTTGAGCTCGGTCATGGACGAGCTGCTGTCCTTGAACTTGGCGAAGTATGCCGCGATGGCATCTCTGCCAAAGAACGGCTCCAGGTAGATCGCATCATGGTACACCGCGTCCTGCGAAAATCGGTCGGCCATCGTCCCCAGTTCTCCACGATTGTATGCGGCGTAGAACTCCCGTATAGCGGTTACTGCTATGCCCTCTACTGCCTCGTCTTGAGACACTGTGGCTGCTGGAGCAGTGGCCGGAGGCGGGTCTTCCTTTTGAGGAGAGGCGTCCTCAGGTGGAGCTTCTGGCTCGGTGGGGGCCGATGCTGCGGCAGCCGCAGGTGCAGCCGGCCAGGATGCCGCTTTGTCATCTGAGGCTTTGATTGCAGGTACGAGCACCTGATCCACAGCAGCCATGGTCAGTGATTGCGCATTCGATGCACACCGACTGATGGCCCGTGCCTGGGTAAGTGAGCACCACAATGTGAGTCACCTCCCGTTGTCAATATGTGATGCTACTCTGTAATATGCCTGCGAAGTTGCAGCATCGCCACAGATCACTGGAGCTTGCGATGCATCGCCACATCAAGGCCACAGCCACGCATCCGGGCATGAAGGCTGGTTGCAAAGTTACCCCGCATGGCTCTGAGGGAACGATGAAGTCACGAAGAATCGAATATGTGCACGCGTAAAGATCGAGCGTTGCCGTGTACAGCCAGCATGTGCTGAAGACGTGCACAATGGTATTTCGGTGATCTGCATTAGAGCTGGCACAAGAGTCGCAGAGGGCGTACTCTTTCACCTCCTCGCCCTCGATGGTATCTCATGGATACATTGCTGCACCTGACGCCATGCGTCCACGCGCAATCGGCGACACGCTGCATTGTGGGAGGACGCGAGGACTGAAGGAAGACACGGCCTGGGGCAAACAGAACAACAGGACGCAAACTGACGACACATACGACAGGAGCAAACACTAGCACGACACCGGTGCGTGTATGTCTTTTGAACAATATCCTTGTGCTGATGATGCATATCCTGTTTTGGCATTGCCTGTGCTGTGCACCACAACGCCGCTGGTAGCCATCGATGACGCGCTTGCTGTATTTCTGGACGGGCTTGTTTAAGCTGGGCGGCCAAGACCAGATTCTGATACCCCTCAGCTAGAACAGCGCTGCATTCTGCAATATAATAAGCTTTCGTGTAGGTCGATGTTATCGTTACTGGTCTATTTTTCGATTCCTGGTGAACACTGAGCGTCGACCACGCACTGCAACTGCACTTTCATTGGTGTACATGTAATAGTCCGTCACATTCCGCTTCATCGGCAGACGTATAGGGCAGGTTGGTCCAAGACGGCAGGCTGCCGACAATAGATTGGCTGCCTCTTCAGCAGGCGTCACATGGAGACGACGGTAGTCGCAGTCCAAGGAAAGGGATCTAATCCAAAGACTGTATTATATGTGGGTGGACTTGAAGAATCAGTGACAGAACTCAGCCTCAAATCGACTTTCATACCTTTCGGTCCTGTCAAAGAAGTCAACATTCCGCTAGATCACGAAACAGGATTGCACAGAGGATTCGGGTTTGTCGAATTTGAAGACCGGGAAGATGCGGCGGATGCGATCGATAACATGCACAACGGGGAACTATTTGGTAGGTGTGCTCACGCTGGCAAACGATCGCGCGCCGTTCAGGTCGCCGCCAGGCCCCAGCTTTCCATGAAGCATTCTGAAGGCATAGCTGGTTGTTCAAGCGCGTTTCTACATCGTTTGATTTTTCTTCAAGGTGGCTGTGAAACCTGAACGGAATGCGCCAGCGCAGCCCTGCCACGACCATGTTACTTGGGGAACGGAGTGTCGGCGTACACAGCATTGTGGGCAAACAACCTGCATCAGTGCCATCGTCTGTCACACTTCATACATCATCCACCGCGTAGCAGGTCGACATGCAAGCAGGCCTTGTGCCTGCTTGCATGCTTGCTCGAGTCAGGCCAGCACGGCTGCCCCGGCAGTCAGCTCCTCCACCTGGCTCGAGCTCCACTGTACCTGCGAAATCATGGCGCTGTTCCAGGTTTCTCCATTCATGAGATGATGGTGAGAAGTATAACCGGCCGCACATGCACAGCAATCTGTGCAGAAACAATCACAGCACAAAGGGCACCATAGTTGCCACGTAGATCGCAGCAACATCACATACACAACTGCTATGTTCCGCCTGTGCAGGGGATGATCCTACTGGTATGCAGGTCATTCCAATCCCTGCCATTTCCACGGTGTGCGAGTTCTTTGCAAAGCAACAGCATTCAATGCGTGCTTCAACCTGGCCCTCTTTCAGCAACAAGCATGTGATGGCTACGCCAGGCCCCACAGGCCCACCATCCCACCCACAGTCCATGCCACCACTCCGTCTCTCGACCGTATGCTTGCGTGCAGGGTGCTGCGGGTGAACTATGCTCAGCCAATGAAGATCAAGGGTGGCGAGAAGGGCTTCAGCCACCAGGCGGTGTGGGCGGACGCTGACCGGTACCTCGAGGAGCGGCTCGCGGAGGCCGAGCTGGACGCGCATGAGCGAGAGGTCGCCAAGGCGAAGGAGCGGGAGGCAGCGGCCCTCGCAGAGGCTGAGGGGGACGCCCGGGGCAGCCCAGAGCCACCCGCGGCTGCTGAGCCGGCGGTGGTTGAGTGAGGGCAGGCCCCCCGGCTCAGATCGGCTCTGACACTGGCGGCATGTTTCTGCGTACACCGCCTTATATGCAGCATGTTGGTGCTTGTGGTGGCAGGCCGCTGCGCAGCAGGGGATGCCGGGAACAGTGCGAGTGCTTGCTGAATGTGCTACATCTGGGGATCTGCTGCTGCCACGTTTCTTCACACCAGGCCGCTTCGCTTCTTTGCCAGAGCATTGAAGCCTGCGAGGAGGCAGGGAGCGTGTGGCTGCCGGCCGATGCAGCGACTGTGGACCGCGTGCCTGGGTGGTTTACGTGGCCGTCTGGAGCGACAGTTGCTACTGGCATGAGTTGCGGCTTGTCGATGGGCCGGCGTGTGCCGTCAGGCCTCAGCAAGGGGCTTTGGGAAGCCTGGCTGAGTTGACGCAGCCCCAGCGCGAAAAATGCTGCTGCATGAGCAAGTCGTGCTGAGATGGTGTGTCCGAGGGGCACCATGGCTGCTGGCTTGACCGCAGACCGATGCGGTATGCAGCAGGTCTGGGCTGAATTCTGCTTCGAAGGGATCTAGTGAAGTCGCCTGACCGCTTGCTCCGGTGTAGTTTGAGACTTTGTGTACAGAAACGTTTGCTCTGTGGTAGATATCTAAGCTGGTTGCTAGCAGGAGACAGCTCGCAGGCAGCCGTTGGCGCCTCGAGCGGCAGCAAGCCAAGAGGCTACGGCATGATGTAATATTTGCGTCCGTGAGACAGTCTGTGTGCACTGGCACTTTTTCTTCTTCAGGGACAGTATGCAAATTCAGGGAGGCTTTACAGCATGGCAGCTCTGATCACATGCGCCTGCCCCACATGATTGGGTGATCTTGACTACGACCTACCTACCCAGAAGCGTTGACAAGTGAAAGCGGGAAACAAAAGAATTTTGTCAAGTTATGTTGCCTGACAGCGTAGTCTGCGTGGTGAAGACTTCCGTGCAGGTATACATTTGCCGGTGTTTGCCCGTAAACTTACGGAGCTGCTCGAGTATCCTATGAGGCATGGCATTACATATCATCAAGAATCCAGTATTGGCGTGGACGCGTGTAATGCACAGGCTGCCACAGCGAACTTTGGAGGGGGTGGGGCGTGGTAATGCAGGTGTCCCGGCTTGATGCATCTACGTCTGAGCAATTTCGACGTCGCCGCACCAAATTTTGACGAGCCTGACACCTGCAGGCGCTGAAACTTGATAAAGTGTGGTGTTGGTTCAGTGAATTCACCTATAGTGCCATGCTGCAAGGATTTTCAGCTCTGTGTCATTTCTGCCTCACTCTTGCGTCATGACTTGACGCGGGATATATGCGCCTCACTAGCAGCATTGACAAATGTGGCGCTGTCGGTGGCGGTGGTGGTGGTGGGTGGTGGGTATGTGCATGTGGGTGGTACACCAGTCGTGCTGCGTACCACCCTCGGACACCCCCCCGTGCAATGTTTCCACACAGACAACGCAGTCGGCGGTGCCTCGACACATCCCGGTCACGCGGGCATGTGGCAGAACGAACTCATAGCATACTGATCCATTTGCTCTGCAATAGCAATGTATTGATAGATAAGATAGTAAGACGGTGAATGCATAAGTTTCGTCTTCAGCGGTCGCGTGTGCGGCGAGATAGGTGCAGTCGCGTTCCGGGTTCTCACCACGCTGCCACATGCCATCACCACACTGGCCACCCTTGCCACTGGCCTCGTCGACGTTACTAACTCCGTCATCACATATGCATGTGCCCTTGCGAAGTCCGAGCTGATCATTGCAGCTGGATCATCTCGAGGCCTAATGCAGGCCTTGTGCAGCTGAATGCGTCAAAGGCACCAGGCAACAAACGTGACTGCACACCATGTGTGACAGAAGGGGCATGCCACAGCACAGTGGAGCACATGCAAGGTCGGGGTTGCACACAGCAGTGCCCTGCCAGCATCACAGGAGTGGTGTTTGCAATCAGGTCTCAGAACGCATCCCAGTGCAGCATGTCTACAAAGGTAATGCTGAATGGTTTCGTGATAGAGCTGCCAAGGCAACACATACGCCCGTTTACGCCTCTATGAGGCACCTCAGCAGTAGCTTGGTGCTGTACAGTAAGGCAGCAAGGCTGCTTCGCAAGACAGTTCTACTGTGCAAGTGACTTATTGTTAAATGGACTGAGCCGACGCATCACACTGTCCACGGGTTCCTCACAAGTGTACATAGGTAAGATAAATTCAGTGACCTTGTATAAAGACACAACATCATAGAGGTGGCACAAGGCTTCGTTAACGTATTGTGGCATAATGAGGAATCAGCCACAGCATCTGCCTCATCAGTCGCAAGAGGACACAATCGCAGTGCAAGAGAAAAGGCCATCGAAAACAGCAACAGAGATTGGGTGGTTGCATGCGTTGTGGTGGATGGCCTGAGTTTCTGGGCCAGCACCTGAGTTCAGCTGACCAGCCAGCTCGCGATCGTAGACCAAGGCATGCGCCTCGGAAGACGTCAACAACGAGAAATATATCAGTGCTATCTCACAGAGCTGATGAAACGACTCGCCGTGCAGTGTATAGACCTGCCTTCAACGCAGTTTGGTTGCGCAGATCTGACACTGAACGCTCGGCCAGCCCCACGTTGGCGCTTGTAGCGGATAAAGCTGACAAACAACAGCATCATTACAGTTCAATCATTTGCTGCAGTGTGAAGCTGTATGCAGCTGTGCATGCCCACGCGAAAAGCTGCCGCAAGGAGGGATCAAGTTCGCGACGTTTCAACGGAACCTATGGTAAAAAAAATATGTACGCCGTTGGTGCTCTCTCTTGTATCACATACTCTGCTTACATGATCAACGCTTCACTTGGGCGAGGCCGTGTAACATTCCTGCAGCTGTGTGCCGGCGTTCCGCAAAACTAATCGCCACAATGTGGCAATCATCATGCATGCTTGGCTGGTTAACATACGTGACGCGGGGCTGACGCGCGAAGCGGTGTCAACCTGGCGGACAGCCAACGCCTCCAGGACAGCGAGTCAATGTCAATGGGACAATATATTCAGCCTAGTATCTATTGCTGCTGACATCAAATAGTTCCGGTCGTCAGTGCTCTCACTTGCGCACGATTGCACTGCGATAAGTTGCCTGGGGTGATGGAGGGTGGCCCAGTGGTCGTGGACGGTGGCCTTGACTCCAGAGCATGCATAGCGCAGTGCGTGGCACAGCCAAGTTTGGGCGTGAGATGTCTCACATGACGCTATCGCCGCGTCCGTGGTTCCATGTCATGGCAATGCGTCGTGTGACGCTACAACACCCGGGTCGGGGAAATACATCTGTCGCTCGTACACAAATCAGAAGAAGGTCCGGCTAGCGGCAAAACAATAAGAGTAGCTCTTCTAATCTCTGTACATAGTTGCTTCGGCGAACCGCGCTTCCGTGGAAGTCGCCACCCTGCTACAACCCTCCACCACCACAGCCACTGACAGCGCCACATTTGTCAATGCTACTAGTGCCTGCTGTCCTGTGATTCTGGTGTTATTTGATTCTGGTGTTATTTGACACGGACTCGGTCAGTCCGGCCTCGAACATCCAGATACTGTTCAGTAGCCCTCGCATTTGACTACCTTCTTCGTGTTTCACCGGGACCTTTTACTCAGCACCTGGGATCAGCGTATCTTGGAGCCCCGCTTAACTCATTCTCACGCATATTCGTCGCAAGCAGCAAAACAACGCACTCACTATCATTGTTTATGGTGAATACTTGATGCGTGTATCCATGGCCCCCGATCGCCCTGGCACCAGCCTGCTCTTCTGTCGTACACTTGTTAGCATGGTCGCGTCTGGTCCCGGAATGACTGTAAGACGAAGAAGCTTATCAGGCTTACAAAGGATACAACGGCGAATACTTCGGCAATAAGGCTCGTGATAGCTCCAACGACGTTGCCGCAAACGAGCAGTTTCACGCTCGGATACTGTGAGATTGTCTCTAGCCTCGCCTCAGCCCAAGCTTCCGTTTCAATCTTTTACGTTGTCTTCTTGCTGCTCCAAGTGCATACTGAGCAGTTCAGGGGAACGACGTTCAACTCAGTGAATCATGCTGCCGGTGCGAGTCATTCCTGAGCATGCCGAGTCTGTGTATGCCACACCTGTACGGAATTTCAACAAGCTCGTAGCTCGCTGGATTCATCCCAGGAATAGTGCTCCCGGCCAAAGAAATATTTGCACATGCGCGGATCTAGGCATTTTTGCAGTGCGAGTATGCGGCACCTGTTCTAACAGGCGTCTACACTTGCGCAGATCTCTCGTAGGCGTCCTTTTTCTTCGCTGCTACTGCCATCTCGGGCCGGGCGGGCGAAAGTGCTTCCCTCTGCGCCGGGCACTCCACGTGCGACATTCGAGCCCAGCTCGGCGCCCCCACGAGACAGCAGCATCGACGAATCTCATTCAGATGTAGAAGCTGCAAGTCACAGTCAGTATCCGAGCAGCCGCGCGGTAAGCGATGACTTCGGCACTCGGGATTGTGCATCCCCCGCACCGACGCACCAGCCACTGCCGTCCTCGCACAGAGCAGCAAGTACGGAATCGCCCTCACCAGCGCACGGCGACAGTCACCCACCGTCGCCGTTCGCTTCAGGTGGACTCGTCAACTTCGCGAATGACAAGCCGACCATGCTCCGGACGCCTGCTACCAAACCTGTTCGCGATGCCGACGACGTGCCAGGCGACTGCACACATGGCGCGCAGATCGAAAAGTGCGCCTGCGTCAAAGCCGACTCGGCCGTCGCCACTAACACCAGCACCACGACCAACAGCAAGATTCTGTCTGCTGCCACGTCCCGGCCCCGGGTGAAGGACGAGCTCCCGCCGCACGAGGCCAGAGCATTCCCGCAGCTGTCCAAGCACCCCACCCCCCGCCGGAGCGCCACGCGGTGTGCGGCGCAGCCGCAGCGCAAACGTCCCAAGATCTGCATCAAGCTCGGCGACTGCTCATCGGCCCCTGCCGCACCCGGGCACCCAGCATCCTCCACCAGCACGCCCGCCGCTCCCGCGGCCTCCCCGCTGGTGCAGCGTCCCGCAGCCGGGACCATGTATACCCTAGCCAGCACACACAGCAGGACACAGGTCGCACAGACCGTCTCCCTCACCTCCCTCATACACCACCCCCTCACTGTCAATGGGCGGGAGGCGGCCACTGCAGGGTCCGCCCGCGCCCACGGCATATACGTCGCGCCCATGTCACGGCTTCCCGCGGTGGCCCATCGCAGCACGCCCCCGGCGAGCGCCGGCGCTGGAGGAAGCGCGGCGCTGGCGCGCAAGCCCACCGCGGCGTTTGTTCCGCCGGAGAATGCAGAGGCGGTCCCCGAGATCGTGCGGATTGACCGTGCGGTGATCAACACCATGCATGTCGGCCGCCGCACGTCCAGCCGGTGCGCTGCCCCCGGACCCCGAAACCGGGTGCACTTTGCCGCACAGGCCCCGTGAGTCAAGCATCAGCATCATCCATGACAATGTTTGTGCTTCCGATGACCGAGGGCGTGGCGTGCAGGTGGAGCGAGTTTGCGCGGGACGGCGCACCGTGGGCCCCGGAGGAGGAGGCGTGGCTGCTGCGGCAGCACCGCGGCGGATGCCCGCCGCAGTGGCTCTCGTCGCAGCTCTCACGCACAAAGTCGGCCGTCAAGGCGCGCCTCAAGCGCCACCACACCGCCGCCGCCCGGCACCGTGCCGCCGCCACCGCTGTGGCTACGCCGCCGCCACCAGTCGTGGCGGCTGCTGTCGAGGGCCGCCTTGACAATTGCCCAGCAGTTTCTGGGGACGGTGGGCGGTGAGAGGAGACAACAGCGAGATGCGTATGCATGCGAGCCTCGTGTCTGGAGGCGAAGCAGGGAATGGGGGCCCATGGGTGGCACTGAGGAGGGAGTGGGGGGCGGCAGCGCGGCTGAGGCTAAGGGCCGTGCGTGTGTCTGGGTGGCGATTTTTAAGTTGTGGGCGGGACTTGCGCGTGCTTCTGCGCGGCGAGGGCATGAGGTCGTGGTAGGCGTGGTAGATGTGTGAGTCTGTGCTGCAACAGGGTTCGGCATGCATGGATCTGTTCTGTGCCGGCCATGCCCTGTGCTGGCCACGGCCAGTGCTGTGACACAGGCAGGCCTTGGGGCACCGCGCGAAGGGGAGTGTCGCTGGCTCTCCAGGGTCCGAGGGCTCTCACGATCTTGCACACTACAAGCACCCAGACGCCTCGTTGGAGGGTGCATGTGTTACAAGGACAAAGGAAGCAAGGCAGGTAGCGAGCAACAACCAGAGGAACGGCATACCCACGCAACCGGAGCCACACGCAGCCAGAGGGTGCATGTGTGCCGTGTATGCACTGTGCAACTTGCACTGTGCAAGTCAGGGTCATTGTGATGCCGTGTGCGCCGGTGCTGTTCAGTCGCAGCTGATCACTGTTCTGCCTGCCGTATGCTAGCCCAGACTCAGCAAGGCGTGCCTGGTGCTCTCGTGCCCTTCGGCATACAGGCGACATGCATGGATCATCCCTGGCACGATGACACCATGCTGATGTGATCAGCAGGCCGCGGGCCCCGCATACATGTGTAAGTGCGACCAAGTGTGCAACACTGCCGCAGTGGCCGCATGCCAGCTGCGGAAGTTGCACGAGTTAGCCTTGTGTAATTGCCCTCATCCTCGGGTTACACTGCATCGCGGTACGCGAATTCGCTTGCCCCCGACAGGATTGAGGCACATAATTAAGGTGACATAAAGTACGTGTTGACAGGAGCAAGATACTTGTATGTGTGGCCACCACTGGGCATCAGCACGAGCACAACTGGTGGACGTCAGGGCATGGCACTACGTGCATCCTGCATCTTCAGTCACAGGATGGGGGGGTGGGCGGGTTCATGAATGGTGCAAACCAGAATAGGTGCCTTCATCGGATGAACGGTTGTTGTTTCGAGGTTGGTGTGTTCTGGTGCATATGCAGGAATGGTGCAAGATCATGATCCATATGTAGTGCACTGGTACACGTCAACATGAACGTCAACTCCCACAACTGTTGCCGGACGGACTGGCTGCTCGAATTCATGCGGCCGGGGGCAGCTGATATCAATGATCACCAGGTGCATGTGATAACTCTTGCATCCATGTTTTGCCTAGCTGCACCGCTGTCATGACATGCCAGCGCCGCTGGACACCGAGCAAATGCATAACCATGTGCCGTCAAAGTACTCAATAGCTCTAATGTACACACAGGCTGGGGGGGGGGGGGGGGGGGGGGGGGGGGGGGGGGTGGCAGTGCCATGAACATGGCAAAAGACGACATGACCGCACCACCCAACCCCTACAGGTCGCTCGGAAAACATGTCAAATTGCAGAGACCTTCGGATGTCCCCCCGTGCACATAGCGGCCGTATGCATGGCGGCTTGCAACACCGTGTCGGGACTTCATGCCGCGACAACTGGAACTTGGTACTGAAGGGCAAGCAGCCTGTAAGCCCATGCTCGGGCGGAGAAAACCCTCCGCCCCCCCCACCCCCCCGCCCAGTCAACAAAATAAAATCCACCCCACACACCACCAACAGACATCATTCTGTCATTGCCGGCGGTGTGACGTCAATGCTTGCAGCGCCCCCCTCCTCCCTTCCTCCCGCCTCCCAATGTAACTCCTCCCGCCTCACACGCTCACAGCGCACCAACTAAGAATGTTTCAATATCAATTCAACGCTGTCTACCCTACAGCTACCTTGTGCCGACCGCCGCGCATCATAGCTGTCGCGGAGCACTGCGGAGCCCAAGTCCGGGGTTGTGCGGCTCCGGTGGGAGTGCACGAACCACTTCCGGAGTGCTTGCGCCACCGCGCATGTGCTGACAAGCAAGACACACGGAATCACACAGAGGAACCATTCTCACTGGCAGAGCGCGCTGGCCGTGTGGTGGACTGGCCCCATGGCGATCAAACAACCTTGCGCCGATAGGCTTGCACCGAATCACAGCGCTAAAACGGCCGCCGCTGCTCTCACCACAAATCATTGCATCCATTGCCTCGTGAATCCCAATCCCGTACAACCTCGCATCGCATACGTACCATGGGAGTGCCCTGCCGATGATACACACATGCAGTGACCCCTGAGCGTCGCCTGGCCGAGAGACCACGCTGCGAGAGCGGTGCACGCTGTGAATGAGGCGGCATGCCGCAGGCACACCTCGAACACAGCCAAATTCCTCAAATTCCTTCCAAAATTCAGCGATCCCAGTCAGAGCATGCACGCGTTAAAGCGCACTCCAGGGCCCATTGACCGCCCACTTCACACCAGGGCGGCGACGATCGGCAGGGTCAGGAGGGCGAGGCCTGCGGTCGCATGCATGCAGATTTGCATAGCGTGGCTACAGGCAGCCCTGCGGATCGTCGAGGCCGGGGCCCACAGCGCGAGCAGCAGCCGTAGAGGTGGCAGGCCGACATAGAGCGAGAGTGGCAGCGCGAGAGGCTGCCAGGGGCTGTCCTGGAGGAGCTGCGGCAGGTCGCCGGCACGCGCGATGTTCGAGGTGCCGAGGGCGGCGGCCACCAGCGCAAGCATGAGCTGCGTGGCCGCAGTGCCGGTCGTCACGGCTGCCTGCACCCCGCAGCGCACATCACAACCGAGGTTACTTCATAGACGGTGCGGCAGGTAAGACACTTGCAGGGCGTGAGAGATCAGAGCCGGGGACGGGAGTGTATGGTGCAGGGTGACCGCAATGCAGCGCAATTCACTGCAGCAAATTGCACTCTTGCATTTGCGGGGTTTTGCTGCGCAAGTGTTACATGCCTACAGTACTTACAACTACAGGAAAACTCTTCTGGGCAAAATGGGAGGTACGCCACAAGGTTCACCGGTAGACGTCCTACCTCAGAGAGCACACGCGCTGGGGGGGGGGGGGGGGGGGGGTTGGGAAGCGGGGGCACACACCTTCCACAACGGAACCTTGTCTTCTAGCGTATCACCGCCCGAGTCTGAGCTCGACGCAACATCCGCCGCCAGCGCCAGCGATGCAGGCGCGGTGCCATCGGGGACGTGATCCATCGCTGCGGACAGTCGCACCGGCCCCAGCGCATGCTGCGATGCCCGCGCCGCACCCTCGGTGATCCAAACCCGGTCCTCCCAGTCCGCCTCGTGCGCTGCATGCGCGTCGCCACCCGCCGCCTCGTGCGCCTGCCACTGCGCCTCCAGCTCCATGAGCGCCGCGGTCGAATTCGACGGCAGGACGCCCTCATACGAGCGCCGGAAGTGGAGCCCATGACCGGTTTCCGGATCGCCGTCATGTGAATGCGCAGAGGTCGCGCCATACGATGCCGCGCGGTGGCCTCGAGCAAGTTTGTGCGGAACAGCTGCAGCGCCGGTGCCATTCGGGAGCGTGCCGCCGTGCGCATGCATGCTCCCGTGCGCGTCCGCAGCCTGGCTGTGGCTGGCCGCCGGGCCCAGGGCGACGCCCTCGGGCGCACGAACCCCGGCCAACGTGCCGGAGCGGCCGTGGTGCCCGTCCGGGAACCCTGGTGGCGGCGCCTGCCATGCTGATGACGCAGCGCTGTGGTCAGAGGTGGAACCGCGCAGTGGGGGGTCGTCCGGGCTGGCCTGGGAGCGCGTTTGTGCGCGGGGGTGCGCTTGTCCGAGCGCCGGCTGCATGCTCACCCCCTGCGGCGCGCCGGTATCCGCGGCTGCCGCCTGTGCTGCCTCTCCAGCTGTGCGCACCTGTGGACTTGACAGGTGAGAGGAGGCGTGGGGTCCCGGCGGTGACCTCTGGCCACTGCCCAGCGGCCCGAACTGCTGTGACGTCGCCTGCGCAGATGCAGCGATGTGGCGCGCATGCATGGCCGCACCTTCGGCAGGCAGAATGGGGTCCATACGGCCGGTCTGCAGCGCCTGGCTGCCATGCATGGATGCCATGGACGTAAGGACGGTCAGGTGTGGCTTGTGCGGCAACGCAAGCGATTCCGGGTCCTCAAGCGGCTGGCGGGACTGGTCCGGTGAGGCGATGTCCCCCGGCCCCAACCGCGACGGAGGCTCTGGCCGGCTGTCAGATGAGTGGACCGCCGCATGGCCTGGATGTGTGCCTGACGGCGGCGCTGACTCAGCATGGTGCAGGCTGGTGCCGGTGAAGTGGGCCCCGTCCGACGCCCATTTTCTGTGGCCGCTGGCATCAGAGGCTGAGCGCCGTCCGTGAGTATTCGTGTCCGCCGTGGGCCGCGGCCGCCGTTCGATGGCGCTCTCCGAGCGGGCGGAAGGTGCAGGGAAGCTGGGCGTCGAGGGGCCGTCGGAGTGAATGGACATCGTGGGGAATGACGGCGGGGAGGCGGGGCGGGGGGCCCCCTGCGGCGGCGCATGCTGACCGACAGCCGCGAGGGCACCCCCGCCGGAGGGGTCCCCGGAGGAGGACGCGGAGGCAAAGGAGGCTGCCGCGGCGGTGCCGAGTGACGCAAAGGAGATTGACGGCGACGCGCGGATATGGCCCTTTGACTCCAGGGCAGGGTTGGAGAGGGGCGGTCTGCCGCGCGGCGCGGGCGCGATGGGGTCGGTGGAGGGGGATGGAGAGGAGGAGACGCTGGCGACAGCAGGGTGGCCATAGGCGGCACGGAACGGCCGAGCACCGAGCGTCGCTGGAGGGCCGCCCTGTGCACGCCGCAGGGTCGTCAGACGTGTGGACGTGGTGCTCTGATGTGGCTGATGTGTGGAACAGGTGAGGGGCTGAACGTGTTGTGCAGGTGTTGAGTGTTTCACTTACCTGGTTGCGCCTCCTCTAGCCACGTTCTTACTATGTAGCAGTGGGAATGTATCAGAAGCCTGTAAATGTATCAAATGCCTCTGTCCACAAGCCCCAAACTGAACAGAGTTACCTGCTCTGTAGGCTGCGTTTAGTGGAGGACCATGGTATGCCCGGGAGGCACGAATGGAAGCAAGTGCGAGCGGCTGTGTCAGCTTAATCGATGTCAAAAGGAAACAGGCGCAGGTCGGTCCTGCACAGGAGGAGAGACAGAACAGCAGGGGGCAGCGCACCCACGGCATGAACAACGGAGGCGGGGGCAGCACGATGGAGCCCGCGTCAAGAGGGCTCCGGTCCGAGCTGCCGTCATACGTCGCCGTCGGCCCGGCGGCCATGCCGTCCGAGCTGCTATATGTGTCCCCCCCCAGCCGCGACGCAGCCAGCGGTGCTGCCTGTAACAGCGCAGCCGAGGCTGCAGCCTTGGCGCCCGGCGGCCCGCGCGGCGCGGGGAACGTGAGTGGTGGCTGCGCCGCCGCCGCGTGTGTGCCGATGCGGGCGCCGGGTGTCTTTGTCGGGGAGGTTGAGGCGCTTGAGGTGGGGCGCGAGTACTGGGAGTGCTGGGAGTGCTGCGAATGCTGTGAGAGGGATCCACTGGGGTACCACTGCACCTCCGGCGGCGGCATCGGCAGCTGTGCGTCGTCGCTGCTGCTCACCCGGCTCTCCTGCGGCGACAACTCGTCATGCAGGCTCGCCGTGCGGGTCACGGCCGGCGGCTGCAAAACGACTGACTCTTGCGACGTTGAAGCCGGGCCTGCAGGCCGCAGATGCAGGGGCCGCCGCAGGGACTGCTGCAAGTCCGTGGCGGCGGCGTGTGGCTGGATGGGGTGCGCGTCGGGTGCGCTTCTCGGCCGCAGCCCGGTCCCCTCCTGCAGGTCGGCGGAGCTGATGCGGCTGCTGCTGTGGCCGAGGTGTGCGAGGGATGCGCTGGGGTCGTCCGTTGGGTGCGGAGACCCTGCATTTAACGACCTCAGGGAGTCCCACATCGCGGCCGCACTACCATGCCGCGTTGCCAGAGACGCGCCGAGCGTCGCCGCGAGAGAATCCCCCTGCGGTGCTCGCTGTGCGTGCTGTGCGTGCTGTGCGCGCTGCGGCGCGCCCGCATCAGACGCCCACCTGCGCTCCGCCCTGGACTGATGAAACGAGAACTCATTCTGAGGTCCCTCCAGAGACCGATCGTGAGACAGGTCGGCGGAGGCGGTTGGGGAGAGGGAGGTGCTCGAGAAGCCGAACGACGTGAGCTCAAAAACGCTGCTCGTGTGCGTGGTGCCGTCCGCGGCGGAGGCGGAGGCGGCCGCGATCGCCGCCGCCGCTGCCGCAAGTGGCAGCGGCTCACTCGAGCCCTCCAACAGCGTCTCCAACGGCCCGCGGTATGCATGCAACGCACTGCGGCGCGGCAGGGTCTCTGGCACGCTCTCCGCTTCCGGCGCCGTCACGACCCGCGGCACAGGGTCCGGGCCGGCTGCGGCCCGGCCATGCCAGCGGCTACTCTGCCGCCGCTGCGCGTCCGCGCTGCCATCCCACCCGCCTCCGCCTCCAGCGCCCCTGCCGCTACCGTCCACGCTGGCGTGAGTCAACACGTCTGCCACCGCGTCAGGTACAAACGCTTCCCCCAGCGGCCCGCCGGCGCCTCTGGAAGACCCTCGGCTGTTGCTGCGCCAATGCATCGGCCCCGGGCTCAGCGTCCCGTCCTGCGGCGAGCTGCCCTGCCGGTGCTGTGCCCGGAAGACAGTGACCACACCGGTTCCATGCGGCGCGGTGACCACTGTGCGTACATGCTTCGGACTCCGCGCGTTACCCCTCGACCCCTCCTGCGACGCGGCCCCTGCCGCACTTGACTCCGGCGACGCTGCGTGCATGCTGCGCTGCAATGCCACGTCTGCCGGACTGCCCGGCTCGAACCTCCGTGCCCCTTCGCCGCCATGGAGCCATTCCGACCCCGCCAGCTGGCCTGCGGCATGCATGCCATCCGCTGTGCTGGTGTGAGAGCCATGCGGGCTGACTCCCGCCTGGGAGCCGCTCCCATGAGATGCCCCCAGAGCCGGCGTCTGGCTGCGGGGGGGTAGCGCCTCCTGAGAGGCACCATCGAATGAAGTTGATGGAAAGCGCGCCGAAGACAGCCGCGTGCCGGAGCTCGGCATAGGCTCCAGAGCAGACTCTACGGGTTCCTCTGAGTGCCGTTCGAGACGCTGAGTCAGATCAAACGACCGCATGTGGCTCGACGTCTCGGCAGGGTGCTTCGCCATGGTGCTCGGCAGGCGGTAGAAGTTGTCCGCCGCCGCAGAGGCGCCGCTGATGCGGCCGGAACTGCTGCCGCGCTGCGGGAGCGAGGCCGCGCGGTGGTAAGACGAGATTGACGCGGGCCGGCCTGGCGTGCTCGGGCGGGTGTTGCCACGGGCGCCGGGATGCGGTGCTGCGTGTGGCTTATCGCGCGCTGTCGCGCGGATCGCTCCGCCGCGAGGGGAGGTGCCTGCGGCAAGGAAGGAGCGGTGGCTGCGGGCGGTGGAGTGGCGGACGGGGCGGGGCTCCGCGCTTGTGCGGCTGCCACGGGTTACCGCGGAGGCGGAGCGGCGGATTGTGGGCTGGAGGGAGGAGCGGGAGCGGGCGGAGGCGGCGGAGGGGCCGGTCGGGCGGGCTGGGCCGGGCTGGGCCTGCGGCATTGACCTACACAGCAAGAGCGCGTACGCTCAAACGCGATCATCCCGGCAAAGCTGCGACGGGGTTAACGGCATGTCAGAGATGTAGCAGGTGCTTCCCTAGAAGGACCTCTGCGGAGGCGAGGCAAATTTTGCAACATGGTGCTTGGACAGCGTGGGACTGTGGAGCTGTGGATGCCGCACCGTGAGTGTGCCAACGCAACGGAGAATCCACAGGTGTGCCAGTGGGCCGCGATCACCGCCGGCGGGAGGCCCGTGTGGTCGATTGGCCCCGGGTCCTGGACGTGGAGCACTTGCCCCCGGCCAAGCGTGCCGTCGATGTCCTCTGCGGTCTCCGCGGCGGCCGCCGCCGAGGCGCCAGCAGCCGCACCCCGGCCGCGGCCGCGGCTGCGTGCCACGCCGCCGCCCCAACGCCGCACGCGCTGCTCGGCGCACATCGGCAGCAGCGCTGGCGCGAGCAGCCGATGCAGGCATGCATTTTGCAGCCGCCGCCATGCGATGCCTTGGCGGGTGGAGGTGCCGAGCAGCAGCAGCAGGACTGTGTGGAGGCAGAAAGCGCCGATGAGGAGGGGCGAGAGGGAGGCGGGAGCGGCGGCGGGGGTGGCTGCAGCGGCAACGAGCGCGACAGCAGCGGCGAGGTCCCACGCGAGCGTGGCCGCGAGGGCAAGCTTGAACTGCCAGACGAGCCTGGATGCCTTCTCGGTAGACCGTGGCTTCACGGAGTCACAGAAGGAGGAGGCTGTGAGGTCGGCGCTGCCGTCGCGCCCCCTGCCCGCTGCCTCCGGCAGGAATGCTTCGATTGATGCAAGGCAGCGCAGACCGTGGCTGTCCCCTGCATATACATTTCGTCTTCATGGCCACAAGTGTTCGCGAGGTCCCCCGAGCGCGGGGCCGAGCCGCACACTCCTGATCAATGAGTCCACATCTCACTTCAAACCAGGAGATTGCATGTGAGGGTAGCAAGAAGCAGTGCCGCTGACGGGACCAGCTGGGTGGCCAGGGGTGTCGCGCACCTGCCGTGGGCTCCTGGTGTTCAGACAGCAGCGGCGGGCCAATCACGCGGCCCTCTGCCAGCGGCTGCCCGGCACCTCCTCGCCAGCCGCCGCCAGCAGGGTCCAGTGCCGCGAGCGTGCCGGAGGGGTGTGACGGGGTGCGGGCCGCCATGAACAGGCGCTGCGACCCTGACCCTGAGGCCCCAGGGGGGGGCGGCAGGCGCGCAGAGATGTCAACGCCGCTGTGCCGCATCGACGCAAGCAGGTCCTGCGCCATCATGAAAAAGCATGCGGGGTTCACGATGAAGCCGCCGGTAGCCGCTTGCGCCAGCGTCTGGTCCTGCAGCAGCCATGCGGGTGGAGTCAGGGGTGATCGCCGGAGGTGGGCAGCCGGGAATGATAAGGCATGCACAAGGGTGGGCGGCGTTGCTTCACGGTTACTAAGATGTCAGGTAGACGCATAGAGATGCTAGATTGACGCTTCTGGCTCTCATGGCTGATGCATACGGAGTTGGCCACAGCTGACGCCTGGAATCTGTGCTCAGGCCGAGCCATCACATGACCTGTGAACGCTCACTGAGCTGCGCACCAGCAGCGATCGCGCCATCCCCGGCAGCCCCCCGCCTTTGCCCGCCGGCAGGCCAACACACGCGACACACTCCTGCACCGCGATCACGCTCGGCGCGACCGGGGTCACCTGGAAGTGCACCAGCGCTTGCCACACGTCGTCCGCGGTGACGACGGTCGACGCGCGCGCCGCGCACACCGCCGTCCGCATGCCGCTCCGCGCGCACCCCAACGCCACCTGCAACACCAGCGCCTCCAGCGCGTGCTCGTGGCGCATCGCGGCCGGCGCGATCTCCCAGTCGACGCGCCCGCCGCTCCCCCCTGCCGCGTCGGCGTCGGCGGCAACGGCGCCGTCTTCGCCGGGGAACAGCGCCCGCGCGATGCGGCCGTCGGCGACATCGCCGTATGAGCAGAAGAGCGTGTTGGTGATGTGGGCGTTGATGATTGCGGCGAGGGGCTCCATGAAGGTCCGGGGGCGGTTGTGGAGGACGAGGAGCTTGATCGGCAGGCGGGCGGCGGCGGTGGCCTCGACGTGGGAGAGCGCGGCGGCGCAGATGGCCTCGGCGTGGACCTCGTCAAGGATGTGGAGGATGGCGATGACGTTGGTCGGCATGAGCGCCTTGGGCCGCCGTGCGCGCGTCTTCCTGCAACAAGGCCCCCCTGATTGACCAATGTTACGTAATCAGTCACCAAGAGCTATTGCGCAGAATTCAAGCCTGCAGTGGACTTCGATACATACATGTACGGCGGGAGATATCATCATCTGGCACATGCATGGAGCAGAAGAGTTTGCCCCTCACTGAGTGATAGACATGGGCATAGCTGGTGGGGGTTGGAATGCATGCCCATAGGCACGAGCCATCGGCAGCCTCGTGCACTTGCCGGAAGAAGACAGCGAGATCAGAGAGACAACAGTGCAGGACAAACCCTGCGCTGAAACAGCGGTCTGCACTGCAGGACACGGCGAGACGGGCCTCGGCTCCTACAAGACCACGTGTCGGGGTGCTTTGGGTGGAGCATTTTGGCTGCGGATCATCTCAGGTACACCAGCTCATGAGTCTGTGGGATGCGCACACTCGCCCCACCACGTGCCGCACGCACCACAGCGCAGGCCTACCGCCGCTGCAGAATGCATGCGTCCGCGGCCGTCAGCGCACCGGTTGCAGTTGTTCCCCCAGGAGAACGCCCCCGTAGCCATCGCGCTCCACGCCACGGCGGCGGCCCCATACACAGCCTCAACTGCAATCACCACCAGCCTCCACAGCAGGCCCCCCACGTCGGCCCGCGTGGCCCCCCATGCGGAATCATCCGCCTGTGCTACCTCCAGCTGTTCCGCCGCGGCCACGCGCGCAAATGACACATCCACATCGCTCGAAAGCGCGGCCGCGGCAGGGTCCGTGGCAGCCACCTCAGCATCCAGCAGGACGCCGTGGCCGGATGAGAAGAGGGAAAACACATCGATCACACGTATGAGGACGTATGACACGTAGACGGCGGCGAGGGTGTAGGAGAGGAGGGCGCCGGCGGAGCTGCGCCGCAGCAGCTGCCGCTGCAGCTTGTTCACAGGCGACTTAGCGGGGCGGATCAGGGTCAGCCGGGGGGGGACAATGCCCGAAATGTACTCTGGCACGAACTGCGACGGCATGATGGACCTGCAGCCACAGCAGCGGATTGGCGCACTGCATGCATAAGCATGGTGGAGTTGTGCACAGTTGTGACTGCAGCACACCCATGCACATGGTAGCAGACACCGGCTGAGCGCCCGAACTTGGCATCACGCGATGATTAGTACGCATCGCCCACGGCACGACATGGATAGTACTCATGCATGTGATCAGATGCAGCATGGGCACACTGGGGTGAGATGCGCACTGGGAATGCATGGTGCTGTTGATGAGTGACGGGCGGCTCTGCCACACAGCCATGCACTGCGAGGCCGTGGGGAGCGGCCCTGTGCCATCCTCAGTGATGGTCATCGACGCCCGGGTGTCTCCGTACGACACTCCCCGGGCCGGCAGCCGCAGCCGCTGCATGGAGCCCCGCGCGGACAGCGCCGGCAGGCTGCCGCTGAGCGTGTGCAGCGCGGTGCCGTCGCTGCGGCGGCCGCTTGTGAACGACCGGCTCGCGCCGGCGCCGGGGCGGCTGGCTTGGAAGCTGCGTGCGCCGCGGGACGTCGAGTCTGTGCGGGTGCTGTGGAAGCTCGGCATGGAGCGGCGGCCAGCGTCGCCCCCAGCCGTGCTGGATCGCGCGGTGGAGTGTGTCACGGCGGACAGGCTGGGGGGCGGGGGCGGGCGGAGGGACTGCTGCAGGATGAGTGGTGGAGGCACGACCGGGGACGCGGGCTTGACGTCCGGGGGGAGCGCCTGGAGCGGCGGGCTGAGCTGAGATGGCGGGTCAAACGGGGAGAAGAGAACCGGCGCGGAGGGCTGCCGCTCGGCGTCGGCTGCGGTGGAGCTGGGGGTGGAGGAGCCCTGTGGCTGGATGGGGGCGGAGCGGTGGCGGTGCAGGGACTCGGAGTCGCTGTGCGGGGTGGTGGCGCCGTAGGGCCACCATTCACGGACGGGCTTGGACGGGTGTGCGGCTGGGGAGGCCTCGGCATGCGAGGCGTGGGGGCCGTGGAAGCTGTAGAACATCGGGTGGGAGCTGCCGCGGGGTGGGGACCGTGCGAGGTTTTGGCTGCTGCTGGAGGATGGGGCCGCGGGGGCAAATTTGTCGGGTGGGGGGGAGTGAGGGTGGTGGCTGCGGGTCGGTGAGGGGGGGATGTAGAGGTGCACAGGCGGTGCAGAGGCAGGGCGGTGGACTGGGGAGGCATGAGAGCCAGCGGGAGTGAGCACCGGAGCTGGAATGGAGATGGGGTCTGAGATGGGCATCTGGTGGCTGCGAGAGGTCACCTGCTTTTGCTTCATGTGAGCCTCTGGGCTGTTGCCGGGGATGCGCCCAGAGGTGTACTCTAGGTAGCCAGAGAACATGGAAGGCGCTGAGGAGGCGTGGGGCGACTGCTGCACCTCTGAAATCGGATCCGAGGAACTGTGGGGCCTGCCAGTGGAGGTGATGGATGAGCTTCGGTGGCGGAGGAAGCTGCTGGCAGAGTCGCCTGAGTGTGGGTTGAGGTCAATCGTTGGCACGGAGGGCAGCTGAAGGCTGACATGTGGGTGCGGTTGAGCTGTAGATGTTCGCATGTGTGGCCAGAGCCTGGAAGACTGGGACACGGACTGCGTGTCGGTGTGTTCGCGGACGTCGAGTGAAGTACCGTCCATCTGACCTTCAAGCTCATGCGTGCGATGGCTGCCGGGCAAGGAGGCCATACTTATGCTTGTATACTGAAGATCTTCAGCGCATTGGCATTCGATCCAGCATTTCGAAGCGCTGCTGCGGCTGGCTGTGTTGATGCGTCGCCTGTCGTTGAAACGGTCACCAGCAGGTCTCTAAGCCGCGGACTTGGGACGCTGCAGGCACGGATCAGCAGTCAGTCTCGAGACCACACCCAGGCACTGACACTGCCTCTGTATGCATGTGTGCATTTACTCCACAAGCTGTGCCTGCGGGACTGCGTGCAGAACGTGCAAGGCATGAACCAACGCCAGTTCTGACTGACGCACCGCCGGCTGCACCGACATCACAGGCATATTAAAGCAGCCACAACCGTCTTTTGATCATTCGAGGTGTATCGTGCGGGCCTGTGTCCTTCTGTGTCGCACCTGACAAGACCCAGGGCACGCACTGTTGGAGAGCGCGTTCGCCCGGCTGGCATACTTGGCCATGGCACGGAATGCTACAAGAACGAGACTATAATATTGTTCTTGCATCTGTGCTGTCATTGTAGACTGGCAAGCCTGGGTACAAGCTGAGTGAAAGGGACGGCTTGACGGAGCGCAATGCCAGCGTTCACAATCTGGACCCCGCTGGTGACACGCGTTCAGACGACCATTTCCAACAGAAAAATACAATTATTACACTAGTATTGTCATGGTTCTAGACGATGTCTGGCCCCATCAAGAGCGATGCACAGGGGCCATGTAGCAGGCCAATGGCAAGTATTATCAGAGCCCCGAACACATGAAGGACAACAGATTGTGGCAGTCACGACTCATAGCAGAAACACTGTCTCTTTTTACAAACAGCTGCGCTGATCCAACGATGCTGGTCTCCCTGGCGCCAATGATTCCGTGTGCCAATGAATCGTTCGTCACGCAGTTTGTGGTTTCGACTGCACGAAGGAGACTCCCCGGTTGTCGAGGACATCAGTCTACAAATGCTTTGTTACATCGATTGACACCATTGCCGAGCTTGATGCCCTGCCAAGCTGGATGAGTGAAGGCGAATGACTATTGGCCATTCCTGTTAGTTTCTGCTTGCCGTGCTCCGAGCGTGACCTTACATCGCTAGCATGCGCTGCGCCCCACAGCTTGCTGTTGCGGCATGCAATACACAAGGGCTGCATTCCGACTCGGCACTTGCGAGAAACCCTCCTCCCGTCGTCGAGCTGCAGATGACAATCATCAAGCTTGGGGATTGCACGCAGACGAGCCCTGGGCAGGCGTGTCACGCAACGCTTGCCCGAAGGGAGCATGTGCATCATGTTACTACGCCGCAGTGAGCTGGCCGCCGCCGTGATGCCTGCTCACGCAGCAAGCCTCGTTCACAACGCGCAGTTCAGAGGCTGATAGACGCATGACGCAGTGCTCGCGCGGCGCACCGCGGTAGCGGCCACACGAATCCACCTGGCAGTTGCTGACTCGTCACGGCCCACGGAACGCGGGCAGCGCATGGCGTGTGACGAGCGTGTCCTTGAAGCTGTATCGATGTCCTGACGTCTTAATGCCCATTTCCACAGCACTAGGGTGTATAGGTGTACATGATATGTTGACCGCGATCGCATCAGGCTTGCTTTGCACGTGGGCTCCAGAAGTCTGCCATCACATGCTATATGCCCAGCTTGAGCTACAGTGACTACCTCCCGTGTAAGTTTGGCCATGCCAAGGTTGGGCTCGGAATTCAAATCTACCATTTGTCTGGTATGTGAGACAGTTTTGCAGCACGTGTTGTGTTACTTCGAACCGGTTCCGTGCACTATAGTAGCTTGCGATTGCACTTTTCTGTGTGTACATATCTACTTCGAGACCGAGATGCTCGTGCAATGACTGTCTGCCCCAATATACTCTTGTGTGACCGAGATGCTCGTGCAATGACTGTCTGCCCCAATATACTCTTGTGTAACATGCGGTACGGGTGGGCCCGGGCCCGGCGGCCGCAACATCACCAGGTGGATCATCTGCAGCCATGGCGTGTGCGCGAATCTGGAGCGTGGCCACTGCGGTGTCATGTGCGATCTGTAAAGAACAGTCGTGTGCTGTATCTGACACTTTACCTAAAAATGCGATATTGTCACCTGTACACGACAGAGCGTGCCCAAGCTTGGCCAAGATGACGTACATGCACGCAGGCCACAGCCAGCCTGTAAAATACGTGTATCTCGAGATACGCGTACGCCTAGGAAGGGGTGCACCTATAATTATGCGAATCACACCAACATAGACAACAGCAACATTGTTGTCTCCTGCTGCCTTACGGTCAAATCTGGCAACAGAATAGTGATTGAGTCTACACACGGACGTCACGGCTGTGTGCCTTGCACTACATGCAGTGTATACTATCGGGGGGGGGCCAGTGCCGCGGGGGGGGGGGGGGGGGGGGGGGGGGGGGCAGTGCCGTAGTACACGTACAAGTTGATTCGGTTTTGTTGTTTGTCTTCTTCCGTTCACTCTTTTCCAGAGATTCCCAAGAGACAGATTGATTCGGGCAAGATTCTTTTGTCATTTATATCTCGTATGAGATACGCACAAGCGCAATCGGGACGTCGACGACTCCGAGGCCGAATGTCGAGCAACGGTTCATGTGATCATGCATATGATCATATTTTTGGAAGAGACTCTCGTATTGTGCACACGTGTCTGCCTAAACTCGTTTACGCTTCTGTACATGTAATACATATGTATACTGGCAGGATGTGCCAGGCCCATGTTACAAAAGAGTCAACGGGAGAACACACATACCACAAAAGAATCTCATCCAAAACAACAGCCACATGCACACAGTCACAGCTAGGATGTGCCAGGCCTTTGTAGATCATCGAGATGACAATTTATATTTCAAGCTGTTGCAAGAATGGCACCGTTGTTGGTTTTGTGGCTGTTGCCGAGAGATGTAGCCAGGGCTTGACGGTGATTCTCATTATCTCCGATTTCTGACCGGTTCAAGACACATGAAGCTGTCGCTGCAGAGTGTTCCTCGCAGGCATGCATGGAGGCCTGAGTGTGCGTCTGAATGTTCCAGCGTATTCCGTGCGAGCTCGTGGCCAAGAAGTCCTGGTAGCGCCCAGGAGGCCGTTCGGGGCTTCCTCAAGCATGCGTCAGGCCAGCGAAGGATGTGAAACTTATGCATACGTCGACTTTGATTTTGGTCTCTGCGTGGCTGCCAGCTACTTTGTGCTTGTAGAGTTTTCAGCAGCCACAGCTCGAATTAGCGTTGTGTGTTCGCCACCCAGTCCAACATTACAATGCAAGCACAAAGGGTATCAAGACGACAAGTCCTTAGCGCTCCAGCAGCTCTTCGGACGGCAGCTCCGGCCAAGCGGGCCGTGGCTGTGCGTGCTGCAGTAGCAACCGAGGAGAATGCTGGCGATGTTGCTTGGAACAAGACATACTATCCAAAGCTTGTGGATGCAGCTAAAGCTGAGAAGGACTGGTATGGTCTTGCTCGGCTTGGCCGATCCTGGTGCTGTTGTTGTCAAGGTGGCGTCCACCAAGTTGAGTTCACGTGACTTGCTAAAATCAAATGCTCGATGCCCTCAGCGACAGCGGGTCGTCAATTGAAACTAAATCGTATCGTTGTCGACGTTGAGCGTGAGCGTGGTGCGTTGACTCGTTACGACAGCGATCATCCGGCCTCTGGTGACATTGCCGGTGTCATTACAGTGTTTACACTGCCGACGATGACGGTAGACATTTAATAACATTGGTATTTCGCCCTCGTGATATTTCGCCCAGCTTGCGGAGGTTCATTGATGTCATGCAGCTTTACATATGGTACAGGACTCGTGTTGTTCCATGGTGGGATTGCGCAGTTCTTCAAACACTGCAGATTTGCTGCAGCTGGTGATGCCTGTGTTCTACTAGGGTTGCGTATATGCTAGATATATCAAGAGATCGGCAAGGAACAGTGCTGTGATCACATGTTGTGAATTACCGCCACTGATGCGCAAGTGTGCAATGCCCCAAATTATACACACGACAAGTGTGACCTGAAACTTGCACAAGGCTAATGAGATTTTTTCATCGCATCATGAGCTTGGGAGATTCGCCGAGATGCTGCCATGATGTTTTTTCTGGTGCCAGCATCCATTCAGCTGGCAGTGGCTAGCAGATGCCAAAGAGCAATGCAGCATGAGGCTGTGTGGCACTTAAAGTTGCGGGCTGCTGCAGGTTCATCATCGATGCTGAGGGGCAGCGCCTGGGCCGGCTTGCATCGCTAGCAGCCAAGTACATCCGGGGCAAGCACACCCCAGCGTATACCCCATCAATGGACATGGGTGCATACGTGGTCGTCATCAACGCAGACAAGGTGTTTCTCGTCAGCACCCCGGTGGCTGTCTACCCATTTTGTATGCGCATGCAAGCTCGAGCGTGAGATTCTAGTGAAACAGCCGCTGGTGCACTGTTTCTATTGCATGTGGCATTTGCATGCCTTTCAACTGCCGGTTCGTCCTGACTGCCCCAAACACTCTGTCCACTTGGTGCTTTTGGAGAAGTTCACATGCTGTCCGGTCCGAGATTTTCATACTGCCTCACAGCATGAGCAGCCAAAGGTCTCATCTCGGGGCAGACAACACAAGCTGAGTCTTATGATGGCGCTTCATCCTTGACGTCGTTGTGCCGATGTAACGGGGCCGCCGGCATCAGTCAGAGTTCGTTGCAGCTACTGGCACTGTGCATATGCTTGTCAGTTTCAGGTTGTGCCGTTGAAGCTGGCACGATTGACGGGTGTCACACAAGAAACACTTGAGCGGCTTCTGGTTTGCAGGTGGTCATGAGCGGCAACAAGGAGAATGCCAAACTGTACAAGCGCCATGTGAACGGTCTGCCAGGGTCCATGAAGGTCGAGACCTTCAAGCAGCTGCAGCAGCGCATCCCAGAGCGCATCATCGAGAAGGCTGTCCACGGCATGTTGCCCAAGGGCCGCCTTGGGCGCCGCATCAAGCTCAACCTCAAGGTCTGGTCCCTTTCGGGGCTAACACAATGTAGCCTACATACCATCTTTTATGCATCGAGGGCCGCCAGGCAGGACGTGATGTCTCTTGTAGAGCTGCTATGATCAGTGTCAAGCTGATGATCGCCCAGTGCCTGTTTGCAGCGTCTGAGTTTGCCACAGGACGCTGCGCTATTTTGATGTCTCGATCAACTTCTGTCGCACGGTCACTGACGCTGAGAGACACGTATGCAGGCATTCAAGGGCACCAGCCACCCACATGAGGCACAACAGCCAGTTGACATCACCGACAAGATCAATGGACTTTTCTGAGCTGCTGTCCGGGGGCCCACGGCTTGGGAGCCGACCTGGACTGGGCAAGCTGCTGCCAGCTGAGGCCATGGCTGTTGCCTGACGGCATCATGTTAATAGGGTAGCCACTAGAGGCGGTAAGCATGTAACCGCTTCTGCATTTCCAAGGGCTTTGCAAGGTCTGGGAAGGCATCGCTGCTGCCGACGCGGTGGCTGCATTCCGCAATTGCGGAGATGGCTAGTTCCCTGGATGATGTGATCTAGACGCCTTTCCTCAGCTGACAGCATCGTGAACCTGGTTGAGCATACCATGCTTTCAAAACCTCACTACGCACGTCATTGAAGATGAGGACTGTCGGAACCTGCGGATACAGCAGATTTCACTTTCTCCGCTTGGTCGTGGCTGTGCAAGAGTCTCGGTTCATGCCAGGTGGTCTGGATGATTCTGGAGCTTGCAGCATGCTGGTTCATCCCTGTCTTAGGCTAAGCTGAATCACTTGTCAATGACTGCTGACATCAAACTGTGGCCCTAGTCTAGCCTCAGATTGACTGGCTCCTGAGAAGCCCGCTGTCTCTGTGTGAGCACTGTTCCTCCAAGATGCCAACACTCGAGCTGCGTGCAGACTGCTTGGTTCCCCACATCCCGTGGCTTTCAAGACATCATCACAAGATGCGAATCACAGTCGCATCCTCATTGTAAGATTGTTCGACGCTGAGCACTTGAAACGCTGATGTAACGTCATTCCCTCACATGAGCTTGGGTCCTGCTGGCGACAAGAGAATATATCCCACTGTCAGCTACCATAAGGCAAGCACTTTACATAGTGACTCAATCGTGTTCACTTGGCGCCAATGTCCTGCTGTCTACAGCACGGCTGGCCGTGTCGCGCGCCATGCATGCTTCACTCGAGCCTGTGGATCCACCCCATCCCGAGGCAGTCAGCGCAATTTGCATGCACATCAGAAGTAACGGAGTATGTCTCTATACTGTGCATCGTGGTCTCGATGAAAGCGCTCCCGCTGTCAAGTGTTTCTTACTCGTCATCGAAGTATCTTCTGCGCCTTCTGAGCTCAAGGACGGATGATTGACCATGCGCAATCTGCCGGCGCCTTTACTCATCTATTGGCTAAGCTCATTTTGCGCTTGGCTGTATGTCTTCGGCGACCATGCTTGCGTTGTTTCAGGTATGTTCCCGTTAACGTTTGGTGATGTAGGGCTAATATGTCTCCGATATGGCTCAATTTGATCCACAAAGCATTCTGCGCACTGCAGAAGCTGGGGATCGGTCCGTTGGGCAGGTTGATCATGTGCACCAGAGGAGTCTGCTCAATCTGCCCACCGACAACGAAGGGTTGGACCCGGACACTGATGATACATCAATTTGGAGTCATACGGCACAAATATGGGAGAAGTCCGGGAGTATGGTTATTGGTGTGTTACTGAATCGCATGAAGTCAAGATCACCCCTTCTGGCAGGTCACCACTGTTACTTGCAAGCCGAAGGGGCTGATCTTAAGACGATACAGGCACACCTGATGACTATCTCCAGTACAGCCCTTCATGCCTTTACTATAACTGGAATTACCTGAAAGGTGCGGATTGGAGCTCAGCAAAGACATTGTGGAAGTGGATCGGTGGTGACCAAGGCTTCACCTGCTCGTATGGAGACGAGGCAGCCATGGCATCCGCCACAGACCCGCTTCACTTAGCCCTAAGAATATCCGTGCGTCCTCCATAGTTCCAACTCTCTTGCATTGTGGCCTGGCGCCACCAGGACCTGCCTATAGCAACTGCCTGCATGCCATCACAGCGGCCTATCAATGCACTCGAATGATCAGTCTACGTGGTTGGTCAGAACGGGACTAAGGCCACATACTGTTCGCAAATATTTACGGCAGCATCAAGAAATATCACACATGACGGGCTGTCAATTCTGGCCTTGGCTTTTGCCAGAAATTGCTATCCAGCACATGTGTACATGTGGCCAAAAACATGTACATGGTCGTGCAGGCTACACTCTATGCTGCCACAGGCTACTCCCTGCAATGCGTCGAGTATATTGTGTCTGGCTCATATTCAGCATCCGTGCGGGCAGCAGACGGTTCCTATTCTCGAATTACTGGTACTGCCACAACAGCAACCATTGTCAGTGGTGGATGCCTTGGGCCACTGATAACCACTCTCCAAATTGATATCATCACTGAGTATAGCACATCGTTCTCGGGCGACAAATACGTTCTGGGTTACCGCACACAATATGGACAGAGTGTGCCCCTGCTCCCCTATGCAATGGCAGCTTTGCCAGCACCTGAGATTCCCCATCTATCACACCAGTGAACAAGTAAGTGACAGGCGCACTGCTGCTATCCAGGTCTCGCAAACGATGGTGCCCTGGGCGCATCAGTGGCCCTTAGTGGTCCGGACGGGGGGATGTGTGCCCACGAAGAGCCCCTGTTCCAGGTGCCATCATCTGCTGCAAGCCAGCCCTCACTGGACTCCTCCAATGGCTATTACATCTTTGATCGCAGTGCAGCAAATGCACACTTCATAGAGTCAAGGTCACCGTTCTTCATGGATATTGCGAGCTCAGGAGGATTCACTGCTGTCGTCGCTCTGCGTCTCCGCACCAGCCCAGCGTCTGCGGGAGCCATGACCGTGCTATCGCTGCGGGGGCCAAGCGGATCTCATCTCGTTGAGGGACAGCTTGGCGCCTTTGCCGGGAGCCAGCCTTCCTTCCGCTTCACTGATGCATCTGGTCGCGACTACCTGACAACTTCTGCGGACGTAGCCACTGCCACTTGGCTGGTCCTGGCATTCCATTATGTGCATTCCTCTTCGGAGTGGTCCATCTACGTTGATGGCGTCCAAGAGGGGAATAGTGCACAGGCTGATGTACGATCCTGATTACCGATGAAACCTGTCGTGCAAGAAGTGCTGGATCTCACCTCATATTGATTGTGAGACTGCTCTGTGTGAGACTTGCCATGATCTGGCATTTAAACTCGCAATGCATGGCAATCTGACCCAGGCTGCCACGCTCATGATGAACCTGTCAGAATCTGAGGAAATGGCAGTGTCACATCTGCAAAAAGTTGAGAATTTGCTGGTCATTGGGCTAAGATCATGCAGATGCTCTCAGCCGGTGACCAACTGTACGATCTTGGCCTGAGCTCAGCCTTCATTGGGTCAGATGACATTGCCGATCAAATGGATGCTGATGTTCGCTACGCAGCCATTTACAAGCGCCCCTTGTCTGCAAGTGAGATCAATGCCATCACCACCAAGTTCTCAGGCGCTGGCGCCATCTGCACAGGCATGCAGCAAGGTGCGCCTCCTCCTCATGTTCCACGCTTTCACCACGTGCTCTCTCTAGAGGTGTGCCATTAAATCTCAACATGGCACTTTGAAGGCACAGCTAAGTGCAGATGCTCATCATGGAGGTCCCGTGCCCGCTGAGGGAGGTCCCTGGCTTTGCAGAATCTGACGCCCTACTTGTGCTGTCCGCCCCAGATGGCGGCGTGTGTCCACGAGCCACCACTCCCATCTTCAGGCTCCCGTCCTCACCGACAGCGCAGCCAGCTCTATCTGGCGGGGCCCTGGCGTTTTCAGGAGGATCTCAACGCCTTGAGCTGTCTGTGCCCGTGCTGAGAATCCCTCTCAGGTCCACGACGGGTTTTTCTGCGATCCTCACCTTCCAGCTGACGTCCATGCCAGGGGCTGCAGACTCGACCTTGCTACTACTGACTGGCGACACGTACACGATCAGCGTCCGTGTCACAGCTGGAACGCAGACGTTGCAGTTCAAGGTGGATGTGGGCGGCGGTGTGACCTACACCGTGGCTTCTGCAGTTGCATCGGTGGGCCCAGCCACGTGGCACACCGCAGTCGTGCGGTACGAACAAGAGACGCACAAGATGCAAGTGTGGGTTGATGGTGTAGACAGCACCCAAGCGAGCGTGGCATCCACGGTGTGTTTTGCTGTGATGGCATGTGTCAGGTCACTCCTGCAGCTGCACTCGTTCTCCAGCGCCTGTTGCGGCGGACACTTTGACCCCATCTTAGCCATGCGGTGTTGGGAAAACAGCAGAGAAGCATATGGTCCCTGTCAGTCACACAACACTGGGCGTTTATCGCCAAGCCACTTTGGCAGAGGCATGCTAGCGGCTCTCATCTGCCCACAGAGCTCTGAGGGCGATCGACTCGTCGGAAATACTTATCCAGATCCAGTGCAGTGTGCGTCGTGCTGTCAGCTTCAGCAAGAGTGTTGTTGCTGCATCGGCTGCATGTGTAGGGTCACCATGCGGCTGCTGTGTAGATTCAGGCCAGCGGCGGTCTGGACGACTTTGATGCCGAAGCAGCCTACATTGGTGGAAGCCCGGCAGACGATGGAATCGATGGAAGCATCAGGTACCTCGTCATTCTTCAGAGATCGCTGTCCGAGGCCGAGATGTCCGCGCTGTCCTCGACCTTCTCCGGCACAGGGGCCATATGTGCCACCATGGCGTATGGTGCGATTCGTTACATATCCATGCGTATGCTACTGTGGGGTGCCAGAAAGCACGACCCCCTGACCGTGGCGGCGTGGGGCGATGCATTGTGTGTAGGACTGCAAGGTGGGCATCGCTTGATTCACTGAGGCAGCCACGCCAGAGTTCCACATGCTTGAAACATGAACATGCCACATGCAATGCTGCAAGTACACAGCCGCAGCACCGTGATGCCGGAAAAATGCAGCTTCTTAGTTGTGCCGACCGGCAGCGTGTGTCGCCGCTGGCTGTACATGCATGTATGAGTGTCGCCGCTGGTGACGTCCGTGGAACCTTTGCCTCGTCGGCAGGAAAACAGCACGCCAGCCAAAGCTGCTGTCCGGATGACATGCAACCTGTGCTGCCCCCTTGGTCGATGCACAGCAGCGAATCTCAAACACTGTCCATAGCTTCGTGTCTGCCTGCTGCCTGCGGTTTGTTGCCGAGATTCATTTTCCAGCTGACCCAGTGCTGTGCTGATTTGGACATTCGCATGCAGATGATCGCCTGCCAGCTGTGGCGGCCGTCACTGCTGCAGAGTACAGCCACTGCCCGCAGCTAGTCCAAGCCATCGATGCGCTGGGGGGCACCCGGCCTCCCGGCCTCAGCACGGACAGCGGCAGCCACGTCTTCCGGTTCGACCGATCTCAGGAGAACTACATGGAACTGCCTGGCCTCACATGCCACATGGCCAGCAACGGCGGCTTCACATTCATCATGTCGCTCAGCTTCACTGTAGACCCGTCTGCTTCAAGCTTCATGCTTCTGGCATGCCTGCGAAGCCCTACAGGCTCGAACCACAAATTCCTGCTGTACACAAACAACGGAGACGGCCGAATCGGTGTTCTGCTGTGTGGTGCAGATGACTGTGCAAGACTGCTATCTGACTCTCCGGCGCCGGGTGGTGTGTGGCTGACGCTCGCCGTGCGTTACGTGCGTCAGGCCTCGCGAGTGGAGGTGCTGATCGACGGCGAGCTTGCCTCCGTTGTAGACACTACCAACTTAAAATCCGATGTACGCTCCTGAACGCCTTCGCCACAGGGTCTGGCACTTTGCTTCGGGTGCCTGTTCTGTAACGTCTGCGGGGAGCCGTTCCCTGGCAGCATGCGATTTCGACTGTGGCAAGCGGTGTCATTTCAGCCTGAAAGTTTCAGGCTTTTGGCATGCGCGTGCCGTGGGTAGTGCTCCGTAGGCAGATCTAACCCCACGGCCTAAATATGCCATGCATAGGGTCCGTGCCTGTGTGGCATGTGGTGCTGTGGGATGCAGTGATGGTGGAACTGGAACACGATCATGTGCAAAATCCTGTGTATGCGCAGCGCTCCCTAGCTGCCAGATGTGCATTTGGGATCATGACCTGAGCAAAGTGACCCAGCCCGACATTGGCTGGCAGGAATCATCAGTGTGTTCATGGGAGACGCGGACAACCATGGTGGATGTAGTCTTCGCACGGACGCCGTTGCGAGCGCCATTGCCCAGAGACTGGTATCGATTGGCTGCGCATGGTCGAGGCAACGTGCAGGTCGAGGCGATCGGCGCCGAGGATGTGGAGCTGCGCGGCCCGATCGGCGTGTTCTGGCAGTCCCTCAGTTCTCCATTTCAGAATTATCCCTTGGCTGCGGATGTGCGGCATGTGTCAGTGCACGACGCCGCGTTGAGCGATGCTGAGATGCATGCCGCCACAGTCGCCCACGCCAGCTCCGCACCCATCTGTGCCTCCCTGCACTCCTCCGGTGCGCACCAAACCCCCCACCCGCAGGTGGGTTTGCTGTAGCGTGTGCGCAAATGAGCTGACCGCATACTTGCACCGCCGCTGTGCCTGACCCCCTCGCATGTATGCATGATCACGTCAACCACTGTGTCCACTAGGATACTGATGCACGCGATCATTCGAACACGCATGCGGCCAGGATGCATTGCATATGGACGGCGAGAGATAATGTAGAGTGGTGCATGTGCTTTAAATTTTTGTACAACGTGTAGATGCTGGCGGCGGTGTATGACCATTGACCAGCGTGGCAAATGCAAAATCACTGCAAGCAGGCCGGCATATGGCCTTCTTGGTCTGAAGACGCTTGGACTAACGCTGTTGTATCGCTTGGTGGGTCTTCGCGCAGGCGTGATGGGCTTGGGGGTGTGTGTTAGTGCAACATGATTCGGTGGCAGAAAGGTTGTGCAGCTGCAGCTGTCGTCTCCAGTCATGTCTTGATGGGCTGCCGTAGCGTCTGCAGAGTCGAGCACGTGCAGACTGCATCACCAGTATGTGATTTGTCCTGTCAACCTGACACGTGGTGTGAGGCTAATTCTGCAGATGTGCACTAGCTTGTCACCGTTGCCCACGAATGCAATTCCGCCACATGTGGTCTCGATGTAGTCATTGCCACCGCGTACCTCTTCGCATCGTAGGACATAGGTAATACATGCATCCCTGCAAGCATGTCCTGTGGGGTCTGGCATGCGCCATTGCTGATCTTAGCACGAGCAGCTGTGTTGCAAGGACAGAGTCAGAGAGTAGCTGTGGGGTATCTTGCCAACTGCGACATGATGGCGTTGATGGCCTGATGATGATTTATCCATCCAGGTGGTGTGCAGATTTCGTCAATGGGTACGGATCGTCACGGTATGGTACACCAGGTTACACAGCGCCCCCACCCCCACCCGCGCCCCCGCCTGTCGCGCCACCACCGGCGGTGCTACCACCACCTGAAGTACCACCACCGGCGGTACCACCACCCCCTGAAGCACCACCACCGGCGGTACCACCACCACCTGAAGTACCACCACCGGCGGTGCCACCTCCACCTGAAGTACCACCACCGGCGGTACCACCACCGGCGGTACCACCACCGGCGGTACCACCACCACCTGAAGTACCATCACCGGCGGTGCCACCTCCACCTGAAGTACCACCACCGGCGGTACCACCACCACCTGAAGTACCACCACCGGCGGTACCACCACCACCTGAAGTACCACCATCGACTGTGCCACCGCCACCTGAAGTACCGCCAGCAGTGCCGCCATCAGCAACACCACCACCAGCAGTACCACCTCCAGCGATAGCACCACCACTGGCGACACCGCCAACAGCAACACCACCACCAGCAGTGGCGCCACCGCCTCAGGTCGAACCTCCACCACCGCAGGTTCCGCCTCCAGCTGCAGTGCCACCACCACCAGCTGCAGCAGCACCGCCTCCACTGCTGGCACCACCTTCGGCAGCGCCGCTGTCACCTCCACAGTCCGGGCCGCCTGCGCCTGGACCAGCACCGGTGCAGCCTCCCACTTTGGCTCCGCCTCTACCACTGCCAGTACAACCATCACCACCGCCACCACCTCCCCCATCTCCGACTCCGCCTCCCGCTTCCACCGCCTTGGCCCTCTTTGCCGCTCCGCCCCCGCCTCTAGGTGAGGCCACCCCCGTCTCACTCGACTATGAAGACCCACCCCCCCTCCCCCCCGACACGCAGCCCCCCATCCTCACGCTCCTCTCCCGGACCCTGCACATGACCCTGTACTCAACCTACGACCCGGCAGCTCAGGCATCGGCGACCGACTTTGAGACCCCCGACAGCGTCAGCATCGCCGTTACGGGGGCTGCCTCCCTACAGGGCTACCTCTCCAGTGCCTCCGCCACTCGTGGCCTTCCATACATCCCGAGCTCGGATGAACACGGGCCGGTGGAGGTTGTGTTTCAGGCGCGGGATGCCGCCGGGAACGAGTCCCCGCGGGATGTCCAGCAGGTCTTCATCTCGTTGACTTCATCTGCATGTGAGCCGGGGGAGCAACTGTGTGCTTCCGGCGCATGCAGCGTGGGGGGCCTGTGCTTGGACCCCGCCCTAGCGGCGCTGTTTGCGACAAGCAACGTGGCCGTGTCAACGTACGTGCCGCCGGTGGACACCACACCCCCAGCCATCACAATGCTCGGGGAGCCCCCCGTCCACGTGCGGGCGACCTCTGCACAGACTGGGGACGTTGTGATCGAAATGACCGTGCCTGTGGACACTGTGTATGTTGACGCTGGTGCTGTTGCTGTTGACGACTTCGACGGCGATGTGACTGCCCGAATTGCGGCGACCGGGGTGGCTTGGGTGATGACGAGCGCTCCGACCCCGCCGGACGAACCGTTTGTGATCAAGTACCACGTATCTGACTCTTCGGGTAACGCTGCGGCAGTACGCAGCCGGCGGGTGTTTGTTGTGTGTCCAGAGGGGCGCAAGCTGTGTGCGGGCGACGGAGGGGGGTTCTTTTGCAGCATCTCAGCAGACACATGCATCCAGCCGCCCGGCAGCGCGCAGCCAGAGCCTCCTCCAGCGCCCGTGTTGACGCTGTTGGGGGCGGCGGTGGTAGAGGTGGCTCAGGCGCAGCCATATGGCGCATGTGCGCCCGACACCCCTGTCACCACGCCCTGTGACCGGGGCGCAACCGCGTTAAGCTCGGTGGACGGAGACGTCACCGTTCTAGTGCAAGCGTGTGAGCAGGGGTTTGCGTTTGACAGCTTCGGGCTGCAGGGATGCGCGATTGACACGAGCGCAAGCGGCGCAGTGTCGCTTGAGTTCTTCATCATGCACGGGGATGAGAAGGTGGCTGTCGTGCGCACGCTGTGGGTGCTGCCCAACTGCGCGGTCGGGGAGGGGCTGTGCGAGGACCGCAGCTGCAGTGTCGATGGTGTGTGTCCGCCAGGCTCCCCGCAACGAGAGCAGGTTATCAACGCGGCACCTGTGGTCACACTGCAGGCGGTGGCATCGGAGACAGACCTGGGCGAGGTCCTCGTGCCACGGGGTTGGGCCTACACGATGTGTCTGGAGGGGTCGCTCCCAACGAGCCTGCAGCCCTGCGAGACAGGTGCGGTGCTGTTCAACACCTACTGAGACTTGCCTGGAAGGTCATGATATGTTTTCGCCTTCCCTGAGCTTGACCTGTTTAGCACGCGGCCTGGATTGAAGAAGATGCATCTCGAGTTGTTCCATTTGCTGGTGGCTGTGACGCCATCGACTCTGAGGTTGTTGTGTCTCAATGCATCCTTGTGGCTCATTGCTACATCTCATTGACACAGAAGTGTGATTGATAACACCTGACTCCCGAAAACTTCTTCAAATCCAACATGAGTGTGCTGCCGGAAACTAGCAGGATCACATGCATTATGAGAGTGCAGGAGCGACAGCTTTTGATCTGGAGGATGGGGACCTCACACACCGCATCCTGACCTGCCCGCCACCCGAGTGCATGCCCTTTGGCTGCCCTGGCCACGAGCTGCGCCGCAAGGGCATCCAGGGCTGTGGCGCGGACACAGCCACCGCCGCCGTCGGCACCCTCCTCACCTTTGACTTTGTCGTCCTCGACCACAGTGTGCCCCCGGCAGTCTCGCGCGAGTCGCGGCTCATCCGCGTCACGTCCCCGTGCGCCGCGGCAGAGATCTACTGCCCGGACCTGGAGGCCCCGTACGACTGCGGCTCCAGCGACTGTGTGTCGCGGGCAGAGCTGGTGGCAGCGCAGCCACCTGCGGATGAACCCCCTTACCTCAACTTCACCGCCGCGCTCCCCCCTGCTCTAATTGCCAACGGCAGCTCAGCCCGTGCGGCCGCAAGCCTGGCCGACATCCCGGAATCGCTGCTCTCTGCGCTGGGGGAGAGACGAGTCAGCTCCATTGGGCATGTGGCTGTGCGGTGTGGAGCTGCAATGCCGGTGCCGCTTTCGGTGTGCGTTGCGCCGGGGGCGCCGGCGGCGTGCGTCGCACATGCATGGCACGCTGACGCGAGCAACGTAGCGGCCGGGTGGGCGTTTGCTGTGAGCCCGGTGACGGACCCGGCATGTACAACGGAGCGCATGCAGAGCGGGGCGTGCGCAGCGTGCACAGCAGAGGCGGCGCTCATCGGCGGCTGCCTACCCGGCATGTACGCGTTTGCACTCCGAGCACAGGCCCCTAACGGCCTCTGGTCGGATGCTCAGATCGCCGTTGCGGTTGCCGTGCAGGCAGCTGTGGTTTCAGGGGAGGTAGGTGTTCGTGTGACAGTCCGCACCTCGGCGCACAACGGGACAGACACTGGTGCCTCTGCTGCTGAGGTGGAGGAGCGACTGGAGAACACTCTAGGCGCTGCGGGACAGTCGGGGGTGTCTGAGGTGGCCTTGGCTGTCGGGAGTGCTATGGCGGAGGCGCTGACGCTGCATGACGGCGCGTGCAGTCTTGGGCCGTTCGAAAACATGGCAGACGCCGGCAGCGTCGTTGTGGATGCTGGAACCACCGCCAGCCCAGTGGTTGTCGCCTCAAGTGTAGGGGGAGATGGGAGAAAAGTGCTGATGGTGCGGTTTCCTGCTACAAACGATTCTCATGTGCCCTGAGAGTCTATTGTTCACCACCGCTGGCCGCTGCTCAGGTGGCTTTGCGTAGCACAGTCACGTCATGGTCATGGTGACTGCATGACTGTGATGATGCGACTGTGAATCATGCAGCGTGGACCACGATGCCGGCGCGTAGCAGTTGCAACACTGCAGGGCATTCTGTACACTAGTGAGCGGTTTGCAAAGAGGCAAGCAGCAGTGCTTGACGTATGAGCTGTTTCGGTCATGCGGAGCTCCGGCTGTGCTGTGCTGATGATGGCTCACACATGCCAGGTTCTGGTCGATGTGATGGTGTCAGTCGAGTGGACTGATCACATACCACTGGAGCCTTGCACATCGCGTCTGACCAGTGTACGTGATTTGTGCTGGCTGTGCAGGTGGACCTATCGTTCCGAGTGTCCCTGACCCTGCCGACTGTGTCAGACGCAGAGTTGCTCCTCCCGTCATCACAACCACCACCTGCACCACCTCCGCCCCCGCTCCCCAGCGACACCAACGCCACCTCTCCCGCAACCACCGCCTCGTCCACACCGCTGACGGCTGCATCCATCGCACAGTGCATCAACTCGATTGTTGCAGCAGGGCATTTGGTGGATATCCCCTTGACGGCTCTGGGGCAATTCCTGTCGGCCCGGAGCGAAGACTACCCAAGCATTGAGGGTGCAACCGTGGACGTGTCTGCTGCAGGCGGGTCTGCTCAGCCGTTCGCCGTGCAGGAGTGCCCCGTCACTGACGGAAGGCCTGTGTCGCTGTCTGCGCTGATGCAGGCATCCGAGGCGGACGCGGAGCAGACCGACCGGGCCTTCCCGGAACTGTCGCTGACCATCGGGGTGCCTCCCTCACCTTGCTTTGTGCTGTCCGACATCAGTTTGTCCATGCACACCAATGTGTTTGGACGTTGTTCATTGATCCTGATCATCGGTCGGCTGAAGGCTGCCCGGGTGTATAGGTGCTGGGCCTCATCGCGTACAACACTCCCTAGGTTCCTGGCCAAGTGTGAGGGTCGAGCCCATCAACAGCAGGAATGGGACATCATTGCTCTCTGCTCTGCAGGAGTTGCCGGCCCTGCTGTTTGAGCTCAGTCGGGGTGAGAGCTTTTGCAGCTTGACCATAGCAGCTGTGGAAGAGCTGGACCGGGTGGCAGGCCGGTCTACCACCGCCGCGGTGCGCCTGTTTCCCGTGCTCGGAGAGACAATCTCGTCATCGGAGATGTTTCTGGCCGCCGAGACTGCCTGCGCTGGCGAGTACCAGAACCTCGAGGCTCAGATTGCAGATGTTCTCACCAGCTCGAGGTCCTCCACAAGTGCTGGCTCACCGTCAGATGACAGTACAGCCGATGCAGTTGGTGCTGACGGTGCGGTCTAGCTCAGCTGCTGCTCTTCTTCTATTGCACAGGGTGAAGTAGTGATGTCAGCCTGGTCAGCGACATCAGGTATCGCAGTCATGTGACTGGACGTGAAGTGCAACTCTGGGCCACGTGCCTGCCTCTGTTGCAGGATCTGTTGATCTATGCTGACACTCTCCGACTTGTTAGGCAAATCAACCGTCCATGGAATAAGACCTTGTCTTGTATCACTCTGTTGGTCACTGTACATGTTGTGGCTAATGCCGTACTGTGGCTTGACAACAGGGACCCGGGTGTGGATGCAGGAGACCTGGTTACTGTCTCCAAGACCCTGTACATCCCCACGCTGGCGGGCCAAGAAAGCTCACGCATGCTGCCGCCGAGAAGGTCTCTGCTGGACACTACTTCTGCGGCTTTGGGGCAATCAGCGAGCCCAACGGTCGAAGGCATTTGGGAGTCTACCAGTATCAACAGCTCGGTCCCGATTCGGCATGTTACGCCCGAAAACCAGCTGGTTTCAGGATTTTTCGTTCATCAGACCCGCAAACCAAGCTACAGCATCTGTGACCGATTCTTCGCATCCAAGCTAGCGCATCCGTGCTTGCTGCAGAAGCTTGCAGGGCCGCTCAACGCAGGGAGCTTCGCCCGGACCGCCACTGACCCGTATGGCACGGATCCTGTGTTCAATTCTTTGAGCTCGATTTACGACTCCCAGACAGCGCAGAATGTGTGGCAGTACTACAACGCGTCTGCAGCTGCCGGGGAGGTGGCTGCTACAGGAACACCTTATGGATTTTTCAGTCGGGAAGCAAAGGGATATTCGAAAGGATTCCCCATCACATTCCCGGTGTGCCACTGCTACCTCATGTGTGCCAGGATTTCTGAATCAACTGTCCATCAGGCCTGTGGACATGTCTGTGGATGTCTGCTTCTATGCATCTGAGACAGCTGCATAGAAGCTGTCTGGGTCAGCATGCTGCAAGCTGCAGCATTCTGGGTCAGCATGCCTCTATCATAACGATGCAGACGCAAGCTTCTGTGTAAGCTCCCTGGTCTAGGGCGTCTCTCAGATAATGTCTGCTGTCTTCAATCATTTCCAGCTGCTGTCGTCTGGCCATACTGCATTAGTCACTCTGACTCGGCTGTCGCAGATATTGGCAGGAGTGTATGTGCTGTCGCGTAACGATCACTTCGAGCTGAATTTGTAGCCACAGAGCAGTTGCAAGCAATATATGGCGTATCTGGTCCCGTTAATTCGGAGTTGCCAGTGTCCTCTTCAGGATACGGCTCAGTATAACCAGATTTGCTTTACATACATGTAGCAGGTATACTGCAGGTGTATGCATCAGCAGGTGCTGTCCAGCGGGTACTACGGCTGCTGTTGGAAGGCACTTACATTGACACGCGGACAAAGGGCATATCTGGCCTACTGGTTACATACAATGCCGCCGCCGAAGCATTTGGCATAGCCAGGCTGGGCCTATCGAGGGGCCTCCATGTACGCCCCTTAAGCTTCCTGCAGTCTGAAGCAATGCCTTCACCTTCAGTACGGCAGCTTGTTCTATGTTGCTCTCGTCATGACTGTCTGAGCAGGGCACAGCAACTGGTGAGTGCTTGGTGCTTAGAGGAAAGCGATTGGCAGATCTGCCAGAGGACTTGCAGTCCCCAGCACTGACTGTTCCCCTTGGCTGCAGGGAACGTTCATCGGTGACGTTGATGTCACAGCCTCGTCTGCAGCATGGTATCGCTATACATCAGTGGGAGTCATGCGCCTGCTGAGTGATCTCTTTGTCCTGGTGACTGGGGTGGGACATGTCATTGCTGCCTGGCTGGCTGTGAGCCGCAGAAATGCACTGCTAAAGCGAGTGGTGAGCCATCTGACCTAGAGGTGCACAGAAAGTCTGCATGCATCACCCGTGTTGAGTCTGCGATGGCACGTGCACCATGTCTGGACAAATTGCCGGCTCCTGATTCTCCTCTTGTCTTTGTGCCTTCCTAACTGTTGGCCGAACTGCCTGGCAGGCTCTATCATACTTGCAGTCATGTTGAGAGGTTGCTATTGCAAGTTGGGCTCTGCATTTAACCGACCTGATGATCCCTTGGAGCTGGATGAGCAGTGTTGTGGATCATGCACTCTGTCTCGATGTTCCATTCTGACAGCGATGCTATTGCTGCATTTGCCGAACAGGGATCATGGCCTGCAATACGATCGAAATGCATGCTTGTGTCTCAGCAGTGAATTGAGCTGTGCATGAATCATGGCATGGATAAGTTTGCTGCTGCCTCATGTGGGCCTCGTGGCACAGTGTTGCTCTGGGTGTACAGGCGAAGCATCCGGAAATGGCACAGGACGCCAGTGTCACCCAGGCGCTGGAGTTCCCAAGCATCATTGTGATGCTTGCGTGTATCCATCTCCTCTCCATCTCAGTCTTTGCTGTCCGGGTGTGGTTCAACTTTCAACTGCCCGGAAACATCCAGACCAGGCACCAGATTTACCACGATCTGGAGAGCGCAGCTGCGCGGATCTTGATGCCCTACAAGAAGGATGCTTACGCAGCACTGCTGGAAGATGTTGCGAGTGTGGATGACCTGGATACAGAAGATGCAGTGCCCGAATGTGTTGGCATTGGTAGCTCTGTCGATACGAGTGAAAGCGACTCTCTGGCAAGTGGGGGTGTCCTGTCAGAGCTGCCAGCCTGGGCTCTTCAGGATGATAACACTGGCCTGAATGATATGCTCCATGAACTGGTGCGTTTCGTTCATGTTGCATGGCCAGTGTATGGCACAGCAACGTGTTGAATGGGCGACCTGTGCTGTGTAATAGCAACAGCATGCTCAGCTCCTCTGTGAAGGCATCCACACACGTCAGTGGTGCTTATGACACCAGGCTGCGACGCAAAAGGTTCGACACATCAACCTGATAGGGCCTGGGCTGTAGATGATGATATCCCGGACAGCACGTCTGCGGGTCGTGTACATGAGCATTCAATCAGTGCTTGTCATTCTGACACTTGCCCGCTGGATGGCCATTGCAAGTGCTGTGCCAAGAATTGGCGTGATCGTCCGCACTCTACGCCAGGCTGCCACTGTGCTCACTGAGCTAACGCTAGTGTTCCTCATGATGGCCTTGCCAATCGGAATCAGCCTTATCATGACTGTTGGCTCACGGGTGGAGGACTTCAGCTCTCCACACAAAATGCTGCAGCGCATGGGAGAAGAGAGCATTGCCTGTGCGACTGCCCTCTTCTCTCTTGAGCTGTGTATCC
This sequence comes from Ulva prolifera, assembly GCA_023078555.1. Lineage (NCBI taxonomy): Eukaryota > Viridiplantae > Chlorophyta > Ulvophyceae > Ulvales > Ulvaceae > Ulva > Ulva prolifera. Next base: position 1,613,920 of record CM041197.1, read on the forward strand.
ACACTGGTGTTGCAGTGCATTCAGCACTGACAATGCACAGCCTGCAACGCCCATGAACAAGCGTGAGGCAGTGCTCCTGCCGTGCCATCCTGCACAACTGCCATGATCCCGTGATCCTCTTCAGAGCGCTTACAATTTTCAGAAGAACGCACAGAGCAATGTCTGGTGACCGAGCTGAAGCCACCACTGTAGGCCACTCATGCAGTCATTATAGTCTCAATCCATCACGATTTTGCCGTCGCCGGTCGCACTGTGTTGGAATCCTGCATCACCTGACATCGCTAGCTGCCCTGCAGTCGGCTTCACTGGGCTGTATCCTCTCTTCTTTGATCCTTACGTGGAGCGCAAGTTCGTGGACACCTTCACAGGCTACCTCTCAGTGACTCTGTTCCCTCTCCTGATGTTCTTTTGCCTCTTCAACTTTGTAGTCGCAGGAATGATGGACACGTTTGCTGTTGTCCAAAGTGAGTCAGAGCAACAAGTCGCAGAGATAGAAGAGGTCATCAGAGAAATGCACGTATGATTCTGCCTATCTGCTCGAAAGTGTCCCCGGCACTCTCTGCTGCCAAAACTACCTGCAGCCAATTGATGCCCGCTCACAAGTGATGCACACAGCAAGCTCTAGCGGCCACCTAGGCACACCAGGAGCAGCTGCTCTGTTTGTTCAAGACGTGAACAACGACGTCAGTGCGATATGGCATGCAGGTGGCCGATTTCTTCAATGTCGCGCTGGTCTCAGCACCACCAGATCCCGAGGGAGAAGATATACTCGAGTCCTGGTGGTACCGGTCGTTCAGGCAGCCCAAGTCCGTCCACACGGCTCTGCTGCGCTGGGTGATGCGCCATGCCAAGCTCACCCGCTCCCTGACAATCAATGTGCACCGCCTGACGCTTCGCGGCCGCATCGACACCATCGCAAAGGCCGTCGTTGAACGGCTCGGGGCGGGCATCATGGAGGTGCGATCCACCCCACAGCCACGCAGTGTCTACCTGCCTCACCTGCCTCGAGGTGCTTCAGCCCGGCCGTCTACGCTTGGAGCTTGGATACCACATTGCCGATAGCATCCTGGCCACGCCACCACAGATACACGCTGCATTCAAGTGTCTGCCTCGACCCCGCATGGGCAGGGGCTCCGTTAAACAGGCCGTATCCTCTCGTGACCCGCCTGTCCCTTTGCAAGCAGTTCACGTGAGCCTACAGTTCAGCGTGAAACGGAGCAGACTCACGCGCACTGCAGGTTGTTTCGTTTTCGCGTGCGTTCATCATCGGCGTGCCCGGCGGCCCCACGGAGGAAGAGCAGTCCCGGTGGATGCTGCCGGTGCAGTCACAGGCGCTGCTGTACGGCGCGCGTCACCTCGCCGTCGTGCTCGTGCTGGCGCGCTACCAGCGCCTGCACGACGTTGCGGTGCGGGCGCGCGAGCGCGCTGACATGCGGGCGGCGCGCGCGGCGGAGCGCCGCATGCGCGTTCTCGCCCGCTTCACCTCCGCGCTGCCCGGCCTCGCCCGCTCTGTGCGCACCTTCCGTGCGAGTAGCGCAGGGATGCTCAGCCGGCGGCTTGCCGGCTGGGGTGGCGGCGGGCGGCCTGCGTTGGTGCCTGTTGACGAGGCAGAGCCCGATGCCCTCGGGAGCACGATCTCTGGCACGATGCAGCAAGTGATCGACCGCACGCATGCACCGCCGGGATCGGGCAGGGGGTGGCCCGCTGCACCGCAACCGCGGCGGGGTGGACCCGTCGCGGAGGCGATCATATCGACGACATTCGAGAAGCGGCCGTCCGAGGAACGGCGACGCCCCACGGAAACTGCACAACCCGATGCAGCACCAGTGGTGCCCGCCCCAGCCACACGCATGGAGGCCGGTGTGGCAGATACTGTCTGCAAGGCTCCTCCAGCTCCGGGCGAGGATCCAGCGGCGCTCGATCGTCTGACGAGTGGTCTACTGACAATGCGGAGGAGCTGCAGCTCCGTCGCCGGGGTGCCACCTCTGCCACAGGTGACGTCATCGGACCTCTCAAGGTCGACGCTCAGCTTCCCTTCCGAGAGCAGCTTCGGGGAGGGCGCTGTGGCGGACGTGCTTGCCCTCTGCGAGCCGGACCCTGCCCCACCGCCACCACCGCCGCAGTCAAGCATGCCGCTACGTGTGGGCTTCGAGCGGCAGGCAAGCATCTGGGCTCAGTTCTGTGAGTGCCGACTGCGCATGCGCCAGGCGGTGCAGGCCCTGCCACCGCAGCCCCCGCCGCCCCCTGAGCCGGGAGCCTCCCTGGGGCTGCTCCAGCGCCGCCTGGAGCGGTTCCCGGTGCCGTTCCCGCGGACCCCCCTCGACGCCGCAATCGCGGCAAACAGCTCTTGGCAGCACCATACCGGCCTGCGGCTGCTGCGATTCGGCGGTATGTATGGACTAGTGCCGTTTTCGAGCAGACCGGCGCGGGCGCCTGCTGCGGCCGTGCAGGCGCCGCAAGGTTCCGCCACACCGTCACTCGGCGCAGCTGTGAGCGCGGCCGATGGTGTGGCTGCTGCAGGGCTGAGTGACATCGGCACCAGCCCTGCCGGGCTGGCAGGCCCCAGCAAGTGGGCTCGATTGAAGGCTCCGGCGGCTGAAGTCAGCCACCAGTCAGCCACCGCTGGCTCACAGCAGGCGCCGGGCATGCGGCCGGGTAAGCGCGGCTGGGCCGCCGCCTCTGCGTCTGCGTCCGAGCTACGATCCCCTCTCCGGGGATTCAATGCGACCGGAGGGTCATCTCTCCGGCAGAGGCTGTTTGATGTAGTCGCGGCGTCCAAAGCCGATGTCGGGCTAATCGCACAGAGGCCATTCGAGGGAGCTTGGTCGCAGGTGCGCATCCGCTGGCTTGCCATGCTGGCTGAATAGACAATGCGCCACAGTGCGGTAGCCGCATGGCGTGATCCATGTGTTGATTAAGTCTAGGTGACTGGCCATGTTTACGTAGCGCCGCATGCAGCACATCTTCAGGCTTGAACATTTTTAAATGCACCCAGTACCAGTGCTGTCTGTCCTCTACTGTGAGTGCTTCATTGCCGCTCCGTTTTCGTTGCCGCCTGACTCATGCCCGACGCTGACGGTGTGATCCCGCACTTGTAGCTGGAGGTGGAGCACTTGGCTCGCGTGCAAGCACGGCTCAAGAAGGAATCCCAGGGCTACCTGAAGCAGCTGCAGCAAATCTCAGATCAGCAGCGGCAGCTGCGCAAGCAGATGAAGCTCTCCCCAGAGCTCCGCAAGCCGGCCCGCCAGAGTACTGTCACCAGGTGGCGTGCTGGGGCTAGCAAGCTGCTTGACCCCGGGCGCCAGCCCCGCCGGCTGTGGGGCGGCCTCTGGCTCAGCCCAAGGGGCGCCGGCGGGGAGTCTGCCGCGATGACAGCGCCCGGCAGTGATGAAGCGACTGAGGCAGCAATGGCAGCTCTGGTGTGCTCTCTTGCTGATTCTTGGTTGTGAGCTGATATTTTGTTTTTGTTTGCCTGGTGTTCTGCCATACATGGCCCGAGCTTTTGTGAATTGATTTTACTTGCTGCTTCTGACAGCTGCTTGTGCGGCTGGTGTTACAGATCTGGCTGTGTTTGCTTGAAGTGCAGTGTTGTGATTTGTGTCAGCTCTCACACGGAGACCGAGGTGCCGAGCTCAGGTGGCCAGATCCAGGCTGCACTCCGTGCAGACTGTGTGGAGCCGGCTCGATTGGGGTCGTGTGCGCATGGGGCTGGAGCAATCCAGGTTCTGGCGTTCATTGCCCCGACAATGCCACCAATTGCAGGCCGCACAGAAGGAAGCGCTCCTGCAGCGCGCGGCACACACGCTCGCCGCACAGAACCGGTTCACCACCACGAAGCCAGAGGCACGGCAAACAATCGCGTCTGTAGCGGGGGCAGCCGCGGCCTTTGCCGTGCGGGCGTCATGGGCCGGGATGTCGCGGCGCGCAGCGGACGGCGAGCGCTCTTCCATGGTCGCTTCTTCAGCACGCGCCGCCGAAGCGTGCCGCGGCAAGGATGCCCATGAGACAGACAGCTCGCCACCAGCAGCAGTGGAAGGACGGGTCCCGCCTGGTGGTCCAAAAGCGGGCGGGCGATGGAAGTCGGCGGCCAAGCTCGCGGCCGGCGATGGAGGCCAGGCGGTGGGGCCACGGGATTTCAAGGGCCTTGCGTCGTTCCACCCCGTGGCACCACGCTTCTCAAAGCAAGTGGGCTTGGCGATGCTGCGGCAGGGATCAGCCCGGGGCTCACCCAACCCGCAGGCACAGGACAGCCGGTGGTCGACGGCATACCGGCGGGTGCAGGGGCCATTCCGGGTGGCGAGTGCGATCCCGGACGATGGCGATGCGGTATCGGACCCGGGGGGAGGCGCAAGCGAGCACATGGAGGAGATCGAAGAGCATGCGTTGGCACTTCTGCTGAGGGTGCCATCCCGTGGGGAGCTCCAGATGCAGCGGGATGTGGCCGCAGCGGCGGCCGGCGACGGTGCGGACGGCACAGCAGCTGGCGCGCGGGGGTGGGGCCTCGCGCGGCGCGCAAGACAGCCCCCTGCCGCAGCACCGCCCGCGCGCGCCCGCGAGTCCCAGGTGAAACTGAGATGGTCGACGGCCGCGGGGGCCGTCGGGGAGGGCTGCGAGGCCGCGGCTTATGGTGGCAGGGTTTCGGCGGCGCGTGAAGCGGCGCAGCTGCCTCAAGATGGGGTGAGCGCGGCCTCCGCCATATTGGCGGTGGATGACATTCGACAAGCGATTTCGCCTGCGTCAGAGCTGAGAGATGATGGTGCTACGCCGCAAGCCCGTTTGCCCATCTTCTCTCGAATGAAGCCCCCTGTGGACACTGGCAATGAATCGGCGGAACAGCAGGTTAAGGATAGCAGAGACCCTGGGACGAGCAAGAGGTCCGGTGGCGGTGCCGTGCTGGCATGGAGGACTGGCCTGAGTGCAGTTTCGGCGGCTGGAGGCTTGCCTGGTGGCAGCAGTGAGAACGCGGTGGACTCGCATGCGGAGGAGACTCCTGTCGGTAATCGTATCACAGCAATTGGACCCAATCCGTGGCTACGTGCAAAGGGCTTAGCCACCACCACCGCTGAGGAACCTAACGCACCGGTGTGACCATCGCCATAGCCTGCTGTACTTTGAATGTGTTTGTGCAGCGTTATGCGTGGACACGTCCACCGACGAACCCTTACGATGGATCATGGCAATGACCGTATGACGCTTGAGGTTGGGGACAGCATCACCGACTGCACACGGCGGATCATGGACTGCTGTGGCCCAGCTGGCATGGCTACTAACAGTGAAAGAGAGATGGTGTCGCTCGAAAAAAATGTGTGTGGATATATGTGTTTCTCCCGCCGTAGTCCCCGGACAACTCCACGCGGCTTAGACTATGGAAGCCGAGCTAGATTACACCAATTCCAGATTTCAGTTGGGCTATTCGAATGGACATGAATTGGTGAATGCAACTGGCTGTATGATTATGACCCCCTGTGGCCACGGATATCACGGGGGCAGTGAGGGGACATGTGCACGGCCCTGTAATGCATCCTGTCATGCGTCTCCTCAGACAGGGCCCTGCTGCAAGTATATGCTGCAATTCTATCTCAGAGGTGGGTTCACGTGAAGGGGCAGCCAGCACTGGCCTCAAAGCTCCGGCTGAAGCTACGGGACGTCGTCAAGCAGGCCCGGGAGCACCTCGACAACAACCGCATGCGCATCCCCGTTCAGGGCGCCGCCGCGCCGGAGGCAGCAGGCGGCGGCCGCGGCGGCGACCCGCCAGCCGCCGCGGTATACACGGACGACCTGCTCGGAGCCATCCTCGGCAACGCGGAGCTGTGTGAGCACCTCGGCATCCGCCCCGCGGACGTCGGCGGCCGCATGCAGCTCTACGAGGGGCTCGCAATCAACTTTGTGTATGATCTCGGCGCGCTGTCCAACAAGGTGCGCGATCGCCGCCAGCGCGTAGCACACGGCCGTAAAACAGCTGCGGCAAAGTGGCGTCAAAACTGACCGCGAGGTGATGCACCTGTAGCCACTGACCGAACGTGCGTTTGATGGAGCGAGCTCATGCGTGATGGAGGTCATGCCTGTGCCATATAGCTGCTTATGCTGTCGGTCCTGCTGTGGAGTCCACAGTGTGGACTTACAGAAAGCAGTCCCTGCCATGGACATGGTGACGTCGACATGTGTCCAAATCAAGCTGGACACACACCAGGCAGTGGAGTGCAGGCAGCGCTGCACCCGCAGTGGAAGAGCTACGCGCTGGCGCAGGACTTCATGTCGGCTGAGGCATTTGCGGCGCGGCAGCACCTGACGCAGTCGCAGCAGGCTGTGTTCGAGCAGCAGGACGTAGCGCGGCGCACGCCGGAGCAGGAGCGTGCCGTCGCCGAGGCTGTTGCCGCGCAGGCCCGGCAGGAGGCGGTTGAGCACATTGAGGAGGCGCGGGCGGGGCTGCAAGCCTTCTTGGACGAGGCGGCAGACGCGGTGGAGGTGCGGCCCGCCAGCACGCGCGTTTTATTATGCATTCGCGCTCACAAGCACATATACTGCATCGGCAATTTGAAGATGGAGAGCCAGGCCGTGGATGTTAGGTTCATGCAACTGGATTTTCAGGATTGCGGGATTGTGCAGCTGTACCTGGACTTACGATTACACAGGGCAGAGTTGCCATGTTGACGAACCTGTGCTGCTCGGAGCGGATGTGCTGTTCTCACACTGGCTCCGGGGTCCAGGTGATGCAGAAGCAGGCCCGGGCGCTGAAGGCGGCCCACGACAACTTCGAGTGTGCGACGGCCATCGTGCTCGCATTCGTCCGCAACCCGGCCCGCTTTGAGCAGCGGCTGATGGCGCCGATCCTTGCGGAGCGCCGCCGCCGCGAGGCCGCTCTCGCTGCCCTTGCGGCCGAGGTGGCGGAGGCGGCCCAGGAATACACCATCCTGCAGAGCCGCGCCGTCGCCGCCACAGCCACCGTTGCCGCAGCGTCCTTCAGCAGGCACCTGGCTGTCGCTCGCGCCGCGGCGTCGGCGCGGGCGATGTGTATTGCAGCAGCGCGGCACACGCATGCAATGCATGCACGTCTGGCATGGAGCTTCCGCAGAGGCGCGCAAGCCATCGTCGCGTCGCAGACTGCCCAAGCAGACATCGGACGGCGCGCCGTACACATGCATGAGCTGCACAGCGCTGTGAAGCGGTGTGCCGCCAGGCATGCTGTGATGCAGCGGAAGCAGTGCGACAGAGCTGCGAGGCAGGCGGCGATGGACAGGGTGCAAGCGCAGAATATACTTGCTGTGCGGGTCGCTGCCCGGATCGACCGCCGTGCGAATGTGCGACGGGGGGTTTTTGCCAAGAAGCGGTGCAAGCTTACGTCTAAGGCGCGGCTGCATACGTATCAACATACAAGGACCGCATTCGCACGTGCATGCAGCGAGGGGGTTGCCGCCGCAGCAGCAAGCAGCCGCGCCGCCGCGGCAGCATCTGCTGCAACAGCTGCGGCAACTCATGCGCGCACACAGGCCGTGTTTGCGGCCGTGCTCGATTCGGCCCGTGCAGGCGATTTGCCTGACTCCGCGGACGCCGCACCACCGGGCGATGGAGATTCTGAGTCTCACTCTGAGGAGGTGGACTGCAAGCAGCATCCGCAGCTACATGATCAAACCACGGCAAGTGAAGCTTGGCACCTCGAAGGGCAGCCCAGCGTGGAGGCGGAGGCCAGCACAGAGGCAACCACTGGTGCTCCGTCCGCTGTGGTGGAGTCATGGCGGGCCCCACATCCACGTCCGGCATCGGCTACACACTGCAGTGAAGTTCGGGCCACGGGCAGGGGAGGCGTGGCTGGAGCGTCCCGCGTGCGGGCAGCCTCGGCGGCACCCCTGAGAGCCATCCATCGACTTGGCGGCCTTGGAGGTGCTGGTCAGAAACGCCGCGCTGCTGCTGGGGTGACAGAACAAAGCGTGCTGCGAGGGGTCACATTTTTGGGAGGGCAGCCAGGGGCCAATGAGCACGCTGGGGACGGATCGCCCCGGTATGAACGTCGGCCATGGGCGTCGACCGCTGCCGCAACCTCTCTGCAACGGGTGGTGAATGAGGTGCAGCAGTCACTGCGGCACAGCCCCGGCACAGCAACGCTGCGGCCATGGAACGCCGTCCTGGACACCACCGTTGCAGCAATGAGTGTTCGGCACACGGACCGACAAGTGCGGAACCGAAACGCTCCGCGTGTGAGCTTCGCAGGGGCGGGAGAGGGGGAAGCGGAGGACGGGGACGGGGAGCTTCCCTGGTGCCCGGCAGCAGAAGCCTGCAGGGAGAGGCTGCCGACGGTGCACAGGGTTCCGGGGCCGACTGCTGTCGGCGCACTGGCAGAGGCCACCCGGACCATGCGGGCACCGGCGGTGTCGGAGCTCTGGCAGCGTGCTGCAGACCACCAGGCGCAGACCCTGCGGCAGGTGTCGTTTGGGGGAGCGCTCACAGCCGCGGACGCCGGAGCGGCAGTTGTGGATGACGATGCCGCTCTGCCGCTGCTCTTCCACCCGGTGTCTGCAGGCAGTGAAGCTGGGGGGGCTCGCTTGGATGGCAGCTGGAGCGGGGAGCTCGATGGCCGGCGGTCTCTGTCACCTCGTGGTGCTGAAGCTGCACAGGGTCGATAACAATCCAGCCAGGAGCTGGTGTGTATGTAGAAACAGCGCTACTCATTGCCACAGAGACATAGATGATGGTATGTGATTACGGCGGAGAGATGTGGTGGACGCGCGAGTCCGTCCAGACACACTTGAATGTTACCCTGGTGCCAATATATATGTTGTTACAAAGGACAGAGGCCGGGCAGCGAGCCGTTCCCAGGAATACAACAGCAAATCCACTCACGCAGTCATGGCACTAGGCCGGGTACGAGCACGTACCACAGCCCGGGCCGGTGATGCCAGCCAAAGATTGAAGCCCCGCACGGAGGACAAGAGCATTCCCCTTGCACAACGCCACACTCAACCGGCGCAGAGCATTCGTCACAAACAAAGCACGGTTCACCTTACCACACCGAGACGCAACCTCCGCCAGCCGATTCAAGTGATTCATGGCAGGCTGTCCCAAGCGACCATGCGTCTCATGCGATAACGGCACAAAACTATACGCATCAGGGTCGTACAAACGATAAGCAGCGCGTTTCTGCACGTCCCACGTCTCCGCAGCACCCCCGTCCTCCCGGGCCGCACGGCCGCAATAGGTATCAGCACAGGGGTTCACGACCGACACATCCCGTATGCACAAAGCATCACCCGGCGGCATAAACATGATGTCCCCCAGTTTCTCCTGGGCCACCGCCCTGATCACCCGCTCCAGCGCCGTCGCCTGCGCGGCAGCGGCCTGCTCCCCAGGCCCCGCCGGATCCTGGCCACCCGGCGCCGCTGTATGTATGTTTGTATGCACATGTATATGCAGACATGGAATAGGAAATGCTATGCACTGTTACGCCAGCAAGCTGAACGTTTGAACGGAACTGGAGTCCATGAGGGGTGCGCATGCTTGTTGTGGCCACGTGCCTGTATTTTCATAAATTTAGTGCAGTGTAGAAATCTGAAGCATAGTGTACAGATGATTTGTCACTTGGATGACAGTGGAGTTGCAGCAAAATCATTGTGAGGGCCAGGCATGTAATTGTCGCAATCGTACAATCGTAGCGGGCGACTTGCAACAGGGAGGTATTAGTAATAGCAGAGTTCGTCGCATCAACAGGAAAAAAGGCTTTTTCAATTTGCTGAGATTATCATACGCATCGTCCACGATTGAGCAGCACTGCCTTGCTGACTAATCGCTCACTCTATCTGTTTGTGAAGAAGACAATTGTCTTAACTTAAGTTACAAGAGCTCGGGCCAGTGCTTGGCAGAGCACCAAATCAGAGTACCAGGCAATGCAACAAAAAGCAATGATCTGAAGATCTATACAAATTTTCTCATGTAGCACACAGCAAACGCCATCAACATGTGGTCAGCATATGTGGTCAGCATATGTGGTCGGCATATGTGGTCCCGGTAACTCGGAGTTGTCAATGTCCAATAGGATACGGCGCCGGCTCAGTAAATTTATATTTACTTTACTTTACATGTGCAGCGAGAACATGTTATCACGCCTGCCAAATGTCAATATCATCCTGCCGTGAACATCTGAATGAACTCACAGGCTCACCTACGTATACACCTTAGACATAGCACCATCACTGTGATCATGAGAGGCCGTTGCTCTCTCAGTGCAAGCTTGTTCAAGGTATGGCCAGTGCGGAATAGCACATCTCCTCAGCTCTGCCTCAGACTCGCACAAAAACATATGTGACGTTCAATGTGCGATGAAAGCAACTCACGTGAACACAGGCCAAAATCGACACGACGACCGAAGTGACTGCTGAGCGTGCTACCCTGGCCGCACGTTGTACATCGTACCGTATTGCAACGAACACCCATTGCCAATTCTGATTGTGCGATCCCTGCTGTCAAGCATCTGTTCCTGCCTCCTCGATTTCACGCCCATCCCCGCCTAGCTCTAGGTCACCCTCCTCCTCCTCAGCCACCGGTGGCAACGTCTGCACAGAGCACTCCCACCCCGCACCCAGTACCTGCGGCGGTGGGTCGTCCCACCCCGTAAACGTGCGCATCAGCGGCTCACTCGCCGATGCAGCGAGGGCTGGAGGCCGGGCCTCTGCCGCGGCAGCCTCCCACACCGTTGGGACCGCGGACATCGACGACGACAGGCACAGCGACCGCAGCTGCTCCGCAGACAGCTCCGACAGGACCGGTGCGAGCGGCTCCCCGAGGGAACCCTGTCGCAGCGCCTCCCCCTCCACCCGTGCGGCTGCCCGCACCAGCTCCTCCGCCATCGGCCCCCGCATGCTCCGCGTGAGCTTTACCGTGGCGTTCACGCACCGGGGGATCCCCCGCGCGGCCCAGTTGAGCGGTGGGATCTTCTCCGCCTGCCACGCCGAGCACGCGTCCCGTGCGCCCGCCCGCCGCAGGCGGCGGAGCGCCTCATCAGCTCCCCCCGCCACGTCTTCACCTCGGCGCCGCGAGGAGCTGGGTGTCTCTCCGCCGTCGTCCGAGGGGGCATCTGTGGCGTCCCGCTCATGTCTCACTGAATCGTCAAGCTGCGTGCTGCTCCGATCTGCGCAGCGCAGCATGGACGGCTGCAGGCCGCTGAGTGTCGCGTCGAGCGACTTCAGCGCTGCGACGGTGGACGATGACCGGGTCACCTGATTCTGTGCAGGCGCCGCCTGTGGCCCGGGTGTTGCGGCCGCGCGTGCACGCACTGCAGGCTCCACAGCCCCGTTCAGTCGGGCTCTGCGCTGCACCCTGTACGGTAGCGCTACAGCTCTGCCCTTACCCTTCATGCGGTCGTACGTATCAGCAAGCGCAACGGCCGGGGCTTTCCCCACGGCAGATGCATTGGTGGCATTTCTGGCTGCAGGCTTGCTATTGGCGTTCGATGGCCGTGCCAGCCCCACAGCCGCGGCAGCTGAGGGAGAAGTAGAGAGGGAAGGTGAGGGGCAGGCGGGATGTAAGGAACCTTCAGCAGGCGGCTGTGACTCAGCTGCATCCTGGAGCTCTGATACATATGCGGAGAGTGTGACATGTTGCGGCGTCGATGCGGCGGTGTGCACGTCCGGCGTGTGGTGCTGCAGCGGCGGCGCCGAGGGCGCTGCTTCCTCCACCGCCGCCTCGGCGCCATGCTCAGCGGATGCACGGAGATCTGCTGTGCATGTTGCTGCCGCCAGAGGGCCTGCATGCATACAGCTGCGTCTGTTGCCGGCCCTGTACGGGTCGTTACGGCCGTGCCTGTCACACTCAAAGACCGCATGTGCATGCAGACGCCTTGTACACTACTGAGGCAGAGGGCACTCTGGTGCATGAGGTGTCCCACAGTGAAGCTTCCGCTCGAGATGATGATCAGCAAGAGAGCAGTGCCGACTGACTCAGTTGCTTCCCCAGAGGGGGGGGGGGGGGGGGGGGGGGGGTTTGGGCCTTCCAGACATAGGTTAGAGACATCTAATTAGCACCTGGCCTAGCGCTGTGCACACCTGTGCCAGAACCAGCTTCACAAAGCCCCTCGGGCAGGCGCCGTGTGCCCAGCAGGGCCGGGGCTGCATGATCCAGGCTGAAAACAGCGGCGCTGCCCGACGGTGAGTCGGCACTCGACGGGCAGTTCGGACCCAACGATGAGCCCTGATCCGCCGCAGCCACAGCATCCGCTGGAGCCCCCTCCGCCCGTGGCGCCTGATGCCAAGCCGCCGCTGGCCCGCCCGCTTCCATCGCCACCCCCACCGCCGCATCCGCGGCCGCTGCCTCTTGCGATCCCGCCGCCGCTTCCGCCGCCTCCATGGCCACCGCCACAGCCGCCTCCTCCTCAGTGGCATCGTGGGCCTTCTCAGCCACCTCCACTGCTTCCGACTCCACAGCCACCGCGGCCTCGTTGTCAATGTGTGATGCCTCTTGCCCAGCTTCCCATAGATCTGCGCCCGAGTCCACAGACACCTCTGGTGCGATCTCCACATGCATGTGCGCCGCCGCCTGCCCGGGTGCGGCCGGATCGCCTCCGTCTGCAGCAACAGCTGGCTGCAAGAAGTGCAGAGGGTCCAGGTCCTGGGGGCTCTGCTGCATGGCGGCCGCCGCCCCTTGGCCGTAATCTTCCAGGTCCTGCGCCCTTTGGTCCTCCAAAACCCCCAGGTCCTGGAGGCCTTGGGCCTCTGTGGCATTCATCTGCTGTTGCTGCAGAGTCTGCCCAGCATCATCTCCTGTCACATCGCGGCCGGATGCTCCGTCCCCGCCTGCAGCCTGGTCTGCTCCATGGTGCTCCGTCTGATGCGTGGAGAACTCCTGTGGCACTGAGGGCGGTTGCACGGCATCCTCTGCAATCAAACAGTTGGCAGCGAAGCCAGCATCGTGTAGCTGCCCCGTGGCGGCCTCGTCAGGGGAAGGTTGATGCATCGCGGGGGGATTCTCGAAAGAGCACGCGGCTGCTGCTGTTGCGGTGGGAATGGCGCGCGAGCCCGTTGAAGGGCACAGGCTGCTGGCGGTGCGTGGCCGCTCCAAAGAGGCAGCAGGGGGAGAAGCAGCAACGGTGTCTTGTTGTGAACCACAACCTTCACTGCCGTGATCCACGCTTGGGCAAGCATCGTCTGGTTGACTATCATTGCGATCACTAACACACGCGCTACAAGCCTCCGTATGGGTCGTGAGGACCAGTGCCAGCTTGCACTCCGGGAGCACGCCTTGCCTGCCCCTGCTGGCCACGGCAGCCTCAGGGCTCGCTGGACCTCTGCTGCCTCCTTCACTCAGATCTGTCACATCCGCAGCTTGATCTGCATGCATGTCATGGCCAACTTCAAGCCAGGGTATAGTACCGTTGATGCTGGATAATGGACACCTGAGAATCTGATCTATCCCGAGTCTCTGGCCATCTGTTAGGCTTTGCCTGCGCAGGTTCGAATCCTGTCGAGTGCGATGACGAGCACTGGTGCCCGAGCGGTTAAGGGGACAGACTAGAATATGGATAGCGCTGTTGTTGGCCTGGCATGTGCCTGTGGGCAACCAAGTGCACAGGGCAGGCACTTGCGCGACTTTTTGGGCCGACACGATGTCTCATCGCTGGCCCAGTATACGCAACATCGTGCCATGTAACTGCCCATGCAAATCGACAATGCCCAGGAAGCTGAAATAGCATACAAACATCAGCAGCGTACCGCCCACACATGCGAATGCATCAGCCGCGCCAGCTAGAGCGGCGCAGGCCTTCCCATCCCCCCACTCCGTCCCCGCCGGCACACCTCCTCCACCCTCCGACGCTTGTGCCGCCGAGGCGCAGCTCCGCCTGAACGCGTCCCGGCAGCGCACGCGGGCCGCCAGGCACACCTGTGACGCTCCAACGGCATCGCCCCGGCCGTGATCATGAGCCTCCCACTGTAGCCTGGCAGCCTGAGCCTCCCGCGAACACGCAAGCTGCGTGCGAGCAAACACTCGCATGTCCCCCGCAATGACGGCCCTTGCCCGGGCTATGCTCCGCGTGCTACGCCCCACCGCAATCCGCTCCTGTATGCTGCGCTGAGCACAGCCGCGCATATGCATGCCGTCTCGCGCACGAACACACGCCGCAGCCTGCGCGCGGGCAGCGCAGACGCGCACGGCTGCGGCAGCGCGCTCTGCAAACACCCGCGCCCGAGATGCATGCAGTGCATGCATGCGAGCGGCGCTTGCAACGGCTGCCGACGCTGCGCACAGGCGAGCAATGGGCGCCGCCGCCTGTGGCGCGGTGGCCGTATCGGCGTGCACGCGGAGCGTGGCGTAGGCGCGCGCGGCGGCCGCGAGCGCGCTGCTTGTATCGCGCGCGGGGCGGCACATTGCTGCGGTCGCCTGTGCGAGCATGTGTTGCTCATACTGCACAGGATTCTGGACAAAGTGTGTTGCTGATGAGGTCGCGGTACCTAGCTTCGCGGCCTCTTGGCGCAGCGTGTCCAGATCGCACTGATGGGCCTGCATGCACAGGCACCAGCTACGATGCAGTACTGCCTCAATGAATCCATATTGGCCCAGGCCCAAGATGCCTGGGGCCGTCCTTCGTCAAAGAAACATGACCAGGTGTCCAGTGTGTTGCGATCACTTGACACTGTGAACTTGACAGCCCAAACTCCACGCCGCATGCATGACACCCAGCAGGAAAACGTTTGGTACCAGCAACAGCAGCCCCACAATGCGGCACCGGATGGCATTCCTGCAGGTCTGCCCAGCTGCCCAGCTGCAAAGGCTGTGCATGCATGCATACACGTTCTGATGCATGATGTTGCACAGGAGACGGGCCAGGTACAACAGACCACGGCAGTGACAGCACACCCATTGTGCACGTGCAGGCTCAAGAGGCTATCGTCGTGGCAGCCACATGTTCACACAACGTTGTTCATGCTCACCACACGACAACCCCTGACACCAAACGCCCCACGGCAAAAGCGCCAAGCTGTGGCGGAGGCGGGGCCCGCACCTGCACTGTGGCACGGGCCTCTGCAGTGAGGCCATGCACGCTGTGCCTCGCGGCCCGGAGCTCGTGGATCTGGCGCTTCCGTGCGCGTCGCTCCGCCATCTCTCCCTCTCGCTTGGACAGTTCGCCCGGGCTAAGCGGTGACAGCCACGAGGCATCAGCTTGCTGGAATGACCTCCATGGGTGATTCCTTGCAGCGTTCATGGCTGCATCATCATGTTCCGATTGCAGAGATGCTGTAGCACCATGTACATTGAGCTGGCGAGTGAGTTTCAACTGGCTCCATGGCTCCTGCAGGTCAAGTGATATCGGCATGTGGTCACGGTCACTCGGACGCATAATGGTGGCTGCGGCAATGTTGGGAAAGGATGTAGGGAAACAGTTCTCTGCTTCCTTATAGCAACAGCGGCTGGTGCATGGTTGAGGCAGTAATTAGGATGCCAACGAAAATCGCTGGAGTGGCTGCGTAGTGTGACATCACCGGCAACAAACTGCTCGGCAGACGTGGTGCACTGGTTCTATGGGTGGAGGTCGTTGCTGACGTGGCTGAGTGGCGATGACACTGTGTGCGCAGCTGCCTGCAATGGCGGAAGAGCAACGCTGACAGAAATTTTGTGTATATATACATTATTTGTGTGCAAAGTGACAAGCTGGCCAGACAGCTTCCAAGCTTCCTGTCATTAGCTCAGTTGGTAGAGCATTAGACTGTAGTGGGTCACATTGGCATCTAATGGTCGTTCGTTCGAATCGGACATGACAGAATCTTTTTCCTGGAATGGCACGTCCATCGACGTGTGTACCCCTGAGCAACGTAGGTGATTGGATGGCTACGCCGTGACAATGCCTGCAAGAATCGATCAACTCGTGTACGGTACGTCGCGGTATGCTACCTGAGCTCGGCATGCCTACAAGTGGCATGCCTACAAGTGACACAACCTGCATGCTCACATGCCAGATAAATATTTTCTGAAGTGGAATATAGAAACGATGTGGAGCATGGGAGGTCGCTGCCTTCCAAAGGCTGACGAGCAGGGAGTGTGCCACGACATCCCTTTGCTCTTCCGTGCACGTTCGCATCTCGCTATCAACAAGCAACCGCACGTAATGTAGCGTACCGCAAACAGTGTAACGCTGAGTGACTTCGGGCGGAGTTATGCACAAACCATGAAAGCGTTTCAGTGCACCGTGCTGCCAAATTCAGAGCGCGTGCTGTGAATTTATAATGTGGACGTTCCGTCAACAGATGCGATAGTACAGGAAGCCGGTGCACAAGCAAGCACGGTATCAAGCTAGCTTGATGCGACTGAAACACTGCAGATTGAGGTAAAACTATGCAGACTACAGATGCATCCCGTGGCAGCTGTAGCTGTGCCGTGTGGCCATGTTAGGTTCAGGCAGCGCATCGAAACAAATGCACACCTCAACGAGCTCCGTTCCCATATCATACAGAAAATTGACAGCCAAGCCCTCCTCAAGCTGTGTGGTCTTTGCAAGCCTCTCCCGTTTCAGTTCTAGATGCCTGCTTAGAGCCTCGTTTTGGACTGCTGTCTCCAGAGCATCCACTGCGCCTGAGACAGTCTTGCCCGACCAAGCGGTGCCCCAGCTTTGCCGATCTAGCGTATAGCACGAACTTCGCCGATCAGCAAGACTGTGGCGGGTGGAACGGCGTTGTGGCTGCATTATCACAGCATCAGGTGCTGACACAGACATCCACGACTGCTCTGCTGCGCTGCCTGTTGCGTTTGACCCCATATCCGCCCTTGCCAAGGCCAAGTGGAAGCTCCCCTGCGAATATACGCCACCATCAGACAATCAGCATGCCTCACAACATGCTTTGCCTGTCCCACACCACAGGGCATGCTCAAACAATTGCCATGTCTCCCTCTCTGAGCAGCGCCATCGCCACCTGCTGTGTCGTCTGTCTTTCTGTAAAGGACACCAACAAAACCAGGGGGGTCATACCTGACATTCCACACGAGACTCGAAAGGTACAACCCGAGACGATGATGAGTTCCGAAACACTGAATTGCCCGTTACTCCAACAGCCTCTGTACATTTTCGGTTGATCCCATCCCCAGTCTGTCCGGTCCACACAGCTTCCATGTTTCCACGACAGCTGCCAGGCCTGCTCAAACTGCAGGGCTGCGCTACCATGCCTGCAATGCCGTTTGCCAGTTCTATGTGAGAAGTTCTGCTTGACTTGGACTCCCACCGGCAGTCCATCACGTGACCATCCAGCGTCTGGGCGACTTCAGAAGATGCAAGCTCACAGCTGCTACCAGACCCCGACGTTTGACGTCCTGTCTGCCAGGTTCCAATGTCAACAGACATGGCGCAGTCACCTCCTGGTCTGGAGTCTTCCGCTGTCTGTGGTCTGGCCGACTGCAAAGCCACAGGATTCGTGGGAACAGCGCGAAACGTGCCACAGTCGCTGCTTGATGTCAATGAACAGCGGCGTCCGACAGAGCGCCCTCCTGCCTCGCCGCACAGGGAGGGACGAGTGCTCTCGCATGTAGGCTGCACAGCTGCCCCATCAGCACCTTGCGGGCTGCATGCGGGTACCATGGCCTCCGCCACAGGTTGGGCATGCCCACGACTTCCAGATTCTAGCACGTCAGCTTCCATTTCCGACAGCAGACCGCTGCTTTCACTCACTCGCTGCTGTGAATCCTGCACAGGATTCACAGCAGCAATTTGGATGCTGCAAATCGCCTCCAATCCATCGATATCCAGGCCTGCTCTGGCTGTTCGATTGAGCTGCGACCAGCTGGCGTCGTTTGCGCGTTGCGCAGCGGCGCTCCCACCGGACAGTGGGAGCTGCTGCAGCATGGCGAAAGCCTGCTGCTTAATGCGATCGAATTCGCCGTCTGGCGCTGCGATGGCGTCCTCGGCCTGCAGAGGTGAAGGAGGCCAAGGCACAACACGCGCCGGAAGCGCCGCACATGGAAAGCAGTTCGACTGGCCCTTCTCTTGACCATAGTCACGCTGAGTGGGATCACGCTGATCGGGATCACCTGCCGGCAACCCCACCTGCTTCCTGTAGCCACTGGCAGCGCTGGACACCAGCTCATCGATTAGATGCTGGCTGTCTCGGTGATCCTTTGCGCAAGGCCGGCCAGGTGGTGGCCCTGACATAGCCGCGGTCAATGGCAGCGGTGCTGTTGACGCTTGTTGAGGTTGTGGCTCGAGAGGCTGAGCTTGCATGCAGAACCGGTGTTGTGCGACTAGGATGTGAGCTGCACGGCTCACAGCTGCTGCCTCCCTGGCGCCCTGCACAGCAACCATCTGTGACAGTCAGCCACGGTGGCTGGCTTACATGGCTTTATACAAGCAATTAGTCACAGGTGTGGCAATCCAGTGGTATAGCGGTCATATCAGTGATATGGCCGCTATACCACTGGATTGCCTCTACAGGTAACAAGAACCCTGACAGCGCAGGCTTCCATAAGGGTTGGATTCGGGATCAGAAACTGCGCGAAGCATGCGCTCACTGAGGCACGGGCAGGCAGCCGCACCAGAGCTGCAAAGGCTGCCTGCTCAGGAGCAGGGAGCAGCCACGTTTCCGTGCCCTCGATCCCGAGGGGCTTTGGCTGCTGCTCGAGGCCCTTCCGGCCACTCGGTCCCGTGAGGGCCACACCATCTAGCCACCCGCCGGTGACATCCGCCCGTGCCAGCACCCCCTGGCCCACGGTCACCCACAGGGCCAGCAGACGCCCGGCAGAGCGAGCCCAGGTGCTTGCGGAGGTGCTGGCCGACTGCAGGCGCTGCATGGCGGCAGAGACCCGCCTGAGCTTCCTGTCCGTCGCTGCGGCTCGCCTGGAGAGCCGGTACGCCACTGCTGCAAGGTACCGTTGATGCAGCTGCAAGCACCAGAGCCAGGCGTCGACGTCAATATGGATTGTACTGCTACAACAGACAAACGTGCAGCTGCAGTGTTGCACACAGCCCTCCATCAGTCACCAAGACTGGAGCGTCTGCCTCAAGATAAGGGCAACGCCTGATCAAGTCAAGCGATGGAACGCATTGATTGCCACATGCAGCCCAGGCCGGTTGTAATTTGCGCTGCGCACCTGTGTCCATAGCAACAAGAACCTCCCGGCCGTCCCTTGCCGTGGTGGAGCTGCGCCACCCTTCCCTGCCTTCACAGACTCTCCACAAGAGGGCGCAGACAAGCGCCTTGCAAGCTCCCCGCCCACCCACTTCGTCGCAGTCCACGAGCTGTCGCTCCCTTCAGGTCTGTCCTCATCAGCACCTGCACCCTTCCCAGATGACTGGGTCTCATATGCAGCGGTGCCTCCAGCATCGTCTCCGGCCTCGATCCAGCTTGAGTCTCTGCGCGACGGCTCCTCTGCTGCTACAGATATCAACCGCTCTCTCAGACCTGCAGTGTCTACAGGTCCCGCATCCTCTAGCCCCAGCTTCCCACGAACGCCTGCTGCAGGCCCCCGCAACTGCACAGCATGAGCACGTGCCGCACTTACGCCCTGTGCTCTGAAGCCCACGGCCCCCGCCTTGAGGCTTGCAGGCGTATCAGCGACACCTAGCAGCCGCCTCGCGCCGCCAGCATGCCTGCCACCGTGCTTCAGCACACGAAGGCCAGCCAGGTGCAGCGGAGAACGCCCCCTGTGCAGCGCCACATCTAGACCTGGCTGCGTGAAGCACAGCCTAAAGCGGCTCAGCAGCTGCTCCAGGAACACCTCCGCGGGCGTGCCGGGCGGTAGCGCCCCCAGCGCCGTCGCGGACGCGGCGGCCGTGCGGCGGTGGCATGCGGCAAGGCGCCCCCACACCGAACATCCCAACCCGCTCCCGCCGGCGCGCACGCCGAGCGCACGTCGAGGTGAAGACACGGGGCGCTCGCGCCCGGCCGGCATGGCTCTGAGGGACACACCACCTGTCCTGCGAGAGAAGTGGCCTGGCTCGGGAGGGCATACGGCACCACATCTGCGCCTGATTGTGTCCACAGCACTGCCGGTACCGTATCCATTGCCGCAAGCGCCAGAAGCGCGCGGCGATGCCGCGGCGCCTGTCGGCGCTTCGGCACCTCCAGTCTGCGCCCCAGCACGAATGAGGGCACACCGCGGCCCAGCACCCGCGCACTCTGCTGCGCGGCCATCCGCATTGGTGACGATGACGCAGCTTGATGCCTGTGCCTGTGCAGAGGGGGCGTTCTGCTGTGCTGCGTCAGCAGCTGCTGTGGCGGGGTGCACCCCAGGGACATGCGGCGCTTCACTCGCCCAGGTGATAAGGTACTCAGGCATCTCCTGCGTGCGTGATGGCGCCGCCGCCTCAGCCACTGGGCCGGGCTGAGATGTGTGAGGTGCAGCGCTGCTCGTTGTGTCCCACCTGACACTCACGCGTCTGGTGCCGACAACAAGCCCAGGACTGGTGCCTCCTTGCGGATCTGTGTCTGTGTTGATGATCTCGACGACATCACTGCCTGCGTCATGCAGACTCCCTGGCACCGCGCTGCCGGGGCCGACTTGTGCAGCGTGCTGTGAACTGTCAATGCCGTCGCTGTGTGGCGGTGCGGGCGCCCTGGCGGTGCCGGGTGCTGCGCTCAGGCTACGGCGGGAGGCGAGGTGGCTGCGGCGGCGTGGTGGTGGCGGCGCACGCGGGCGCGGTGGTGGGCGTCGCACACGCGGCCGTCGCACACGCGGCATGGCCGTGACGGTTGCGGCGGCGTGGCGGTGGTGGCGCAGGCGGGCACGGTGGGCCAGCACGAGGGCGGCGGTGAGATGGCGGGAGCCATACAGCGCTGCATGGCACGTCACGGGCAGCACCCAGCGCGCCTGCTCAGCGGCGGGGGGGCCTCCGGGCGTGCCGATGAGGAAGTGGTCACTGAAGGTGGCGGCCTGCATAAGAACTATGCATGTGGGTTGATGAAGATGGATCGTCACAGGCCACACGTTGCCAGAGCCTGCTCACGCAGAAAGTAGCAGCGTGCTCCAGGGTGCTCTAGCGTACCCGGAGGATCACAACACAACCTTCAGCTGATCTTATCCGTCATCACATGACGCCAGTGCCAACGACTAGTCGTAAGAAGATGCCACCCATCCTCAGCAATGCAGCAGTCTGTGTGTCGGATGTCAGTTGGAAGGTTGCACACCTCCCGTACGCTGGCCACGACCGCCGCCCACGGAGCCCACACCACAGCCGAGATGTGACCCCAGAAGCCACGGCCACCGGCGCTTCGGCAGCAGGAGCAGCATTCCTGTGCCTCGCCGTCGTCATGCCGGGCGCGCCATGCAGCTAGAGCCGCGGGCAGACCGCAGGGGTTGAGGGCGGGCGAGCCAGGCTCATGCGTCTGAGACCTGAGCTCCCGGCGGCCGGCAACGAACAGCGCCAGTAGGACGGCGAAAGATTGGTAGAGGAGCAGGGCGCTGAGCAGGGGGGCGGCGGCCGCGGTGACGCGCTGCGCGAGGTGCTCGCCGCCGCTGAGCTCCATCTGCCGCTGCCGCATGCTCTTGTTCAGACCGAAGAAGAGGCCTGCAGCAGACAGCAGGGTTTGATGCGGCAAGAATAAGTGCGCCTACCGATGGCGTGCACACCCAAGTGGGTACAGGGCAGCGACGCCGGGGCAGTCGGTGGGCAGTCACGGGCCTGCATGCGTTAAACTCTGCGCCGACAGACCCCGGCGTCCTCCAACTCGGTAGTCCAACCGGGACACCGATGACGTCCGTCGCTGCCAGGGGTACGGTACACCCCCGTGTTGGATCGTCGGGCTGGACTATGTAGCACAGTTTTGATTATGTAGCTCTATTTCTGGAAGGCAGCTCCACACATGCTGCAGTGCGACCACCAAGAAACCAAACCAAAATCCTTTTGAGAACTTTTTGTATCTTTGATGAAGGTACATATGGCGCTGTGGGAGATGCACACCGAGGAACCTCTGGTTGGTGGCCTCCCACAGCATGTCCTCAAACGAACTGAACTCCTTCACGTTGGATCCGACGGTGATGATTGCCTCGATAGACAATGGGAACGCCATGGCTGACCACACAATCGCTAGGTCCGTGAGGGCCGGAGCGGCGTGAGCCATCACGCGCACGAGGCCACCGCTGCATGGTAGCTCTAGAGCCAGCCCCACCCAGTGGGCGACTGTCAGGACGACGACTGCTCCTTGCAGTAGCGACTGTGCTCCCTCCAGGCGGGAGGCAAGTCCGACCTGTGCCTGCAGGGCACAGGCGGCGTGAGCTGTGAATACACCGCAGCTTCGCCTATCAAGACACTCTACACACGTGCAGTGCTTGTGGATGCTCAATGATTCTGCTGGTACCCAGTCGCCTAGTGTCCGCCTTGAATTTTGGAAGGAACTATCGGAAAGCAGTATACGGCGTTGGCAATGGCGCCTGCTGCCCAGCCGTCTGCTCTGCGTGATGGTGCACATGCGGGCGCACATGGGGGACAAGGCACCCATCAGAGCAGACCGGGTACATTGAGCACCTGGAATTTGCTACAATTCACAGCCAATCATAAGTACTACCTGTCAGCTCTGAACGGAAGCATGGGTTCCAGACGGGTTCAAGCCCCCGGACGGCACCAACACAGGAGAGCCCGCCACGGTGGCTGCAACACCACGGCGCGCACCAGATCCTCGACAAGGCCTTGCAGCCCCGCATTGTCGTCAGGCAGCGCCCACAGCGGCAGCTCCGACAGCGGCCCCCCAGCCAGAACGCTGCCGTCCTCCGGTGGCCGCCCCGTGCGGCCGACCCCGGCGCACCCCGGCAGCCGCCCCCCCTCCTCCACCTCGGCCGCAAGCACCGCATCGCTTGCGAGCACGGGAAACGCGTCGCGCTTGGTCGGCAGCAGGATGCGGGCCGCCGCGCGCTCCAGGTCGTTGTAAACGGCGTGGTGGCCATCGAGGCGCCGTGGAAGCGCGGCGTGGTGCCACGCTCTCGCGGCATAGACGCCGATATAGGCCGCGTGGGCGGCGGAGAGCGCGATGAGGAGCCACGGCAGACCCGTGCGGCGGCACCGCTGCGCGCCTGCGCCGGCGGACGGGCACCTCACCTGCACTGGTGCTGCGGCGTGCAGACGATGCCGACGCTACGCCGCTGCTGCTGCTGCCTAAGAGCGAGTGCTAGATATGCGGCATCGTTGTGTGTGAAGGCACTCATGCGATCCGCCGCAGGGCGGGGGCAGCGCCGTGGCTGACTTGTCTGCAACACGCTCAATGTGCAAGAACTAAGCAGGAACCTTTGTGGTCGAGATGCGGCAAGGCATGCGTATTGATCGCATCGGTCTGACATCTAGCTGTGCCTCACCAGGTTCTCCGGCCGGCATCGCTTCTGCAGTGCAGCAGAATGATTGAGCGCTACACGTGACACCAGGCACAGGGACGGGGAGGTAGGCACCTGCCCGGAGCTCATAGAGTGGCTGTGCACTGCATCAAGGGCCGCCAGGATGTGTGCAGCTGCGGCGGCGATACAAAGCGTGTCGATGCCTAGCCGGGCAACGCCCGCCGGTGATGCATCATACCAGCCGCTTGACGCTGACGCCAAGTCCACGTGAGCTACGAAGCCGCCCTGCACCATGCCGCAGCCTTCCGATTATCTCACAGTGAACTTCAGAAAAGCTGCTTGCATGACCGCCCCACCTGTCATTGCACAGCGGCTGCGTTCCTAGCGATCATATTCAGCAGACCTCAAGATAAGGTACCACATTGGAGCAAGAGGATACTAGTACTGTGTGGTTCATAGGCAGTGCGCAGAAACATAGGCGCGATACTTGCTGTGCCAGAATGAGACTCCACAGTGCCAGCCTGACATTCGGGATGTCTACGCGATGCTTCACAGCAGTGTGAATTGGAAGCATCCAATCATTTATCAAGCGCCCAGGCGTGGTAGGCTCCATGGCTACATGCATAGCGCTCCACAGGGGGCAAGCGGAGGAGGCTGCACCTGCTTCCGCCGTGCGACAGAGAAGCGGGTGACGGCAAATGCGTCAGCCGCTGCGTTGAACGTGACGAGCAGCCCAGACAGCGTGCTCGTGCGGCCGTCCAAGAAGCTGCCCTGAGCCAGAAGCTGCAGCACACGCTGCATGGCATTGGCTGTGGCTTGCACCTGCACCCAAGACGCCCGCTTCAGCAAACCATCTCTGTCTGGCTCAAGAGCTTGGCTGTAAATTGAGTTGCTTCAAGGCACTCTTTGTGAACTTGATCAAGGCCAGCCAAGTGAGCTTGTTGCTTCCCACAATGCTGGTATACCCGCGACCTTGTTCCTCTCTGCTGGACAATGACCAGCTCAAAGATGTACATGCTCGGATCGCGCCGGGGAGAGCGCACCGGCATGACAACTGGGAACCCGTCGCTGTGGCCAGGCAGCGGCCTCGGGAAGAACGCCCGAGGCAAGCCGCTTGCGCCGACCTCTCCCGCAGCGGCTGTCGCATTGTAGTACTGCCAAGCATTCCGTGCAACCGGAGCGCTGTACTGTGGGGCGTCCGTGTCGAACACCGGGTCCACTCCAAACGGCTCCATCGATGTGTGCATCCCCGCAGAGCCCAGCTGCTCCAGCGGCGTCCCGTCTGTCCGGCGCAGGCTGCAGCTGTAGGCCAGCTTTACTGCCAGTGGCCTCACGCAGCCGGTTGGGGCCGTGGCGCGGGTCTGGTGCAGCAATAAGCCACCAAGAACCTGGTTGTTGGGGGTAATGGTGCGAGGGACGGCTCGTGGAGTGGCCTGGGCGGACAGGTCCAGACCGTCGGGGCTGGCTGGGGGGGAGGCAGGCGGTGCCACAAGGCTGTGGAGCGCTCTGGAGTGTCGGCTAGAGAGCTGTGGCTGTGGGGCAACGCTGCTGCGGTTGAGGAACAGCAGGCTAGACACCGTCATGAGGTCTCCTGAAAGCACAGCAGATGCTGTGTTGGTGACCAGTAGTCCGATCAAATCTACCGGGCATCTGCGTGCATTCGTTTGAGACAGGCCCAGTCACTCAGCAGTGAATGACTAGCGTGGGTGCTGGTATCTGTGTTTTGTAAAACTGGAAGTGTCGAGAGTGCCGGTTCACCGGGGTGATGTACTCGATTACAGACTGTGCAAGGGGCAGCGTGCCGCACTGCAAGGTACAGACTCCATGCATTAACATAAGAGAACAGCAGGAGGCAGAACTGCCGCACCACCACGGCCATCGATGCCACCAGCCCCAGCGCCCTCGCCTGCAGAGCTGCCTTCATCCGCACTCCCGCCCCCGCCCGAGCCTCCCGTGCCAAAAGCTTCACCATAGCCGTCCCCAAAGGGATTCGCCACGCCTCCATCCAGGGCGTCCCCCAGCTGGCTGTGAAGGCTGCGATACAGCCCATCGCAGGACGTCGAGACGGCTGTCAGCGCTGCCAGCTCCGAGAGGAGGACGCCTGTGGCGGCATCCCTGGCAGAGGGCGGTGGCTGCTGTTGCATGAGCGAAGTTGCAACAGCTATGGAGCGCTGACCGACCCAGTCCAACTCTTCCACGGCTGCGTTTGTTAGCGTGCAGAAACCAGCCGCGTGCTCCAACTCCAGAAACAGCACCGGCACCTCCTGCAGATGACAGTGAACGCCTCAACCCATATGGGTAGGGAGATGCATCCCGCACGTTCCCCGCGGCTCCGTAGTTTTATGGAGGCATCTCCCTACCAGTGCGCAAACAACATCTGTGGCCGTGGGTGACCGCTCTGCGTGTCATCAGAAAACGGAAACGTGAGCAATCCCAACTGTTCCATTCAGCCTCAAAGACACAGTAACGGGAAAAAAGGTATTTCAAGCGACTGCGCTGTGTGGTCGGGAATCCAGTGTGATTTAAGCTAGGGCTATATTGGGTGCGGGTCTGGTTTTGAGAACAAATGCAGGCCATGTGACCCAGCACCACCACTACGGCCCGTGTCCGTGTCCCCCATGGTCATTCAGCTGCTCGAGACATGGATTCATGGCAGTGACTCCGGATCATGGTATACACTGGCAAAGCTGTGAGAGGCAGCACACCCCAGCCGAGAGCGACAGGTCTGGCAGCGACGAGGCGGCCTCCTCCATCCCGTACTGTGCCGCCTCGACCACGGCAGCAACTGAAAGGCTCTGGGCATCGGCCTCGCGGCAGGCCGCCGCCTCAAACGGCCCTGCCCCATTGCCGCCAGGCACTGTGGCAGTGGCAGAGACAGACACCACGGCCGAGTCGATGGACGCGGAGCCAGCGGTAGAGGCTGGAAGTAGCTGCTGAGGAGAGGGCAGCGACAGGGACGTGAGGTTGTTGGATGATATGAGGTCATTGAGGCACTGGGCTACCACGTCAGCGGAGAAGGTGGCGCCGGGGGAGACCTCGGCGGGAGATTCCGAGCGGGTGGGTGCGGACGTGAAGTAGAGTGCAGCGGCAGAGAGCGTGGGGGCGGTGAGAGCAAGAGTGAGTGGGACGTCAGCCTACAGGATGAGAACACTCGTAATGCAACTCCGTGATGCAGAGCGTGTGCTGGTTCAAGCTGCTTGATTCAAGCATTGGGGGCCAAGCTCTGTCCTGAGCTCTACACAGTCAGCTCGGGGACACGGCTAGACATGGCGAGCTGCGTGGGACAAGCCTTGCAGGTGGATTTGCAAAAACAAGACCCGCGAGTTGTTATCAATCACTGGTGCTCCGTCACTGTGGCAGCAGCATGAAGCTTGGACGCCTCGTTCAGGCTCGCCTGCACCATGGTGCCCCCAGGCCACACACCCGGTCCGTTGCCCCATTGGACGGACTCTGTCATTGTTGCGCAGATGCAGAACAC
The DNA here is from genome assembly GCA_023078555.1 of Ulva prolifera. Lineage (NCBI taxonomy): Eukaryota > Viridiplantae > Chlorophyta > Ulvophyceae > Ulvales > Ulvaceae > Ulva > Ulva prolifera. The sequence goes on from CM041197.1 coordinate 1,640,615, forward strand.
TTGCCGACGGTGCTAGCAGCTACTACACACCGCATCGGCTCAGTGGGGACAACAGCACCGCTGCGATCCCAACGCAGCAGCAGACAGAAGGGCGCACCAGCAACTCCACGCCTCCGTCAACGGCGGTCGACTGGACCTCGATTTCGCCTGGAGCGGCCGCCTGCGACACCTCGACGCTGAGGCCCCCCTCTGGGCCCCCTGCAACGTCCAGCCCGCATGAGCCCTCTGCCTGAAACACCGCCGCATCAATAGAGCCTTGGAGCGCAAGGCGAAAACTGTTCAGCCGTGCCGATGTGGCCTGCATCTCTGCTGCAACATCGGCGGCCGCGGCCTCCAGGCTACCAGCCGGCTGCCCCGGTGCTTGCTGCACTGCAACTCGCAGCTGGACAGTCACATCACCGACCGCTATGGACGCGCGGACGGAGACCAAGGCTGCGACTGGAGCCGCCGCACGGGCGCCCCCCGGCGCCGTGGCCGTGAGGACAAACGCGTAGGTGCCGGGCAAGCATCCGCCGCTGTGCACCGCCTGCGCTGTGCACGCTGCGCACTCGCCGAGCTGCATGCGTGCGCTTGTACACGCTGGGTCGATGACCGGCGCAACGGTGAACTTCCACCCGGACATGGGCGCGCCGGCCTGCCGCGCCTCGACCATGCATGTGTCTGCAGATGCGGGTGCGGGGCAGCCGGTGAGTGCGAGTGGCGTGGGGGTCCCGCAGGCCACAGTCATCTGGACAACGTTGTCAACCCGCGCAGCTGCGAGAGAATCAAGCAGCGACTGCGGGAACCTGGAGCTGCTGTTGAGAGCTTCGAGTGGCGATATGAGAGTGGAGGGTACTGCGGCAGTGAACGCCAGGGAGGGGGGGTGTGCAGCGGCGGGATCGGACGCGGAGGCAGCGGCGCGTGCTGGGCATGCTGTGGTGCCGCATGTTAGGCGTGCCGGTAGATCGGGGCAGTAGATCTCTGACGCGGCACACGGCGACACGACCCTGATGACCCGGGTGACACGTGTGGTCACAGGGGGCACGCTGAGGTCCATGACAACGATGTCAAAGGTGATGAGGGTGCCGACGGCGGCGGTGGCCGTGTCCACACCGCAGCCCTGGATACCCTTGCGGCGCATCTCGTGGCCGGGGCAGCCGAAGGGCATGCATGTGGGCGGCGGGCAGGTGAGGATACGGTATGTGAGGTCCCCGTCTTCTGGATCGAAAGCTGTCGCTCCTGCATGCACATGCATGCAATGAGCAGACATTCATGCAGTCCATGCATGTGGCCGCTATCACTCGCCATGCAGGACGTCAGGTAACACAGACAGTTCCGACGCCAAGCACAGCACTGCCGTGCAGCGGTCAATAGAATGCAACTGGCAACGACTGCCGGACAATCGTAGCCGATGCAATTCGTTTCCCTGGCGATCACGCACAAGGCTGCGGCAGCATGCACACCTGTCTCACATGGCCGCTGCGCTGTGGGGAGCACCTCCCCAGTACACATCGTGTAGTGCCATCCCGCTGGCACGAGGACCTCTTCACCTGTACCCCCAGCAGGCTGCACAGCACGCAGCATGGGTGGCTCATTGGCCACCACCGCCCTCAGCTGCACCCCTGGTGGACAAATCCCGCCGACGCTGCAGCTGCGGTCCTCGCACAGCCCCTCCCCAACCTCACAGTCAGGCAGCACCCACAGCGTGCGCACCACAGCCACCTTGAGGTCCCCATGCATGACGAAGAACTCGAGCTCGGTCGCGCCGGCTACGCTTGTGTCGATGTCGCAGCCACGCATGCCATACCGCGGAAAGTCAAATCCCGGGCGGCAGGCCTGCACTGCCGCCGACACGTCGCCGTCGATGCTACTCACCGCTGACACCCCGCGGTCGCAAGGGACGTCCACAGGTATCTTTGGCCCACACGCCCCGTACACGCCCCCACGCTGCACCTCCACCACTGCAGCCCCAACCAGCGACAACCGTGGCGGCGGCGGCGCAGGCGGCGGGGAGGTGGCAAGGGGGGCAACACAGGTTCTGTCGGACAGACTGCAGAAATACCCCCCGCCGTCCCCAGCACACAGCGCGCGGCCAGAGGGGCACACAACAAAAACCCGACGCCTGCGCTCCGCCGCCGCATTGCCCGCAGCATCCGCCACGACGTACCTTATCACATACGGCCGCCCCGGTGGCGTAGGTGCTCTGGTGTCCACCAGCGATAACCCGATCTTGGCAACGCGTGCGCTGACGTCGCCGTCAGTGTCATCCACCGCCGAAGCACCGGGGTCAGAAAACTCCGTTCCAACGACAACTGTTGTCTCTATCACGATGCCGACCTCACAGCGCGGCACCGCGCGCACATGCTGCGGTGGCTCACCATGCATGGTGATATTTGGGGGTATCGTGTCCACAGGTGGTACATACGTTGACACTGGCCTTGGCACCGCACCAAACTGCGCGGCCAGCGCCGCACCAAAGCACAGGCCACCGATGCTGCAGCCGCCTCCGCCGTCGCAGACACGCTCCCCGGCGCCGCACGCTGGGGCGTCCAGCGAGATGTACACACGCTGAGTCAGCGGTGGTGCGACGTTGCCAGCCATGTCAGCGGCGGAAAACACGACTTCAACTGGGCCGTACTCTCCTGTACCGGGTGAGAACGGCAGCGTGCGGACGGCGGCGGCATCGTTCAGGTACCCCGCCAGCGCAGCAGCGCCGCTGTGCACGATCGCGACGCGGCCGGGCGTCTCAAAGTCTGTTGCGATGGCCTGCTGCGCTGCGGCGTACGCGGAGCCCAGCGGAAGCCGCAGCACTGGGGAGAGAATCGTCAGCAGCGGCGGCTGCGTGTCAGGGGGAAGCTCAGGGGGCGCCGGGCAGGCGTATTCTACGTCCGATGCGGCCTGCAGAGGCGGTGGCGGCGCTGCAAAGAGCGTGCCGATAGTGTCTGAGGCGCCGGGTGGAGCGTCCACAGTAGGCAACTTGAGCCCGCCGGGTTCTGTGCCATCGCCAGGGGGGTCGCTGCTGCCACCCTGCGAAGGCTCACTCTGAATCTCTTCACCATCAGACACACTGTCAGGGGCGACTGCTGCGGCGGCAGGACTCGGAACTGCGCCCGGGGCTGTGTCACCTCCAGCTCCATCTCCCCCAGACCCGTCGCTACTGGACCCATCGTTTCCAGACCCATCGCCGCTGGACCCGTCGCCACTAGGTGTGCCGCCCCCTGACCCATCGCCATTAGGTGTGTCACCCCCTGATCCGTCGCCACTAGGTGTGCCGCCCCCTGACCCATCGCCACTAGGTGTATCCCCTCCAGATCCGATATCACCGGACCCATCGCCGCTAGATGTGTCCCCTCCAGACCCATCGCCAATAGGTGTGTCGCCCCCTGACCCATCGCCGCTGGGCCCATCGCCACTAGGTGTATCCCCTCTAGATCCGATATCACCAGACCCGTCGCCGCCACCTCCGTCACCACTAGCCCCGTCACCGCCGCCTGATGCGTCGCCCTCCGGAGTTCCCTCGAGCGGTGCTTCAGGTGGGCTCGATGCGGGGCTGTCAGCTGTAACATCCCCACCGGAGCCACTGTCGCCCGAACTGCTGCCAGAATCTCCGCCCGAGCCAGCTACCGGTGCTGCAGCTTCTCCCGGTGGTGTTGCGCCAGTGGCGGCACCGTCAGGGGTGCCACCGGTCCCGTCAGGGGCAGCGGCGACAGGCGGTCCTGAAGGCCCCTCAGCCACTTCGTCGCCGGGGGCAGCCGCCGCAGAGTCCGGTGCGCCAGCTGCAGGGATTGCCGGCGCCGGTGCCGGGCTTGGAGCTGGCGCCGGTGCCGGGCTTGGAGCTGGCGCTGGGGCCGGGCTTGGAGCTGGCGCTGGGGCCGGGCTTAGAGCTGGCGCTGGGGCCGGGCTTGGAGCTGGCGCTGGGGCCGGGGCCGGCGCAGGTGTAGGGGGGTCCGGCGGCGGTAAAGGCGCCGGAAGCCGCAGCATCGACGCCGTCGCAAACCTGGGCGCGCCATAGCCATTGATGACATCTGCAGCACTAGCTGCATGCTTAAATACAGACCCGCCAGCTCAGGCGACTGTGAACCCCCACGAGGCCACACTATACATGGTTTACAGAGTCACGGTGATTAGCTGCGGGTCGAACACCATGCATTCCACGTTCCGCTCACGGCCGCACTGGAGGCGGCAGTGGTGGCGGCCGTTTAGCTGACCTGCCACAGAAAGATACACACGCATGCAGCATCAAAGCAGAGCTGGTGTACGTCGCGACAGCTCATGCTCGCACAAGAGTGTTTGTCGCTTGGCGTGGGCAGCGCTGTGATGAGCCTGTAGGCCGTCGCAACCCAGCCGATGAGCAACAGCCATACCTGCATGCATGCATGTGCAACCACACAGCATACAGCGCGCAGCGCACCGTGGGGGAGGAGGCTGGAGCAGATGGGCTCCGCCGCGTCGCGGTGAGCCTCGAGGCCGGCTCGCAGCTGCGCGTCGGAGACGAAGGCCCCATGCAGCGACACGTGGCGCACGTCGGCCTGCAGCTGCCGCGGCCCGGCCGCACCAGGCGTGCCGTCGGGCTCCAGCCATACTCCCAGCCGGCCGCTCATCTCGACGTCTTGTGGCATCACACCTGCCGCCTGCAACATCCGCCGCACACGCGTGTCAGTGCAGGTGCGCGAGTCGCAGGGCCAGTGATGTACAACATATGTGGAACTTACGACAACAGGGACACGCTTTAGGGTGCTGTGCATGATCAGAGCACCAGCGTATGCGGCTGAGTGTCTGAGATTTTCACAATGCGTGTCGCACTCTGCACACGGAGCGCACTGTCGAGGATCAGCATGGATCAATTTGTATGTAGGGGAGCACGAGTTCAAGCAATGATGCGTCTCGGGCGCTCGACAACTCCGATTATCATGAAGACCGGGGCCCATGGAGTACACGGTACACAGAAGATCCTCCGAGCGCTGGGCCAACATCGACACACTCTGAAGCTGGGATTGAGGCAAGCGCCCCCTGACGGCCATCGCTCGCTGAAGGCCGCTCGCACGGGATCTGAACAATCAGCCGCCGCCCACAGGCCCCGAGCACAGCTCACACTGCAGCACAGCGCAGCATAGGAGTCAGCGCCGCACCGTCACAACAGCAGCCTCCAACCCCGCCCACGCCGCCGCCCCATCATCCGCCCACAGCTCCAGCCGCGTGGCCGCCTCCACATACCTCAGACCAACTGTGAGCCACACGCCCGGCGACGGTGGGGCTGCCGTCGCCGCGTACACACACCCCACGCCATCGCACAGCCCCGCCTTCAGCACCCCCCCTGCTGCAGCGTCCGTGTGCAGCAGCACGCTCTGAGCGTCGGAGCCCAGCACGCGCAGCACGAGCACCGTAAAGTCGGCCCCGGCCGTCGCAGGGTCCGCCGTGAACTTCACGCTCGCGAGTGCTGCAAAGCCGCCACGGGAGACAACGCGGAGAGGGCGCTGCGTGATAAGGATGTGCTGCGCTGCGCCGGTGTCGCCGAAGCGCAGCACGGCCGGGTCGGTGCCGGGGGTGGGGCGTTCGGCCGTAGCGGTGGGAAATGAGAGGGTGGGTAAGAGCTGCGGGCAGTTTGTGGCTATGGGGCCGCTGCTGGCGCCGTGCGCGGGCAGGCGCAGATCTGCACAGCAGCCGAGGTGTCATGTACCAGAGGCCTTCCATCATGCCTGGCATGTCCAGTGTATGCCCAGCTGAATAGCATCTGCGGCGGCGGAGATGGCACTGTGCGCTGACGTGGACAGCCCGTCGTGTCCTGAGAGTGCTTGCTGTTGAATGGTCCTGTGCCTGCGCTGCTTGCTACTTTGTTTCCAGCATAGTGCCACAACAGCACCGCAACATTGATGATGCTGGCGAGCGTGCTGAGAATTGAACACAACCAAACCCCAGCGACCACCCCCCCGCCGGATGCATTCCCGATAGAGCGGCGCACAGGTGAGCGGCAGAGTAGCGCCACATCATAATTCACAAAAATAGGAAGGCAAGGGATTGAGACGGCTACACACCATAGGCGACCAGGGGGCAGATGGTGTCAGTGCCAGAGAGCTTTGTAAAAAGGGATGCCATCTCAGCGTCCGAGAGCGCCCGCCAGAAGGCGGCGAGGTAGCGGATACTGCCGTCCATGCCCGTGAAGCCCTCGGCAGCCGGGCCGCCGCCGATGTAGGACTCAGTGACCACGAAGTCCTCAAGTCCGCCGGCAGCGACAACCTGCATGGCAGCCCATGCATCATGCGGCACAGCATCTCCTGTGTCGCCTGCCGCTTGGTGGCAGCTGCTTTGCGCAGGCCGATAGCGGCATCGGGCGGGGGAGCAGAGCACACGATGCCGTTTGGGCCCGGGGAAACTGATCCCAGGATTCTGTGAACGGCGCTTGACAGGGAGGCGGTTCAGCGAGTTGAAGACTGATTCCCCAATCATGTGCACATGTGACAGGAGCTGAGGCATCAATCATTCCCAACCTGTAACTATGCATGCAGTCCAATACTCAGCATGCTGCAGTGATCATGGTCCGCACCAGCGAAGCTACGCTCGTCTGCGTGTCGTCAGCGCCCCCCAGCCACACCTCCATCTCTCCTGTCTCCTTCACAAACCGCACGGCCGCCGTCAGCGCCGTCCCCAGCACCACCGCGCCGTCCGCCGACGCGGCCGTGAATACGCCCCCGCCGCCGGCCAGCTCCACCCTGAACTCCAGCCGCTGTGCGGCTGTGGCAATCCGCACATGCATCGCGGCACCGGAGGCACCCTGAAGCAGCAGCATCTGCGCGTCCTCGCCACCGCTGGGGAACGAGTCGAGGGTGAAGGTGAAGGCTGCAGAGAAGCCGGTGGAGGCGCGCAGAGGCGCATAGAGGGCGGGGTGGGCGAGCTGCATGTGCTTTGTGCCACCAGCAAATGCAAGGGCGCCGTTGTTGCGCGTCGGCCACGCTGACGAATCGGCAGGGCGGGTGTACAGGGCGTTTGTGGCGCGGTCGCAGATGGCAGAGTCGATGCCGGACAGAAGTATGAGGACATCATTGTCTGCATGTGGCACCACCCATTGAGCTACGTCACGCCATGAGAATGCCGAAACAGATAGAAAATGTAAAGTAAATCTGAATTTACTGAGCCGCATCCTATTGGCCATTGACAACTCCGAATCAACGGGACCACATATGCCGAAGGGAAAACCACCTGGAAACTCCCCTCAGACGACCGCACGCAACTCACAGGGCCTCCTCCTGTGCTAAGCGAGGTGGTCATGCACGGCCGTTTCGATTCCCCGATGTGATCGATACACCCAATACACAGCTGAGTTATCAATATCCACATCGATCTATCTACGTAACAATGCATATATACAGCCACTTGGTTGAGAATGGAGTCCGGCCTCTGTACAGTAAAGTAAATCTGAATTTATCGGAGTCCGGCCTCTGCCCTTTATAAGAACATACAGCCATGAGAAGCCAATGTGAACCTGGACTCAAAGGTACGCCGATGAGGGTGCACATCTGCAGTGCACACAGGTTCACACAGGCGAGAGGCAGCACTTCCCGCGCACGTGGGGTATGGCCAAGAGACATTTGTGTGGCACTGGATCAGGTAAGCCCGGCCTCCATGTTCTCGGGGCACTTGCAGGCGTTAAGCCGCAACAACAAGGCGCAGTGCTGGAGCACGCGGCTGCGTACGTTGGGGCAGGTGTGAGCGTTGCTGCTGAGGGCTGCTTTAGTGTGTTGCTCAGACTGTTCCGGCAGCTAAGACCGTCCCTGCCGACACTGCCTACCTCAACAACGGGCGACTGCGGCAACCCAGTGAACACCCGTACATACTGCTGGCTTGCCACAGCGACTGTGACCACGCAACACTCACACACTGTTGCGTCACGGACAGTGGATCTCAGCACCGCGACGGTGGGTGGGAGCGCACCTAGCCACATATCGGAGCAGGCAACCTCGTTGGACCGAATCTGGGACCCTCCGGAGGAGGTGGGCTGCAGCGCGGGGTGGTTTTCAGGCAGCGCCCGGGCCAGCAGGTACGCGTAGTTGATGTCGGCATCGAGCTCGTTTTTGGCCACAGAGGTGCTGATCCAGCCTCCAGTGAAGGTGTGGTCGGGCAGGCCACCATCGCTTGCGATCTGCAGCACACTGCCTGCTGTTGCTGCACTCGACGCAGATTGCTGCACTCGACGGCCGGTCCACAGTCGATTCGAAACCAGGTTTTGCTTGCTTCATTCTACATGTTAAACCTTCCGCATGTGGTGCCGTTCATTCGGAATTGGCAATGTCCTCTTCAGGATGCGGCTGAGTAAATCTAGAATTGCTTTACTTCACTTGGCGGTGATGCCAGTAATGCCAGTTTGTTGGTGGCTGACGCGCAACTCATCAGCCTCAGGCGCTGGACAAGTGATCTGTGCGACTCGGCATGCTGAAGTTGCACCACAAATCAGTGTGTCCTGCAGCGCAAACAGCACCTTCGTGCACAACTACATCCGCAGCCTGCCCGTCCCAGCGTGTTTGTCCTCGCATGGCAGCAGCACAGGCACCCTGGACAAGCCCATTGTTACGTCACATGCCCCCAGGCATGAATCTGAAACATGCGAAGGGCAGCGAAGAAGCAGCAAGAACGCTCTGTGCACTTGTGTCCGGCCGCACGCTCTTAACAAGTGATTGTGCGAGCACCATTCAACGCAGTATAACCATGTTGCAAGTGTGGCAATGCATGGAGATGCAGTGAATGACGCACTGCCGTGCCGGCGTTGCCCTGCGGCACGCCGTCCACATAAATCTCCATCGTTGAGTCCGCGTGCTTGTAGCGGAAGGCCAGCATGAAGAGCACCCCCGGCACGACCGTGATTACGCCGGTACTCTCGTACGTCGTCGCGCCGAATGTATACGCAAAGCGTGGCCGCGTCGACGTCGGCATCGCCTCCTCCGACGGCAGAATGCTCGCTTCCAGCTGAAGCCCGCCCCCGCCGCGCAGCATGAACAGCTGCATCCGCGTCCCCGCTGCCGGGAACGCCCGCAGCCGGAGCATGAAGACCGCGGAGAAGCCGCCGGAGGTCGACAGGCCGAGGGTGAAGGGCCCCCGCGCCTCGAGGAACTGCGCGGGCTCGCCCTTGGTGAAGGTGAACGCGTCGCCGCCAGTGCCGGGGTGGTTGGTCGGGGAGGCCGGGAGCCGGAAGAGGGGGGGCTCGTGGCCGCAGATGCCGCCGTCGGGGCCGCTGAGCACAAACGCGGCATCGAGGGCGTTGTGGGCGGAGAGACCTGCGGGCCATGTGGGGGAGATTTTACCAGGCAATGAGAAGGCCGGGGGTGGCGTTGCGGCGTCGAGGTGTTGTGAGCGGGTGGCCGTGCTCATGGGCGCATGCGTGCGCCCCGAGATGCATGCTCGGGCCAATTTCGCACTGCCCAGATTGCGCTGCCAATGTCACAATGGATCTGGATGTGTAGCGCACATGCATGCTCGATAGATAGCAATCCTCCTGCTTGCAGGTAACAGCAAGGATCCACCTCTCCTGGCGACTATCAGGGCATCTGCCAAGGTTGTCGGTCATAGGAGCGGAGGCGCACTCTGCACAAAGTGAGTGCGGTAGCCAAGGATGAACTTGTCCCCGGTGAAAGATGTGTCATACTCTGTGACAGCATCAACCTCGAGGGTGGTCTCATGTGGGCCAATGCAGCCCCCGGACACTATGGTCGCTGTGGCTGCAGTGCCGCTGGAGTACACATAAGAGCCGTCCGGCTGCCGGGCTGAGACAGAGTATGACCCCGAGACGATGTACTCCACGCATTGCATTGCATAGCTAGCTGTGGCCGTGAGTCTCACCTGCAAGATTTGAACAGCCTAATTAGCACTGGAGCTCGGCTAGTATCTGCAATTGGCTGGAGATGTTGTGGTCGTGAAACAGCACATGTTCGGCATGCACAGATGGGCTGTGTAGGCGCACTGATACTCTGATTGCGATGGTCTGGCCTGCAAATGCCGCTTCCATGGCTGCCTCATTGTCATAGCCGCAGGTGAAGCCCATATCACCGCCCACCCACTGCCAAGCGGTCTTGCCGTGTCCAGAATCAGCACCTCTCACATGATCCCAGTTGTAGTAAAGGCAGTCTGGATTGTACGCGGTGTAATCCCTGGGGGTAGCTGCATTCACATGGGGAGTTGAGGCACACGATCCAGGCAGCCACCTTCAACGCCACGCAGCATTGACAAGTAGCCATGGGAGCGTACTCGCGGGGTGATCTCCAGCATATATCCATAGCTCCATCATGTGGGCCCAAGATGAGGTATCATCGGTGTCTGGGTCCAGTCCAACCTCATCAGCGGGGTAGTCCAGGTCCAGCAGCTTGCGTTGTGTTCCAGCGGGTAGCGGCGTACCCACCACACCATCTGAACACGAGCAAGCGTGTCATAATAAACGAGACTTCACAAACATACAACTGCGCGATAACCGCATCAGAAACGCCACCAGCGACGACGATGAGTGAATGGTACCTGAAGCCCTCGCCAAGGTCCACCTGGGTGTGGCATGACATTGAATCAGGCCGAGCCAGGCAATGACAATGTTTACAAGTGGTTGGCGCGCAGCATGCGACAATTGCTTGAGCACGCGGACTGTGCGTTCACGCAACACTGCCCGTGGCATCATGCTTAACGGAGGCATGATGCACGATAGGCTTCCAACGAGGACATCATGTAGTCACGAATGGTTGATACGAATGCAGGGCTGTACTATAGCTGAGCCCCGCATCATGTCCGCGTTGCATCAGCATCGGCGCGGACACGATTGGGCAGTTGACCCGGGTCACGGATCGACCTAGAATCACAGCTGCCCCTTCGAGCATATCCATGTAGACACTAGAAAGCTGTAATATCATGCCGTGTTACACTGTGTTGCTTAGCCAGCAGCATCCGCGCCAACTACCGGAAGCGTACGCAGAGCATGTAAACATCAGTGCGCAGATCGACATGTCGCGGTTTGCTGTCGCTTGGCCAAGTTGCGCTAAGAACGACCTCTGCTCACCTGAACCTCCTCGGAATGACCGATCTAATGTTTGTGGTCACACTGGTGTTACTCGGGGAAGCGGCATCTACGCATCAATCCCGGGTCAAGCTTGTCAACGGGCCGTAGACTTCACCATCGATGTGCTGCACTACCTGTGCCCACAGCTTGGCCATCTTGCGCTCCGCACGGTGAATTCTTGTGATATTCTGACTCTGTGTTCCGCAGCTCTTGTGCCTTGTGAATACACTGCACGGCAGATGGGACATCTCGCGCAACATAGCTGAGAATACGCACTGCTGCTGTGCATGGCAGACACAGCGTCCACATTGGCACCACAGCAAGTCGTATTCCACCCTACAAAGCAAATTAGATCACAGGCATAGTACTCTGGTCACCCACATGCCAGGGCACACAAACTGTGCTCAGTCCAAAAGCCTCCCCACCCTGGCACACAGAAGCACCAGTCATCGCAGCTGTACATAGTGTGGACACTCCTTCTGGTTTCAGATCAACGACTCGTCATTGTCCCCATGGACCTGGCTGAATATGCCATCACGCGTGAACCAAGCACATGTGGGCCAGGCATCCTCTGGCAATGCATTGGCGAATTGGCCTGGCAATGCATTCTGCATCTGGTACAGCTGGAGGCTCCAGCAGCAAATTATATCCTCAAATCGATCAATGTAGAGTACTGTGACCATTGCCACCCACACACTTCGGCCTGATTGGGGACGCAATAAGTTTGACAGCCCAATCAAAGAGCATCGAGTACTTCTCAATGTGTGCGATTGTGAGGACATTTGTCAGTTGAGCCTTATATGTGTCCAAGCCTATCCACTTGAAGCATCCGCAGCGTTTCCACTTGAACCATCCACATCGAGGACGGTGCCCACATGAATCGACCAGATCAGCCTAAGCACCTTGATTGAACGATCGGAATGCCAAGCAGTCCTTCAAACGGTCAGCTTTCACACCAATACAGTTGAGCTAATTTGGCCTGTTGTGTTCATCCATAGTGGCGTGACCTCTGTGGACAGCATCAAACACACATGCCCGATGGTGTGGATTCCAGAGCTGCCACTCATATATCTACTCTGATCATGTCGTCTACCAGTGGTCCGCAGACAAGTACAAACATCAAGTCCAACACTACAGGTACCTCTTGAGTCGTGTGGACGACCCGCTGCCATTGGTAAGCAGCTGTATCATTGGAAACTCGTCACAACGCCAATGCTCTCCATTAAACAGACAGCGCATCCACACTTGGCTGAAGGTACTTCCAGATGAATATGCCCCCTTCCGAGCCAACGGACACGATTGCAGTGCGATCTGGTGAAGCCCGTACACGGTTCACTGCACCAGAATGCCCAATTCCGGTGTAATAGCAGAACCCCTCGTCATAGCCCCAAACCTGCATGTCCCAGTCAATGGATAGGTTCAACCATGGTCATCAGGACACTCACTGCACGGGCTGCGACAATCTTCATTTTCACTTCATACAACAACAGTGCAATCTGAAACCCAAGAGAATTTCCCACAAGGCCCGCTCGGGGCCTTGCATTTGGGCGATGCATCGCCCTTCCGGATCCTGTGTCTATGCGGGCTGGCTAATGAGCATTGCAGGAAAATCATCAAGCATGTGACACCGTCAGATCAGATGCTAAGAATGGATGCTCTGCTTCGTGACACCCACACAGGCATTGGCAATGCTGATAGCTCATTTGTGTACACTCGTGTGTGCATGCCCAAATCTCATCGCCTGCCAGCCTGCCGTATGCCGCAGCAGTGCAGCGGTATCACATCGGCTGCTGTGCTGTGATCAATGCAATAACCAGGATTCTGCTTGGTCAGGCAAGCTCGTTGTGTGCAGTCAGCCGGGGCATGATGCAATTCATCTGCAGCCACCCTCAGACCTCAGGTGGCGAGCGCAAGCAGCAGCAAGCTGAGGCAGGTGGTGACTTACATGCATAGGGATGAGCCCCCTGGACAATCTTTGTACAGGTAGCAGGGCCGATGTACTTACCGACCAAGAGCTGGAGAGGAATTGTTCGGGCAAGGATATGCAGAAGGTAAGGAAACGTACCAGGACGCGGCTGTCTGCACTGCCGGACACGAGCGCATCACCTTCACAGTCCACATGCACATCACACATTGCCGAATCTTCACTGGCATCGACGACTCGCACAGCACTGCCGTCGTATGCATCCCAGTATGCAATCTTCCGGTCTGTGCCAGTGGTCACAATCTGCAAGACAGCCATGCCCATTATATGTATTTGAGCATGGGTCTGGCCCACCGAAGTGCAGCTGGTGCCTCCGTGCGTACCTGCGATTCATCAGGATGGTACGCCACAGACTTGAAAAATGTGTTGGAATAGAACGAGGTGCGCCGCTTCAAAGTCACCAGGTCCCAGATTATACAGCAGCCATCAGATGACGCTGACACAGCCTCCGATCCTGTCCTTGGACTCACTGCTATCGCATTGACAGCAGATTTGTGGTCCTTCATTGTTGCAAGCATCACCACAGTGCCCGTCGGTGACACCTGCTCCCAGCACCGAGAGCTGAGATGCATGCTTCAGAACCAGTCCAGACCGCAAGTTCTCATGCAGCAGGAACACCAGCGGTTCGGAAAATATGCCGGCTACCAGGAGCACTACAGCATGTCCTTGTGAGTTGTGATTGATGTTTCGCACCTGCCATGCCCGGACAATGCCATCATCACCACCAGATAGCATGCGCTGCGGGTCTTTTGTGGCAGCAATGGACAGTACACCCTTGTGGTGTGCTTCGATTGTGTACAGAAGCTTGCCAGACTGCGGGCCAAATGCTCGAATTTTGCCATCGCTCCAGCCTGAAATGACTGCTGAACCATCAGCAGAGAATGCCAGGCAATGGCAGGAAACATTGGGTACCTTGATACGCAGCAGCTCACGGCATGTGTGAATGTGCCAGAGCCGAATTTCGCCAAATGATGAAGTGGCAAACACCTGCATAGGACACTATTCATCTGATCTTGCTTGATGCGCTAATGCGCATGAACCTGCTGTACAGCCATCAAGGTATGGGATCCTGCTCATTATCTTTTGTACCGAATGCAGATGTTTGTAGAGCAGAAGGTAAGATCCGGTCACTATGTTGGGACGTACCTCGCCGTAGAGTTCAGGGAACGCTACAGCTGTGACACCTGCACAGTGTGCACTCTGCACCAGCTGCTCGGAGATGCTCCCATCACGCATGTCAACAATAGCCTGATAGATGTTGCCCGTGGCAGTGCCGACATACAGAAGTATGCAGTTTTGGTCACCGCCACCAGGTCCACTTGCATCGATCGTGATGCTGGTGATTGTGCCGTCCAAGACGACTGATGACGCTAGAGCCATATGTTGTACCACTTTTGGACCCTTAGGCTGCAAACAATCGACGTCAGCAATCGCCGAGCAATGCATCATCTATGTGGATAGCCATGTATGGCTCTGCAGAGGGAACACTATGCCCCATCAGATGGAACAGGTCAAAGCAAGATTATATGGTGCAAGACTGGGCCGCCAATATAGCAACATGTCCAAAGCAGCAAAGGTTCAGCGAAGGACATGAAACAGTACGGTTGCCTGTCCACCCGAGCAGACTGCGGCATAGACATTTGTAACTCATGACAGCAGCTGCATGATCTGCCCTGCCTTACTGTTTGAGCATGCCAACCGTCCCGCGTCCAGGATGTCAAACTCCCCGGCAGAAGGACATATGATTGAATGTTACAGGTTTCCTATGCAGACTGCAATCAGAAGCCGACATACTTTGCGAACAGCGTCTTACCTCTTCTGGCACGCGCATCAGCCCAAGTCGGCCATTCCCTGTGCCAATCAGTACGGCCGAGTAGCCTGGGAGCGTTGAACACGCTGTGATCCCACCAGGTAAAGCTTTCTTTGGACCTGTGCAGCGCAGAATATTCCTCTTGAGATTTATTTGCATGAGGTCGCCTGACTTGCTGCCTGCGTAGACAAAATCATCATCTGCTGAGATGGCTACACAGTTGAAGTACCGAACAAGCTTGCCAAGCTCCATTGCGGTAGACTTGAGTTTGTTGATGCTGGCGTGATACTCCCAGACACTCATGTTTCCTGCAATGAAAAGAGCCGCATCAGTCTGGGGCAGCTTTCTGTGGCAAGGCTTTCGATCAACGCCTGATCACACATTGAACAAGCATGGCATACCTTGTCCAGCTGTGATAATTCTCGTGCTATCTTTGTTGAGGAACTTGACGCAGTCGACAAATTTGTTATTTGCAGGAGATCCACAAACAGCTTCACCAGATAGAACATCCCAAAGCACAAGAGAACCATCATCAGGGCCACCCAAGGATGCAAGTTTCAATTCATCGTGGCTGAAAGCTAGCGCTTGCACCATAACCTTGTGTAGTTTCAGTTTCTTATGAATTTGTTTTGTCTCTAGATCCCATATCATAATATCAGCTGTGAAACCCATGAAAGTCTTCTGACCGGAGGCGAGGTAACGTCCCGATCTTGACAGAGCGATACATGAAACCTGCACAGAAATATTGACGTTTAAGACACGGCACTATTGGGAATGTGCTGCTGTGACAGATGTCTGGCAGGTCGGTTGAGCGTTGAAGTTTCACACCTCATGGCTGTGCCCTCGCAAGAACTGCTGATTGCCTGCGTCCTTCTTACTTCGGAGAACTACTGTCGATCCCAGGGGATAAATGACCGTGTCCCCATCAGGATGTACAACGAGACCATTTGTGACCGTGCCACTAAAGCCGATGACAGCAGTTAAAGGCAGTATCTCTGCCATCTTGAAAGCCGATTGAGCGACCTGCTACTGTCCGAAGAGTTCAATACATACGATATTTCGGTGACAGTCTGTGCTTCCTCACCCCAAATCTATTTAACGCAATACAGCTGGGAAGGTCAACGAGTACAGGCAGATTGCCAGAGTCCAGCTTTTGACAACAGTACCAAGCATCGCCGCTAGCCATCGTAACGCGATGCATCACTCGGGGTCCACCTGGAGCGCATAGGAGTTGAGGCGCGACAAAGCCCCCATGGCCACGTTTCAACCAGCTAGCGAAATGGAAAATGGACCTGCCGCTTTCTAGGTGCACAACCGTCTCTGAGTTGACTGCCCAAGATCTGGAGACAGGTGCTCATTAACGAGCCTTGCCTGTCAGTCATGGTATTCGTTATAACGCTGCGTGCAAATGTGCAAACAGAACAAGGCTTACCGTTCCAATCAAATCTGCGATCTCGAATTAAACATTCGTTCACGCAGGCATGGCCGACGTAGTGGACCAATCTTTACCAGGCTCAACAGCATCTCGGCCAGCACCTGTTCTCGACGAGGCTGACTCGTTCCAGTATGGGGAAGTGGCAATCCCAGAGTGCGGACTCCCAGAGTTGCGTGCCACTATATTCTGGAGCCATGCTTCTGGCAGCACGACTTTACAAGCATTTGAATGTAGTGAGGAGGACTTGGAGGACGACATCAGTGAGGACTTTGACCTGGCAATGCAGAAGCTGCTGGAGAGCAATATGGCAGACTCGCAGCCCGTGGAGCCAGATCCTTCCATAGAACGTCACCCTGAAGTAGTAGATGATTTCATCCGAAACTTTCTTATCAAAATGGGGATGCACAAATCCCTGGATTCGTTTGAAACGGAATGGTGTGATAGCCATCTTGCAGCTGTAAATTGAAGGCCGCATTTGAGGCAGCTTCTGTGCTTTATGTTGGCTGCACACGTAGGTATGAGCTGAAACGCGCTGGAAAGTTGGCAGCAGCTGCTTCAGATCGTGTGCCAGATGCACACCGACACAATGCACAGCTGAGTGATGAGATCATCATGCTGCGGCGGCGCTTGGACAAAGCCAATAGTGTAGCGGAGAAAGCATCGTCAACTTGGGACACTTTTAGGAAGGAGCGCGACTTTCATCGAATGCATCACAAGCGGGTCATGCAGGTAAACATTCACTTCCAGCTTGGGTCATGCCTGGTTTTGATGGTACATCCCACCGTAAAGTGATGTCTGCCAGTCACGTCACATAATTCCATGTGCTCTTTGATGGATACTGGCAGTGCTTATCCGCTGCTCACCTCACTTTGACCTGTATGCACCCAGTTGCCATGAGCAGCCTGTGACACAGCAGCATGTGCAGTCGGGTGCAGCAGCTGATGTGTCAAACAATCGTGGATCTACTCGCAATGGCTTGTGGATTCGAGTGAGCGATTTGCTCATGTAACATACATGTGCAAGGCTGCAGGCGGGCGTGCAACCGTGACCGGTCATTTTTGCCCCCATTGCAGGAGAAGAATAAGCTGATAAAGGATATCAAACAGTTGAAGGCGCACTACGAGAAATACGAGCCGACCATCGCAGCACTCAAGCGTAAGTATGAGAGTGCAAACCGGGAGAAGTCTTTGGCCAGTATAGAGCGAGACCGCCTGGCGCAAGCCCTGAAGTCTCTACAGGCGCGGCTCGAAGACCAGGAGGACAAAGTAGGAGACACCATCAAAGGTCCGGCACTGCCCAGGCCGATGCACCACTTGGTGTTTTGCGTTGTGCTGGCCAACTTTACAGGTGGATTCGACGGTACTCACAGCCACCAACCTGATTGACAGCGGCACCGCCGCTGTGTATATTGGCTGCCTGTGGAACATGGCTGTACGATCCACAATGTACAAATGCGGCGTCCCTGGGGTGTAGGCGGGGGCACTGGCGTGTCCTTCTGCCAGCACGTGCTAGACAGCAACGTGTGCCACATGGCTGCAGCATTGGCTTCGACCAACACACCATTGCTGCTCAACTGCACGAATCACTTCGATAATGGGTCTTTGTAGCGTCACCTGAACAAGCAGGCAAGGCAAGCACAGCGAGGGGAGCCCCCCCTGCTGCTCCAGCCTCTGCCAGGATCGAGCCCGAGACCGCCACCGTCACGGCTCCCGTGGGTGCACCCGCACGGCCGACCTCGCAGAAAGCCCCGCACCGGTCCATCCATGGGCTCCTCGCAGCGGGCCCACGGCGGAACCCGTTCGCGGACCTGCAGTTCGAGCCGATGGACTGCGCGGGCATGCAAGTCTCGAAGGCTGTCAAGGCCCACCCCATGGGCATTGCACATATCGCGCTGCATCCGCGCAAACCGGTTGTGGTGTGATGCTGGCCTCAGTGTGATTGTTGTGTGCGAGTCTTGGCTGGCAGCTGGCGGGTCAAGCTACTCATAGCATCAGGGCTGTACCCTTGCGAGGCAACGCTGGAGAAGCTATGTAGCTGGTCTTCAAGGGGCGTTGGGGCTGCTGGTAGTGATGGGGCCATGCTCTCGCAGGGCTGGCAGGGCCGTTGTAGCGCAATGTACACGCTGTGCCAAACAGACTGTTGATGCACGAGGTGACAACCGCTGCTGGCCTGCAGGCGACGGCGTCCGACGACTGCACGTGGCGCATGTGGCAGCTGCCGGACGCGGAGCTCATCATGGCGGGGGAAGGGCACAAGGACTGGGTGGCCGGGCTCGAATTCCACCCCGGCGGCGCATGCCTCGCGACCGGCGGCGGCGATGCGACCGTGAAGCTGTGGGACTTTGCCGAGCAGCGGTGCGCCGCGACGCTTTCGGAGCACACCGGGGCGGTGTGGGCCGTCGCCTTCCATGACGCCGGCGAAGTCCTCGCGTCGTGCTCCCTCGACCAGACGATCCGGCTGTGGGACGTCGCCGCCGCGGCGCTGAAGACGGTGTGTCCGCTGGGTTGAACTGTTCTTGTGTGGTCGGCGATGCCTCTCTATCTGGCATGCGTTCTGCTTCTTCACATGGCGTTGAAAATTGTGGGCTTGTGTAGAGGTTGTGATGCAGAATACAATGCTATTCTGGATGGCGTCATTAGTACAACGGCCTGCATGCATCGGCCGGACTGGCGGCGGTCTGCTTACAAGTATGACTGCGTGGATGCATTGCTTCAAGGCTCCGTATACGTGCATGCGGGTGTCTGTGGCGGGCCACGGCAGCTACAAAGCTGCTGGCCTGAAAACAATGATTTGCAAGAGACGGTGGCACAGATGTATTGTTGAGCGGCCACAGCTAACCGAAGCTCACCCCCATTTGCGAAGCTGTGTTGAACTGTCTTGGGTATTCATCCGCAAAAAACACAGCAAATTTCAGGCTATTCAAAAGGCCGATGTTTTGATGTGATTCGCGCGGAGGACAGGGAGTTCCATGTCAAGCAATGACACCATGCAGGCGCTGCGAGGCCACGTGGACTCCGTGAACGAAGTCCAGTGGCTCATGTCCACCAACACGCTGGCGTCGGCATCCTCTGACAAGACGCTTTCATTGTGGGACGCGAGGAGTGGCCTGCCGACGGCGACGCTGTATGGCCACGGGAACTCGGTCGCGTCCGTGACGGCCTCGCTCGACGGCCGGCGCCTCGTGTCGGTGGATGCAGACGGGCTGCTCAAGGCGTGGGAAGTGCGCATGCTGGCGGAGAGCGCGAGCGTCGCAGTGTCATCGTCGCCGCTGAACCGTGTTCGGCTGGACCGATCGGCAGGGGTGGCGGTGGTCGCGTGCGACGACGGGCAGGTGTATGCGGTGGATGTGGAAGCGCAGCAGGTGCAAGGCGAGCTCGCAGGGCATGAGGAGTCGGTGCAGAGTGTGGCGTTGGATCCAGAGGGCGGCTTTGTTCTGAGTGCCGGATCAGACTGCTCGTTCATCATGTGGAACTGATTGGCAATGGCTTGGCTTCATCAAGGTCAGGCGCTCTGCTTTGTAAACTGGTCACGGACGAAGTTGGCTGTGAGGCGTATGGTTCAACTCTGCCGGAGAGTGGGCTGCCCGCCCCAGGCTGGATACTATATAAACAGCACTGTGGTACTTGGCATCGTGTTGCAGTCTGAAGGAAGCTGTGGCAAGTGTGTCATGATGGCAATCCCTCGCAGAGTCTAGAGCTGCTGTGGGGTGAGCAAAGACGGGCCACTGTGTGTGAGGATTTGGGTTGTGTGCACTACCATGTCCAGAGCATCGCGTGGAGGATGAGTTGATATGTTTACTTGACCTGCCATACAATGGCCCGATGTGTGTTAATTGACAGCACCATGTCCAGGGCAAGGTCAATGTGAATTCGAAGGCCTCGTCTGTCTGCGTAGGCGTCATCCAGGAATCACTGGGCTGCAGACGCAGTCTTCGTGCATTTACGTGAAATGTGGATTGGACATACAATTCCTAGTAAGCATGATCACGCCGCAGTGTGTGTGCATTTCCATATCCTACCACAAGCATGCTCGCCTGCAGCTGGAAACTTTGACTTTACCGCTGGAATACCGGGCGTCGGTGCATGCACAGCTTCCATGGATCACATTTTGTTCCGTACTGTGCCGGTCCGCCGTACTCCCGTAAACTATGGTGTGCGGCCTGTGACATCATGGTTCGAGTTGTCGTGCTATTGAGTCACGTTCTTGCAACATCGGCTCTGCTAGTCGGGCTCAAGCGGGTTACCAACTCTAGCGAAACATTGGCCATTTGCTTGTTATCGTCACTCAAATTTGCGTTCAACTCGTCAGCGTTCACTCCGGTCTGCGAGCAGAAATGCGCTCGTGTTATCTCGATGTGTGGGCAAGGTCATATGCACATATGTTGCGAAACGCCAGATGAAACCGATAGCATGATGCAGCATGCACAACATGCATGCCGAGGTTTGTCCTGGAATGCGCGGCTCTGTGGGCCGGGCGACAAACAACGTGGACATCGAACGACGTCATGCTCTACAACGCATTGAAAGCACACACGTAAGGTGTTTGCATGCGTTTGTTCCTGACGCCACGCTGCATGGATCTTTCAGTTCGGAGCACACCATGCCGACGCAGCGCATGGACCAAGCGTTGTAGAACAGAAAGAAAACAAAGAATCTTTATTGGTCGTCGCGATATTGCTAGTCCCGGTGTGGTGCAACCACTAGCAACTCCGAACTTCCATTAGACCCACTGCTGGCTGCCGCTGCCCGTATCATTACAGTGCACTTGCATGGTATCAACGACTCCGCCATCAATTCGAATATTTCCAGATAGTAACGTTTGTGTGCAGCGATCTACTGAAGGTTCCCTGTGATTAAGCCAGCAATACAGTGACATGGCTTCCGACCAGCCCACATCCTTGTCACCGCAGAACTTGAAGCTCAAAGCCCAGTTACAAGCCGTAGGAGCAGTGCCCTTCTTCGAAAAGTGCCTGACATCGTCGGATACGGGGGCGCATGGGAGAGTAGTCCTTCCAAAGGTGAGCTATTATCGAGCCTGCTGCGTCCACATGCATCTGTGACTGTCCTCCTGGCTCGCGATCAAGCAATTTTGTGGACTCATCAACTCAGGCGCATCGTTGGCGCATTGTAGGGGACGCCTGGAAGAATTGCGCCATCTGGCACACGCACGTTGCATGAACTTCGGTGTCTAACGCTCGCCGGTCAATGTCAAGTGATGCGCGCGCAATGCTCACACACGTGTCCTTATGCACCGTTCTGTCGTTGTCAATGGGTGACATTCGTGTCGCGATCATTTTTCCTCACGTCCCAATGATCCAGGGCCGTCGTGGGTGCCCGTGCCGTGAGCAGAGGCCTCGACCGCCTCTTGTCATGTTGTATTTCGGCTGCGCATCAGTGATCAAGAGTGTTCAAACTTCGAACAGCTTTTCTTTTCGCACTTTGCGTGTCGATCTTTCGGCTGACTACGGCCCGACATTACACCATGCGTGCGATTGCAGCCTTCCAGGCGCTGCACAGCACTGTCAGTGTTCACGCAGAGAGCCTTCATCTGTGTTCCTGCCTGATTCACTGGCAACTTTGGAATGACGTTTGGTCTGCAAGGCTGCATGTGCCACCCTGTCTCGCAGGACCTGCAGCACACACCCACCCAGGACCTTCTGCTCACAATTCAGTCGCCACCGACCAGCACTCGAGCTCTAGAAACGACCTAGATGCAGCTTGTAGAGGTCACACACCGTCAACCCCTCTCTGTTCTTTCAGCGCCTTTGATTTTCTGTGTCGGTTTTCCTGGCACTCTCCACAGCCATCATGAGGCCTTGGTGTCCTTCTGTGGCGGACTGCTGTGCTTGCCGCAGTGACACACGCATCCATTCACATGGATGCACCATTATGGTGTGCCTCAGCAGCGATGCCTGGGCGTTGTGCACATGAGGCACAAAGCCAGAGCTACCGCTCCGAGGGACCTGTGAAGCAAGCTTAGTGACACCGTTCTGCGCGCTTAGCATCCAAATTCGGTGCTGCCTGCTGCGATTCGGTGGCCATCTTCAATGTGGCCTGCTTGCATCACGCAATTGACCCATGAAGACTACCACCTTTCTTCGCAAGCATCCCACTGAAAAATGTTCCGTCAGCGCAACACACACTGTCTCAGAGCCCCGGCCTGGATCAGCAGCACTTCTGTAACAAGGCCCGCACCTGCTGCTTCCTCCGCCCCTCACGCCACATCTTGTGAGATGCCGGGCATGGCACCCGGGCTGCGACGTGTGAAGCACTGACGACAGCGGTACCTACCCAGAACAACTAACATCCTCCCCGGAACTGCATGGCAAGCTGAACGTGGGCACGCATGCAGGCCGTCGCGGAGGCGCAGTTTGCAGAGTACCTGGAGAAGCAGGGCGCGCAGATGGTCGGGGAGGACGTCGACGGCCAGACGTACGACTTCCGCTTCCGTTTCTGGCTCAACAACCAGAGCCGCATGTACCTCATCGAGGGCTGCCTCGAGATGATCAAGAAGTACAAGCTGCAGAAGGGCGACGTGATCGTGTTTGCGCGCAAAGGCGACGGCACGCTCGTCGTCGGCGGCCGCCCCGCCGGCCCGGTGCGTCCCCCGCTACCCTGCATGCGTGCACGCATCCCCCCTCACATGCTTGCCCGCTGTGGGAAGGCCATCACCACAGCGTGTCTGCTCTCTTGCGAGGTTGCGAGCATTGAGCCAGGAATGCAGAGGCCGGAAGGCCGGGCTGACTGGGGCATGCGTTGTGAGTGCACGCGATTCAAACGAAACGCAACGCGGCACAGATGTCACAGCGCATGCATGCTGCGGAAAGATGGGTGGCGCCTGGTGGTGATTCATTGTGCGCATGCATGTCTCCCTGCCAAAACAGTCCAATCAGGCGTCTCGGTGAGAGTAGGTAAGGGATGGTGCTGTCCGTGGGAAGTGAAGCCTTTTTGCACAACGCCAGCTGCCGACCTGGGCAAGATCTGTACGCAAGTCTGCAATGGATCATCTGCGCCCATGCCGGAGATAGGCTGTGACCCTCACAGCTCCAGCACGCCCCATCACGATCTGAATGCAAGTTCAATTGCGCCCAACTGAAGTGACGGGCATGTGCCATATGTAGGAGGATGCTTCCAAACGGCCGACAGTACGGCAGCGGCCGGCGAAGGGCGAGGAAAAGGGCAAGTCTGCGAAACGCCGGCGGGACGGACCCCTCACTGGTGCGCCTCGCCACCCCCGTAATCAATACACCATCCATCCGTGCCGCCGCCTCTGCTGCCGCCGTGCCCTCGCTGTGTTGGTGTTCTGGAGTCGTGCAAATGTGCGCATCGGCAGCGCGATGGAGCCGCAGCCGGGCAGTGGGGGCGTGTGCTGCGGCGGGGCCGCGGACGCGATCGGCGCACCGACGCCTGCGCCGTCGCGCCTGTGTGCTGCCACAACGTGCGCGTGCCGTCAGAGCAGGCATCAGCAAAGTCACTGCGGTGCCCCCCGTGTAACTGCTCAATGGTTTGTTCAGATGGAGTGTTCCGAACCGTTCAGCAGCCGACGAGCACGCGCGGCGTCGTGCCGGACGGCCCCTTCTTTGCGTGCTTTATCAGCATCGCGGGGGAGGTCTTCAAGGCGCTGTTCAGCCTCGAGCCGGACGCGTACGCCGCGTACCGCGCCGCGTGTCCACAGGAGTCGGCCTCCGCGACGCCGTCCGGCGCCGCGCCGGGGGGCGGCGCCGGCAGCGGCGGCTCCGGCATGCAGGGGCCCCCGACGCAGACCAACGGCATCGCTGGCGGCAGGCCGGGGGGGCCTGGGGGGGCCGGGGGCGCGGGCGCTGCGCCGCCCTTGCAGATGAACATGCCGCAAGGTGGCCAGCCGATAGGCGGGATGCAGGCTCCGCCGGGCGCCGGGATGATGGGGATCGCGGGCGTAATGGGGGCGGGGGGCGGGGGGCCACCCGGTGGAGGGGCGAATCCCATGGGTGGCATGCATGGGAGGGGCTGAGTAACTGGGGCTCTGGCGGCCGCTGCGTAGTGGTAAGCCATGGCGCCGATCGCTTCAGTGAGAGCCGCGGCGGCTGCGCCACTGCTACGTGTTTACGCGGGCGGTGCACGGCGCCATCAAATTGGGCCGGCGCCATCAAATTGGGCATCACACGTCCACTGGCAGGCCCGTTCACGGGCCTCTGTGCTGTGCTGTGTGCAACGCATTCACACACGCGACCGTCTTCAGCTGGCCCGCGTCGAATGATGACGGGGTCAATTGCACGAAGCGCATGCATGGAGGGCGCTGTCAGGCTGGCCGGAACTGCAGATTTCTGACTGGGTGTGGTGGTTGTGTGGTGGCTTGACATGTGGGCACGGGCACCCGCTTGCGGGTTGATACTGTGTTGGGCTTTGCTTGCTTGGGTCGCGGGCATGCACATGCATGCTTTGATATGGATGGTCTCTTGTAGGGGGTGGTGGATAGTGAGTGGTCGCCGTAACATGAGCGGCCACTCGGGGCTGAGTAGTAGGGTGAATTGTGGCTGTCGATGTTGAAGTCATGCGGCAGGTCCTCAGGTGTGTGCGTGAGCGTGGTTGCCGATGCAAAGCCAGATCACTACGTGGAGTTCTACATGTGGGACGGTGTTGCGCGTATGGGGTGTCTCGGCGTGGTACAGCAACATGTGGGCGGTGTTCTCTGCATGACGGGGTGGGCTGATACCTAGGATAAAGGGAATTGAACAATGGCTAGATGTGCACGCGACGAGAGTAGGCTGGCTTCCTGGCCTCAGGAACTTTCTTGGTTGAGCTCTGCATGTGCAGTGTGACAGGCAATTCAGGATCAGTGTTGTGCCAGCCTTTCATAGGCAGCGGGCCACTCCTCGGGCAAGTGTCGTGCACTTGCCTGTGGCTGCAAGCACGCACTACTTCATACATATGAAATTTAGAGTCGCATCTGAGTTGGAGGGGTCTCCCCGGTGCCAAAATTCTGAAGATATTAAAATAATTCGTTTACAGCGTAGCAACAATGATAATCTCACAAGACCCCCCAAAATCAAGCAGTTACGTTCTGGGCATTCCAACAGTGATGACTTTCCAGGAATTGCCATCTGGTCTTGTTCACTGTAAACTGTGTTACACATGCAGATATTGTATGTAGCCATTTAAGCCCGGAACTTGTCATCTTGGTAGGTGATCCTGTTACATGCAGCTGCATGCAGTGCACTGCTTCCGATACCTCCTCCATGACGTGCCACGATCGTTCGTGTGCTCGCGGACATCGTGATGTCTACGAGTGCGTCTGCATCCATGTGCTTTGGAGGGACGCATAAGTCATAATTACACGCTACGAAGACATCTTCGGCAGATGAATGTCTATATAGAGATACTTTTGATGTGGTCACGGCACTCACTGCACAGAATCAAGGCTGTCGGAGCCGCGAAGTAAGCCGCACAGCCGGGTGTTCGTCGCTCGTTTGTTTCTCTATAATAATCTGTGAGAAACAGCTATGCTACGTAACTCAAGACTGCTGACTCATGCGTCTGGGTGTCTGGAGCGATGGTGCAGCTCTGTAGGTGCGTCCGGTCGTTCGACGTCGATGTTCCTTCCAGTCCACGTGCTCCCACTGTTGCAACGTGCGCGGCGAGCATATCTTGCAGATGTGAAACAAGCCGGATCACTGCACAATGTTTCGGATCTTGTTCCGCTATGATGTCAAGCTGGTGGCCTGTGCATTGACTGATCTGATCGATGCCGCAGCCAGCACTGCGCGGCACCAGACAGAGCACAGCTTCACGCTCTCGCGCATCTGACCAATTTCGCTCCAAGCGCTGCGTGAATATTCCATGACGCTCAAGATAGTAACACATAGAATCTCGCTGTTTTGACCATGCCGTTGGTCCTCAGGACGCGGGCCTCGAGGATCGTGGGCAGGTCGTCGAGTCTTCGAATGCACAATCCGCAACACAGCTAACGGCACGTGCTTTGTGCAGCCACGTCCCAAGTGGCTGCTTCTGATGCACTGAATCTCGAGAAGGCTGTCCTCTTGAGGCTGCCAGAACGGCCTTGGTCTCCATTCACATCCATTCCCAGCTCCGCTATTCAAGCGGCTTGCGGCAGCTTGCCACGCTCAGTCGGCTTAGTGCGAGACTCTTTCACCCCACATTCCGTACCTCAACGTCCTCTTTCCTCCATTTTGAAGGCAACTTCACCAGGAGAGGTGGCAGCACACAGCGTCCTTGCTCAATCTCACTCGAGGGCCCTGGTTGACCGATACGACCTAAGCTCCTCCGGCTCGTACAAGCTTCAAAGCTCATCAATCGACCTTCTGAGGTACCTACATGATCAAGATGTCCGTGTGGCCCTGCATCCTGACCTGGCCGCTCAGCTGAGACCATGTGCCAATGCCCAGCAAAGCACGAATGAGGTGCAAATCCCATCGCTGCTGCCCTGTCACATAGAGCCACTGGGAGATTTTGCTTTCCCGCAGAGGCCCTTAGCAGCTTCATGTTCTGTGACTTGTGTGATACACAGCGCTGCTTTTGCACCACAAGCCATCTCAACGTGAACTGTTATCCACAGCAGATCACCTTGCTGACAGCATCAGAACAGTGATAGTCACTGTAGTGACTTCCAAGCCAGCAGAATTAACAGTCATGAAAACAACATGGACAGTGATACGCAATGTCAGATCATCACCATATTTCGATAGTGGCCAGTACCCGCTTCACTCTTGCCGTGGCGTGGGCCTGCGCAGATTTCTGAGGTCCTGCCGTTCCCTTCACAAGCACACCTTCTCAGACATGTTGAATCAAATGATTTGCTAGGAAATTTCCAGCCTTTCCAGCCGTCACATGCATCTTGAATTCCAGTCAGAGTACGTACACAGGACAACGCTACCACGTTCCATGAGGTATTCACAAGAACGATTCGTTGAAGACACAGCCTCGTGAATACACAATGGCGAGATTGCCAACGCCATTGCATGGAACAGCTGTGTGGAATCCCTGGCATCACCTTTCTGCAGGCATGTGCGGATACGCAGGCACTGATTTCCATAGTAAATTGCAAGTTTTGAATCGTGATTGACAGATCTGCTCTGGTCATGCCCTGCACACCTCACCGCACCCATGTAAGTCCGGCAGTTTTTGCCGAACAGCCCACCAACATGGTGCCGCTCTGCGTGCTCGTGCATTCCGGGCCTCCATGGCCGCGCTCTAGATCTCAAGCCCCACCGCAGACTCCCTCAGGCCTCTCATGCGTGCGCAGGTGCTGATGGTGTCCCCGACGGCCTTCGGCTTCAACGAGCAAACCGCGCAAGACAACCACTTCATGCATGAGAGCGCCGACACCGGCGGCGCGTCCGTCGCGCAGCAGGTCGTGCGCGAGTTCGCTGCGCTGCACCACCAGCTCTCGGAGGTCCACGGTGCGCAGCACAGCACGCTGCGCGTGCGCATCGGCACCCGCCGCTGTTGCGCATGAGCGGCGGACCGGTGATGCTGGCCAAAGCCTCCGCCCGCGCTCGTCGCCAGCTGCATCATGTCTGAGTGCAGCTACCATCTTCGGATTGCAGCTTTTGATGCAAGGCCTAGTAGTTTGATTTGGTGCTCTGCCATGCAACGTCCAGAGTCCTTGTAGTTTTATTTCCCAGACCACCACCCTTTACGTGAATGCAGCCGGTATGGTTGTCACCCGGCCTGGCCCCTCAACCCCCGCGCATCTACGCAGCCTCGCCCATTCACCGTCCCTGATGCATGCATCAGCTGCATGCATGTGCGCAGGGGTGCAAGTGAACGTGATGGAGCACTCGCTCGCACACGGCACGCCGGACGCCGTCTTCCCGAACAACTGGTTCTCGACGCACAGCGCGCACGAGGCGCACGGCGCGACGCGCGAAGACACACTCGTGCTCTACCCCATGAAGTGCCCCAACCGCGCCGCAGAGCGCCGCCCGGAGCTTGTCGACTTTGTCGCGGCGCGTGGGTACCCCAAACGCGTCGACCTCTCTGGCCTGGAGGCGCGGAACGACCAGTACTTTGAGGGCACGGGCGTGCTCGTGCTGGACCGCGTGAACGGAGTCGCATACGTGTCGATGTCGGAGCGGGCGGATCGCGCCGTCGCGGAGCGGTGCGCCACCGCCACCCGCCCTCCTGGCCTCCCCAACCCTCTCGTCTGTGGCCGCATGTACGCTTGCAGATCCCCATCGGTGCAGGCTCCCCGCAGCGCTTGTCGTCTCAACACACCTCTTCGGTGCACCCTCCAAGCTGCGTACTCCCCGCATCAAGCTGCAGTGTTCATGCATGTGGCTCATGCATATGGTGCATGCAGGTGGGTGGAGGCACTGGGGTACAAGGAGCTTGTGACGTTCTCAACCGTCGACACGCAGCGGCTGCCGGTGTACCACACGAACGTCATGATGGCCGTCGGCTCCGGCGTCGCAATCGTCTGCGGCGAGAGCATCCCCGACGATAAGGAGCGCCAGCACCTCTTTGTGCGACCCCCCTCTGCCCCCCCCCCCCCCCCCCCGCGGACTACTGTAGTATGGATCTTCAGATCGCTGACTCTGGATGCATTGCCTGGTAGTGTGCATGGGTACTCTGCTGTATAATTGTCAACATTTCTGTCCTTGTTCCCCTCCACCGAACGCCCTCCTCTGCCCCTCTACACTGTCGTATGGATACCTTTTTTGGTCACGGAGGTTGGTGGTGTTTGTCCCAATGGACGTGGCTAGCTCAATATGCGCACATACATGCATACACTGTACTCCCACCAGCAAGTGCATTCCGAGCAACGGCTTACTGCCCGGCCTCTGTCCTTTGTAACTACATGCATGCACTATGCTTCCACCAGTGGCAGCACCGCCGCCACTGGCTACCACATCTGAAAGCCCCGGATTTAGCACCTTCCCCCTCCGCAGTATTGCGAGCGCAGCCCTCGTCTTGTGAGTGCATGTGCGAACGCCGTCACTTCTGGGCTGTGGATTGTCAGGCAATGGAACTGGTGGAGTGGCACTGCCCCGCCCCCAGTGACGTGTTGCACCTGTCACTGTCCAAACATCATATAACTCGGCTTCAGCGCATCCACATGCATGGCACGCATGCGCAGGGGTGAGGCAGCCACCGGTGTCCCTGCTCGCACCGTCCCGCACTGAGGCCCTTGGTGCGAGGGATTGAAAGCGCTCGCCCTCATGCATGCCGCAGACAGAACCTGGACATGGGCGTGACAGGCATGGTCGCAACACATTCGCGCCTGGTCGCATGATCTGACGTCTCGCCATGCCCCACCCGCATGCGCGCTGCACTGACGCTCCCTCGTTTGGGACCACCTGTCATGCCGGTGTGGCGTATCTTGTGCTAGCTCACCTCGAAGAGTATCAATGCGCACCCCAGTGCGTCTGGGACATCATGTTCGTCCCCATGCGTGACTACGCATGCGGAGCTGCTGCTCTTGTTCATGCTGAGCACACTATTCTGTGTTGCTACCTCGCCTCTCGCCGGTGCCCTTATGACGTATGTCTCGTGCCGACCGCTGTGTGCTGATGCCGTTGAGTGGCCGCTGCTGCAGGCGACGCTGGGGCGGACGCACGAGATCGTGGACATCACTGCGGCGCAGATGGGCAGCATGTGCGGCAACGCGCTCGAGCTGCTCGACGGCCGCGGCCTGCCGATCATGGCGATGTCGTCGCAGGCGGCCGCCGCCCTGCGCGACGAGCAGCGCGCTGCCATCCTCCGCCACTGCGCCGCCATCGCGCACGCGCCGGTGGACACGATCGAGCGCATCGGCGGCGGCAGCGTGCGCTGCATGCTCGCTGAGCTGTTCTAGGCTCGCTGAGCTGCTCTAGCCTCGCTGAGCTGTTCTAGCCTCGCTGACCTGTTCTAGTCTCGCTCAGCTCAGCCGAGGTGTTCTGGGCTCGCTGAGCTGTTCTCGACTCGGTGAGCTCAGCTGAGGTGTTCCGGGATCGCCGGCGCCTGCGTGCCCTGGAGCGTTGCGCACAGCATGGCCGGGAGCTTGTCTCACAGCACACCCAGGATCCTATCATCTAGCGCTCTCTAGTCTACGCTCGACCTGACACAGCCGCTGTGCTGCGGACTGCGGCACAGCACATCTGGAAGAACAAGAACCTCGCGGTCTCACCCATTGCGAGTTGAGAAGTACAGGTATGCATTTCTGTTGGATGCTGACTTCATGAGCGCTGTGACTATGGCCGATGTATGCTGCTGCCAAGGGAAGAGAGATGAAGGGCTTGACCACGAAATGGGCCGCCCAGATATCAGCCTTCAGAGGTGGAGGCAGATCAGCGGTTGTTACGGTGGCTTGTGAGCATAGCAGGATGACTGTGTGCGTTGCAGCGACTGCCGTGACCTGGCCACTGAGTCAGGAGAAAGCTGCTGTGAGCTCAGTACAAATGCCATCCCGGGGTATGCCTGTGGATTAGGGAGGCAGGAAGGAGGCGGGAAGGTGCCTACGAGGTATGAGTCCTGGCAACAGGGATAAGGTTCTTGGGTACGAGGGACAGGTGACATGTCAGGTGACATGACGGAGGAAGCATGGCGCATGAGCTTGGGTGGTGAATTTGTTTGCTTCAGAGCAGGTAACTGTGGGATTCTGGTGGTTGACAGGTGTCACCTTGTAGCACATGGCAGGCTCTTGTGCTTGAACACAAACCTGTGCAGGCTCAGCTGCACAGCCTGCTGGACATGGAGCACCTACAATACCAACCTACAGTACCAACATAGCGGGGCAGTGGAAAGGGGCAACACTGTACAGCAGTGGTCCAGGTGTAAAACAAATGCTCTGGTCATTGTATGAGCGATGCATTTGTCTTCTGACAGCGCTGCCTGCTGTACACATGTATGTGCCATCTGTTCCAGCAACCGTGTTTGATCACCCCACTGTAGTTGCTGCACGCAAATGTGGTGCCCATTGCTCATTTGAGAGCGTCTATGGTTGAATGCACGCTGTATGTGCGTTCAAGTCTTTTACGACAGAGTCAACATGGCAGCCAGCCACTGCATGCGGCACGGGTGTGACTGCATGGAATGCTGTTCAGTCGACATGGAGGGACTGTGTTGAGGAAGGCACCCTGATGTGATGTAGCAGAGGTGCCGAGTGTGCTTCTGATCACGGCTAATCGTTGTCAAAAGCATGGCCTGTGGGCAGATCTACCCGTGTGAACTGGGTACGATCGCATTTGCCAGCAGCTTCGATTTGACGAGCTGTCCGACGTCATCCAGCACAAACGCTGTGTAGACACGTCAAAGGACTCCGCACACATGTGAAAAACATGTCTCCCGTTGCTCGCAACGCTCAGACGCAGAGCAGAGATGTGCTGAGTGACAATCCACCACGCCAACTTCGACGTGCGCTGACAATGAACACAAGCATGTCCTGGAGATGCCTGGGTGTGCACTGTCAGGCAAGATTTTTTTCTTTGCTGGGCTCAGCAGGGGCTGACAATAACAGCTAGCGGCGCTTCGTTTTTGGAAAAGGTGGAAGCCGTGCTTCCATGAGCGTTCGTGCAGTCTGCACGCATGCTCTAGCCATTGATTGCGTCGCACTGCAAACGATGCTGGGAGGTTGACAGTCAACACTGCCGCGTAGAATCTTGATGCATGTTGTCTCATCGCTTCCGTGGTCTAATTGACGGGCGGTCCGGCAGGTCTTCGTGTAGGTGCTCGATTCTCTGACCACGAATTACAACACACGCGATGGGCCAAGCAGGCACTGCGCGTGGCAAGGCAACACGGTTTTGTTTCGTGGCCCATGCATTAGTACAACAGCGTTGACAACATGCGTCGCGGGACGGGGATCCTTGCGCCACAGATTTCACTGGATCTGATGAGGTTGCCGGTAGAGCACTACGTGCGGAGTTGCTGACGTGGTCCTTCGTGCCAGAATCGATCGGGGTCGCGTTGCTGCGTTTCTACTCAATCTCGGTTTATTCTGGTGGTGCAGTGTATCATCCAGTGGCTGTTGTCTTACATCTGCCAAACATTGTGTTCCGCGTGGCTGTGGGTGTCAATATCACTCGGAGGTAACGCTTGTTTGAGGATAATTCATCCAAGATTTGATCGCGGTATGCCCTACATATTCTGCAGAGTGGCTCGATGTTGAGTGCCAATACTGGCTGTCTTTGACGTCTTCAAGTTCTCTTGTGGTGCCCCACGCTGTGTTCAATCTCTATGGCCGAAAACGCGACAGCGAAACAGACGGAGTCCTGCTGGCGTTACATCGACGAATTTACTTTGTGCAACAGTACGCAGCTTCTGTTTTGTGGCGCTGTGTAGTCGTTCGTAGTGCCGCAGCATCGCGTTACCACTTGTTTGCAGGAGCCTGGCTACAAACACGCAATTACTACGTGAGTGGCGGGGATATTTTGGATTGTTCTCGCAAGTATAAGCTCATGAATGCTTGTTTCCTTGATCACTCGCCGCTACATAAAGTGCGCGTCCGCCTGCACTCGACCTGGAACGTTCGGGTCAGGGATCCCATGGCTTGAAACTGCATCAATTTGCTCCGCTATGCCTCTGCTTGCACGTAATTTGGGTTGCTATGCGGGTGTAGCGGCCGCACCTGGCCATCCAACGTCTCGGCCCTTCCGTGCGTATGTTGGCATGCTGCTGCATACACATGTAGGTGGCTGCTGCAGCCGTCGCACAACATCTCCCCTTAGTTACGTGGTACGCTATGCAGACTGATCCCGGTGTATCTGAGCTTGCTGCGGAGAAATTACGGCATCCTGTCTGGCAATTGAGAACACCCGAAGAAGCACGTGAAGCCTGGGACGCCGCTTTGAAGGCGAAACAAGTTTGAAGACGTAGTCAAGCGTTGCAGCCCTCTGGTGACCTTCTCCTTGTTGTTTACTTCCTTGAGTGGGGGCGGCGTGTACCGAGATGGCAGCATCACCGTCGAACTCTTCAAACAGGTCTATGTACCGTGTCGACCGATACTTCTGGCCAAACAGGAGGTACGCTGAGGCTGTTGGATATATCATATGGCGGCGGGACAATGTGGGGCGTGTGCTGTGAGTGGCAGGCCTGTTGCAATCCCTGTTTTCTGTTCTGGTTACATTCGATGGTGCCACATTCAACTGGTGGCATTCGATGATGGGAAAATCGCGCTAAATTGCTAGGTCAATGTGTCTCGTTATTTTGCGTGAACGCAGCGTTGTCCTTGGCGCTCCAGCTATGGAAGCAATTCATTTTGATGGCTTGAGTGACGTGTGGGTGCCTGCACTGACGTACCACCAAGTGATGGTGTCTATACTGAGCATTTCAGACAACATCAAGCGGTAGACACTGCGGAGTGTTGCCAATGTCGCAGAGCTTCTGCATTGTTTGCTGGTCTGATTGACACACCTCCCCAACCTTGTTCTCACCCACAATCCGCTGCTTGCAGGGGCCAGAACCTGTGTGTGTACACATACCGGTGTCAGGATCCAGTGGCTGCTGTCTTCTTCCATCATGGCTTCTGTGAGTACTGCGGCTGGTGGAAGCGAAGTGCGCTTCTAGACACGCACCTCCACAGCCTGCCTGGAGTTGCACCCAGTACCGTGCACACCCGCACCTGTACACCCCACTGTGTGCACCGCTCTGAGTGCACCACCCTGCATTCGCCGTTGAATTAAGGCATCGTCGTATCCAGCCAAGTAGTTGACGTCTCGACGGTCCTGCTCCAGGGTAGCATCACTGCAGCAGCTGCTTCCCCTTGCTGTGCGTGTCTCACTGTCTGTGGCTGAGCCATGAACACCGACAAACCTGAGATCAAAACTAACTCAGACACACCGCAGCACCCGCGCCTCTGCGGCTATCCTGTGCTGATAATTATATGTTGCTGCATGCCCGTTGCTGAAAGTCATCCGTTGAAGTCCACTGTTCGCATCACAGATGCACGGGCATGACAGAGTGATGTCACATGGTGTCATTGGTGTGACTCGCTGCTGCTTCTGACCTCCCGCTCCGGCACTGCAGTGTTCACGGTGCTCGCCGAGGCTGGCATCGATGTCTACGCTTACGACATGCATGGGCACGGCCTCTCGGAGCCACAGCACGAGGAGGGCCGCGTCTGCATCGTCAGCGCGGATCACCTCGTCGAGGACGCGGAGGACTTCCTCGACGGCGTCGTCGAGCCCGCGCTGCGCGGCGGCGGTGCCGCGCCGCCCCCGCGGCCTGCGGCCGCGGCCGACGCGGCCGCGGCTGGCGGCTGCGGCGACGTGACCGCGCATGACACGTCGGCGGCTGCGGCCGAGATGGCCGGCGCGGCCGCAGCGCAGGTTGCTGCAGATATCGGCGACGCGGCTGGGAGTGTGGGACAGGCGGTCGCTGATGGCGTCGCAGCCACCTCGGCGGCCGTGCTGCCATGGAATAGCGGTGATAGCAGTACGAGTCCACGCGGCGATGTGAGAGACGGTGCCGTGGACTCTTGTGCCAGTGACAGCGGGACGGCTGGAGACGCCGGGCTGTCCGGGAGGCGCGTCAAGCTCTTTGGCGTTGCGCACAGCCTCGGCGGCGGGGTGCTGTCCCTTCTGGAGTCTACGCGTCCCGGCACTTTTGCGGTGCGGCCCTGTGTCTTCTGCCAGCGAACTCAGCTGCACGCTGACGTCTGCCATGACACGCTGAAAGTCGGCTGTTGCCTTGATGCAGCGGCGATGATGTGCAGGGGCTCGCTCTCAACGCGCCTGCGCTCGGCCGAAAGCTCACATTCCTCGACAACGTCGCCATGGTCATCGTTGGTGCGCCCCCCCCCCCCCCCCCCCCCCCCCCCCCCCCCTTGTGTTCCCTCAAACCCTGTCTCCTTTCATGCCTGAGGTATTGGAGGACTGCTGAGACTCTGTGAGGCAGAATGTGTTTGTGCTGACGAGCGCCGTGCGGAGCTGCAGGAGCGCTTCGCAGCCTGTGTCCGACGGCGCAGCTGGTGCCGTCGACGCCGTGGCCGCTGCTGAGCGACGACGCCGAGGTGCCGCGCCGCGCCGACGGCGACGCCGCCTACTTCAACGGCGGCTGCCGCATCGTCACCGCCTACTCCATCGCAACGGTGAGCCCCCCCCACCCCGCTCGGGCGCTAAGACTGACAGAAACAAACTCCTCATCTTGCGCCTGCTCAAACGCTTTCCTTCCTCCTGTGCCCTTGAACTCAGACCTCGTTGTTGTTGTTGTTGTTGTTGTTTGGTCACCTGTGTAGAAGGCGCTGCCGGATGGCCACGCCTCAGACTGGTTGCCCTGCGCCCGAGCTCCCGCACCTCCTGAAGTAAGACTGCTGCGAGCGACGGCGGTAGCTTACCAGCTGTTCGAAATTACCACTCCGTGACATCTGAAGCCAAACGGCTGGCATGTCCTCGCCTTGGTTCATCTTCCCGACCCTCTCCCGCATGGAGTTTGTGTCTGTGCTCCTGCTTGGTAAACAAATAGGCATGTGCCCCACTGGCTCTGAGCAGATGCCCGTGCCAAAGCCAGCCCTGCCTAGAAACACCCTCTCACAGCAGCGCGTGTCTGCGTGCAGCTCTTCCAGCGGCTCAACGCAACCGCCGGCGACGTGCGCTGCCCGGTGTACGTGCAGTGGGCATCCGAGGAGAAGATCACGTGCCGTGCCGCCGCCGAGGCGTTCGTCGCGCAGCTGTCGGACCACGAGGTCGCGTGGGACGAGGTCCGCGACGCGCGCCATGTCATGATCCACGGCCGCCGCGGCCCCGGTCTCGTGCGCGCGATCCGCGACTGGCTGCTCGCGCGCCTCGACGACGCGACCCCCCGCGCCGCCAGCACCGCCTCGGATGCCTCAGAGTCCCGCACGGAGAGCTCCGCCGACCCGCAGGAGGCCGACGTCAGCCGGCCAGTCTCGCCCGTGAGTGACGCGGCAGCCGGCACTGGCGAGTCCGGGGGAATCGGTGCGCGTGTGGCCGCGATGCTGTGGGGCAAGGCCT
Organism: Ulva prolifera; assembly: GCA_023078555.1. Classification (NCBI taxonomy): domain Eukaryota; kingdom Viridiplantae; phylum Chlorophyta; class Ulvophyceae; order Ulvales; family Ulvaceae; genus Ulva; species Ulva prolifera. Next base: position 1,676,731 of record CM041197.1, read on the forward strand.
CGCAGGCGGAGGGTGATGCGGCGGGGTGGCCGGCGGGGAAGGCGGGCAGCACGGCGGTAGAGCGGATGCCAGTGCAACGTTGCATAGAGGAGAGTGTGGGGGGCGGCCACCTGCTGAGCGTCACGAGTGCGGTGTGTATTAGCGACCGCAGCAGCGACGGCGGCGGCAGCGGGCGCCTCTCGGCGGCGCTACCGGCGCACATGACGATTGATGCGCCGATCTCCTCTTAGGCCCGCCGCGCTCGGCGCGAGGTGTGGCCTCGGAGCTGAGGGACTGGGAAAGGTGTTTGCTGGTGAGGGGGCGCGGCTGCAGATGTCCATCTGCCACGGGCCGTGAGATGGCGTTAGCATGTGGCGGCACGAGCACCTCTGGCAGAGGGCCAGCAAGTCCCAGTGTGTGGGGTGGTTGCAGGAAGTACTTGACGTGCCTGCTGCCGGCGGCACGTCATAGCCATGCCCAGATGGTGGGGTGAGATTGTGTGCGGCCGTCGCAACGCGCTGAGGCCAGGGTCGGACCTGTGGCGCAGGCTGCGCCCGAGCATGGCCGTGCATGCGTGCATGCGTGCATGCGGTGCTGATTTGAGGTGTGGCGGCGGGGGCCGTCGTGTGCGCAGTGCCGTCATGGCTGCGCGCATGTGCTGCATGTGTGTGGCGACATCGCACCTCGTGGCGCTGGCCGTGTGTGCTTGGGGACGGCGCTGCCGTGGAGGAGAGGGCGCACAGCCAGAATATTGATAGAAGCCTGCGCCTCGAGGCTGGCTATGGATCTAGAGAAGCTGCGCTGCTTGTGTGTGTGCGCGGTAGATGGGACGACAACAGCTACAATGGCTGCCAGGTCGATGTCAGCGACTCGGCGGGCTGGGAGTCGTCATGTTGCCCGCGATTGGGATGATTTACAGGATGTTTGTAGGTAGACGATTTTTAGAACTCGCAAAGTAGAACTGCTCTCGGTCGGAACGAGTGAGGTCAAAGAAGCCCCTTTGGAACCTGTCCATGTCGTCTCTGGTATCTGCCTGCGGCTGACAATTAGTGGATTGAGCATAATGGCTGACAAAGATGCAGTGTTGTGCTGGATGCAGCACGTTGCCTGTAATGTACATTGATTGCATTGATTTGGCAGCGCTGGAGATGTCAATGCAAAGTGCGTGTGCATGCCAAAGACTGGCCTGCGGCGGTGTGTAGCTTGGTTGTCTCTCTTGGTCCCAGATTTTGGAGTTGCCAATGTCCAACCGCATATGGAAACGGCAAGTAGTGGACACATACAACTGTGAATCCTTATGCTTTCATCCATACATTCATAGACTTCGGGCGTGTCTCGACGGCCCCTCAGGCATCCCGATAAGGCCTCACGCATTTGGTGAATCACCAGTGGTGATGTGTATGTATGTTGCATGTGGCTCTGCATGGTTACATAGTATATGCTTCCATCGCTGACAGTACACGTGTCTCCCTATGAAGTAAGCATTTGCTGATCATATTGCTCATTTCGCATAATCACTGATGTATTCCTGGCAGTCACTTGAGTGCAGGATTGAGCAGCCGCTGCGACATGTGATGTAGTGTCGCAACATTTCGACTGCGAGTCGGGTGTACTGCACTATCAGGAAGTGGTGGACATTCCAATCCAACTGCTTCTCAACCAATACACAATGGCAATAAAGCAAAGAAAGGGTATTGCCATGAGCCTCTCTACTGCCACTTTACACAAAATTTAAGCACCTCTGCGCCTGCAGCACTGGCAAGTAACTGTGCTTAAAGTCACCAACAAATCCGCTGCTTTGCACATCATTGCAAGATCTGGCTCAACTTCAGTGCCACCTGCGTCACACGCCACATTGGGTAATGGTTGTGGTGGTAATGCAATGATATGTTTGGAATCCAGTGATGTGGCCACCATACCACTGGTATGCCGGTCATATCACTGGAGTGCCACAACGGTCTGCCATATGCCGCAATGTCAAGATACATCTAAAGCTTGCGTGTCGGATGCCAGGTAGATAGGGACTTTCCTCATGCGAATTGCAAGAACGATTGGGTTCATTATTGCTGTCCAAAGTGGGGACTAGGAGGCATGTACATACAAAGTGAAGTTGCAGGCTACTTCCTTGTCCCCGTGAAAAATCCAGATGAATCAGAAACCGAATGGCATGCTGCAGTTGTTCCACGAGCGTGGCGCCAGCTGGCCTCGGGCAAATGCTGAGCTGTAGATGAATGACTTGGTCAAAGCCTGGTGTCAGTGCCATCAGAGGGCGTGCTGATAGCCTTTAGATGGAACAATAGTCAGCACTGCTGAATGCAACCCACAAGCGCACGATGACATTCGCCACATCGCACATCTGGTTGCAGCAGGTGTGTTGCGTGCTTGCTTTACTGGGGCCTGTCATCTCACTCATGGAGTCAGAAACAACAGCCTGAACTGCGGCATGTGGGCGCAAGCGACAGCCACACAAGGCTGTCTGTGTAGGCACGTGTGTAGACCCACAGCACTGAACAAAAAAGGCCCCTACGCTCTCCTCCCATCAGCATGCACTTCCCTTGAAAGGTGTGCCAGCATGCACTGCAGCTGGCCGCAGAGATCCTTCTGAATGCTTTCTGAATGCTTTCATCAGGACCCTTTCAGCGCTGCCCTCCCCCCCGGACTGTGCCATAAGCAGATGCAGTAACATAGAACCTCCCACACGTGGAAACGAACTCGAAAACAAACTTGTTGGAACCCTGCTTGGGCCAGCACTCACGCACTGACTGTGTTGAACGCGCTATCTGTACACACCACACATGCACGCCCTCATCTGTGGAATTGTTGTACTCACGCCCTACGCCGCCTCCGCACAATCCTTGTGCAAGAGCCTGCCGAGGAGCGCCTGCCAGCCGCACGCACGCATGACGGCACATGCATGACGGCGACCATATGACGACACCCGGACGCCACCGGCCTCAAGCAACCGCTGACGGTGCGCCCGCGAAGTCCCGCCTCACCTGCGCAGCCATCTCCCGCCGCTCCTCCTCCCCCGCAACACTGAACCTCCTCCCGTGGCCCGGCAGCACATGCAGGAAGTCGAGCTCCAGCAACGCATCCACACTCTCCACCTGCTTCGCGATCCCGCCGCGGTTATACCGCGGGAAGATGCTCACGCCGCCGACGCGCTCCGACCACCCGAGGTGGTCGCCGGTGAACACGGCGCGCGAGGGCGCGTGCCAGAGCGCGATGCAGCCGGCGGTGTGGCCGGGGACATGGATGAGGCGGACGCCGCCGTCGAGTGTGTCTGGCGTGATCAGCGCGCCAGACAGATCCCACGGGCCGGTGCCGGAGAGCTGGACTTCGATGTCGGCGATGGCGGGGCGGACTTCGGTGGTGTGGATGATGCGGGGCGCGGCGAAGTGGGCGGCCCATTTGTCGTGGTCGCCGATGTCGTCTCTGCAATAGGAACAGTTATCTCGAGATAGTGACACACAAAGTACCCATGGCACTTGGGTTCGAAGTCCTGAAGGCCGGGGCGGTGAGGGCTCGAGGATGTGCGTTCGAGCCATTGAGCTGTGAACTTTGGGGCAACCCCGCCCCCTGGATATACATTAGACATACACGAAACAGCACAGTTACCAGCCAATTTCGCTTGTGGCCGAGCGGTGTCAGGGAGGCGTATGGGAAAGGTGCAGGCGTGGTGGTGCAGGAGCTGTGTTGGTACTGCACCACGCCTGCATGGTGATGTCATATTGGTAGATGGTGACTGCACCAGCTGCAGTTTGTGATCTGTGGATGAAAGGAAAGAAAAATAAGACAAGGATAAGACAAGCCGCAGTGACAACGACCCCAGACGATGCCATGTAGCGGTGATTGGTATGAGTGTTGAGAGCTGGGGTGGGAGGCGCACATGTGTGAGAGGACGATGGTGTCCACTCCTCCCATCGCCTCGAACTTCTTGGCAAGCACAGGTGTGAAGCGGGGCGAGTCCATGAGGATGTTGCCCTCAGGCCTCACGATGAGGTAGCTGGTGGCGCCGAAGCTCTTCTCGGAATGGAAGCCGCAGTGGTACACGCCTGGGCAGTCGGGAACAGGGATGGGCATGCCTTCTCGTGCCTCCTTCAGTTCGTCCTTGTCCCGAGCTCGCATGTGGATTGAGAACCTACAGAATGCAGAGAGTGAAGTGGCTGGTGCACAGTGGTCTGGCGTCTTAGACAGGAGCAGCTGTGCTGCGTTGCTGCTGTCGTCGTCGTTGTTGCTGCATCTCAGCTACATGGCATCCTGCTAGCTGCCTGGCCATCGAAATGCCAGTGCTGGCCAGCAGCAGCCGATGGACGAAGTAGCACATCAATGCACGGGTAAGTACCAGTTCTACTACGACTGGCGCAAACATGTGCTGGCGTTCCGTCGCCTCCTATATGTGTTCCGAATGAAGTGAGGCTGCCAGCACCTCGATGTGGAGGACATCGACATGACCGCAAGCACTTAACCCAACAAAGGCGACTGCAATTCTGCGTCGAGCTACGTAGAAGCAACAATACACATACTAGCATCATGCCAGCATTCCAGATGAGGAACCGGAGCGCACGTGGGGCAGGAGAGTGTCGCCTGCATCGCGGCGATGCGCTCATCCCGGCTCTCAGGCTGTTTCACAACCGAACTGCCATTTCCCACTCGTGAGAACGATTCCGGCGCCATCCAGCGGCATGTATCGCAGTCGATGCACGTGTGGTCGACGAAGAACTGCCCACCGACGTTGCCCTCTCGTGGATCTTTCTGAGCCCTCGTGCTTGTTGACGCACGAGGCCTGCCACGGACAGCGGCTGTGTAGCCTTTAGCAGCCCCAGACATCCGCATGATGGGGCTGAGATCAATCACAATGCGAAATTGGGTTGGAGAGGGCCTTGATCACAGTATGACTGTATATCGAAAGATGCTTATGATGCACGGAAGTGCTGCTGAGGACACTTGCGACTGCAGAATTGGCTCTGTAGGTGTATGCAGACAGTATGATTATGTCTTTCCAGCCGTGGGTATATGTACCTCCCCTGCCAGTCTCCCGTGAGTCTGCAGTGGCCACGCATTCGCGTCCGATTTGGACGGCCACGTCCGATTTGGATGTTGATCACGTCAGCTCAAGCTGCGCGCTCCTGTCGCAGAGTATCGTATCAACTGGGTGGCAACTTCTCCTGGTGACATTGTGGGCGCCCCATGCGTTGGCCGTGACCATGAATCCGCGTGAGCTCAGCTGGGGCCCCCAGCTGCAGGTGGTCAGTGCCATGCATTGCGTCCCGCCTTTCCTGCATCCTACAGTAGCGCTGCACGCGACGAGGCTTCGCGGGCCGATAACCATGATGTCCTCATGGCACCTGCACGAACAAAACAGTCCGGTGTAGCCATAATTCGGTCACAGCTGCTGGCGCTTTATCATGCGTAGCACAAGCTGATCAGGATCTCTTGCAGGCAGTTTGGCCTTGTGATCCGGGCCGTCCCGAAGTGCATTCTCGACTACGTTGCATTGATAGATTGCATATAATTACTGACTTGCTTTCAGATGCTCGGCGCGCGGTTTTGTGTCGCAGCCCAGCGGCTTGCAGAGGTGCGCCTGCCCAATGATTCAAGGCCGCTGTGTCGTGATCTCTCCGCTAACAGAGGCTCATTGGCACCATCAAGCCCGTGATACGTCTTTCACACGGTCAGTGCTGCTGTGTCGCATGGCAAGATCCCGTTTGGGGCCAGTCATGCACGCCAGAATGCCCTGGTACAGCTCATAGCTAAGGCCACTGTGCCTCTTGCAGGGAGGACAGGCCGCTCGCGCCTTGTTCCCAGACATTTATAGAGACACTCTTGAATCACATTGTCACCGGCGCCGGGAGTGTTCAGCAGCAGTGAGCAGTTTGGCCGCGCTCCCATCTGCAGCTACATGCCACACTCGCCAGCTCTCCCAGGCGAGCGGCATACATACCGTTCCTTCATCTATCTTATGCCAGTCTCAACGCGGCTTCAGTATTTCATCCTCTGGTCACGCAGAAGACCCGCCGACGGCAAACAAGGAGGTTTCATTCCCCTCTGCTGAAGCTGGTGGTGTCATTCTCGGGCCACTCCAGCCATCAGAAGACGCCAAGAACCACGAGCGCGTCAAGAAGATTGTCCGTGCTCGTATTTTTGATGAGTTCTATCAAGAAGGCGTCGTGCGCACGGGCCGCAAGACACTCGGAAAGGCTTTGAAGGGTGACTTCATCGCGGACTACTACATGGACAAAGTCACTGACCCGTTGATGACCAACCCAGATGGGAGGGAAGAGGCCGCTGCTCGAGCTGAACGAAATGCACGTGGCTTCAAACGGAGGCGGCCACAGAAGAAAGTCAAGAAAGGGGGCAAGTGATGAACTCACGCCAGGCATAGCCGTCCTGTTGCCAGCAGCAGATCTGAGCTGCTTGAGCCCTGCACGTGGCTGGTAAGGCGCACCATCAACCTCTGCGGCAAATCTGTAGAGGCCCGGTGCTGCCCACTCTCCTAGCAGATCCGACTGGGGCGCTTGTTCCAATGTGGCGGAGAGCTTGCACTTTGCTGCATGCAGTACCAGGGATCGCGGCCTGGCAAACCGTGATGTCGTTTCTCCTATTGATCGTCAGGTACTGTGGCTCACCTGTGGTGGCTGTGAGTGTCCCGCAGTGGTGTGGATGGCAGCCACGAGTCCCGAGCGTGCCTGGTCCAGAGATTGAATCAGCCTGTGATGATTCAGACACGGCACGACATGCCTCTGTCTGTGGATCCCAGGAGTAAGCATGCTTGCCGTTTTGATGCATTGGTGTCTGTTGCTGTTCATGTTGGTGTGCCAAACATTGCGACGTCCGCATTCTTAGACTGGCAAGGCAGCATGCAGATGGTGGCGGTGCCCGGTTGCATGCGGCACCAATGACATGCAACGATGTTGACCTGCAACGAGCGATTGAGCCATCCAGTCCGCTCTGGACTGACTCCAGCTGAATGTTATAGCTGCCTGGAGGTGTCTGTGCATCGGATCTCACTCTCAGCTGTAACATCACCGGCGTTTCCAAGCACAGCATTCATGAGGGCTCGGGTGTTGCAGTCTCTGTACATGGCCATGTGTCAACGGCTCCTCGATCATCCGTTGATATGACCAGGGTTCACAGATCCCACTTTGGTTGGTTCTGTGTCCTTGGGTGGTCCAGAGAGTTCGTCTGCCAGTGCAAGCAGCAAACAGTTCCTGCAGCCTTGTGCAAGCCTACGCGGGCAGGTAAACAGAATAGCCAGGCGCAGCCCTGCGCATGCAGTCTCATGCCTTGTGGCGTGGCTGGAGTGTCATACCTCGACTGGGTGAGCGCAGGATGCACCCCGCCACAATGGAAAAATCAGCACTGAGTGCTGAGGGCGGTGGAGCAGCGGAATGATCACTGAGTCTCCATGAAGGTCTCGTGTGCAGGCATGTTTTGGACAGGGTTAAATCATATAATCAAAGTTCGACCTCTTCACATTGGCGTAGCACTGGCAGTTCTCCTCGTTGAAACTGCCCACGAGTAAAGGCAGCCTGACATGACTTCCCCACATCACAGCTGTCGAGAGCCCATTGATAGAGCCGATCGAAAGAGCCAATCGATGTGAGTCTGTCCTACTCTCCCGCCTCATGCAGCACAAGCTGGCAGCGGCGGCTCGCCAGCTTGCAGATCTCGCCTGGCCACAACACCCCCAGGCCACAGGAATTTATCACGGATGTGGCCTTCGGACGCCGTTGGAGCCCCTTGGAGCAGAAAAGGCCTTTGTCAAAGGGTAAGCGCACGGCACCGCAGGAGGCGAGGCGGCGGCGCGGCAGAGGCCCCTGGCTGCCTCCGGCCCCTCCTCCCGGCGGCCACACCTCCTCTCGGCAACCGCGCACATCACACATTACACCATCAGTACACCATCAGTCCACATCATTTGCAACACACAGCCACACGAGCGCTTCTACTTCGATCGTGCATGATGCCCCTTGAAGCCTTGTCCGAGGTCGGGCCTGGACGCTAAACGCGGCACCGGGGTGGTGCGGCAACCCATTCACATGGCCGCTACAGCACTGGATTGCCACAGGTGGCCACGGTGTCGGGCCGGCGTGCCCCCCCAGAGTCAAGCATGGCCTGGCACAATCTCTGCAAGAGTGGCCAAGGGGTGCAGGCGCAGCGCCGTGCATGGCCCCTGCTGCACATGTCCATGCGCACAGGCCACACACTCATTCTCATGGCCCCCCTCCTCTGGCCTCGAGCTCCACAGGATGGATCACTTCCGGAGGTCACCGTTCTCCGCGTCGGCCGCCGACGCCTGCAGCGCATGCATGACCCAGGGGCCGTGCGACGCGTCGCTGCCCGGCGCATGCGCGCCCACCTCCCCCGCAGGCCGCGCGACGGCCATGCATGTGCGCTCGTGTAGGAGCCGCGGCGAGCACGCTCCGCCGGGGAAGCGGGCGCGCAGCACGAGGCAGGGGTCGCCGCGGGAGTCGATCCACACGCCTGCTGAGTCGTAGGAGGCGAGGGGGGCGAGCTCGGTGTGGGGGCCGGCGCCGCAGTCTGCGCTGTCGACGGTCCTCCTGCACGGCATCTACTGTTGGCGGTTTGAGCGATCGATGCTACAGACCGACAAGCGTAAGCGAGCGCACGAGCTGGCGCGGGGGGGTACCGCACAGGCCGGCGCACAGGCTGCCAGGCTCTCCGCACGGTGCTTTTGACGTGATGTAAACGTAAAGCAATCACTTTAAATCCGTATCTACTGCGCGGTATTCATTTGGGATATCAAACACTCGGGATGATCGGGACACACATGCTGATGGCATGAGCTTGACTGACTGTGGCGTCACTTGCCACGGCATGAGCGGGTGAGGCGTGTCCGGGTGAGGTGTGATGGCCAGCCCGGGTGAGGTGTTGCTTGCACGTGTGTGCTGGCCTGATGGATGTGGGAGGCTGGGAGCTACTGGCACACCAGTTTGAGCTGAATGTGTCCACAGGCGTGGTCGAGGGCTGGTGATTTCAAGTACATGACAACCTGGGCTTGATGCAGGAACCTTTTCAAAACAGCAAGCTGCGAATGAGTAGCGGTGCAGATCGGATGGGGGACAAGGAACGCTGATCAAAGCCATGGACAGACAGGGATAACATGCATCAAGGCAAGGTGCGTGGTCCCTGTGGCAGGTCGGTGATGTGAAGCAGAGTAAAGTGAATCTGGAAAATCTTCGCCGTAACCTCAGAGGGACAGTGACAGCTTCGAACAATGCACGAGTTCGCTTGATCAGGACGGAGGACGACGGCATGCTGCAGGGGTAGACCACCTGGAAACCCCCTCAGACAAGCGAACGCAACTGATGTGTCCTCTATACCATGGCTCTGCCACATGAAGCCTGGATGGCGGCTTCCCATGACGTTGTGGACGTGTGGACATAGTGTGGGGTTGTCTTACAAGGATAAAGGTGGCGAGGCGGGCAGCGCCGCGAAAGAAGCAAGCAGATCACGGACACGCCCAGACACCCACGCACGCAACACACTCACAAAACTCGCCACGTCCTCAGCAAACGACACAGATCTGCAGGCCGCCAAGTACACACCCACGCACGCACACACAAACACAACGCCCCAAACACACCCACACAGCATGCAGCACCTCGATGCCGGTCGCCGCACAACGACCGCGCCCGACACGCTGCCTAGTGTCGGGTTGTGTGGGGTTGTGTGGGGGTGTCGTTCACTCGGTGACAGTGGCGGCTGCAAACTGGCATAATAAAATTTGTCGAGCAGTTCCGATGCTGCCTGACTTCCTGACTGTCATATCGTGAGATGAGGTGTGATTGTGTCATTGACACGCAATGCCACTCTGAGGAGCAATGTAGGGCAGTGAAAAGCAGCAGTGGGAGATGCTGCTGCTGATTGTGATCCAGGTCTGAAGGGCAGCTGTGAGGGTGGTGTAGGTAGTTGGTGGGTACGCCAGCACAGGCCCAATCACTCACCCCAATGAATGCAATCCCCCAACGCAGTCCCTGGCCCCATCGCAGGTGGCAATGCTATCACTTGTCCATCACATGTCCCCCCGTGGGCCCCGTGCAGATGCAATCGCTTGTCATGATGCAGTTGCTGGGAGTGGTTGTTGGTGGGCTTGTGATGGCATGGCTTTGGGGCAGAGGTACACCCTTCCCTGCCCCCAGGCCCCTGCCTTCAGGGTTACAGGTGGCAGGGTTTCCTGTTTGGCTGCATCATCTGAGTTCAAGAGCCCATGGGTGGCTGATGCTGTTCATGCGACGCACAAGTGCAGGCCTTGCCAACTGCCACTGTGGCAGTCCAGTGATATGGCTGCACCATTGGGTTGACACTGCCAACTGGCTCTATCAGATGTCTGTGAGTGTCAAGCAAGCAGCAACAAGTTCAGACCACCAAAGCCACACAATCAGGGTGCCACAGCAGCCTAGGCGGTCAGAGGGCCTGTGTTGGCTGGCCATGCAAGGCCTTGCCACCTGCCACTTCTGGACAGGGTTTGATGTGCAAGGGTCCAGTGGTGTACCAGTCATGTGACTGGATTGCCACAGTGGATTGCCACAGGGCGATGTTCTGTGTGGAGTGCATGGAGAGTGTGTCGACAAGGCCGATATTGGTCAGGCGGGTAGCACCGCCAGGACAGCGAAACAGATCAGTCGCTTCAACACCACAGCCAAAAGCGGACGCAGGCACAGTGGATATTGTGTGTGGAGTGTGAAGTGACAGCGGGTGCTTCGTGTGCAGTTTCCGTGACTGTGTTGAAAGGACAAAGCCGGAGCGGCAGGTAGCACCACGACCGCATGACCTGAACAAGGGCACCACACACGCAAGCGGATCTCTCCTTGTTTCACTGTTGATGGTGACAATGTGTTGTAGTTTGGGCTTGTGCTCTGCCATACAATAGCCCGAGATGGTGTAATTGTCTCGCACGTGCGAGCGGCTGCGCCGGCGACCAACTCAGACCGGCTCAGACCGACACGGACACTGGCACAGTTCTTGCGGCACTGACGCTGTTGCTGTGCCTGCGATGCATGCGGTGCCTCAGGCACTACATGCCTCTCCGGTTGCGTCCTTAATAGGTGGCAGGCTATGTGGGGTGGCAGGCGTGCCATTCGGCAAGCAGCCACAGCCAGACGACTCTGTGACAAGCTCACAGATACAATGCCAAGCAGCAGCTGTGGCGATCCAGTAATATGGCCGCTACACCACTGAATTGCCACAGAAGCAATGGGGTGGGTAAAGTAAAGTAAAGTAAATCTGAATTTACTGAGCCGTATCCTATTGGACATTGACAACTCCGAATCAACGGGACTACATATGCCGAAGGGGTAAACCACCTGGAAACCCCCCTCAGACGACCGTACGCAACTCACAGGGCCTCCTCCTGTGCTAAGCGAGGTGATCACGTACGGCCGTGGGTCCTCTGAGATCTGAGGCTAGGTCTTAGGCTGATCAGGCTGATCATAGCAGCTCACAGAGACAATGTCGCGACAAGACGCCATAACTTGCGCTAGGTCAATGAGTTGCTGCCCTCAAGCCGCTCGATGGTCTGACCGACCGAGTAACAACAAGTGAGGAGAACAGCAGCTGAGGGTGGTGAGGTGTATGAGTCACACAGGCGGGTCTCATGCTGGTTTCAGGTGTCAAGTGTGGGTTTCAAGGGGAAACCTGGGAAGGCAAGCCTGCAGGCGGTGAAGGCAGCTTGACGGCACACATCTCAAGCTACCCTGCAACCTCAAGATCACAGCTTATATAGATTTCTGTGCAGCAAGCTGACAAGCAGGGTGAGCTGGTAAGATCGCTGCTAAGACATGGCCAGCAGAACCAAAGTTACTTGACTCTAGTGCATTGAATTCTGTGCTGCTAGGAACTGCTTGGTACATCCAAAGTTGCTCTACTTTGCTGCGATGAGCAGCACTATCAGCAATGCCAATAGTGAAGCACACTTGTGTAGAGCTAGGACCCTTGTGGCACACAGGCGTGGTACAAGGTCAAGTCTGAGAGGCAGGCAGCAGTGAATTCAAGTGAATTCAATTCTTAAGCAGGCACCACACAGGTGTGTGATTGGACCTCATGGACAGAGGCACCTAGCCATACACAAGCACACCAACCTGCTGACCGCTGTAGAAGGTGAAGGTGGCATTGTGTGTCTGCTTGCTGTAGTATGCAAGCATTGGCTATCCTGCAGACCAATGCAGTGGCACAAGCATGCATATCTCACAGTCCGACATGTGCACCCATGCAGGGCAAGCCCCCAGGCAGGCTGTAAGTTGCAGTAAGGCACTAACATCATGGACACCTGTTTCGTGTGTGCAACCTGTCTGCCAGGCAGATGCTGCTGCACCCCCTGTGTGTGTGACACAAGGTGCACACTTGGGATGAGATGATCTGCATGCATATATAGCACACAAAAGCCTGCACTTGACTACTCCCACATGACTATCACATGCATGCAGGCTCTGCACCCAATGCATGTGAAGTATGCCATATCCTCTTGGCAGGATGCCTCATCCACACACCCCAGATGGTGGTGGGAGGGGAAAGAGCATGACTGTTGGCCCACATGTGTGATATTGAGGTTCCATGAGCTCCTGCTCCCTGTGGGGCAAGAGCATGAGCATGGCTGCTGATGTGAGAGCCGATGGTGCGGGGCAGTCCAGTGATATGACGGCTACACTGGTGCACTTCCACACACAGCAAGCCCTGTGATGGCTCTGGTGATTTGTCTGCAGAGAGGCCTGCAAAGGTGGCCCGCTTCCAGGGTGTAGTGCAGGCAGGTGCATTAGTAGCTGGCAGCACACTAATATTGGCTGAGCTCATCACTTCATGTGCAGCGCAGAGTCCACAGACATGAGGTGGGGGTGTGCGGCACCATGCCAGTCACATAACACATGTACACCACAGGACCAACACACTTTGTTGTTGATTGGTTTGCATGTTGGTCTGCATGCTGCCAAGTCGTTGTTCGGTTTGTATGCTGCCATATTGGCTCTTCAGGCATGATGCTGTGCTCAGTGAAGAAAGGCACATGAAGAAGGTGTGGACTGGTGATGCGCCTGGACAGATTTCGGCCAGCAGATCGAGGCACTGGTGAGATCCAGTGCCTATTCCAGCGTGCGGCCCTGCTAGCAGGGCACACACACACACACACACGCTCACAGATGCGCCTGATAGATTTTGGCCAGCAGATCACGTCCTGGTGAGGTGCTGTGCCTATTCCATCCAGCGTGCGCAAACACACACGCTCACACGCTCACAGCTGATGGTGCGTCGGTGTGGCCCTGCCAGGGACCACAGTCTGTGTGGTTCAAGGACACAACCAGCGAGGCAGGCAGCGCCGCAGGCCACAGAGGCCCCACACACCGGCTCAACCACCGACACGCAAAACAGGCTGTGTGTCTCCGCTGGTGACGTCTTTGTGCGGTCGAGTGGGGTGCGTTTCTGCGGCGCCGGAGCGGCTGCGGCGCCTCAGGGTTACCCTACTGTCGCTTGCAGTGCCAGTGTAGCCGGCCGCTGCACGCGGCACGGTGCCTACCCGTGTCTCTGTGAATCAAGGACAGAACACCTGTCCTTGATACACACGCACGCGCGCACGCTGTTGACCCGTATGACTTGTTGCGTTGCCGCCTGCGGTGCCCCAGCTCCCACGTGTGTGCATGCACCCGCCTTAACCTCCAGCAACGCAACCGCCCCTCCTCTACGCAGCAGTCGCTCGACTAGCCTGAAGCGTCCCGAATCAACCACATGCATGCCTGCCGTGCCGCCTCCCGCTATCACATGGCATATGTAGTCCCGTGCATCCGGAGTTGTCAGTTTCCTCTTCAGGAAACGGCTCGGTAAACTCAGATTGGCTTTACTTTACATAAAAAAAAACAATCAACAGTACATACGCCACGTGGATAGCTACTGCAGCAGGGGCCATGGGCCCCCCCTGCAGGCGGGGTGGGGCGGTGGGTGGGAGCGCACGTGCACGAGAGGGCCGGCCGGGTGCGGTGTATCCAGGACAGCAGCTCGCTGACACCGTGGCTCGCCGCGGGGTGAGGCAGGCCGCGGCGCCGCCACAGGTGAACCGCCTCCAGCACCCAGGCGTGGGCCGCGCTACTGCCGGTCGCGATGGCGCCGTAGTCGACGTCCGCCGTCATGCGGCGCCACGCCGCTTCAGAACAGCCCGCCGCCTGCACCGCACGCGGGCACTTGCGGCCAAGTGGCTTGGTGCGAGCCCCTGGGGGTCAAGCGGGGGAACAGTTGGGGGGGAAGCAAGTAGATGTGCAGAGATTGAATGTGCTTTGCGCGTATGCTGTGCAGCGCATTGCTGGCTTCGAATGAAGTGGCGGCTTGCCGGGGAGCCGTTTGTGACCCCCCCCCCCCCCCCCCCCCGGGACGACCATGCGCCGCAGCATGGCAGTCCCGCATATGTATATGTGACGTGTATGGAGGCCGTCCGAGGTAGGCTGTGTACGTGGGGAGGGGGCTCCCGGCTGCTGGTGTGAGGTCCAGGTGACTGTGTGCATGGAGGCGCAGGGAAGGTGGCACGTGAGCTTGCATGGGATTGATGTGCACAGCATGAGTGTGGCAGCATGGGATGTGCACAATAGCAGTGGCCACCAGGGGAGCGCCCTCAGCACATGCTGTGGACACAGCAGGGGTGATGCTTGTGCACTGATGAGGTGACCACCACCGCTCCAATGCTGCATGATGAGAAGGTTGGAGCTGCAGTGATGCTGCACATTCCCTGGGGGTGACTAATGAATCTTCGAGCCGGCTGAGCTTGGTCACCCATGAAAGCTGATGGCAGGCAGCTTGGCAGACCTCGCGGGCACAAGAATGGCAAATAGCGTGGTGAGCTTGTGAGATGAGAGCAAGCTGGTGGACGCGGTGCACGCAGGCATGAGAGAGACGTACCCACGAGGACACCCCGAAACTGCCCACGCGCCCGCATGGCCGCCGTGTGCGGGGGTCCACCGAGAACGCTCCCGGCGTCGGCACCGTGTCTGGCAGTGCTGGCTGCGGCTGCGGCCGGCGGGCGCCGGCGGGTGCCGGCGGCGGCCGGCCGGGCCGGCCGGCCAGACCTGCCTCCGGTGCGGACGCCGGCCGCGGCGGCGGCCGCCGCCGCAGCGGCAGCCGCGGCCGATCGGTGAGGTGGCCACGCCCGCCGTTGGACGGCGTCGGCGACAGCGGCGACGCCGGCGGCTGCGCGCCGTGCGTGGACGGCGTGAGCGTCGTGGCCGATGCGGCCGCGAGCGTCGCCGGCTGCGACGACTCCGCGGCCGTGTCATCGCCGCAGCCATCACACTGTGAGTTGCTCTGCGACGGCCATGGCACGGACGCGCACGTCGACACACGGCCGCCCTCGAGGCACCCCTCTTCCTCCTCCTCCCCCCCCTCAAACCCCAGCATCCCTTCCCCCGCCGGCCCGGACGGCCGCAAGCCGTCCAGCGTCGACACCTCTGACGGAGCCTCCGTGCAGCTGCTGAGCTCGCTGCGCGGCTGCGCAAACGTGTGTGGCTGCGGCGGGCCGAGCAGCGCGGCCGCGTGGTGGAGCTGCAGCCCCGAGCCGCTGCCGCCGCTGCTATTGCGCAGCGGCGTCTGCTGCGGCGGCCGCCCGTCGCGGGTGCGCAGCGCGAGCGTCGCGCTGACCTGCTCGGAGGAGGAGGTCGCCGGGGAGTGGAGGGGGGAGATGCGGAGAGTCTGGATCGACGAGCCGGTGCTGACGTATGTGCCGTTGTTGGAGCTTGTGCGCGAGACGGCCGGGCTGCGGGCCGCTTTGCGCCTGGAGAACGCGTCAAAGACCGCTGCGGCCTCCACGGCCTTCGCTGCAGCCTCCTCAGTGTCCGCCGCAACTGCATGCAGGGCAGGCGCCAGCCGCAGCTGTGGGTGGGCCATCTGCTGCAGCTGGTGGAGATGGTCGGCCGCTGAGGCCAGGTGTGTGCGTGGGGTGGATGCGGGAGAGCCGATCCCGTGTGTGGCCGTCGAGGATAGGGCTCTGGCTGGCGAGGCGTGTGCGGCTCGCTCCATGCGGACTGTCCGCGCCTCTGCGATGCTGTCTGTGTCGAGTGGTGCTGGGTCGACGTCACGAGAGATGTCAGCACGAGGCTCGAGGTGCGCTGACGAGTCACGCGCGCTAGTCACCTGTCGCGTTGGTAGCTCTGCTAATGGGTTGGAGTGGGCGGTGTGCCACAGGGATTCCTCTCCAACATCCAGGAACACGGATGCGCTGGCAGGTGCACTCAGCAGTTGGCTGGAGCTATCACTGAGCGAAGCACCGCTATGCGCCAAGTAGATACTTCTCATCGTAACTGTGGTATGCTGTGAAGCTGATAAATGCGAATCAGACTGAGAGGGCGACACTTAAGAACGCAAAACAGCCATCAGGCCGAGCCGAGCCTGACAGTGCTTGCGAGTTCGTGGAAGCTTCGTTGGCCCCCGCCAGTGCCTTATGGTGTTGGCTGCTGGTCGTAGTCTGTGCAAGGCCTTGTGAGACTCCGCCGTAGTGCCTGCGCTGCAGTGATACGTGAGGAGGGACCCATGCAGTGCTCGGGAACGACACATTCGTCGTATGGATCGGATGCCAGTAAACAGGAGAACACACGAGCCGCAGCAGTTGTGGTATTTGTAGTCCAGTGTTACGCAGCAGTTGCGCCTGCATGAGCAATCCGTGCTGGATTGCTGCTGAACTATTCGACGGATGTCAGCAGCAGTGCAGCTCACGCAAGCAGAGCCGTTAGCCACAAATTACACATGATTGTTCACAGCTGAGACAACTCGCCACGTATCGTGCGTCCCTCTGACACCGCTGTGGGTGCACGCGCATATTGGGTGCCGCGCTCGGGAAATGCACAGCTATTTGTGTTCGGCATTGCGCCAAAACGCAGCTGATATGCGCACAACGTGCATGCTTTTGTGTTTCGTTACCAGAATGCCGTACGTCGTGCACACAATGGCGAGCTTTCAACATGTCAAACGTTCGAGAGCTCGGTGTTTAGGCACCAGCCAGCCCAGGTGAGCTCGTTGCACGTTTTGTTGCCAACAACACTAGAGAAGAGAGCAGCGCCATTATGATGCTGACAGTATCATCCAGTGCCGGCTACGATGACTGCGAATGCACTTACGTGGGCGGGGACCACTGCTTCGCATGTGCAGCACACAGTTCAGCATACCACAGCGCACGTCCCTTGACGAGTGAACACACACCTGCTCTAAATTGTTGATGGTGGGCAGAACCCAGACTGCAAAGACAGCTTCGCAGCGCAGACGAGTGCAGCCCAGCTGAACAAGCCCCAGCGCTGCTTCAGGCTCGGATCTGCGCGGAGAACAGCCACCACTAACTTCTGCGAATGTAGTTGCAGATTATCCCTGCTGGATGCACACAAGCAATATGATATTGCTCAAACTCAATTTGGCTCACCTGAATCTGGCGCCAGCTGGCGTAAGCACTGTCGTGAAACAGCCCCATCACCTCGTTGACATCCGTTTCAAAACACCGACTCGTATGACTCCAACTACAGCGAAGGATGATGCTGGGCCGGATTGTGTCAGCCTGGTGGATGCAGATATCGCATGTAGACTGCTAGCGCATGTGGCGAGGCTATGTACATGTGCACTCTGATCCCAGCCATAGCGCCCAGACACAAAACACAAGTCCCCTACGGACCTGTCCACACCATTGCGGACGCGGTATCATGCAGTAACGAATCCTCAAGTTCAACGAGGATTTCGCCCATGTGCCAGAGGTTGTTCTGATGGAATCGACGCTATGTGTAAGTTTGCAACGCTCCGCCAATCCAGACTACGGATTTGCGGTTCATAGCACCTATGCATGCGAATGCATGGATTATGCTATTCATTGACCAGATGCTCCGGCAGAGGCGCCACGTCGTACGCGTACGTATGTAATCGGCCGTGTACGACAATGAGGCCCGGCTGCAATTCTCAAATCGCTCCGGGCGATGCCCAGGTTGCTGCGGCGGCTGCTGTACATGTGTTCGGCCCGACTAGGATTCTATACCTGCATGCTGCAGGGCCAGGCCATCGAGCTGTACCACGTCGCACGCGTACGCCACGTCGTACGCGTACGCTAGCACGCGGCTGCAGCCACCGGCCACTCAGGAGCGGCGCGCGGACTGCATGAGCGTGATGTTATGACACTGTATGGACTTACAAACAACAGAAGCCGGGCATGCTACCGTTCCTCGGAACGCATGCATGACTCTGTTCTCTCAAAGGTATAGATGACCAGGGTACCCTGGTCACCGGTGCCGGCCGGTCGCTCATGCGGCACACGACAACGTCAACGAGCTAGCTATAGCCCGCACCATGTGCCATGCACTACAGCTACGGTGAGCGGCCTCAATGTTGCCGGAGAATGTGCTCACATACCTTTCGGTACCTCGAGATCAGCTTCACACGCATCACTATCGATGGGGGTCATGAGCAGTAGCACTCTGAGCCTCATGAGATCAGATGTTGATCAGATGTTTCGCTTCGCGCTCCCGCCGGCGTGCTGACCGGGCCTCTCTGGTGTCTGAACACCGTGCGTGAGGCGGGGGATTGCGGTGCTGTGCGGTGATATCATACATCGATGTATATGTACCTGCCCCCGACCGCGCAGCGATATCACATATGTGTGTATACGTGCACGTGCTGGCGGGGATACGTAGGCACAGCATAACAGATGACGTCGACGTACATGCTGTATGCGTCTTGAATGCGGATTCGAGGGCTGCGGGTAAGGCCAGGAGCTGGGTACACGTACGCTAGAGCTATATATAGCAGCTGGGCAGCTGGGCAGTGGTAACGGCGGCCTCCCGTCACCCGGATCATAAGCGGATGACAGTCTCGCCCTCGGCGCACGCGCACCTATAGCCAGCTCCCCCGGGAACCCCCACCGCGGTGCTCCAGGTCCACACCACGCGACCCCACCACTGTCTCTGTATGCATATACGTTATAACGGAAAGTGGCTGTGTCACACAACAGCAGCCGCCTCAGGCCGGCGGGAGCGTCGTGGACGCGGTCGGCGCACGGTCGAGGAAGTTGCATTGCTCTCTGCGGTCGGATTGCGCGCCATACAACTGGGTGCCCTTGGATGTCGCAGCAAGGCAGAGCTACCGTTGGTCATGGAGCAGCTGCGGTTATAGTGGTGGTGAGAAGGGATACGCTGCTCACCTCACTTGACGCTGTCAACATGAGAGGCACATCAGCTGCACCGCAACCTCACGAAGCTTCGCTGTCCATACACGTGCAGCATGCCCAGAACGTTGGGCATTCCCGTCAGGCCCTCGAGTTCAGTTGGTCTGCCTAGGGCTTCGAGCTGATCAGATGAGCTGGGCCCGTTGCTGTGAGCCAGTCAGGACACTGGCATCGAGAAAATAGTTCATTGTAACT
Organism: Ulva prolifera; assembly: GCA_023078555.1. NCBI lineage: Eukaryota > Viridiplantae > Chlorophyta > Ulvophyceae > Ulvales > Ulvaceae > Ulva > Ulva prolifera. The sequence continues at coordinate 1,696,082 of CM041197.1, forward strand.
GCTTGCCTGCGCATGGCGTGGACGATGTTGCGCTGTGGTCTGCCCGTATCTCTGGTTTACGAGCTCTGGTTGCGTGTGGTAGAATCTGCCCATGCCGTTCGAGGCCGATGCTCGAGTACATGCCTAGATTGCCGTCACAACAGTTGTAGTCTTTTGTGTCGCGTGATGAGTCGAGCTTGATGCTGATTCTCTAGTCAAGCGCGTCACGATGTCCAACATCTGGCGCTGAGAAACGGGGCGCTCTTGATGACACCACGGATGCAAGAGCCTAGAGCTGACACACGGCATACATGTGCCTGTCCTGTAGCTGCAATGCGAAGCTGTTGACGTCTAACCACGAGGCACCAACACTAAACGGAGAGGTCCGACGCAGCTCCGGTCCGAGCGTGAGCTCCAGCACGATCGGCCTATAATCCGGCCGCAGCTGAAGCCGGTCCATTTCGGCTGCCTCCCATCAGCATTCATTGCTTTGGCGAGCGAGGCATGGCCCACGTCGCTTGCTAGACACAACCACACACCACACCAGAGTGCAATGAAGCTGCGTAGCTGTGTTTTGAACAACATGAAGCAGGAGGGCATAGCGTTTGTTGCTGGCATGAGGATGGTTCTTTCACCGCGCTGCAGCGACGAGTCCTGTAGTCCCTCTTTGAAGCCCAAACCAACCAGATCAGTATGGCCTATGCCAGTGCCATGTGTCGTTGCAATCAGTGGCACTTACGCGGCATCCGACTGTTACTCTCCTTCACTGTAGAGGACTTACTGGTTCTGTATGATGCGGCCCAACAACCCAACACTACTGTTTGTGGAGAGCATGCGACCGCTGTTGTCCGCACGGTCAATGCATGGGCTGTGTCAGCTCGGTGAGTACGATTGTGACAGAACCGGCATGCTTGGTTTGCGTCTGTGTGTCACAATCCCACATAGTGTAGATAGATAGCAGCGTAGACAGGGCTGTGCCACAAACCATCGCCCGAATAGTTCAACAATGCCCCCAAAAGCAGAACAATGCCGATCCACCCAGTCACTCTGAAAAATCCCAACAACAGCACCCCCAAGCCCACCACCAGGTGCCCTCACACAATCATCACCATAAACACGACCACCAACTCGAACGCCTTGCAGCGATAGGGCTGTGTGTTACAGGCTCAAAGCCGGAGGGGCCTGTAGCACCGCCAGGATAATGAGGAATTACACGGACAACCCAGAGCACGCGCGTCAGGAGAGCGGCAGCCACCCCGGATCCGACCGAAGTCAGGGCCAAGTCACAGCAAGCTAACCCCTGACCCCGCCACAGCCCGACAGGAACCCACTGAACACGCACCCGTACACCCGTACACCACACCCACGCACCCGCAGGGCTGTGTGTGGAAAAGTAGTACACCCTTTTTGTGTCTGCTGCCGTGCATGCTCAGCGCGTGGCCCTCCCTGGCCCGTCCGGTGCCCATTTTATGGCCTCGGCTCGCAGGGATAACCTCTGCATCTGGCCGCTAAGTCGCTGCGGCTGTGGCTGCAGCTGTGGAGCTTGGTGCGGCGCTAGGGCAGCGTCTGAGGTTGCTGCTGCATGATGCACCAGGCAGTGCACAGGCAGCGTCGCATCTGCCATGGGTCAACATCCAGCCGCCAAGCAAGCAACCAAAAAACACCATATCCCAGAAAATCATCTGCCATGGGTCAACATGGGCCACACACTGGTGTCATACCGATGTGGCAGCTGCAGCTAATGTACTTGATGAATTCAGGGGTTGACAATCATCACTTTCACCATTGGACCTTGTCTCCTTAGGCGATGCCGCGGAGGATGTGTCAGCAGTCACCTGCTCCACAGGGATGTGTTGCAAGGATAACGGGAACTTCACAGGGGTGTAGCTGTTGAGCATCTCTCTCGCCGGGCCACTCTCTCTGGACTGACCAGCTCCAGAAGGCACACACGGCATGCGCAGCTGTGGAGGTGTGCCAGTATTACAGAGACCAAGACGAGGAGGCAGCTCGTGTGCGACAAACTGCTGATGTTGATGGCAAGCAAACAGGGGATGCAGTGCAACCGCAGCGTCAGGTTGATTATGCCAACCCAGGACCAAGATGCTGCCGATGCCACAGAGGTGCCTCGGACGAAGAACCTGCGGCCACCAGCAAGTAAGGCATGGCGATGTGATTGATTTCATCAGATTGATTTCCATGCCTTGCTTTCTACTCTTTCCACTCATGGTATGCCTGATGAGCCACGGGTGGATGCTGCAAGAGAGTAGCCAGGCCAGGGCATGTGGCCGCATGCTGTCAACGGAAAGCTACAGTGATGTCCTTGCACGGCGACAGCAAGCGAGGTCGCTTATGAGCTGCACACACATGTGTCACATGACAAATGTGGCAGCATGGATCCCTGGAGACGCAAGTAATTCCTGCATGGGACAGCGAAATTGTGGAAGAACACAGACACATTGAACGGCATCGTGCATTCGACACAGGTCCACATCAAAGCCATGGGACATGAACGTGCACAGCACGAAGGCATGGCTGCGATCAGGCCACATGGGCAGGCCACATGGGGCAGGCAGTGGGTGAAGCTGTAGTGGGTGAAGCTGCACGTGGTGGGGCCCGACTTGTTCAACCAGTCCGCCTCCGGGTGGGTAGACGATGCAGACTCAGAAAAGCGAAATCTGGATTCTGACTCAGTAAGCAAGCCTGGGAGTAAATCTGAACCTGACTCAGTGACCAAGCCTAGGTCTACCATCCATGATGCATTGCATGCGACACCCCTTTCTTTCAGTCTTGAGGCGGCCTACTGTGCTGGCAATGCTCGCAGTAATGCGATTGGCGATCTCCGGTCGGGCAGTAGTTGCTGTACAGGGGCGCAGGCGAGGAGGCAGGTTGCACAGCAAGAGCAGCAAGCAGGACGTGTGCTTGTACAACCACTGTTTCACCGGCTCGGACACGGCACACAGAGCAGCAATATGCAGCAGGGCTTCAGCAATTGATTAATCTAGATAGAGTTTTCGCACACCCCCCTGCGTGCTACACCATATGGCTTCGTGGAGTGCAGGCCCCGTCACTTCGAGCTGACCTGATTCAATGAATAACATTGATCCATGTGCCCTGGCAGCTGCATCAGGTGCACGGGAATCACTGTATGCACAAGCACGTTGAACAGTTCCGCAGGACCCGCGCTGCTGCCCGCTTCACCGCCCTTGCCCTTGCAGCACAGTAAAGCAAAGTAAACTTAGATTTCCTGAGCCGTATCCTGAAGAGGACATTGACAGCTCCGAATTATCGGGACCATATGTCGAGTCTCGCTGTGTGTCCGCTGTGTTGTGCCAGATTGATGACCCTGCTCTTAAGCTTGAACCGTGCGGTGCAACCAGCCTCTCCGGTATTGACCTGGTAACAGGGTGGCGGCATGTCTCTTGGACGCCTCTTCCGGTCCCGGACCTCGGAGTTGTCAATGTCCAACTGGATATGGCTCAGGCGATATATGCGCATGCACATAGACAGGGCAAGTGATGAATTGCCGACTCATGTCGGGGAACTGGACTTGGCGCCACAATGCCATTGAGAAATAATGGCGCCAGATCGGTTCCCACGCATGTGTGGCATGCACGCGCATCCTGCGCACAGCGGCATTCGTCTGTGCGCACGGACGGTGTGTGGACACCTCGCGCAGGCCCATGCTGGCCCGCCTCGCCCGCCTGCCCCTCGTCCGCCGCTGCCTGCCTCCCAGCTGCGGGCCCTTCGCGTGCGGCAGCGTCGCCCGGCCGCGCGCGCGGCTGCGGCGCAGGCGCCGGAGGCTGCTCCAGCCGCCGTTTCCGATGCTGTGCGCAACGCCCATGTGGGGGGACCCGCGCCGGACGCGGCGCCGGCTGCGGCGCCAGTGGCGGCGGGGGTGCGAGGTGGCCAGGGTGCGGCGGGGTCTGGGGAGCAGGCCACTGCCGCGCAAGAGGAGGGGCTCGAGAACGTGCTCACGGCAATGGCCCAGGAGAAGGTGCGGGACATCATGTTTGTGCCGCCTGATGACCATTTGTGCACAGGGGATGGGTCGGTTGTGAGCCCCTGTGCGGGTACCTATTGCAGCGTGGCGGCTCGGGAGGAAGGGGGTGCTGCGGTGGTGCGGGATGCGCAGAAACGCACCGCATATCGGGCGTACGACCCGGATGCATATGCTTTTGTGCCGTTGTCGCATGAAACACGCGGTAGGTTGGGGCGGCCTGCTATGGCGCTGTTGAATCGGCTGGCGGAGGTTGCGTCTTGGTGTGGTGTGGTGGGCCGTGGTGTGTTTGTGACGAATGCTTTGCGCCGATTGAGTGCAGCACTGTGAAAAGGGAATGCTTATGTGCGCCGTGCGGGGCTTCCATCTTCGGCATGTATCACCACCAGGGCTGTAGTATACACTCGTGCCCGGCCAGGTGTAATGAAGGAGTGAGTGGGTTTTCGAGTGGATCCGAGAACCAGCTTCATGCCCGGGCTCTGTCCATTGTGGCTACATACAGGGCAAGTTCACGATCTCGCATTTCGGACTTGTCCCCATCGGCTCGGCTGTGAAGTCATGCAGACAAACATGCATGATGGCACACCACGCACGTTGAGGCATGCCCAGCGGCCATTGCTGTGGCCACAGGGACCGGAGTCTTCCAGGGGCCACAGGGACCGGAATCATCAGGCTGCTGTTTACAGTTGCCCAGTGGTGCATGTTCTACGATCCCGCAGCAACAGCTTGCATCTGCATCACAAAGCCCTGCAAACAGGGTGTGCTTAGCACACAGACGATTCAGGATCATGCCAGGCCCGACGTCGAGCAGCGGCCATCGATCGATGTCCAGTGCGCACACCCCACACCCCACACCCCACCACGGCCTCTCAGTTCAGAGGGACATGGAGTAGTACAGCAAAGTAACTCTGATGTTACTGAGCCCTGAGGTAGTTGTTCTGTGTGTTGGGTGGGTCTTCACACCAACAACCTGTACATACGGTTGCTGTGGTTGGCCATGCATGCGTGCGGTGTGTTGCTGAACTGTTGGCAAACACACAACCGCGGGCCCCCTTGGCTCTGGCGCGTTCAAGCGCACTCATGCATGACCTGTTCTGGGCGCTCTACCATGCAAGGGCCCGAGCTCGCGCACAACCTGACCCCACATAGCACCATGGCCGTTGCATCCATGAAGCAGCAGTCACTGTGGTAAAGTAAAGTAAACCCTGGAGCACTCCCCCCCCCCACCCCCCCCCCGCGCCCCTGCAGCATAGCCACTCGGACACGGCCTCGTAGACTCCCAGATACACGGCCTCTTGAGGGCCTGGACGGCATGGTTGTTCCAGCGGGCCCGGACCGTTAGAGTAAATACTATGTTTTGTTCTTATCAGCAGGTGCTAGCCCCGACAAAGTCAAGGAAAATGTCTGTACAACCCAACTCGGCTCGGCAGCACAGCCGCTCGCGCAGCGGCGATCGCCGGCAGCCCCCCAGCCCGCAGTAACACGCGCACCTCGGTGCCAGCCACATAGCGATGCCATTGCCACTCATGGGTGTGCGTGCACAGCAAGCCACTCGCAGGTGCAGGCGGTTCCTGCGAGTTCTGTGGTCATCAGGCTGATGTGCCCCCACCACCCTCTATTCCCTCGCTGTGTCACACTGCCAGCGAACAGCTCAGGTCACATATAGGTACGTCAAAGCAGCAAACGCGTTGTACAATAGTCCTCAGAAATCAGCGCCACCGGCCTCCCCTCCCCCCACCCTACCCCCCAAAACAAGCGGAATGTCTGCGCAGTAAAACCGCATAGAATCTGCGTCTCACTCAGATCTGCAGCAGCACGCACATACATTGCAAATCGTGGCTCAGGGACCCTGCAGCAGCTGCTCGGCCGCGGGCCGGCCACACGGGCCTGCCACTGCGTTGGAGGATCTTGACATGACGGAAGATCTTGACATGACGGAAGATCTTGGATCGCCACCCTCAGGGTTGGCGCCCACGCGGTGTGGTGGAAAGACCACGGCAGCCGGCCCCGGCGGGCCACCACCCACCGCACGCCCCTCGGCCCTGCCGGCGCCACCGAGCCGGCTGACGACGCTCCGCCCCACCCGGCTGGCCATCCCGAGCGCACAGGAGTCACGATGCATGCACAGCATGCGCAACATCGCCCGCATGCATGGCACACGCAGCGTTCACAGTACGCACAGCGCAGCCTTCTCATTGTGCGAAGCCGTGCACATACATCAGGCTGAAGATCAGCAGCAGTTCAGGGCCCCGGGCGGGGATGGGCCTGATTGGTGTGCCGGGAGCGTGGGCGATCCGCTGCGGAGCCTCGCGGGCGCGGCGCCCGCGCCGCATGCATGTCGCGCGCAGGGGGCGCTACCCCGGCGACACGGAGGCGGTGCTGTGCAGGAGGCGGTTGCAGACACGGCAGAAGTCGGGCATGGAGGGGCGGCGGGCGGCGTCGCGCGAGACGAGGTGGAGGATGTGGCGCTTGAGGGCGCCGAGGGAGCCGATGATGCGGGCGCTGCGCTCACCGTCCTCCCACGGCAGCATCTCCCCATCTTCCCCCGCGATCTGCCGCACCGCCTGCATGCATGTCGCGGAGTGTACGCGCGGTCCACTCTTGTGCTCACGCTGCCGAATTCGCGCACGGGGGGGGGGGCGTGTTATGGCATCGGGCAGGTGCGGCGCTCGCATGTCCGTGAGGATAATCATTGCCCAGGAGGAGGAGTCAGGCAAGGGGGGGGCGGGGGACATGAATTGAACAGATGCCGGTTGCAATGACTGTGCTAAGCGGACGTGGATGCGCTGAGGGCAGGGCGGAGGTACAGGGCGTGGCCATCATGGGCACCCTGTAACTGTGAGCATGCCCCACATGCCCATCACGTCGCCCAAGCGCCATGTGGCCTGGTGAAACATCAGTTGCCAATGCGGATCAGGTGTTTGTTCTGTAAGGGATGTTGGCCGTGGCTTGGGTTTGAGCTGAGTGCTGCTCTCAGGGTGCACACTTTCCCCACTGTGCTGCCTACCGCCTCGCTTCGTCATTCCACTGGCAACATAGCAGCGACAAGTTGCACAATTGGTGAAGGTACAACACATCACATATCGCGGCACGGCAACGAAACTGTGTGTTGATCAAGTCGACCGGCCTACATTTGAGGTCCGGTCGCCATCGCACGTATGCAGAAACCCTACTTTCCCAAAGCCGGCTCTGCGTGGACATCGCCGGTGGAGCGCCCCCCACTCTCACACACAAGCGCCAGACTCAGCGCCGGCAGCTCCCCGGCACACTGACATGCAGACGCGACGAGCAGATTTGCGCGATCGGGCTCGCAATTACCTGGCCTCTCGCCCGGTGCTGGGTCGTCGGCCCGACCACATAAAACAATTCAATAATTTTCAGGCCTAATCTCTGGATTGCAGCCGGGAAAATGCGGGGAGGTGACCCACCACTCGCCCGCGCACCAACTCCACACCGTCGCTCCGCTCCCAGGGCCCTAAAACAACAATCACCTTCGACAGTGCCAAGCAAGGCAGCGGCCGCACCAGGTCCATGCCGCCGCTGGTGTCCAGCAGCGAGAAGCCGCAGAGCAGCTCCATGCTGAGCACGCCGAGCGACCACGCGTCGAGCTCCGCAGTCACGCGGATCTCCTTGCGGCCGGCACGCACCGCCTGGATGACCTCTGGCGCCGCGTACACCGGGCTGAAGCCCATCGACGCGGTCTCGCCGATGCGCGCCGAGCAGCCAAAGTCGATCAGCGTCCACCGGTTCTCGCGGGGTAGCCACATCACGTTGGAGGGCTTGAGGTCGCGGTGCGCGTAGCCGGCGGCGTGGAGGTCCGCGAGGCGCTTCGCGATGTGGTGGATCACCTGCAGCCGCGTCGGAGTATCAAACATTTGCGTCGGGTCATCAAAGTTTGAGGTGTGTTTCTCGCAGACAGCGTGCACTGTCGGTAGCATCACCGCTCCGCTGACCGCGCTTGACGTGTGTCGTGGTTAGTTCAATTGCGCTCCGGCGTGAGTGCTGCGTGTGTGGTGTACACCGCATTTGCTCGTCGCGGCCACCATGCCTCCACCCAAGGTTTACATGCGTATCTGATGGCATGCGACCATGAGCCGTTCTGCAACGACCGCGTTCAAAACCAGAGCAACAGACGACAGCACAAAATGCAGAAGACAGTGCTGACTAGCGCAGTGTTTGTGCTCGGAGATACGCACGACGTAAGCCTGCCCGAGATCCGGCTTGCGCCGGCTGCACCACACGTCCAGCGCCTCCCCCTTCTCCATCACGATGCACGGCGGCATCGGCGTGCCGTACGCGTCCACGAGGTCCCCCCCGGCGTCGTCGATGAGCGCCTGCAGCTTCGGCAGGAAGGCGCCGAGGGGGTTGCCGGAGTCGACGTACAGCGCAGCCTCCGCGTCGAACGCCGGCCGCACCGCGAAGAACTTCATCGCGACCTCCTGCCCGCTGTGCCGGTTGCGCGCGATCTGCACGATCGCCTGCCCTGCATGCATGCGCGAGGTGAGTCAGGTACGCGAGGTGTCGCATGCATGCGGAGAGCGAGGCAGGCGCCAGGGGTGCAGGTCGGTGCATGCTAGAGAGGCAAGACATAATCTGCCACAGAAACATCTGCGGACCCGGAGCGTGTCGGCAGATACCGTCGCTTCCACAGGCACTGCCGTACTGGCCCTCGACAAGACGGTCAAAGCCCATCCGTGGCAATGCTGGGTGTGCATGCTGGGCGCGCATATGCAACACACTGCAAAGACCCCAAAGACCCCTTGTGACCAAAGGACTGAACCGCAAGGTCAGTGCTCACTGTGTACCCCGACCAGGAATGCCCGTACTATTGAAACGTGTGCGTCAGAGCCCATGCATGTGTGCTTGCCCTTCGCGCTGCTGCGCGGTGCCGTGCTGCGCTGTGCTGTGTGCGCTGTGGTTGGGGATCTAGCCTGCTGAGCCTGAGTCCACAGCTGAGCTGCGGCACTGCGCGGCTGTGGGCCGCCCATGTGGGTGGGGCAGAACAGCAGACAGCTTGCGGTGCGTGTTGCCGTTGTGCTCGTACAGCCATCGCTCTGGCCAAAATACCCGGCAGGAAGAACGAAGGGACACATGCGAGCGGGACTCGGTCTTCATCGGGGCTGCGAAATTCAGAGCAAGGATACATGAAGACTGCAGACTCTCGGTCCATGCAAGGTTGCCGCACTCTCGAGTCGCTCCACATGCTCCGCACAGCACCCAAAAAAACAAAAACAGCACACCGCAGCAGATTTGGCGTTCATTCAGGCTCAGCACGCTCCACAGCTTCATGAACCGCACCTCCCTGGAACCTGTACATCACACCACCTCCAAGCAGCACGAGCCCATACATGATCTCCCGGTTCCCTCCGAACGAGTCGAGCTGGAAGTGGATGAAGTCCATCTTGGTCTGCAGGCTGTCGCCCGGGCCTGGCGGCGGCCGGGGGCTCCCGATCGTGCTCGTGCCGGCGAGGGTGTTGCTCCGTGTGCGCGGGGTCCCCATGCGTGCGGCGCTCACGCCCCGCCCCCGTGGCGGCCCCCCCGCCGCCGACACCGCCGCGGGCCCCTCGCCGTCCATGTTCGCGAAGCTGCGCGGGTGCGGCGGCGGGAGGCCACCGCGTGTCGGCGCGGTGCCGGCGCTCGTCGACGGGCTCACGGTCGACGCGCCCGCCGTGCTCACCGCGAGTTCGCACTGCGCAGCCCGGCCGCTCCCGGTGCTACCGCGCGACAGCGAACGCCGCCCTGAGTGGCCGCCGCCGCCGCAGCCGGGGCCCCCCGGCCAGAACGTCGGCGTCGACGGGTTGAGGACCGCCGGCGCCGGGAGGAGGGGGGAGCGGTTGGGGTTGCCGTAGGGGCCCGGCGGCGGCGTGAAGTTCCCGCTGCCGCCGCCGGCGCCCCCACCGGCCGTGCTGACGTTGCCGCTGCCCATGCGGCCGCCCAGCAGGTACTCGTTGCTGGTGTCGCGGCTCGCGGCGGCGTGTATGCTGCGTGCTGTGGCCATGGCGGCGCCCTTGTGCTCGGGGGCCATGTGCACGACGCTCGGCAGCACCGGCGGCTCTCCGTACACGCTCTGCAGCTGCCCCTGCATGCATGGCCGCACGCGTTGCAGCACGCATGGCCGCATGTGTTGTTGCACGCATTTCGCCGAGAGCCAGGGCCATGCTGTGCTCCTCAGTGAGGAGTCCTCACCATGCCCACGCATCGTGACCTGGCGCAGCTGCCACACAGCCGCAGGACGCCACACGGGACTGACTGCTTCGGCGAACTAGCGCTGGAGCATGCATCACATGCTCGTGCTGTCCATGCTGTGCATGCTGTGTGAGAAGGGACGCGTCACGGGCTGCACAGGTTCCTAGCGCGCACATGCGCAGCGCGGTGGCGCTGGCCCCGCGGCCCAGCAGCTGTCTACACTCACTGAGCGACATACGTGCTGTGGCCGCGCCGTCACGCTGCTCATGCGGGGCACACAGCCCCTGGGCCTCTCTGCTATGCTAAGCGAGGTAGCAGCGCACGACTGCTTCGCGTCCCGGCGTCGCCGTGCGTGTCGAAGCATCGCAGCCGTCGTCTTGATGTCTGCGGCGGAGGTGGCGCACCTGGGGCCGGCGGCTCGTGCAGGCGTCCTCGCTGTCGCCGTTCTTCCGCGCCTTGCGGCGCCGCAGCAGCCACACCAGCACGGACAGCAACACCCCGGCACCCAGCGTTGCTAGAGCCGCCACGACCATCGTCGCCCAACGGTTCAACTCCACCGAGCTTCCCCCACTGCCGCCGCCGCCGGAGGCGCGGCCCTGCCCGGGTGCCACCGCGCTTGCCCCCACCTCACCCCCTGCTGAGTCGGCGATGCGGGGGGCGGTGCTCGACGGGGTGCCGGCGGGCGTGCTCTCGCTTGTGAGGGGGGCAGTCGTGGCGCCCGCGGTTGCGCCTTGGTCATTTTCTGCATCGGCACTCTCCTCGACTTCGGACAGGGACCTGCGCTGCACCGGGCGCTGCTGCTGCGTGCTGTGGCGTAGGGGGCTGTCGTGGCCGTGCTGCTGCGAACTTCTTGTTGTCAACCGCGGCGATATGACAGCACTGCGGTGGACGCGGGGTGGTGCTGACGCCTCGGGTAGGCGCTGATGTGCGCGGTGCTGAGTCGTTGCTGCCACCTGAGCAGACGCAGTGCATGGGCCGCATGCGTGCGTTGCAAGGCAGACGATCTCTGTGGTGGCCTGGTCACATGCAGGCTCACAGCAGTGGGCAGGGACTTGGAGATGGCTGCTGTGCAGGATGTTGCGAAGGGCTGTGTGAGCAGCCGAGCACGCTGGTGTGTTGGGAGAAGGTTGCTGTGAGCAGCTAGGACCAGCTTGGTAGAGCAGGAAGAGGGCTGAGATGGCTTCGTCTTTAACGGTGGCAGGGCCGCAGAGGCTGTTGCCTGGCTCATGAGGAAGAGAAATGGTGCGGCAATGGGCACCGTCAGTGGCGCTGGTGCTGCAGCCGAGAAGGAGGGCGTCTGCGCTGGCGACTGTGCTTTCCAGGCAGACTTGAGCATGCGCCAGTAGCGCCGAGAGAGATGTTTCAGCTGTTTCGGTGGAAGGTACGCAAGCTGGCGCGCCAGATCGCGCATTGCTGAGCCAACTGCAGTGGCTCGTCCCTGCGGACAGGCTCCACCTCAGCGTTGTCATTCCGTGTTGTTCCGTTACCATGCAATGCAGCTCCAGTACAAGCACAATTCAAACTACAGTGCATGACAGACCTCGAGCGTGACGCATGCTCATGGGAGTGCTGCGTGCCTGTACGAACCACATCGTGTTGACCTGTCTGCATCGAAAGTGAACATGCCGCACATCAGGATGTGGCGGTATTAATCTGCCATACAACACTATTGATTCAGTTTCAGGCACAGCGACCTGCATTCGTCGCCAACTGTCTGACGCTCAGACGGTCTTCGTGAGCATGCTGTAGGAATGAAGATAGCAACGCTCGAGCTCTTCGAACAGTCCCCGCTAAACGCCATAAGGTAAACAAACGTATGCCCAGCAGATAGCCGCTGGCTTTTCTGATTTTTTGCGAGAACTGCGCATGCTTGACTGAGGTGTGCCAGAGCTGCCCGTGCGAACTTAAGCATTTGGTCACAAGCTACACACCGTGCGCGCAGTACGCACCCAAGACAATCGTACATGCTACATACAAATATGGGAAAAGGGAGTGGGCAGAATATTCTACAAAGTATCATCGCCCAACAAGCAGAGCGCGCGACACGGCATGGCGCACAGCTCACGGCGTGTTACGATGATGACGGGAATTGACGCAAGAATACCACACGGTCAGTCCTCCAGGGCCAGTGATATCAAATTTAGAGCTCAGCACTGTATTGAATTTCCAGAATCACACCGTCTGCCTGTACTTGCTGCAGTACGGCAGCGAAGATGAGAAGGGCGCATGCATTCCCCGTCCTACATAGCGCCGAGCTTCCCACGCCCATAGTCAATCATCAACAGATTGAAACGCAAGAGAAGGTCTTAAATTTAAAGTGCCCGTTGTGGATTCTTCGGGTCAGCAATGACTCCCTAAACAAGGCGAATTCTGCGACCGGCTTGTCAATTGCTTGGTCCACTAGTACTGGGCTGATGGTGCTGCAAATGACATTGTCGCGCAGTTTGGCAGCCTCTGGACGGCACTCTAGCTCTCGATCATCACAGATGTGGCAACCCCGTGCCAGCTTCGCATGGTCTGTTCGAGCCGAGCACTCCGGGAAGGGCGGTCATCTATCGATTCCGATCTTGAACTCCGCGGCACGTGTGCGGTGGCGTAATATACGTGGCCACAAGTGGAGTCAGCGATGCCATGCGGTCCATACACTGTAGAGCGCTTTTGCGATGTGTCAACATATGCAAGTTACTGCGGCGAGCCGCTCTTCCAGCTGTGTTATATCACCGCGCTACGATCTTGCCGGTGATCCAGGCTGCTGCTGCGAAGCGTATGTTGCATCTGCGTGTTGGGCATGGAGGGGAGTGCATCACTGCCGGGCTGACTCAGCTGTTCTCAGCGCCTCTGATTCCATATTTACTGTGGGAAGAACGGGTGCTGCACTCAAATCGATCGTGCTGATCCAGTAGGCTGCTCTCCGGATGATCGGCTGCAGAAAGTGTTACATCACGTTCGCGGCAGGGCTGGTACACGCCTGAACTGCGCAGGCTGTGTGGGAATGCGTTTCTGTGCTAATTCTGCAAGGGGGCAGCGGTATCCGCTGCAAGCTGTATTGTTTGGAGCGGTCAGCAAGGCATCCGTCGCTGCCCGGACACTCCCCATGATGTAGCAGCAATGTGCATGCCGCTTGATTGATACGTCAAGCGATTGTTGTCGGCTGGGAGTATTGTTGGAGTTGTGCTGATGCAGCTGTGCGCATAGGTGTGCTCACATTGTCCTTGTGACATACCCGCATGCTGCATGGTCATTGACTGGGAGCTCGAGGGGGGTAAGCTCGACACCGCAAGGACATCCACAGCTTCGCACGGCGCAGAGGCATGTTACATGCCATGACGGTCATCCCCGCTACTCATTTTGACAAGATCTCACTAGGCGGGCGACATACTTGTGCAGCAAGTTTGTTGTGATGTCTGTGACTTCAAACACGAGCCATCACTTCACTGCGAGGCTGATCATGATCATGCTGCAGGCAAGCACACATCATTGAATGTGAAGGCCATTGGCACCTTCAGCCACGTGCAAAAGAAACAAATAAGCGGGCGTCATGTACACACAGCATGGGCCACTGCTGTGTTGCCACCTGCTTCACAATCTGGCCTATGACAACACTATGCTTGAGGGCAGCATCATCAGCTGAGGCAGTGACCATCTGGCCTCTCCCTGTTTGAACATCATGGTGCTGAAGTCATTGTGTGCCAGGGCAAGATGTGCTGTCTATGTATACTAAGCGCCTGTCAGCGCAGCACTAGTAATACGCAGCAGTGACAGCCTGCATCACTGCACTGAGAACCTCCCAGACCCCCTGCAACTCCGAGGGGGCCCGGTCTGCAAGCACCACAGTCTGCTACACAATCTGCTATGTTGCGCACCTTCACAATGTCAGGCCACAATGAGTCTGTTGCTTGCTACTTTCACGGTGCTGTCCGCCTCACCGTCTTCATCCTTGTTCCTTGTAACACCTAACACCGAACATAATGAGCTCACTAGTGTGGCACAGAAACGCTGGGGTAGGTTTGCAGCTGTACGGCCGCAGCAGTGAGGCGTGCCTGCAACGCATCCCCACGTGCTAGTACTGCAGAGCATGGCACAGCCAGGGCGTGCCGCAGCCACATGTGGATGCACACGGGGCGTGCTCCATGTCCTGCCACCGCATGCCCTGCATCACAGAACAACATGATGTGCCTGCATCTACTAGTGGCGGTGGCGGTGGCGACTCTGTGGCTGTGCATTCTTCCGGCATTGCCCCCCCCCTCCGGTTGTCCTTGTGACTCGCACCAGCATGCCTATGACTCTGTGATTGAAGCACTGGCCCCGGATCAACCGCCTCACCGCAGTGCTGGACCCTGTGGCCCCTCGAGGTGCTCCCTCGGAGCCCTGGGAGGTGGCAAGGCCGGCTGCAACCCGCCTTGGGAAGATGCGTCCTCCGTTCTCAAAGATGCTTCATTCACAGCTGTGAACGGCAGAGCCTGCAGTAGAGGCCACCCCGGGGGCTCACGTGCTACACGTGCTACACGGTCGAAGCCGGCGAGGCGGGCAGCGCCACGGAAGCAGCGAGTGTTACAAGAACACATCCACCGCACCAGCCTGCCGCACCCACGCCACAGCCGCAGCCACCGCAGGCACAACCTGCAGCGCCCCCCCCGCGTACGTATGCGTTCGTTGACGCCTGTGTGGCGTATGTGTGTGACAAGGACAAATACGGACGGGCTGGTCCTGCGCCAAAGCACCGTGCAGCACAGGTACAGGCGCAATATATTATAACGCATTCGGTCCCGTTATAACGCATTCGGTCCCGGAGTTCGGGGTTGCCAATGTCCAAATGGATGTGGCTACATGATCATGCATGCATACGCACACATGCTCGCTTGTGGAGGTTGTGAATTCAGATGTGCGGGCGTTGGTGCGTTTGCAGCTGCGCATGCGGGTTCGCATTCTTGCATGGATCAGTCTCGCGTTGCCTGCTGCACGCGGTGGCGTTCCAAATCCAGGCATTTATCTGGGGTCCTCCTTGAATTGATGACGGTGGTGCTGCCAGCTGTGCAGGCCGCCATCGAGGGCCTCACAGCTGCTGGTAAGAGTGGCAGCGGCGGCTTGCAGCAACGCGCCAAGCTGCCGGGGGTGCCGGATGGATCTTCATCGGAAGAGCTGATTCAGAGACACGGTTCCTGCAACCCAGCGTTCCCGAAAGCAACAGCAGCCGCCTGCCAGGCAGATGTTCGCCTCGGAAATAGTTTCCCGCGAGTCATGGCTCTGCGGTGCGTTAGCAATCCGTGCAGCTGGAGAACGCATTGCAACCCGGGCTCTTGAGCAATTACAACCCCTCAACAGGAAACGCGACACCACAACCCAAGCCCGTAAACGCTATGCCATGCAACAGTGAGGTCATGTTCATGCTGCTCGCCCTGAGTGGGCCAAACAGCAGACTGACCAGACACCCACCCCACTGTCATGGCTTCAGGCTCAACGATACATCAAACTTTTTATCTCCTCAGGCTACTCCTGAGACTGTATACACCTCTCTAGCTATCCCATAGAACCCTCAACCCATGAAACAGATACACCACACTGCCTACCGCAACAGAGCCCACTGAAGCCTTGTGTCTGACCGCCTCACCACAACCCGAGAGAAAGAATGCCAATGGACCTGGAACAAGAAAGAAAAGAAAACTGCGGTTGGGGGCTGCCGCCAGGCCTTGGTGCCTAGCCTCCTGCCACTTGAGTTCTCCTGTCATTTGAGGCCTCGTATCGGTGTAGCCAAGGCCAGCTGTCTGTCCGCAGCGAGAGGAGGCACAGGCCTGCATCGAAGAGAGCAGTCATGGACTGTGCACCACAAGACTCTTGCGCTACGCGGGCTGAGTCACAGGCATCGTTGCTGCTGGCCAGGACCCGGAATACTGACCAACCCAATCGGCTCCCATTCTGCACCCTGTATTCGCCAGCCTTCATCACCACCAAGGCAGCGTGCATTGATCTCATAACCACAACCTGGCGCCCCGGTCACTCTCACTCGTTACTTCCTTCTCTATGCAGCCGCCAGCAAGTGCTGTCCTCCGCCGCGTGGACGGCAGACGCCGACCATCGCATCGGCAGCGTCACCGCGGCGGCGCGTCGGCAGCGGCCGGGCCCGCAAGCGCCGCCTGGCAGAGCGCGCAGAACTGCTGCATCGCGGGGCGGCGCGGCGCGGAGCGGGACAGCAGGGCGAGGATGGGCGCCTTGAAGATGCCGAGGGCGGCGATGACGTCGGCGCGGCGCGGCGCGCCCTCCTCCCACGGCAGCACCTCCCCCCCCTCCGCCATGATCTGCGCCACTGCCTGCACCCATGCATGGCGTGATCCCCAAGCACCGCTTTCGTTCAGCCTACGGCTTCAGCTGCGGGCTGGTTGCACTGCTCTGTCGCCCGCGCTGCAATATGGATCACACACACACAGATCGGAACAATGAGGATTTGTCTGTGGCTGTGTACAGAGCATCCTCGCGTAGGCGGGCAGGATGCACAAACATGCGGTGCATTCTTTCACTGCGAGCACAAATGGTTTGATCATTGCATGTGGACACAGCTTCAGGGTTCAGGACTGCGACGCTGGGGGAGGGAGCCAGATCGACTCAGCGGGCGTCCAAGCCACACTGGTCCAGGCAATTCAATCACAAGCCAAGTCAGCCGGATGCGCAGTGTACGGAGGCGAGGTGCACACCTTCTCCTGCAGCGTCTGCGGCGGGAACACCGGCTCGCCCGACAGCAGCTCCACGGCCATCACCCCGAGCGACCACGCGTCCAGCGCCGGCGTGACGAGCACGCTGCCGGCTCCGGTCTGCCACGCCGCGACCACCTCCGGCGCCGCGTAGCGCAGCGTGAAGGCCAGCGGCGCCTTGCCCCCGGCGGCCGCGGCGCAGCCAAAGTCGATCAGCGTCCACCGGTTCTCGCGGGGCAGCCACATCACGTTGGCGGGCTTGAGGTCGCGGTGCACGTAGCCGGCGGCGTGTAGCGCCTGTAGCCTCTTGGCAACGTGTGCGAGCACCTGCATCGCACAGACCGCATGCGTGTCTGGGTTACAGCCAGACAAACACACCAGGGCCACGTACACCCTGCCCAGGCACGCACATCGGTCACAGTATCTGGTAGGTAAGGCGATGCAGGGAGAAGAAACACACGCGTGGCGAAGCCTCTCGCATTTTCATGCCCTGACCCAATGCGAGCTTCCTCAATCGATCTACAGATGCCGTCAGCCCCTCAAGATACCCCCCCGCGCAGAGTATCCAAGTCACTGCCAGTCGCAACACAGGCGCACCTGGCCGTGGGCGTCGGATACCACACTGCCTGAGTCAGGTCGATGGAGGGGGAAACAGATGCAGTTGTTCAGCTCAGACTGCGTGGCAGCACAGCCCCCTTGAGCCCATCCCCTCCCCCCCCCCCGCCATCGTGCCCCAACGCCACATGTGCACCCAACGCACGGTTTTGGAGGGACGCACCGCGTACACGAGCGGCTGGTCCGGTGCCGCGCGCTCCCTCCAGAAGTCGAGGCTCTCGCCCTTCTCCATCACGATGCACGGCGGCATCGCGTGGCCGTGGGGGTCTCGGAAGCCCCGGCCCGCGTTATCGAGGATCTCGTGCATCTGCGGCAGGAAGGCGCCGAGGGGGCGGTCGCCGTCGGTGTAGAGCGCGGCCTCCGCGTTGAAGGCGGCGGTGGTCGCAAAGGCCTTGAGGACGTAGTCCGTGGAGCTGAGCTCGTGCCGCACCGTCTGCACGACCGCCTGGCCTGCATGGCCGCCACACATGGCATAAGCTGGGGCCGATGCATGCATGCACGGCAGACCCCCAGAACCGCGTGCCGGGCCTTCATGCCAGGTGCAGCATCGCGTTTGCGAGCACGGTGTGCGTGTGTGTGGCTGATGTCACATCGATGGAGAGACCAGGAAGTGTATTAATGGCAATGACAAAGTGACGCGTTGAAACGGGAGGAGGGACACGGCAGCGTGTCAGGGCAGTACGTCTCATCCACACGAGTAGGCCTCAGCGCCACAAGCGCACAGGCTGCTGCGAGGTTCAGGTCGCTTTTGAAGCGTGTGCCGGGATGATCGAGGGTGCTTGCGTACAGGGCTGCATCCGGAGGGGAGAGGCACCCCTTCACATGTGAATGCCAGATCTGGCTCTGGAGGCACAAGAGGGGACTGATGCAAACGGGGAGAGGCACGAAGAGCCACCTGCACGAGGGTGGCACTGCGGAGTTTTGGGCCACTGTTTGCACCTGAATATTCATATGCCTAAGCTGTGGTGTTCTGAGATTGAGGACGCCTTTCCTCACATATTTCTGTCGAATTAAGCAGCGAATATCAATTCAAGATTCGCAAGATAAAACACGAGAGCACGTGTGGCCAGATTTATTGTAAAACAATTTATATATTGTGTTATTATTATACTTGCGGAAGTATAATATTATAACGAATATTATGATTATCCTTCCGGAATTATACTTCCTATTATACGTGATATATGATTTTTTACTTTATACCAAGCAATGCTGCGCTGCCCGCCTCAGCTGCCTGTAAAGCAGAGTAAATCCGGAGGCACATAGCTGTATCCTGAAGATGACACATGTTCATCGTCAATATTGACTTGTCTCAGGAGCTCTCTGCCCAAGCTGATTCAGGCGCTGTATGAGGTCAGCCGGCATGAACACGGTGAACCGTCTGGACAATGCATCAAACATGCCACGTTCTCTCATGCTGAGCAGTGGGTGCATCAAGGTGTGCGACCAGTGTTGGGTCGCTTCGCAGCATTTCCAGGGCTGCCACCCAAAAATTAGAGCTGAATATTCGGAATTGTTACGTATGATCAGGCCCGACAACCAACACTGTGTGCGGCCCCTCCAACGTCCCAGAGCACATGGCTTGTCTACCAGAACTTGGAGGTCCTGGCGGGCCGCTCCGTCTGCCACAGGTACCAAGAGTTTCACAGCCATGAGTCAGAGCCACAAGCTCACGAGCCCTGCCGGGGACCAGGACAATTAGCAATGGTGGCACCCATGCTTGTAAGACCTGCATGGCATGGTAGCGAAGCATGCCAAATATTCATGGAAGCATGCAAACATTCATGGCGACAGCCATGCATGGAGCACCTCGACGGCTGGGAGCCAGGCTAGGAGCGATACTAGTCACTGCACTAAAGCACTACATTTAGATTTATTTTACTTTACAGTACACTGCTGGAGGCTGATGGATAGCTCTGTGCACTCCATGGTGCCACTCAATTCAATTTAAGTTGCCCGAGATCATATATATCATGCGATTGAAGTTCTGCTATAGAGGTGGGAACCCTGATCCACCAGGCCGCCCTCCAGCCACAAATTGAGGGGGTGTTCACTGAAGCAGGTGTGTGGGTGAGATGGCTGCGGCTGCTCTCTTGTGGAATGTCAAAGCACTGGCAAGGACACGATCAAGTATGCTTGGATGTGGGTGATGCGCTTGTGTAGATGGTTTGCGCCCACCCCCCGATCGCTGGGATCTCGGTCTCGCACGGGATGCCGCTCCCTCACCGATCTCTGAGAGCACTCAGGCAGTGTAACAGTGCTGCGAGAGCTGCCAGTGCTATTGCAGAGCATGCGTGTGTTGTCAGTGTTTAGGCGGCGAAGAGGGCAGAGCATGCGTGTGGGCGCTCACCCAGGCAGCCAGGGGCCGCACAGAGTGCACACACGGCCTCGCATGCGCTGCCGAACAGAAGCCTGGGGCCCATGCACTGCGGAAGTGCATGCGCACTCACCCCCACACTGCGCAGCTATCAATGTGGCAATCCAGTGATGATCTGGGAGGAGGCACCCAACCGCACGGGGAAGAGGGGGGTCCCACTTCAACAGGGACGGCCCCTCTGAAGCGGGCATGGTGGGACGAGGCGGAGTCAGGGGAGGACAATGAAGCCATCTTGAGAGAAAAAGGTGGCCGCCGGTGGGCAGTGAGATACAGAGGGAATAGAACGAGGAACAGCGGCGTACCTCCAACGAAGCGCTGCCCTGGCCCCCCTCCACACATCCGATACCCCGGCAGAATCTCGCTCCCGGGCTCAAAGCAGTCCAGCTGGTACTGGATGTAGTCGATGCGCGTCCTCAGGTTTGCGTTCTCCGGCAGCGTCGGCCGCTCCCCGACCGTGAACGTCCCCGGCACCACGGTCGATGACAGCTGCGCCGCGGCCGCCGCGGCGGCGGCGGCGGCGGCCGCCGCCGCCTTTGCGCCGCCACCGCCACCTTCCTCCGCCGACCGCGGCGCGAAGGACCCGGTGTCTGGAAGCGTCTCAGTCCACGAGCCCTCACACGCGGTCATTGCGGACGTGCAGCGCGTGCTGCGCTCCGCGCTGCGCGTGCCGCGATCGACCGAGATGATCGGCGTCAGCGACGCGCCGCCGACCGCGAGCTTCGCGGCCTGCACGGCGTGAAGCGGGAGGTTTGCGACGGCGCCGCGCGCTGCGTGCTGCGTGCTGCGGCTGTCGAGTGGGTACGAGATGTTGTGGGTCTCGGTGGTGTAGGAGGGGTTGTGGAGGACGGAGGGGAGGGTGGAGCTGGAGCTGAAGGCGCCGGTGGCGGTGCAGAGGGGGAAGCCGCTGCTGCTGTCGGACCGCCGGCAGCCCATCAGGACCTGCACGGCAGCGGGAGGACTGCTGTACTTTGTTTGGTATCTGTCTACACAGCTGCAAAGAACAGATCTCGTGTCCCAGGAGGAGGAAACATCTGGTGACTGATTCAGGGACGCTGAAGGCAGGCGACACAGATGCGGTGGGCGCGAGCCATGTGCGGTGTAGCTGCACAGCTATTGCTTTAGGCACAACTGCAAGGGGCTATCACAATCGTGTCTGTTCTATTTCCATTATGTTGGGGCGCTAGCCTATAAGTCATATAGACAACATGAAGCCCCTTTTAAGTCGTCCGGCCCTAGAAACCAGCCTTGCAGGGCAGGCATCAGCACACCTGCTTTGCTGCAGCCGCCGGGCACTGCAGGACAATATGTGCAACGAATGTTAGGAGGTACGCACTGCAGACTGCGACTGGGGGTCGAAGAACGGCAGCCGGCCAGACGCCATGAAGCTCGCGGTCGTGTCGGGCCCGTGTTGCGTGATCTTCGCAAAGGCGCTCGCGGCCGCCGCGCGGCGCTGCCGCCGCGTCCGCACGACCACAAACGCCGCAAACAGCGCGGCGAGCACGACGAACGCAAACACCGCGCACGCGATCGCCGCGAGCGTGCCCTCGCCCAATCCACCGGCATCGTCCGGCGGCGGCGCCGCGGCCATGCTCCCGCCCGCCATCCCCCCGTCCCCAGCAGCCACCGGCATTGAACCAATTGCCAATGCGCCGTTGCTGGGGGCGCCGGCGGTGGCCGTCGGTGGCGCCGCTGCTGGCGCGTTTGCGCGGGCTGGGTCCGGGGCCGGGGCGGCCGCGACGCGCGGCGAGTCCGCGACACGTGGTCGGCCGGGGATGCCACCGGCACCTGGCCCCGCGCCGGGGCTGGTAGCTGGTATAGGGTTCCCGCCAGGCTGCGGCTGTGGCCCAGGTGCGGGTGGCAGCGCCGAGCGGCCGGTGTTGGATGTCATGGGGCCGAGCAATCCCGACGCCTGCAAGCACTCACGGATGGCACAACACGACGCTGTCGCGCGATGGCACCGCGAATGCAATAGATGCATGCATGCCCGATGTATTTTCTTATTATACCGCATCACGCACGGCTCCATGTGCACAACAGCTTCACAATCTTGTTATGCACAGGTGTCCCCGGTGGGCCACACTCAGCCCTTACACAGCAGGCTGCACCCTGACCCGCGTCATGCACGACATCGTGTCACAATGCATGGACCCGACCGCAGGGATGGACCCGACCACCGCACCCGATCCAGGCCTCACAGTCCCACATCAGATCACCGGCTAGCTATGGGCCAAACAATCTCACAGTTCATCAATTGGACATACACAGCTCCGCGAGTGGGCGGCGCGCCTGCTGCGTGTCGAGCAGCCATTCATCTCCCCCCTGAAGAAACACCGTTGGCACCGGCTCGTCCTCCAGCGGCAACGCCGCCGCCTCGTCCCGCGGCGCCGCGCCGCGCTGCGGCGGCACGGCCACAGCACGCAGCGTGTCTGAGAAGAAGAGGGCGCCCCCCTCGGCCATAAACACCGGGGCGCCTGCCGCGGCGGTGCCGGGGAACGCGCAGCGCTCGAGGCGCACGTCGGCGGAGTTGGTGGCGGAGATGATGGGGGGAGCGCGTGTGGGGGGGAGCGCGCTGTTGGCGGCGAAGGTGCAGTCGACGAAGGAGGCGGAGGCGAGGCGGCCAGAGGCGGCGACTGCCTCCTGGGACACCCCGAGGTGAGCAAACGTGCAGCCTGCACCGCAGCCGGCTGCTGGCTGCTGGCCGCTCGTGGGGGCGCACAAGTGATTCTGTATGGAGATTCTGTACAGACTGAACAATGATTATGCGGTGGTGCGTGAACGGGTCTGTGGGGGTGCATAGACACCGCCAACCTTTCGTAGGAAGTTCGTGTGTTGTGTCTGTGAGAGCGCGTTCACAGTTCTGTGTCTACATCTTGGGGGGGTGCAGGGCGTGGCGTGGTGACGTGAAGCAGCTCGCCGTTCTTGGGTTGCACTCGAGATCTGCCTCCCCCGGTGCTCCTTCGAAGTTGCACTGACAGTGATGTAAGCACGTCGTTGACTGATCGAGGTCCTGGAACGATCTCAACGGCGAGTCACGACACATAGTCCCGGATTAATGCCTGAAGATGTATATCTGTGAGGCACTGACGTATGCGAAACTCCATCTTGTCTCGCAAAGGAATGCTAGTTTCTGGTGTTGTGAGGGTCAAGAACACCCGCACGGGAAGATTGTAGCTGACCCGAGCAGCACTCGAGCAGTACTCAACGACTCAATCGACACGGCAAAGCACATAACCGGTCCCGGCCTTCAAAGTTGTCAGTGGCGCTATCAGTATGGCGATGTCCTCATGCACACGTACATACAAAAGCCGAGACATGCAGGAAAAAAGCAGCAACCACACCTTCCGCATACAGGTCGGCACTCGACACCCGGACCCCATGGGCCGGCGCCTCGCCGTCACCCTGTATCGCAACCCGCGTCATCCACAGCGCTGCCCGGCGGTCCTCCTCCGCCTCCGCCGCAGCCTCCGCGGCCGCGGGGGGCCGCGCGGCAGCCTCCGCCTCGGCGTCGCGCCGCCCCGCCTCCGTCAGCCGTGCGGCAGGGTCCCCCCCATACACCTCTACTAGCACCGGTGTGCCGCGGCCGCGGCGGGTGGAGAGGAGGCGGAGGGAGAGGTTGTGCAGCCACAGCTCGCCGTCGGCGCGGAGGACGGCCATGTCCGAGATGATGAGGCACTGCCCCGGCTCGAGGGGCAGCGGCGGGGGCTGGGGGGGAAGGCTGGAGAGGAGGTCTGGCTGTGGCGGATCGGCGCAGTTGCCCTGCAGCCATGCCGCAGCGGTCAGGTCCACAGCAGGCGCCACAAACACACATGAGAACCACACCATTATTGGTGTTTGGTTTCTGTGCATTGCCTCGGTGGGCCTTGGGACAGTAACGGAGATGGTGAAGGGGGGGGGGGGGGGGGGGGGGGGGGGAGGGGGCGATACTGCTGTGCTGGAGCACACGGGAGCGCACATGCGCACCCCCCCTTGACCCCCCCCCACGACCCCAGGCTCGGCGATCGGACGGGCCGCAACAGAACTACACAGGCGCATGCATGGGGGTGTGGCGCACCCAGATCGCCTTGACGCGGCCGGCCTCGACGCGTAGCAGCAGGTCGGCCGCAGCGTCGCGCAGCGGCGGCGCCGCCGTGAAGTCCAGGTGGCCCTGCACCTCGATGAACAGCACGCCCTCAGCCACCGCGTCCTGCAGCTCCCGCGCGCTCGTCACCACCGCCCGGCCGCCCGTTCCCTGCGCCACCTGCTGCATGCGCCGCCGCCACCCTGCCAGCTGCCGCGCTGCGTCGCCGTCCGCCGACGCTGCTGCCGCGAGCGCGCTGACTGCGCCTGAGTCTGCCGGGGGACGCCGCTGCATTGACGTGTCGTATGCATGGGCGTCATGCATGTTGGCGTGGGCGGCAGCGGTGGAGCGGAGCTGCGTGTGGGCCGGGAAGGCCAGATGTGCTGGGTGCCTACAGGGGCGATCGGCAGCTGTTACGGGAAACAGCGCGTGCGAGCCTCGGCCGTGCCATCCGTGTGCATGTGGCCTATCGGCGGTGGCAGCCGGCCGCAGGGTGACTTCCTGCGTCAGCCCGGGTCTGAAAAGTTGCACAGCACCCCTGTGGACTGTAGATGTCGGGGTAACAGACAGATTCTGCCATGCATGCAAGGGCAGCATGCATATACTCTATGTGCACACACAGTGAGCTGACGATGTACGTCGCCAGCGCATGCCGTATACTGCAACGTATCAATGCGATCATACGCCATTGCTTAGAGGTGTGTCTAGGTGTTCTGCAATGCGCGAGTCACCACAATTGGTGCGTGGGGTCCAAACGAATGACACTCTTCGTCAGATGTGCTAGGGGTGGGGCACAGGTTGGCAGCCAGGTGCCATCGCGACGATTCAGGCATGCAGCAGAGCCGCGATGCTGCTGATGTCCTCTGCAAGGCAGCAGCGCGGAGAACGCTCCTGTGGGCAGAGCGCGCGTCAGGGGTGATGGCAAAACTGCTACCTGCCTGGCTGTAGATGACAGGTTGAACGAAGATCGTATGTTGAGGTGAAACATGCAGCCAACGTTGGAATCCCGCCTACTTCACAAGAACAAATCCGGAGAGGCAGGTAGCACTGCGGGCATCACACACTACCGTGTCCACCCCTGTCCCACCTGTGACCACACTCGGGCACGTCTCACGTCACGCCTGGCAGGCCTGACGAAGAAAAAAATGCGACAGCTGTAACACAATCCGGACATGCTTCAGCATCATACACAAGAAACATCCCAGCGCCTGGTTTTCTGGCACTAGAAGGTCGACATGCGACGAGGTGACTATGTCGGGCGCCCTGTGGCGTAATTTGCACTTGCGCGGGTGCAGGCCCCGTAAGGCTGCGGTGTCGCAGTGCGTGAATACATGGATGCTGCTGCAGACGCACCAGTGGCGAGGAACTGGCGTGCTGCTGGGGCCGTGGGGGAAAGTTTGCCAGGTGTAAATTGCTCGAAAGGGCTGTCACGCTGGCGCCACGTTCCACTAGTAGCCGGTCAACATTGGCACTCCGACACGACCTCTACCTGCAAAAAAGATGATTGTCAAAAAATCATGATCCTGATGTTGCTGTTGCAACATGGACACTGCAAGGTGCTGGCGCAAGCACTGTAGCTTCCAGACAGCTCAACAGCGGCCGTGACGATGTGTGCATGCGGAAACACGAGCGCCAGTTTGCATGTGGCAGGACTGTTTCATCCCACATGATGTACTTGTCCACCGATTGGATGCACCGGTGGGCGAGCGCTGTTGTGCTGTTGCTGTGTCGTGAATACACAGCCAGTTTGACTTGTCACACGACCGCACGGTCGACTTATTGCCGGAACGAGGACGCAGACGCTGCTTCGAAGTGCCCTAGACGGCTGAAAATTGCGTCAGCTCGGTGAACGCCCGAGGTGTGGTGCCGATAGTGTAGCAGAGCACACCACGGAAGGCCTCGGGGCGTTCTGCCTACACGCGGGTGCAGACCTTGTTCCCCAGCCAGCGAGCTACGCAAACGCTGGAGTTTCTGGAGAATGGTGATGTAGAAGCTCATTGGCAAGACAAAGCCGCACGTGCATTCGCTGGCCGTACTTGAACGCGACACAATCAGTGCTACAGAAATCGCGCGAGTATGTCCACGCCAGAGTCAGCAAGCACGAACATGTCGATGCGAGATGAATCTGTCGCAGACAGTAGTTCTCAGTTCCGTATGGGAGCTAGTCAGGGGCAAGCCTCATCTTGCTCGCGGTGGCATTAGCATGTCATACAAATAGTCGGGAGAGCAGGGCGATCAGTACCGCGCCACCTCACGCACAAGCTGCATGCCACAAGTCCTGACGCCATACTCGCAGGGCAGACAGCCAGAGACCTGAAAACTGTCCAGATCTGAACAGGCTACATAGCTCGACGGTTGCAAACGTAGCGGGACGTTTAGGCACGCATCTGGTCACCGTGCATCACAGATGTACGTGATTCTGCGTGTGCGCTAACCACATCAGACTCTCAAGTTGCTATTTAGCGTATCAAGTAAAACTGTTTGCAGCGGTCGGATTCCGTTGCAAATCAAACGGTGCTGCTCCGCTCGTGTCCTCTGAGCGTGATCATGAGGTAGCAGCATCTTTGAGCATTCCGGTTGATGGCGTCAGTAGGTCGTGTGATCAGGGCTGGCCCCACATACAGCATACTCCAGATTGTTGCGGTGATGCGTACAAGATCCACTTTTTGAATCCTGATTCTAAGTGACATGGACGGTCCCAACAGATCGTGCCTTGAAGTTCACGACGTCCCCTGGCAGCCAGCAGGGCCCCCGCAGATCGGCATTTGCCGCAACTGCAGTTGTGAACACTGCGTCTTGCCATGACGAGCTGGCCAGAGGCTACGCCCAGTCTATAGCATGCCCCGATGCTGGCAGAACATCTCCAGCAGCGGAAGATGAAGCATCGAATTATGTAGATACTTCGCTCAATTCCTAACCGATATCTACCTGCTGGTTCGACAAGACCTGGTCGCGCGACGTGCTGCACTGATGGCACTAGCTTCAGCTTCCAGTAGTCACACGAGCGCTGGGAGGTGACCTGAACGCAGTGCCCGCTGTGCTGATCTTATGTTGCGTCTCTTCGATGTGCACCTTCATGCGGAAGTGAGGTGCAACTTTCTGGCCCCTTTGTTGGCATTCACTAACTCCCAGAGCATAGGTTGCACCGCACCACAGCTGTGTGTGTCATGCCTGGCGATTGGTCCACAAAAGGTGTGTACCAGATCAATTAATCTGTGTTCCTGTTTGATACAAGCCTCTGCAAGGCGCGCTTTCAGCATACGTTGTGATTTTGTGGTGTGTATGTGCCCTGTGCTGCCTGAATTGCATCAGTGCACACAGGTTCTGACATCGCCTTGTCTTGGAGCCATATAGCAGCGCCTGCACTTGATTTGGTCCTTCATGGCTGGCACAGTGGTGAAAGCTGCAGGCGTTGCGCTTTCACCTGTCCACGATTCACATGGCAGATTACACACTGCACAGGAAATGTGCTTCAGTCTCAGCCCTACACCCATACCTGTTCGAAATCACACCAAATCGTTACAGTGACCAGCCCATCCTCGCCTGCTCACTGCCTGCATGCTCGCCAGTGTGCACAAAGAAATGTGCACAGATCTTGCTTACTAAGTCGTTTGCACAGGTGCATGATGATGTGTCTGGCTTCAAATCAAATGCAGGTGTACAGCATCTATCTGTGCCCCCAGCCCGTTGGCCCTCAGGCAACAACCTCGCTTGATCAAGCGATGCCACACACCCATGCGGACACTTTTCTTCGTGTAGTGCTATGTGCATGGTTCTTTTGGTGGGTATGTTGTATAGCCTGCAATAGGATGCAAACCGGATGATGTGCACACATTGCCACCAACCTTTTGGAGATTACTGAAACACAAGCTGCCAATATCGAAGTAGCTGCACTAATCTTCAACTGCCCAAGTCACTGGCAAACGTGCCATGTCCGCGCTCCTCACAGCTGCGGCTTTGTCATAGATCGGTACCCAAGCAGCTGCGCAAATGCCCCAAGCACCGCCTTTCAAGTAGCAACTGCTTTCAGCGCCAATCGCTAGAGCCAGATCCCCATCCAAGCGCCCCAGCCTCCGTTGTCCGAGGCCAATATACCGCGGTGGTACTACCACCGCTGATAGCAAACAGGCTGCCAGCATCTCGGCACCACGGTGGCGCGCCCTTCCTTCGGAGAAGCGGCATCAGAAATCTACGTTCAAAATCCCACGTCATACACAAGCCACCTGTGTCACCATCCTGAAATCTGACGAACCAGCACCTCAGGAACCTGTGCAGTGGAAGAAGCGATGCGATGCAGATCTCGTATGCCATCAGGACGGCCTACCCCGTCCCCACAGCTGCTCACCCACAACCTCTCCATCCCCTTCTGCCGCAAACTGGTCCAGGCATCGGGCAGCACGCGTCTGATCCGTCACGCATGCAACTCTCCTACAACATCACTACGCCGTGGCAGCCTCCACGCTGCACCAGGTTCACACCAGCTGCAGCCTCCGCAGGTCCGGACAGCCCCGCCCGGCGCAAGCGCTCTTCGCCAACAGGAACCCCCGCGGGGGGGGGGGGGGGGGGGGGGGGGGGGGGGGGGGGGGGGGGATGAGGCAGGAACGTGAGCCAGCCGCGAGTGCACATGGTCCGGCCGGAGCGTGACTGAGGCGCGTGCAGGGGTCACGCGCCGGCGGCGCCGGCCGAGGAGGCGGCGCGGCGCGGCTCGCCGTCGTCCACGAAGCCGGCGGGAACCTGCCGCGGCACGCTCGGGATCTCGGCGGAGGTGTCGAGCTCGACGGCGGCCTTGAGGTCGAGGTGGTTCAGGCGCACCGACCCCAGCAGCCGCTCCGGCAGCTCGTCCACAGAGTGGCCCTGCAGCGGCGGAGCGCGGTCAAGCTGTGCTCAGAGGATTCATGCCGCATGGAGCCGGCGACGCTGTCCCCACCAGTGCTTTACATACCGATCGGTTTCCACACAAACACAACTTGGAGAGAATGGCGAAAAATCGACCGCGAGCGAAGTGAGCGTCAATGTTTCCCGCCAATCGAGGATTATTTGGGTGCAGGTGGTAACAACCGACCGTGTTGTAGCTTACAACACGGTCAAAATCCCGCCAAAGCTAGAAATCCTCGGCAAAATCCCGACAGCAAGCGAACCAAGCCGTAGGATTTCCCGCCAGGACAGATATCAACTGTAGAGCGCTGGTCCCCTCCACCAAGCACAGCACTTCACGTGACCTTGAGTCACTGAGAATGTAAGCAGACGTAGTTTGCAGCAGTATGTGGCTTGCATTTGCCGTTTCGCCCCGGCCTTCAGAGTTGTCAATGGCACGGTAGATATGGCTACGCATGCATACATACGCAGCAGCGCGGCAGGTTGGTGGGTGCCACAAGCCAATCGAGCCACCGGGGCGGCCGCACCTCGAGAACGATGCCGATGTCAAACACGAGGCTCTTGATCGCGCCGGCGACGAGCGACGTGACGCCGGCGGCGGTCGCGTTGGCCGAGATGTCGACGTCGGCCTCGAGGTACGCGTTCTCCATGAAGTACTCCGTCTTGAGGCGCTTGCCGAGGATGACGGGCGTCTGGCCGACCGCCTGCCGCACGACCCATGAGCCCTGCGCGAGCGACGGGATCAGCTTCAGCTTCGCGTCCCGCAGCGGGCCCTTGTCCGCGAGGAACCTGCATGCATGTGGTGATGTGGAGGGCGACGTGGCCCCAGGCTGGACAATGCGGTGACACATACAGTGCCATCCCCTTTCTCTGTTTGCTGCTACACCGAAACATCGGCCGAATGATGGTGGAACTGGATGTCCGGAGTGCCTTTGGTAAGAATCCTTGCACTGTGCACTCACATTCCGACAGCGTATCTGTGCGACATTTGGAGATTGGACAGACGGAGGTTCACTGTGGGTCAAATTCATCTGGCTTGAGCATATCACAGGTTCATGCATGTGGACTGCCACGATCACTGATCTGACACACATCATGGACACAGTTTGCAGCCTGTTCGGCGGGGCCAACAGTTCAGGGCAGGACCGACCCTACATGTACGTATCCGTTACCAGCGCGGAGAGGGTCCACGCTGACCGGGCCCTACATGAATTGAGGCGAATGAGAGCAGGGGGACGGGGCGCGGACCTCGCCATGCAGAGGTCAAAGGGCGACAGCTTGCCGGTGCCGTCCTCGTCATCATCGTCGTCGTCGTCGCTGTGCGGTGCGGCGCCGAGCATGCCATCGGCCTCAAAGATGAGCACGAGCGCGAGGATGCGGCGCGCGTACGGCAGCGTCAGGCACATCACGAACGAGAACGGCGCCGTTGACTGCCGCACGGCGGGCAGGTAGCGCGAGATGTGGTACACGGGGGTGTCGATCTTGAGCAGCTCCATGCCCGCCAGCCGGAAGACCGGCTCCTCGGAGGGAACCTTCTTCCTGCAGAGCCATCCCGGATCTACTATATGGCTTTGATGCGGCTTGTTCCCTGGGATTGGACCCCAGACATCAAAGCTGATGCACGCGAACGAGCTGCCAGAAAAAGGCCGCACAGCGTTGCCATCTGGGGGAGAGAATGTCGGATCTGGTTTTGAGACAAGGGTGATGCGGTAGACGGGGCAGAATGGATTCCCTTTTGAAAAATTCCAAAAAGGTACCGCCAGATAATGCATAATCCGCGCTGTGTTGAGCTGCCCATGATGCGACATCACCACAAGGGTGCCCCACAGTGACGCTCACCTGTCAGTCAGGTAGTTCTTCCCCCGAACCTTGAACGGCTGCGCCCCGGGACTCGAGTAGTATACCGGGTCCAACCGCGTCTGCGGCCGCGCGTCCGGCTGCGGAGGCACGACCCCGGCGTCTGGCGGCGGCTCCAAAACATCGCGCACTGCCGCCACGCCGTCCAGATCCCCATTGGAGGCCACCCCGGCATCAGTGGTCGGAGGCGTCGTCACACCCTCAACCTCCACCTCCGCAGACATGTCCCCCAGGCGGGTAGCGGACGGCTTTTGTGGCGCCGCGGCCGCGCCGTCCGCAATCGCCGCCGCAACGGCCGCTGCAGTCGCGGCGGGGGTGGCGGTGGTAGCTGGCATGGCGGCGGGCTTCATGACCGGCAGGGAGGCGTACGATGGCCGCAGCAGGAAGGAGTGCGTGTCAGTGTCCAGGAGGTCCTCCTCCCCCCGGACAAAGCAGTCCTGGTCTACCTGCCGACACCCCCCACACTCTCACAGCCCGGCCTGATTTGTGACACGGCGTTGCTGCGCCGAACAGAGACGGCACATGGGTGACAAATTACACTTGGGCCATTGCGTGGTAGAGCACCACATCACATGACCAGAGCTTTTTGCACCCAAGAGCACACGAGCGGGGTGATGCCCAGTGGCTTTGTATAAGGGAGAGCGCATCAATACCACCTGCGCCTGGTGCGCCGGCAGTCTGACCTGTTCACACACACTTCGAGCGCAGGAGTTCCATGGAGGGCGGGGGCTCACCTTATTCCCCAGCGCCACGAGAGACATCAGCAGCGACTCGACCCAGCCCCGCTGCAGCTCGCTCCAGAACGGGAGCGTGTAGCGCAGCAGCGTGCGCGCCCCGAGCCACCCCCGCAGATCCATCGACAGCACGAGCGTCACGAGGCACTCCGGGCTGCCGGCGGCCCCCGCCGCCGCCGGCCACGGTTCCCCGCCGCCGCCCGCGCTGCTGCCGGGCCGGCGGTACCGTGGCTTGAGGGGCGCAATCGTGAAGCCCATCGATACGATGCGGCCCTCGACGGTGCCGGGCGTGCGCGCAAACGTGTGGCCCTCCTGCTCCGCGGGGATGGAGTGCAGGAGCACGACGTAGCAGTCGTCATCGTCGTGGCGGACGCTGAGCTGCAGGAAGAACTCCCGCCGCCGCACAAACGCCGCCTGAAATGCGCTCTGCACCGCACACGCCTCCTCCGCATTGCCCCCCGCAGCTGTCGTACGGAATTCTTGGTCGCCTCGATCCAGCTCTGGGCTGGTGTGTTGTGCCCTTTCGATTCAGATACGGCGGGGAAGCTACAAGTCACCGCGAATGAGCGGGCAGGTGGGGGCGCACCGGCGGGGCCATGATGGCACGGAACTGCTTGCCGCCGTCGCGGCCGTGCAGCTCCCGCACCTCGCTGATGCTCTCAAACGCCCAAAACGCGCTCCCCCGGCCATCTAGTCGCAGCAGCGTCCTCACCACCTGAATGCACCACCTTCCTCACGAGCCGGTATTTGCTCCAACACACGCCGCCCATTTATTTTTCTGTACACCGCGATCCACTTCATCGATCTCTGCACTATTGTCCAATGATGGTCACAGATCCCTGCTCGCGCACGGCTCACGCAGGTGCGTCACATGGCAGTCTGCTCCAGTTGACGACATCGGCTCACGTGTGGAGTCTCCACGCTGCAGGAGGCCTAGCATCAGTTGGGCGTGTTTACACAGCAGTGAAACGCCAGCATCCCGGCGTGTGCCGTCATGCGTGCGGCAAGCAGAGCTGAAGCCGCACCTGCCGCGGGGAGCCGCGGATGCGGTGGGAGACCATGAAGCTGTCGAGCTGCGGCGCGCCGGCGCGCTCCATGACGGCCCGGGCGCGCGCCGCAGCCGCCGCGACCGTGCCCGTCGAGCTGTACGCCTCGTCTGTGCCGGGATGCTCCGCCGTGGAGCCTTCGCGCCAGATCGCGAGGCCGTTGACGAGGCGGAAGCGGCCCCACGTGCGCAGCGGCGCCGTCAGGTCGCTGTTGGCACTCACCGCCGACGTCACGGTGCCGTTCGCGCCAAGGTTGGATTCCTCTGAGGTCGCCCGGCGCAGCGACGGGAGGTCCGTCCCGCTCTGCATGTGCACGGGACTGCAGACCTCCGATTTTGTGCCTGGTAGCACGATGGCTGGGGGAGCGAACACGGTTGCCGTCCTGCCCAGCACTCTGTAGGCCTCAGCAACAGACCCCCTGCTGCATGAATGCCTTGACCAGTCCCAGCTGTCGGCACTGCCAGCGCCGCTACAGGCACGGCAGCACACTCACACAGACACAAGGCGCACCTCTGGCCACAAGTCACTGATGCGGTCCACGCGGGCAGAGGTCCGCGTCGAGCCCCGAGTGTACTGTGGAGTCGAGGGTACTCCGCCGATGCCACCAGACGCGCCACAGGCCTCCCCGCCTGTCGAGCTCACATGCGTCCAGGAGCTGTCAAGTGCGGTGTGGAACGCAGCGAGCTCCTCGGACGCGGGGCTGGTGGGGCGGCCGGCCGTCTGCGGCACGGCTCGCCCACCTGCGCTGCGCCGGCCCGGTGCTGCGTCGCCCGGCGGCGTGTCCATTGGAGCCGGGAGTGGGGAGTCAGCAGTGCCCGAGTCGGAGGGGATCAGCAGCCGTCTGGCGGTCACGGCGGGCGGGGAGGCGGTGGGCATGGAGGTGTGCCGGGCGTGAGATGGGACAGCTGGGGCGGAGGTGCTGATGGGGCCAGAGGGGGAGCGGGTCATTGCGAGGCTGTGCTGGCTGACTGCAGCGACGGCGGAGGAGTGCCACGCAGCGGCTGCGGCCTGGTCGCTGAAGGCCAGTAGGCGGACACGGCGCTTGTCGGAGGCAGCATCAGGAGGCCAGATGATGCGGAAGCAGAACTGCAGCGGCACAATTCGTGTGACGGCCCCGTCAGCCACAGCAGCGCACGGGCGGTGCCAAAGCAACAAGCATGCGACAACCAGCCACGGCGGCACGCCACTTGGACGCACTGGTCCAAGAGTGGTGTTCTGTGGTAGATACACTGTCTTGAGATGACATGTGGCTACAATAGATAGCTGTGCCTTGGCATTTCATTGGCAGTCAACAGTGTACCGTGACAAGAAGAGGACGCAGGCATGACGGGAGCAGGGATGCTGGGTGCAACTCTCGTTTTGGCATTCACTGGAGGCAGGCATGGCTGGTGAATACAGACATGATGCATGGATACCTGGTGATATGTGGTGTATGTCACCGTGATCCCGACCCCGCTGCATCTGAGGCAGCGCACATCCCGTATGAGGGATCGCATGAGGGCGAATGACACAGTGCTGATACCTCTAGAGCTGAACTGCATCTGTCTAGTGCGCTGCGAGCACCCCGACTGGTGTTCACAGCGGATGTACTGTGCGAGGTATGATTGTTTTCACAGTCATCATGCTGCAGCAAGGTGACGAAGGATGGCACTCTGAGTCTCCCGCGTCAGCAACAGTCATTGGCTGTGGCGACAATGGCATGGAAGCCAGCTACTGTGGGCTGCAACTCACCAGGCTTTGCTTCGAGTTCTTGTAGGAGAGAGACAGGACTGTGTATCGGGAGTGCAGAACTGTGCAGACTCTGGTCGCGATGCCTTTCGATGGCTGCACTTTGCATCCTTCTATGAATGGCCATGAAGATGCTGTCTTGTGAGGATTCTTTCGCTTTGACACTACGATGCCACTGTCAGTGAGTGTTACGTAACGCCTGGAGACGCAATCCTCCCTGCATGCCAGCATGCATTGCACTGCAGCACATGATCACATTGAAATTTTGTTCAGAGGTAGGATGCCCAAAGGTCACCGCTTCTTCACAGACCAATCATCACAACCTGTGCACATGGCACGGGTTGGAGCAGACAGCACGTGCAAGTGTCATGGCCACATCCATATGGAACTCACATCCCAACTCCACGCCGTTGCTAAGCACGAAAGTCTCTCACCGGGCTGCAGTAAGAACGTAGCCATGCACTTCCCAAAGCCAGTGTTTTGCAAGGTTGCGCGAGGATCATGGTAACAAAAGCCTGACAAAGCCAAAACATGCAGATAGACTCACCGGATAATTGTGGTCTCGTCAATCAGGATTCGCCCGCTTTGCAAGCCTGCCTCGAGAGTCCTGTCTGATGCGTGAGACATGGCGCGTCCGCTGCCGGCGTCCATCGTCTCATACGCCACTCGTAAGGTGACCGAAACTACTTATTTGCCTACCTTCATCTGGTGTGAGTTGCGTGCATCATTCACATCACCGGTAAGGCGTGCACGTCTACGCCAGTGGCACATTGATTTTACGGATGGGGAGGCAGCGGCACCCGCACCCGAGGAGAATGGAACTCAATCGGATCCTGACATATGGTGTGACTGCTGTTTGCAATACTTGAAAGCCAGGAAAAGTTACAGTGACTCGAAGGTCAAATGTGTCGTAACCATGCATTACATGACTGGGAAGTGTCAATCGCGACACTGAATGCCATGTATGTTTCATATACTGCCGCATGCTGCATAGCCAGTCCAACGACACCTTAGTTCATTCACGCAGACGTCGTGATGACTCGAAAGCATCGCACAGACGCTCGCACGTACTGTGCAGGGACAGCACACAGTGGATGCGTCGCTTCCCAGCAATGCCGTAACTGCTTTGCTTACCGTCCATGTAACAGTCAGCGCAAAAGACCGCTCCGAAGACTGTCTTCGAAGCGACCAGCAGTCGGACGGCCATCGCGCAAAAGCTGTGCGCAAGGCAGTGCGTGTTGCGGTCTGGCAGCTATGGCCCCGGATTTGTTTACTTTGCTCTGAGTCAGCCTACTGTACAATGGAAGGACTGCCGCAGATTTGTCAACTCATCGTCAAAGCTTGAAAACACAGACATATGTTGGTGTGATGGACATTTCATGCTGACTGACCAAGGGTGCCTTTGCTCATCTGGCGACATCATCTGTGGTGCCCAAGACCTGCAGTGTGAGACCTCTGGCAATGCTTGAGCTCTGCGCAGAGGTTGCCCTATCATTTAAATTCCTACAAGAAATTGGCAGAGTCTTTTTCTGTGCTGCCGAAGGGTTCAGGCCATTTTTTATCACACACCTGAGAGATGTCCTGCCTCTGAACCCATTCACAGTATGTCGATGTGCAATATGACTGTGCTGGAGTAAGCTTGTTAAACAGGATCGATCGTCTTCAAGTGCCGCATATGTGGTCAACAGCGCAGTGCACTGTCATTGTAAGAGCTGACTGGCGTTCCACCATGACGTGGCAAACAACCTGCCAGCCAATCACAGATTGAAATTTGAAAACGACACAGGTCTGCGGTCACGTCCTCATCCATAGCACACATCCTGGGTACTGTAGAGGTGATGTCACTGTGAGATCCCAACTGCGCTCCTCAGTATCTCAGAGATACACCGGTGCCAGCACCCGCTCTGCATAGATTCCATCTTGCCCCAGTTGCAGGTCATAACATGGTAGATCAGCGATTGGGAGTAAATGAACGAATATTGATCACTTACAGCTACTTGTCCGCCTATACGGTGGCTGCCGACCTGGATTGGTTCAACTGTTGCACATGTTCCCGAGGCCTCTTTCGGTCAATGATGCATGATATGTCTTCCTCCGGCACCACCACTCACGCTATTCAAGCGCGCCGGGTGAGAGAAACAGCGGCTATGAAGAAGTCAGTGATGCTCTATGGACATTCGTTGGACCCGAGCGCGCTTGCTTGTGTTGAGGCTTTGTGACAGCGCCAGTTCGGCAGCATGCAATGGCCACTGCAGCCAGTGATGTAGCTGTAAATTCGAAGTAATAGAAACGTAGGTATTTGAGGTCGCCTGTCATGAGGATGTAGGCATGTTCTGATGACATCCGGCGAAGGAACCAGCTCTTGACGTCGCTGGCGTTCCAGTTCGTGCTCCGCGCTAGACAACCAGAATGACGTCCACCGCAAGTACAGCGCAAGCTGCCGAAGGGCAGCGGTTCAAATATGACGAACGAGTTGCTTGTGCAATCATACCAGCCCTGCTGGTCTTCGCGATGATGGCCGAGGCTCCTGTGATCGGCATGCTGGTTGTACGCCCCTGCTTGATACAACATCAGAAAATTAGACAAACAGGACATGTCTCTTCGTAATGCTGCGCTTCGATAAAGCGTTTATCGTAATCGGATAGTGCTGCCTAGTTGACTGAGGACACTGCTCATACCTCCACGGTAGACCCAATTCTGTGACAGGTGGTCCTCCCGGGACCAGCAGCCACGTCCAGAGCGCAGCTATACACGTACCGTTGATCTTTCAACAGGAACCTTGCAATGGGGTTGTATGCACTTTGCGACCTGGCTGCCAGCTAAGAGTGCCATGCTTGATTGACCGCGTTGCCACTTGCAGGTCGGCCTACTCGTGGCTTACATGCTCGACGCCAGCCGGCAGAAAGAGCTGGCGCTTGCAGGAGTGTGGGCCACACTCGCCCTCGCAGGAATCACAGACAGCATCGGAATTCTAGCAGCAGGTCGCCATGACAACATCAGCTTACAGTTGGCAGTGATATTCACATGCCTCAGTGCGCATCTCTACCACATGACCTGCTTGGAAATGTTACGTTGCACACCATCACGCCCCATTCCGCACGTGCATGCAATGCCCGTGATCCCTGGTGAATGTATGCCAATCTGAACAGCTGCATCTCAGCACATGTATTGCACATGCCATGCAACTGGACATCAGCTGGCTGGTTGTCCTGATGCAGCACGATGTCCCCTGAATCACTACCACAGCTGTCTTTAGGGCGGCGTGACTGCAACATACCGTGCTGGCCGTCAGCGCTCCACACACGTGAGCCCCCAGAATCGAGCCTAACTTGCATTGCATTTCCTCCGGCCGGCTCACCGCCTCGCTCACGCAGCTGTACCTTACTGCCACCCAATCTCGCACAGCATGAGGTCCTGTGAGGAGCATGAGGTCATTTGGGATGCCTGTTTCCGGGGGATCACCCCTTCATCACTGGGTCCCGACTGTCCTACGGTGTCATCGTTTTGATAGGGCAACTGTGTTCTCGGCCACTGCATGTCCATTGCTGCCACTGGAGTTGAGCTAGAATGTGAGCTAGAAATATCAAGTTGAGCTAGAAGCTGGGCTGGGCTTGTGACCCCAGCCCAGAGGCAGCACTCATGACGCAACAGGTGACTCATCACAGCAGACGTGCACGGGCCCAGTAGTGAGGCGGTCGGATCACTAGATCGCCATCACGTGCTTCTCATTGGCCTCTCTACGCTGCCCCCTGCCCTCCAGCCTGCAGCCCACCCACCCAAACGGCCACCTGCCTTGCGTCCTGCTGCCCACTCACCCTGTGCCTGCACTCATCTCCAGGCTCCCACCCGCACCTCAGCCCGTCCAGCAGCCCACCCGCCCCCACCCCGCGCGGTCATGCAGGTATCCTCTTCCTCACCGGCTGCTGGGCGTCGCTGCAGTTCCGGTTTCTCCCGCTGCAGTACCCCGTCCTCGCGCACGCCGCCGAAAACATCCTCCTCACCGCGGCCCCCCCCGCCGCCGCCGCGCTCCTCGCCGTCGGCGCCGTCATCACCACCGGCGGCGCCGCCGCGCCCTTTTACGCCGCGTGCGCCTGCGCCGCGCTCACCGCCATCTTCGTCCCCCCGCTGCCGCCATCGTTCCGCACCCGTGGCCGCTCCGTCGCACGCGCGGGCGGCTACGGTGGCAAAGACGCCCCCTCCTCCCCCGGCGCCCCCACAGCCACCGTCCAGTCCGCCGGCCAGGCCGGCATCGTTGCGCTGTCACTCACGCTCCAGCCGACGCTGCTCTACATCGGGATCAACTTCCGCGTGATCTTCCAGTCAGATCACCTGTGGTCGATCGCGCTACTGCTCGCTGGATCGACGCTCTTCCTGCACCTGTGCCCAAAGGCGCTGTGGTGGATGCCGGACGCGCTGTACTGGCCCCGCGCCATCTCCGGGGTCGTCGCGTTTGTCGTCGGCGTCGCGGCACTGGAGCGGCGCGTCGTCGCGGTCGCGTTTGGCGCGTACGTCAAGCTGCACGCGCCGTGGAGCTGGGTCGTGGTGACCGTCGGGCTATACCTCGGGGCAGCGCTGGTAGTCGCGTACTTCGGGGGCCTGCTGCCGCTGATCGACCCCGGGCTGGTCGGGGTCGTCTGCATCGCGGTGTGCACGGCGGGCGGCCTCTCGGTCGGGCTGCCGCTGCACATCCTGCCGTTCGCGCTGTTCGCCGGCGCAGGTGCGACCTCGCTCTCGGCGAATCGATGGTTGTGTCGGAAGGAGAGTCGAATCTACAACACTGCATGCATCGGTGCTATCTGCCTTGCTATGAGCGTCTGCATCCCCGCGTCCCCGTCACGCAGCAACACCCGCAAACAAACAGACCTACCCCGCTGCGTGCAGGGCTGGCGCTGTATCAGGAGTCGGACAACCTCGCCTTCTACGCCGCCTTCATCGTCGGCCTCTCCGTCTGCGCCTCGTACTTCCTGCACGCCAACTTCTGGTTCCTCGACATCGCGATCGGCGGCGCGCCGCTGCAGGCCGTGCTCATCACGATCGGCCTCGCGTTTGTGCCCGCGCTGCTGCTGCCGGCGCTCGTGCGCGCCACCGCCGCCACCGCTGACGGCTTCTCCCGCCTCCTCTGGCTCAACATGGTCCTCATCCAGCAGGGCAACCTCGTGCTCATTACCGAGGAGCTGCTCTTCGTCGGGTGCGCTGCGTGCTGTGTGCTGCCTGATGCATGATGTGATGCGGTCGACGTGAAGTTGTGCGGGCTATCGGTAAGCATGGCAGGATGTGTAGCAGGCGGCGTAGAGCGCGTGCAGTGAATCAAATTCGGCACGTGTGGGGGTGGGTGCTGCCGTCCTTTCGCAGCATATCCCTCCCCTTTCGGCTCTCGTAACATACCGATTAATACGGCCGCAACGCCATGCGCTGCTTGCGGTCACCGCCAAGCACACGCATGCGTAGCATGCATGCAGGGACAGCGGCGAGTCCTTCTACCCGCCGTACCTCGTCATCGCGACGTCGATCATGGGCATCGTCCTCGCGCGCCGCCTCGCGCAGTGGCGCCTCCTCCACTGGCCCGCCTACCACTTCATGCATTGCGTCTACCTCGGCAAGCTCACGATGCTCCTCCTGCCAGAGGCCCGCATGGCGATGCCCGTCACGCTCCTCCTCCTCACGGCCACCCCGCCCCTCTTCATCCCCTCCCGCAACGGCGTCCCCGACTTCCGCTCCCGCGAGGCCCTTCCAGTGCCTCCCGGCGGCAAGCCCGGCCCCTTCGGCACTCGCAGCGGCGGCGACATGGACCCCTCGCGCGCACAAGCACCGGGCTCTGTGGTCGCGTCGGTCGGGGTGCTGCTGTTCGGCGCACAGCTCATGACCGTCGGGCTCGCGCGGCTGGCGGTGTTTGACACGGTGGCCGCGCTGTGGGGGGGCCCGCCGCCGGAGGGGGTGCTGCTCGGCGCGCTGCTCGCCGTGGCTGCCGCGACGGCCGCGCCGCTCGTGTACAAGTGGTTCCCTCACTCCGTGGTGCGCTGCCGTGTGGCGCTCTCAGGGCGCCGCCGCATGCATGGTGCTCTGTTGCCAGGACGGTGCCCATGATGCCACTGCACAGTGACTGTTCCCCATGCATATTGTTGGCTGAGGTGGCCGCGGATGCTGTGTCATCGATGTCGTGAGGACGAGCGGCCCATCCAGTCCTCCCGATGCAGCCCATGCAGGGCTGTGTGGCAACGTCAAACAGGCCAAGGTAACCTCTGTCCCTGTCCACCACAACCAACCATTCCGTTGTATCAACATGTGTTCATTCATGTATGCAACCCCAGCACCCTTCCACTCAAACTCCCGGCTGTTTCCATCCCGATGCCAGGTATCATGATCCGGTGTAG
Source organism: Ulva prolifera (assembly GCA_023078555.1). NCBI lineage: Eukaryota > Viridiplantae > Chlorophyta > Ulvophyceae > Ulvales > Ulvaceae > Ulva > Ulva prolifera. Next base: position 1,736,587 of record CM041197.1, read on the forward strand.
TGGAGGACATGCCGTGAAACAATGTCATGTAAACATCCGTCCGTAGGGGAAGGGTCCGTGCCATGCACAGCCCCACATGAACCTGCCTCCTCTGGCTGCAGATGCTGAAGCGGTACCTCTTCCTGCTCGTCGCCGCCGCGGCGACGCTCGCGACGGTGCGGCCGCCGGTGCCGATCGCCGGCGGCGCCGCGTGCCCGCGCCTGCCGTTCAAGTTCTGCCCGCGCCTCTGGGACGAGCGCCACGTGCCCGCGCACGACGCCGCCGACGCCGCCCTCTACGGCGAGGCCCTCGTCTGGCGCGACAATTGGCCTCTCTGGCTCCTCGTCCTCTCCATCGCCCTCGCCGGCCTCGCCGGCGTCTCCGTGCAGCGTGTGCCCCCCGCTGCGCCGCGTGCTGGCGATCGCTTCCCCTGCAGCGACCTCCCAGGCGGTCCTCATAGCCACGTGCTATGCATGCTGCACGTGCTGTGCTTCTCTGCAGCTGCAGCGAGGTTGCAGTCGGTCCCCAGAGCAGTTTGCTGTGCATGCTGTGGGCGTGTCAGCGTGCCGGGGGCGCAGTCTTGGACGAGTGGCGTTTGTGTGCAGGCGGCCGGCGCAGCCTGCGCTCGCAGCTCGTGCTCGCGGTGCTCTCCGCCGTGTCCGCGGGGCTCTACCTCGCCTCAGAGTTCCTGCCCGGCCAGACACTCGTCCAGGTGCTGCCGCCCTGTTCTCTTGGCCCTGCACTCTTCAAGCTGAAGCCGCTGCGTTGTGTTACACAGGCAAGGTCGAAGAGGCGCTAGCACCTCTGGGCACATGCATACAAGCACTGCACTGCATTCTGTGCCTGTATGCATGTCCAAATCCCGCCGTCGATTGTGCCCTCAGGTTGCGTCACGGCAGCGGCGAGCGGGGGATCGCCGTCGCTGTCACGCGATCGCCGTCGCGTATGCATGCATACATGCATGGTGACAGGGCCATCTCCGCAGAGACTCCGACGATGTGCCGACGTTTCTGGCCGTGTGTCTGTGCAGCCGTTCATCGTGGCCGGCACCGTTGCGGCGGCGGCCCTGCTGGTCGTGGTCAGCAGCCCGGCGCTGCTCCAGGGCACCCCGGGGGCGGCGAGCCACCTCGCGCTGCTGCCGGTGGCTTGGGTGTTCTGCTTCGCCATCGCCCTCGTCCTGCAGGCACGCGCCCCCACTCCTCCACTGCCCCTCCACACCCCATCCCGGCATGCCTTGTTTGATGAGTGTGCTTTGGCTTCACCGGGACGTGATGACACCGTTTGCTCTGCCACATCGGCTATGTGTCATACGATTCGCTGACCAGCTTACAGGCAGGTTCAGCGGGCTTGTTTCTTGCTTACTGCCTGTTTCAAAGCAACTGCAGGCCATTGTATACCACAAGTCAACGGAGGCCAGGTTTCCTGTGGTATCCCCATCAGCACAGAACGCCCGCCCTCGCCCATTATTCAGCCATAGTAGATATTGCCGTGATGGCGTCGCAAAGAGGAGGGGCGCGCTGAAGCTCCTGGCTGCGTGCAGACGACCGTTCCGCTGCCGGAGCTGCCACCCGGGGCCGAGCGGCTGATGCCGGACGTGGCGCCGGAGGAAATCGAGGCCGAGCGCCGCCGGCTCGCGCAGGCCGCCGTCGCCGCCGTATTTGCCGCCGAGGGCCTCCTCGTCGCCCTCGCCCTCAAGCTCCGCATCGCCGCCGTCACCCGCGGCGCCGGCGGCTCCGCTGCCGCCGGCGGCCTGCCGGGCCGGCGCGTCCGCGCCGGCTCTGCGGCGTACGCAAGTGGCGGCGGCCGCGGTGGAGCCGCCGCCGGCAGTCCGCTGCTCGCCGGCGTCATCGACCAGCGGCTGCTTGACGCTGGTGCAAAGGTGATGCAACTGGACGCGCGGGGGAGTGCGGCGATGGCGCGGCTGAGTGCCGCCGGCCTCGCGTGGATGCCCACCTTCACCAACATCACTGTCACGATCACGTTCGCGCTGGCCCTCCTCCTCAACTTCCAGATTGCAGGCACGCCCCTCTCCACACCCCAGGCCTTGTCACAATACCACTGCAGCACGGCATCGTGTGCCTCATGGCCACTGAGCCCCGTCACTCGCGTACGCCTACAGCTTTATAGACCATTCCAGAGGCGAAAAGCTGACTAATAACAGTCATGTGTGAGTTGCATGCAAACGTAGTCCTGCAAGAGCAACGTTCAAGAGCCCGCGCCATTGCGTGGCAGAGTACCACAGGAGGCTGCAAGGCATTGCCACCACACGCACTCACACGTGGGCCTGTTGCGGTGTCTGATCGGCATCGATCCCCTTGCATGCATGCAGAGGGCAGCGACGTCGCGGTCCTCATGCTCGCGCCGCTCCTCCTCCTCCTCACCCAAGACCCCTACCTCCTGCCGATGATCGACGAACGCCGCCGCTACTTCCCGCCGTGCGCGGCCGCCGTCCTCTACCTCGCCGCCTCGGCGCTGTGGGGCGCGGTCACGACCGCCGGCGACGTGGCGGCGATCGACACCGCACGCGCCGCGGCGGGCGTGCTGTGCACGCTGCCGAACCACGCCCTCTTTGCGGTGTACCTGTGGAACCACCGGCGGCAGTCGGAGTGGCCGCTGCTCGTGTTCACGCCGCTCAACGCGTTCCCCGCGTTTTTCGCGGAGTACCACCCGGCGGTCGTGTGGCTTGCGAGGCTCGCTGTGGCTGCGGCGGTGGTGCAGGGGTACTCCATGCGGCAGGTGCGGCGCGCCGGCACCCGGCTTATCTAGCCGTGACACCGCGATTGTGCGATTCCTCGTACGTAAACCTCCCTCACGCCATGTTTAGGGAGACTCGCCATTCGGGGGTGATCTCCGCCGTTTGGCATGCGTGAATAGGACATAGACTGGGGCGTCTGTGGCTGTCACACGCGAGGCCTTTCTGACAGGGTGCCGCAGCAGCTGTGCCGTGTGGTCGGTCGGCCGCGCGCGCTTGCCTCTGGCCACATGGGTGGCGGCTCAACGCCACACAGTGTTGGGTCGCGGTGCAGCATTTCCAGGGCTACCACCCAGAAAGTGGACCTGAATGTTCGGAATTGTTCCATATGATCGGGCCGGACGACCCAACACTGGTTGAGCCGCCCTGATGTCGTGGTGCTGTGCTCGAGCGAGCCGCCAACAGCCGCTGGAGCGGGGCTCAGCGTATAGGGTTCCGCCTGTAGGGCTGTGGCTGGCATACGATAGGGTATGCGCGGGAGCAATCGAGAGAGGGGGCATCAGATCAGTGCAGAGCAGGGTGCGTCAGAGATCTGCCAGCAGGGTGCCCCTGCCTGCCGTGAATCGGCCCCTGCCTGCCGTGAATCGGCCCCGTAGCTGTGGTGGCGATTGTGTAATGATCCGTACCCCCTCTGCAAGCAGAGGCTTGCAGCAAGGGCGCTGAGCGTGACGGCACTGCACACCCAGTGAGAATCACCCACTGTCTGCATCTGTGAAGCTGGGCGTGCTCGCTCCTGCCCCATTTTATGCACTTGAGGTGAGAGCCTCCACGGGTCCGCAGTTGCATTTTTGCGGTGCCTGCGGTGCTGACCGCTTCTCCGACGTGGTTGTTGTATTGCAGCTGCTGCTCAACACCAGGGTTGGGTCGGGCCCGATCCCCCGATGTCGAGATAAATCGGGATTTTTTGCTCATCCGGATAAGCAAAATTGAATGTTAAGTGATGTCTCCAATTTGACGCATTTCAGTCGAGCTGCCCAAAGTTTGACACAAATCGAATACCAATGAGACTAGAACACATCACCATAGCGCTATGCTTGCTGTCTTGCATGAGCTGTGATTGTTGTTTTTACATGTGCATCATTCACTGATGGCGATGCTATGACTGGCTGTTCGGATCTGTCCACTCATCAGATCACAACAGCACTCCACAAGGCAATCCGGTGGGAAAAAACTCTTCTGACTCGTAAACAGCAACTGCATCTTTATATCCATATGTGCGTTTATCCAAGAGTTTTGTGCAGACACACTTGTGTGATGGCACACAGACACCAGGTCCAATTCTGATCACGATTGCGATGGTTTTTCGAATGTCCGAGATATTAAATGCGCTAAGAGACACCAGATACAATGATTCGTCGTCGATTGCTGCCCTCTCATGGTCGTGCGTAGCCTGATAGACTGCTGATGACACGAACACTTATCGCAGCCACGGGTCTGAGCCAACAAATATATTTCGAAAGACTTCTTTGGAACGTAATGGATCTTTCGAATGCATTCCTGATTCCTTTGTCTGCTCGCGAGCCGAGTGAGCCTTGTACTCGTTCGTGCTAGGCTAGCACTGCTAGCTCATTGACGAGACCATGAGCAGTACTTGCACGCCATGCCACGCATCGAGTGCAGCGCTCACACAGTCTATGGGCAAATCGAGCTTTCAAACCTTGCGCAAGCCTGCGTCGCTCAGCACCTATGGTCGTTTATCGATCCTGTCCTTGCACATTGTAGCCACTGCTGCACTGCGCGACTCAAACGGAGCTCAAGGATGCGCGAGCCTGACATGTACATCAGAAGCAGACATATACACCCATAGCACTTGATATCTGTTGGTGTAATTATGCGTCCTCAGTAATCTCGTACTCTGAACTCTGCCTAGCTGCATCGAAGGACCCACAGTGCGGCAGCGGTTTGCAACGTCAATACGCTGACATTCTGCGTTTTGGATGCTCAGGTCTGACATCAGCACAAGATTGCAACGTGTACGTAAGGAGTAGGCACAAACGGCGGTTGCCAACCGCCCGGTCAACGTACTGAGGCCTCATGATGAACCGCCCGGTCAATGTACAATTGTCAATCAGTTGGATGAAGGCCCATGCATGAAATCGTTAGCAAGTGGGAAAACGTTACAAGCAACCCAAGGACCGCACCCAGAGCCCACTCCCTGCATCAACACGCGACCGCTTCCGGGGCACTCGGTCTGAAAAAAATGGGCGGTCACAGCACATTTGCGGTCTGTTCACCACCCACCCCACCCCCACCGCTGAGACCAACTCCTAGTATATATCTACACGCCTGCACCGCCTGACGGCGAGCCACACGGCCGGAGCCGCACCTCTCGAGGCGCCCTGACACTTGCTGGCATGACACGGTGTCCGGCGGGCCTATGCCCTGTGCGCATGCCTCGCGGCCACATCTGCGTTTTCACCTCCACCTCCACCACTGCCCCCCCCCACCACCCTCCGTGTCCCACCGTCGCACAGCGGGGTGACACGTTCTGCGGGCGCGAGGAGGAGGCAGCGGCAGCTCCCAGCACAGCACAGCATAGCACACCGGTTTCAGCCTTGGTCAGGGACACCCCAGGGGCCCCTCTGCAGAGGCCCCACTCGAGCCGTCACGCACTCCGCTCAAACAACCAGGAAAAACACATTCACAACAGCCCTTCATACGATCTGCTCTGCACTCCCGACGTGGCGGCCACGCCGGGGCGCGAGCATCTTTCCTATAGCAGCATTCAACAGCCACATCTGAGACTCTATCAACCCTCATGCGGTGGGGGTACGGTCGGCTCGCTCGGCCCGGCCGCATCGCCGCGCTGCGGGGCCGCCGCAGTGCGCTCCGCAGCCGCCGCGCGCTCAAGGGCTCCTAAATGCTTATCCCGCAGTTGAATGGACGCTGAGCGTCTTACAGCCGCAGCTCGCGAGGAGGCCATCTGCAGCTTCCCGGCAGCTACCGCCGCTGCCAGGCCAGTCGGCGTCAGGGTCTGGTCCGAAGGAGCAGGCCCAGCAGCCGCTGTCTCCGCTGTCCCCGAGGCTAAGGCTGACAAGTCCGTCGCCTCCTGCAGCGTCACAATCGCGTCCGACAACAGGGGGTTTGACTGGAAATGGTGTTCGATCGTGGTCAGTGCGTCGCCGATCGCCTTGGCGGACGGCGCGCGGCCGCTGGGCAGCGGCGTCGCGCCGCCGGCGCCGTCCGCTGAGAGGGGCGCCGCACCTCCAGCCGGCGAAGCCGAGGCGGCGCCGCCGCCGCCGCCGCCGTCCGCCGCTCCTCCTCCGCCCGCCTGCTGCATCCGCAGCGGCGACATGAAGCTCGACACAAAAGGCCCCTGCCCCGCCCTGCCCCCCCCACGCACAGGCGTGCCGGGCCGCGACCGCCACAGCACGCCGTCCGCGCCCTCTGCGTCGAGCAGCGGCTGCGCGGTCCCCGCCCAGTCGCTCAGCGTCCCGCGCCGCCGGTCCCCCCGCGGCACGAACGAGCCCCAGTTGAGCAGCGTGCGCAGGCTCTGCGGCAGGTGCTCCCGCAGGGTCGCGGGGTCGACCTTGGAAGTCTTGAGGTTGTCAACGAAGCGGTCCGTCTCGTCGATGATCTCGTCGCCGAGCAGCTCCTCGATGACGTCCTCGATCGTGATGATGCCGACGGGCACGCCGATAGTGCTGTTGATGAACATGTCCTGCAGGTCCTCCACCGCGACGCCGACCGCCGCCTCCGCCGGCGTCTCCGCCGGCTTGCTCTCCTCCCTGCACAGCAGCTGAGCCGTGCAGTCAGTGTGGAACATGAGCCTTGCGGCGACATTGGCGCGAAACCGAAATCTGCGGTGTTGAGAAACACGCATACGGCGGGAGGAGCGGTGCTCAGATATACATTACTGACGTGATCAAGACAGAGCACAGTAGCCTCCGTCGTCACCCGTCCTAGACTTCTACGGCTGAATTGGCCGGTGACTGAGGTCATGCTATACAGAACTGGCCATGTGCATGCCTGAGCAAAGTCGGCACCGGAGGGGGGGGGTGCAGCCTCCACGGCCAAGCGAGTGTCAAGCAGCGTCGTACCGTTTCGCGAGCACCTCTTCCGCGGTACCACCCCCCAAACTGAACGAGGACCCCGCGTAGTTCTCTGACGGGAAGCCCTTGGCATCCAGCACCTTCCTCGCGGCTTCCTTCTCACCTGCACCACAGCCCATGCTCCCGCCCAGCAGCGACGCAGCAATGGACACATGAAGAGGCACATGGACACACAACGAGGCAGCCACGCAGATGCGGCCGCGCACGTGCACTCACACATGCATGCACTCACACATACACATGCATGCACTTGCGAGATCTCACGCAGGCGCGCGCGCGCACGCACATGAAGGCACTCCAATCCGCCCGGCTCACAAGACAGGACAGCGCGCAGGCACATGAAGGCACGGAAGGCACATGCAGCCAGCTGCACCCACTGGCGCTGTTATGATTGGGTGGATCGCGCCCAGCAGATCAAAGGTGGCGTGGGGGGCGCCGCACTCTCGGCGGCCTCGCAGAGCACGGCCATGTGGGCGCGCCCGATCTTGAACAGCTGCAGCACGTCCCACATCGGCATCGACGAGCTGAGCGCCGGCAGCGACCGGACCTTGAGGTGCTTCACCGGCGTCGGCTCCTGCACGCCAGTCACACGATCAGAGCTGTGGCAGTGACGTGGCAGGGATATGTGACTCATACGATATGAGCTCCCGCTGTTCTGCGGTGACATGGCGCGGATACGTCATCGCTGAACATGACGGCTATATGCATGCAGCTTTGCGGTGGGGTGGCAGCCAGAGCATGGAGGTAGAGCCACATGCTTGCACAACAAGTTGGACGCCAGACAACCTGGTTTTCAGCGCCCCACACTCGTCACACTGTGTTGACTCGCAAACAACATGCCGTAAGACCGCAGCTGTAGCCAGGAGAGCTGCCCTGCTGTGAATGTGTGCAATACACCGCAGGAGTGCGCATCATCGCGGGGCGCACCTTGACGAGCAGGAGCTCCTTGACGAGCAGCAGGCCGAGGATCGCGGTGCGGTCCCCCGGGGCGTGCACCGGCACCCGCGAGTGCCCCGCCGTCAGGATCTCACGGCAGAGCCCCTCCTCGAGCACCGCGTCGGACGACACCATGAACACCTTGTGCAGCGGCGTCATCGCGGCGCGCGCCGTCTTCGCCGTCAGCTCCAGCGCGGAGTTGATGATCTGCGTCTCGTTGCGCGTGAGCGCCTCGCCGAGTGCCGCGAAGCCCTCGTCCTCGCCGTGGAGCGCGACGTACTGTTGGAGCTGGCCGCGAGGGAGGGCGGAGGCGGAGTGGCCGAGGATGACGTCGAGCAGGCGGCCGAGGGGCCACGCGATGGGGCAGGAGATGAACATGAGGACGCGGAGGATCCAGCTGGCGTAGTAGCCGACGGCGAGGCCGTGGCGCGTGCAGATGCTCTGCGGCACGATCTCCCCTGCACCCCCGGCAGAGCTTGCTTCGTCGGTTCAGGCGCGTCAAGCGCTCGATCTGTGTCTCGACTGCGTCGGCTGTGCATCACGGATGTACAGCGCGACGCGGGATTGTATGTGGGATGGTGTTGCTGCATCGGTGGGGCGCAGGATGCGGGTGCAGGCGGGTCCCGGTTCAGAAGCGCCCGCGGTGCGCACGTCGCCGCACCTGCTCTCTGTGCTGTGTGCTGGCTGGGACGTAGCCGGGATCTTAGATCGGTGTGTTTGGAATTGCAGGGGGAGGGAGACGCGGCACCCACTGGCGGGACGAGGACCCAGCACGTGGCACACATGGCCGAGGCTGTCTGGGTTGTGTGCTGGTGGTTGCGTGGGTGTGTTTGTGGCGTGCGGTGCTGCCTGCCTCCTCGGCTCTGTGCTTGTAACACAAACTTAGATTTACTTTACTTTACTATTCACATGGCGAGACTGCGGTGCGAAACAGAGTACAGTGGATTCGCCGTGAGACGCAATGCGAGCAGTGCGTCTTGGAGCAAGGCCATGTCGAGACGTCAAGGGGCCATGCGTCCTGGAGGTCGACGCAAGTTCGTGCACGTCGACCAGACCCGGCATGCAAACGCCCGCGCGCCGATGTGAAGCCGGTACGTTGAACAATCTGATACACCATACCCCGCGTGCTGATCGAATTTCGGCACATTGAACACTTTGATAGGATTGGGTCTGGGGCCATGCCGTTCATGGGCGCTAGCTGAAGCACAGTGGCGAAGACGGAGAGGCTTGCGTGACATGACAACACCGACACGTGTTGTTGTTTATATGGTTATCTACCATACAATGGCCCTATCCTCTGTAACTTACATTCCCATAACACCGACACCAGGCGTATCTAGACATGCGCGGCCGTGCCTCCGATGCGGTTGCATGACAGGGCATGCAAAAATCTTCCAAACATTGTTGCCGCATATCGCAGTACTGGTGGACATCGGTGAAGCTGGAGGCAACGGCCTAGCCAGAACATGCGACGGAGAGCACGCATTCGGAACAGTCCTGGGTGATGGCAGCGCACCAAAGACCAGCACAATCGTGACGGAGAGGATGATGGCTGTGACTGGGTCTGCCAGCCTGTCCAGGAAGATAGGGAGAGCCTCCATCGCTGCTGCGTTCCACACGACGAGCGTGCAGAGCAGAAAGTGGTGGTTCTTCAGCAGCTGCAGGCACCAGGACGCGCGTGAAGTACAGAGCATGTGGAATATCACCAGTCTTCCAACGACGGGCACTTGTCCAGGGCTACACGGGGCACAGTTTGAGGCACACGAGGGAGTGGCAGCAGGCCAGGGCGCGCGCGTGGGACCGCACCGGAGCGATGGCGGCAGCGTATTTCTGCTCCCTAGGCGTCCCTCCACGCTTCAGAACCTACACCATAAAAAGCCAAGGCGTCTTCGGAACGTGCTTGGGCGTTGGCACGACACTTGGGCGATATGAGCGGCACGCGCGCAACGAGTGGAAGTCGATGCCAGGTGGTAAGCTGCAAGCGAGCTGCAGGCACGTCCGCACCTCCATCTCGATCTCATCCATCGCCATCAATCCGATGGTCAGCCCTGACATGAGGCCTGCCATGATGACCAAGCCGAAGCTGACGCAGATGAAGAGCACTTTCTGCCCCTCGGTGAGGTGTTCGCCGGGCTCCTCCATGAGGTGAGGAGCCACAGGATGCCTCAGAACGAAGTCATCCATTCCTATCTATCAGTTTTGACGGTCTGCTTGAGGAGCGGATGACAGGACCGTGGAATCAAACTCTGCTTGACACCGGACGCACTCACACCCAACACTCATCCGGCTGCCCTACAGCAGCAATATGATGTGAATTTGCTGTAGGTTGTGTACTCCGCGATGCAGGCCTTGTGGGTCGGCCCGGGTGGGTGACATCGGCAGGTGCGGCATGTTCGACACGAATGCACAACACCGACAGCCAGCGCATGAGCACGTACCCTCATTATGTGGGTGTGCTGATCATGCCACCCGCTCAATGCACCTGCGCCATCAACAAGCAGGCCGAAAGAAGCACACGTACGTCCCATGACAGCGCAAATTCTGGCAGAGATGCCAATGTGATGCAGTTCGCTCAGCTTTGGCTACCCCGTGCGGCGGGATCCACGTAGATATAGCAGGATCGTTGGCCGGGCCGGAGCGCCGTGCTGTCTCGGAGATAGCTGCAGCCAGGGCAGCTGCAGGGAACATGGCTGATGTGGGAATATCCCAGATGGCCGGAGGCAGGTAGCTTCACGGCAACCGCGCGCACAACGTCGACACGAACCGGAACGTTCACACTGCGCACCACCTGTCCCGCACGCTAGCAACCAGCATCACTCCATACCGAGCAAAGCCCGACATTAAAGCCCACTGGTGCCGCTACTTCATTGCAGCGCTGATGTCCTCGACATCAACGCGGCGGTACCTCTGTGCTTGCCCGGCAGGTCCGTGTAACGACAGTCACTGCAGTGACTGATGAGGGATGCGCTGTGCAGCGACCAGAGGAGCACCGTTCAATTGCCCCCACATGGCGAGTGCTGCGTGGCGGCGGGGTCTGCTACGGTTGAGATCTGCATGCGGATGAGTGGGGCTTTGGGGGGCTGCAGCCAGTCTGGTGGTCCAACCGGGTACCCTACGCAGTCCTGTGTTTGACGGTAAACATCTGTGCGCAGCATGGCGCGCGGCTGTGCCAGGTGTTCTTGTGCATGCCAAGCGCAAGTGCTGCCGCGCAGGTGACAGAAGTGTTCCGACGGGTGCGCATATGGGATTCCGTATGGAATCCAACCTCAAGTGCATGCGCCCTCCACGATGCCTGTATGAAGAGGGGCACAAACAAGAACGCGCTGACAGAAGGGCATGATGAATCACGACAACATCGATGAGATCTGGCTAGGCTTGGTACTGTTTGCTGTGCCTAGTTGTTTGTCACCACTCCCGGGCCTGCAGCCTACCAGGCACCTTGCACGACCAAGTTTCAACGCAGACAATGAAAGCGTGCCCTGCACATTACATTCCAAGCCAATGGTAGCTTTATGGGTCGAGGTGACTGCCAGCATTTACGGAGCCGATGTTGCCTTGCTGCACTGACCAGCTGCAGACGCTGTGCCTTGCTTACTCAGTAGAACTGCCACCCCTCCAGCCTCAGACGGCGTCGTCCCACATAACCTGGACCCAGCCTTCAATTCAAACGCACGCCAGTCGCTCAAGTGTCTGCATGCCCTGATTCAATCACGGACCAACAACACACACAAACACCGCCCTGTGTAGATCTCTCACGCAACATAACTCCATGCTCCCGTAACGAATGCTTTCCTCTAATTGTCACACTCTTCAATGTCACGTGAATCGGGTACCCGATTATCTGAGGCACAACTGCCTCAGTGTCTCTCCATCGACGAAATCTCTATCGCGCATCGCGAGCGGTGGAGCTGGCAGCAGCAGCATGTACCTACCTGATGTCTTGTCTTGTGCGGTGATGGTGGTGACTGGCAGCTTTTGCAGAATTGGGTACATGCAGAGAGCGGGCGGACATGCCATCAGACATGCATTGGCGCCAGCATGCATTCAATGCATGACCAAGTTGGTCATGCATTGGTCAAGTCTGGGTTGATGCGTTCGCAATGGGCCAAACGCAGACATGGCCGCCATATGCACAGCTGGGTAGGAAGGGGCCGCTTTGGCATCGTACTCACGGAGGACTTTGCACTCACTGTTTGAAGTACGTATCATGCATGCGCGTACCAGCTACTTGCGACACATCGAGACCAGGGCTCTACAAGCCGGTTTTTTCTTGTCGGGGTAAACCAAAGCCATACCCAATTTTTGTCGGGCTGGCCCCGAAAAGCACCCTGCTGGATATCGGGTTGCCCGCCGACCTCCTCAGGTTCTATCGGGGGTGTAAAAAGCAATTTTCGGGTGATTTGCATTAGTTCGCGCTCATGCACTGGGCAGTGTTCTTGCCTTAACACAAATCTGAAAGCAGTTACCGCCTCAAGAATCCTTAGTAAAAAAACGGGTGCGGCACTACTTGCTCGATTTCCTCAGTATCAGGAAGACCACACCGTGACTCCAATAAATGAATCATCTCAGCAAGACTCGGCTCACATGGCTTCAGGCCCGACAGGATTTCGGGATCCCGTCAAGCTGTCGGCGTCGGTCGGGGTATCCCGAAAAGCACCATCGGCGGCCGTTGGGCACGCCCGCCGCCCCCCCCCCCCCCCCCCCCCCCCCCTGGCTTGTCGGGGGAAACCGACGACTCGCTTCGCTCGCCGTCGGGGTTTTTGCCTTTTTCCATTTTTTCGTCGGGAAACCGATCGGGATGTAGAGCCCTGATTCGAGACAGTTGGCAGCAGTTCGTGGCGGCAGGGGTACACGATCAATTCGCGCCACTCACCACGCATCGAAGAAAGGTCGCAGCCCATCGCACAACACGCCATTGACAAAGTGTCCGGACGACTGTAGTTCGGTCCGTGGGTGGAAGATGATGTATGGGTGTGTCGTCAGTGCTCCGTTCGAAGTCGCCGCTGTCTGTTCTAAAAGATAGCCGTGTTTTGTTTACATCGCCGAATTCAGTGAAGGAGGCAGGATTTTGCAGTACTGCTGTGTACGTATCCGTGGGTGGAGCCGCAAGCAGTGCTCTACAGTTGGGTTTTTTCTTGGCGGGAAAACCGATGCCAAACCCTTGTTTTGGTCGGGCTGCCCCCTCCAAGACGGTCGGTAGATGTCGGGGTTTCCCGCCAAAGCTGTGGCAATCTGTCGGGGGTGTTCAAACCAAATTACGGGGTCATTTGCATTACAGCATTTGCCAACTGATTATTGCACGAAGTCTAATCAATTAAAGAATGGGTGCGGCACAGCTCTGTGCGCATCTTTGTGCGCATCTTTGAACTTGTACTTCGTAAAGTCGCTGTTCTTACAAGAGTCACATATCGTACAGTGCCACTGGTGAGAATTGTTGACCACGCCTTCGTTTTTGTCTTCTCCCGTTCACTCATTTGTGATCGTACTTCGTATTCCACCCATGGAAACTCAAGCTGGCGTGCGTGCACTTTGGTATCAGACAACCTTTACCGAACGACAGAGCCATCCGCAGCTACTCTTTTCGAACAACTGGCTTCGTTCCTGTCTTTGTCAGCTGATGATGAAGCATTATCATGATTATCATGATCAGCTGTGCGCTTGGGCACTCGGCCGGTAAACCCGAAGTTATGCAAGGTCATTCTCGCAACACTCAAGCAAGAGGTAACACCGATGTCGGCAATAGTTCATTCCGTTTAGTGTTCTTCTGGCCGGACCAGGCCCGACAAGCTGTCGGGACTCCCGAGTCTTGACCAGGCCCGCCGAGCTGTCGGAATTCTGTCGGGGTTCCCGCCATGCCTCGGTGGCGGCCGGCGGGCTTCGCCCGCCAGCCCCCCCGTGGCTTGACGGGAAAACCGATGGCTCGCTTCGCTGGCCATCGGTTTTTTCGCCTTTTTTTCAATTTTTGTCGGGAAACCGATCGGTCTGTAGAGCACTGGCCGCAAGGCTGTAGCGGGACAGCAGTGGTCACGACCGGGACCGGGGCCTGACAGCTTGAGCAGCCCACAGCACGCCACCGACATGAGGGTGACTGATGGTTGTCAGATGCCCATTGCTTTGGCAGCGTGGTCTGGTATGCCTCTCGACCCCGCGGTCAAAATGCAGTAGCCCGATGCAGTCGTGCCTGACCAGCGTGCCGTTGGGCCTGGCGTCCACCTGATCATACATTCCGGAAATAAACCCATGGTAACACGTTTGCGTCCAGAAAGAAGTGAATTTTCGCTTCGATGCACGCTGGGCCAGCGCAGCGGCCTCACATCTGCGCGCAGGCACTTCGCATGCCAGCGAACAATTTGTTTTGTGGTCCTTGAATATCTGTCCGATTAGATTGTGGCCACTTGGTCGCACGTGGTTGCACTGCATGCCGTGCAAAAACGATTCGCACCTGGCATGCACTTGCCTGCGCAAAAATACCGGGAACACACGAGGAGCCTGGAGGGACCATACCGCTGACCAGTTGAAGTTGACGGCGGCTAGTCCAATCGACTCTACACGGGAGAGGACCAGGACTCGATGTGGTCCACGATGTCACAAGCGACGTTTTCGTGGCATACAAACGTAGAAAAGTATCATCTACCCAAAGTGGCTGCACATCATAGACGAACACATGCACGACAAATATGCGCGCATACGGTCACTCCACAGGGAGAACCGGTGTTCTAGCGAGTTTCCATCATGACGGCAAGTGCTGCAGCTGCATCTCGGCCTAGGCGGTAGGCTCCAAAGATCATCTGTGGCAGGCAAAGATGCTTGTGAAATGATTATGCGGTCCATTCCGAGGTGCGCGAGCGACGTTGGCAATGCGTGGAACAGCAGCTGCGGCATGAGCGCCCGGCGTGTTCATGTGCGATGCGCTGTCGCAACACACGCACAGCACTGAAAGAACACACGTCATCTGATTGCTACCTCTACTGTCTTGCTTGGTGCTTGGTTCAGCCCGTGTGCAAATGATATCCCCGCCACACGCCGAGCTGAGCAGCTAACGCATGATGTACAAGAATCAATTTAACCATCATTCTCATATAAGACAATTTTTTTTTAGTTGACAGGTGGGCTTGGCGGACGGCGCCTGTCGCTTGGACTGGGCACTTCCGTATGTGCACTGATGGTAGACAGTGGGGGGGTGCTCGAGGATCTGCACCAGTGAATGCCAGTGTCCAAGCCAATCATATTCCTGATCTGGATCACCACAACGTTGCATGTGGACAGGCACGTGGACAGAACACCGTGGCCTGCATACGTGTGTAAAACGCGAAACTGGCGAGGCAGAACACCAAGGCTAGTCTAGCATGGAATGCACACAATCCATCAGAATGGGTATTTCCATGTTGGTCCACCTACAGCTTAGCTCCCATTCGGGTGTCAAGTGTCGTATACAAGGCAGGGCTGTGGTGGCACCATGTGGAACAGTCCAAGAGTTGATACGATTGATGACCCAGATGGTCCGTTGTGGCATGACCTTCAAGTGGTCAGCAGCGTGGGGAGTGTTTCCATCCCTGGTGCATTTTGGATCGGCCACATGGTGCATGCTCACTCACGATCCACTAGGCTGCATGATTCTGCTGTTGCAAGTGCACCCTCAGTACGGCTCGGTCCATAGGACGTATCCACCACAGGACGTATCCACCACCACAATGACTGTAATGACTGTCTGCATTATGATGCCCCTTCGGGTAGCAGAGCCCGGGTTGCTCCACTGCACCTGGCTTAACGGGGACGCTGGCTGCGGCGGTTGACTCTCTTTGAGGCTGACCTCCGCTACCCCCTCCACTCCATAGGGGTTCGTGTCGACGTCGTGCGCGCGTTTGCCGTGGAGCTACCTGCCTCTGGCCATCCGGGATATTCCCACATGAGCCATTTTGCCTGCAGCTGCCCTGGCTGCAGCTATCTCCGAGACAGCACGTCGCTCCGGCGCGGTCAACGATCCTGCTAATCCACGTGGATCCCGCCGCACGCGTTGCAATTCAAACGCACGCCAGTCGCCCGAGTGTCTGCATGCCCTGATTTCAATCACGGACCAACAACACACACAGACAACGCCCTGTGTGGATCTCTCACGCAACATAACTCCATGCTCCCGTAACGAATGCTTTCCTCTCATTGTCACACTCTTCAATGTCATGCGAATCGTGTACCCGATTGTCTGAGGCACCACTGCCTCAGTGTCTCTTCATCGATGAGATCTCTATCGCGCATCGCGAGCGGCGGAGCTGGCAGCAGCAGCGTCTACATACCTGATGTCTTGTTGTGTGCGGTGATGGTGGTGAGTCACCACTGGTGACTGGCAGCTTTTGCAGATTGGGGTACATGCAGAGAGCGGGCGGTCATGCCATTAGACATGCATTGGCGCCAGCATGCATTCAATGCATGGCCAAGTTGGTCAAGTCTGGGTTGATGCGTTCGCAATGGGCCAAACACAGACATGGGCGCCATATGCACAGCTGGGTGGAAAGGGGCCGCTTTGGCATCGTACTCACGGAACGCTTTGCACTCACTGTTTGAAATACGTATCATGCACGGACCAGATACTTATGACACATCGAGGCAGTTGGCAGCACTTCGTGGCGGCAGGGGTACACGATCAACATCGCGCCACTCACCACGCATCGAAGAAAGGTCGCAACCCATCGCACAAGACGCCATTGACAAAGTGTCCGGACGATTGTGGATCGGTCCGTGGGTGGAAGGTGATATGTGGGTGTGTTGTCAGTGCTCCGTTCGAAGTCGCCGCTATCTGTTCTAAAAGATAGCCGTGTTTTGTTTATATCGCCGAATTCAGTGAAGGAGGCAGGAGTTTGCAGTACTGCTGTGTACGTATCCGTGGGTGGAGCCGCAAGGCTGTAGTGGGACAGCAGTGGTCACGACCGGGACCGGGGCCTGACAGCTTGAGCAGCCCACAGCACGCCACCGACATGAGGGTGACTGATGGTTGATCAGATGCCCATTGCTTTGGCAGCATGGTCTGGTATGCCTCTCGACCCCGTGGTCAAAATGAAGTAGCCCGACGCAGTCGTGCCTGACCAGCGTGCCGTTGGGCCTGGCGTCCACCTGATCATACATTCCGGAAATAAACCCATGGTAACACGTTTGCGTCCAGAAAGAAGTGAACTTCCGCTTCGATGCACGCTGGGCCAGAGCAGCGGCCTCACATCTGCGCGCAGGCACTTCGCATGCCAGCGAACAATTTGTTTTGTGGTCCTTGAATATCTGTCCGATTAGATTGCGGCCACTTGGTCGCGCGTGGTTGCACTGCATGCCGTGCAAAAACGAGTCGCACCTGGCATGCACTGGCCTGCGCAAAAATACCGGGAACACACGAGGAGCCTGGAGGGACCGTACCGCTGACCCGTTGAAAGTTCACGGCGGCTGTTCCTTGCACTCTGCACTGGAGAGGACCAGGACTCGATGTGCTCCACGATGTCACAAGTGACGTTTTCGCGTCATACATACATATCAAAGGACATTCCATCCGAAATGGCTGCACATCATAGACGAACACATGCACGACAAATATGCGCGCATACGGTCTCACGTCCACAGGGAGAACCGGTGTTCTAGCGAGTTTCCATCATGACGGCAAGTGCTGCAGCTGCATCTCGGCCTAGGCGGTAGGCTCCAAAGATCATCTGTGGCAGGCAACGATGCTTGTGAAATGATTATGCGGTCCATTCCGAGGTGCGCGAGCGACGTTGGCAATGCGTGGAACAGCAGCTACGGCATGAGCGCCCGGCGTGTTCATGTGCGATGCGCTGTCGCAACACACGCACAGCACTGAAAGAACACACGTCATCCGATTGCTACCTCTACTGTCTTGCTTGGTGCTTGGTTCAGCCTATCTGCAAATGACGTCCCCGCCAAACGCCGAGCTGAGCAGCTCACGCATGATGTACAAGGATTAGTTCAACCATCACACGAATACGAGACACTCTTTTAGTTGACAGGTGGGCTTGGTGGACGGCGCCTGTCGCTTGGACTGGGCACTTACGTATGTGCACTGATGGTAGACAGTGGGTGCTCGAGGATCTGCACCAGTGAATGCCAGTGTCCAAGCCAATCATATTCCTGATCTGGATCACCACAACGTTGCATGTGGACAGGCACGTGGACAGAATGCCGTGGCCTGCATACGTGTGTAAAAAGCGAAACTGGCGAGGCAGAACACCAAGGCTAGTCTAGCATGGAATGCACACAATCCATCAGAATGGGTATTTCCATGTTGGTCTACCTGGTGCTTAGCTCTCATTCGGGTGTCAAGTGTCGTATACAAGGCAGGGCTGTGGTGGCACCATGTGGAACAGTCCAAGAGTTGATACGATTGATGACCCAGTTGGTCCGTTGTGGCATGACCTTCAAGTGGTCAGCAGCGTGGGGAGTGTTTCCATCCCTGGTGCATTTTGGATCGGCCACATGGTGCATGCTCACTCACGATCCACTAGGCTACATGATTCTGCCGTTGCAAGTGCACCCTCAGTACGGCTCGGTCCATAGGACGTATCCACCACAGGACATATCCACCGCCACAATGACTGTAATGACTGTCTGCATTACGATGCCCCTTCGGGTAGCAGAGCCCGGGTTGCTCCACTGCACCTGGCTTGCAGACACGGCTCAACGGCCACGCTGGCTGCGGCGGTTGACTCTCTTTGAGGCTGACTTCCGCTTCCGCCTCTGTTGCATAGGCGATGGGCCAGCGCCGCCGTTGTCTGTGGGCCCGGGTGTGCAGCTGATGTCTTCGCATTGTTGGCCCGCCGGCCAACCATGCTGCTCCGTTGACGCGATCAGGATGTCCCTCGAGATGGATGCGTCGTCTGCCATATACTGCACCTGGTCGTCGCGGTATGGCAGCCATGTCCAGGACGTGCCGAAGCGTGGATCCTTGGCGATGGTGTAATTCAAAAACCGAAATGCCAAGACTTGCAGACTGCCCGGTCGTAGTTGCTGCAGCTCAAAGACGCCCCTGCACGCAAACGCCGGATTCCCATCGGGGCTGGACGTCAGCTGGCTGTGCAGCAAGCTGCAGCACCGCATGCTCAGCTCCAAACTGCCATGCTGGACTCAGAGGCGGGACCACACCTTGCCCTGAGCGGTTCGCGAAGCGATGAGAAGAACTCCCCGAGGGCGAGAATGTCCTTGCGAATGCCCACGCCGCACTTGATGATGTGCTCCGTGGACAGTAGCCTCCGCAGCAACTGCAGCAGGTTAGGGATGCCGGAGTCAGCAGGCCTGCCCAGCTATGCATCGCGTGGTCGTGCTCTCAACACAACTGTGCCACAATTGTAAGGTCTGGCCGTGGAGGCCTCTTGGCGCATTATAATTACCGAATGCATTGGGCATGCCGCAGCTGGTGACGCACATTCATACCGCGACGCTCTGCGGGCTTGCAGCGCTTGTACTCGGTCAGAGCCTCCAAGGGGATGATGACCACGAACTTGGCCGTCGCAAACTGCACCACCGCAGCCCGGTCCGTGCGGCCAGGGTGTGATTGCCCAAACTCCACGTCCAACCCGATGATCAGGTCTTCTTTGAGGGAGTCGTCGCCTAGCAGTGCCGCACGTTTCGCACGTGCGCCCATGTCTAGTATAATCGTTATTATACGTTCGACGTGGTCGTCCGCGTACGTCACAACGATGAATCCGGTGTAGTGCCGCAGCACAACTGTGATTATATCTTCGGAATCGTCATGATCTGCTGCGGCGGCGTCTTCTTCACTTTCATGATCTCGTTTGTTCCGCCTGCCACGTGTTGCCCGCTTGTTCTTGCGCATGCTCAATGTAATGCGCGATACCCTGAACACCGGTCGAGCTTGCAAACGCCACTCGCATGCAGTATCCAAATGCCGCATGTGCCGGTCCCTTCTGTGAACCGGTCTCGCATGCAGCAGTGCGGCTGCATCCAGCGGCAGCAACACAGCCAGGCCACGCACCTTTGCTTGCACGCCCCGCTTTGCTGCGCCTCAGTCTGATGGAACAGGGACGCATTGATCTTGTCCCCCGGATGTGCATCGTTTTGGTGGATGCATCGAGCGCCTGCAGGCATCACAGTGGCCGCATCATCAACACAGGCCCAGCGGTCCGGCCGGCACGTCATGTGCACCTGCATGCGGGCGTGTAGCACTTGTGGCCATAGTGTAGCGCACCCTTTGTGGCGACCGCGATGCCGTCGGGGTTGGAATCTTTCCACAAGTACCAGTATTTAGGGGTGAACTCCCCTACAGAATCACTCTGCAGGGGCAGCAGCTCAGAAGGGGCACCGGCAGAGTGCCTCATGTGTCGAGCCAGTTGGGCGCCCCGATGGCCAGCATCATCGCGCCTGCCCGCAGCATCGCGCTGCGCTGTTCCTCGTCCATGTTCCTCACCGGCATTTGCTCGAACATTCACTCCAGTCAGTGTCTCACGCGGTGCCGGCAGCCTGCGGCCTAGCTGCCATCGCTCGTGGTCCGATATGCAATCAACCACAGGTATGTCACCAACGTCCAGGTTGTGTCCGCCGCCGTAGCCTGTGTGGAATGTAGATGAGGCCAGGGAGCGGCCGCCGCGCGCACGCACACCTCCGCGAATGCTGCTGCATGCGATGGTATCCTCAACCTCGACCTGCGCTGTCGTCTGGGAGAAGTGGGTGGTGGTCTTGGCCAGGTAGTGGGGCATGGTAGTGACACAGCAGGTCGGCGTTGGAGTGCGGAGCCTGGTAGTGCTTGCAGACTTGTTGTTGGAGGCCAGGCTGGAGGTGATGACACGGAGAGCCTCTTCCCCGGCAGTGGCACTTCTTTGGCCAAAGACCAAGAGGTGGCAGGATTGAGCACAGCTGTACGATTCGCGTCAGCATGCCTTGGCGTGTTGGGCCCTATGCCGCCCTTCGGCCTGCTCCAAGGCTTGCATGGCAGCAACTCCCTTGCCCTCTCCACAAACCGTATGTCAGAACCTCACACCCGCACACTGTCTGGCAGAATCGACACCACACAGCCAGAAGTCTTCTCTTCCGCCTGCATTCACGTGCCAAGGGTCCATTTGTGTTCATGTCCATTCCTGAGTGCCATGTGGCCAATATGTCTCGAAGTGGTGTTGACCAGGTCATTGCTTGTCCAGACCAGTCATCCGATGAGCCATCGACAATAGCCCATGCAATCCTAACTCATCAACTTGTTCATGAACTGTCTTCCCGACGTTTTCACCTTCATTGACGGCGACATCATGGCGTGGTCCATGCGACCTGGCATAGAGTCTGACCGGCGTCGGCTGCTGGGCAGTGTACGCTGGTCCCGACCCAGGCTGTCATCCGAAAAAGCGACAATTTAGAGGGCTGGCTACCCTGCTTTCGAAACAAGTCAGCGCTCCCGAACCTCCATGCGCTGACGCGCCAAATGCCATCAAATTCAGTCTTCAAAATCATTGCAACGGCGATCTGAGCGTCAGCATCTTTCCAGGCCGATTGTACCGAGGTGAAAAAAAAAAGCCTCTGTGGAGTCGCACCCGGCCCGGGACACGCCCAGTGTATGTAGGAGCTCTTGAACTACCCTACACAGCGCAGAGTTGATTATAACTTGCTCAGTGTTTGTCGCGGTAGCATATGTCTAGGCCCCGGACGTAAACGACAGCAGTGCATCAGAGGGTGATCCCATGCAGCGCCACGAGTGCCGCCCTCAGACTCACGAACGGCCGCGCTACTATGATAGATGCATTGAAAATTAGGCATTGCTGAAAGCTTACAGGGGAGCTGAAGAGCAAGCTCAGAGCGAGGGTACCGGTACCTGCCTGAACTACTGGATCGTGCCACGTGAAGCCTGCAGCAGAGCTGCACGTAAACTGCGCTGACAAGTCAAGTTGCAGTCTACTTTCTTCCTTGCAGCAGTAGGATGGAAATCGCGTGGAGTAGCAGATCCTACCATGCACACAATCACAGGCCTCGCGCAGTCTTTCTGCGACCTTGGCCCCGGACTGCAAACACAGCTCACTCGATCGAGCCACTACTCTATATGTGGGATGTCCCCGTGGGCTCTTGTTCTGGAACGATGTGCATGACCTGCTCGCTGTCCGAAGGCCACAGGAGTCGGTGGCATGGCCATGCATGGTTCTCAAGCAAGCTCACGCGTTTGGGCCAACGGGCTCCAGCTGCAGAGCCTGCTTGATGTACAGGATAGTGGCATGATGAGTTGACTAGATCCGCGGACCCTCACGCCCTGTCAGCTTGCCACGGAGCAGGTGCGACTGATCATGCGCACATTTGCGCTAGCCAACTGCACGTTCAAACATGACATGCCTGTCCACTATGAACCTATACTCCGTAAACTCCGTTGCGACGGCTGATAGGACGCTCACCTGTGCGTGCGGCACATCGCAGTGTGCCTGTGGACCGGTACCGCAGCATCCCACCCCACACATCAGCTGTGAAACTTTCCCAAACGCCAGCTACAGAACCTGCGTGTCACCGAGTAAAGTGCTGAGCAAGTCCTGTGTAAGCAGTGCGCTCTCACTCCTGTGCACTGCACGTCCTTTCAAAGCAGGTGGCAATGAGGCAATGTTCGGCCAGAGCTCCCCTCTTGACAATTCTGTTCAATGTCGCCGCATAAGCTTGCTCTTTGTAACCTATAGGTCCCTTAAGATGGTCCGGCTGTGGTGACATGCCCGCACAGCCTGTTGTGTTGATATAGCAAACACGCTGCAAATCGTCTACATCCATAGACCACAGCACATGCAGTGATCACTTGAGCTGGCTTGAACAGGTATTCGCGTGACGAGTCACGTGCATTGCCTGTGACTGGCGTGAGCAGATGCCATGCACAGAGACAGCTGCACACAGAATAGGCTGGTTGTTTTGGTTGTTCTGCCCCACCTGCACGTTCGGGCGCTGTCGGGGCTCTGATGTGAGAAATTTCGCTGCCTATCAACCACTGCGATGGCAGCTTTGCACACCATAGCCTGTCACAGAGCACAATGCCTGTCACAGAGCACAATGCCTGTCACAGAGCAAACAGCAGATCTGTTGGGGCTTGTAGCTGCAGCTCAAAACGTACAGTACCCCGACCGGCCTGTACGCATCTGTGTTGGGTCGCTTTGCAGCATTTCCAGGACTGCTGCCCAAAAATTAGACCTGAATACTCGGAAATGTTCTTTGTGATCGGGCCAGATGACCAAATACTGGTATGTATGCCACAGTCAGCGACTGTCCCTCGACGAGTAGGAAACATGGGATATACGCCACCGTGTTGCGCCACCGCAGCCCTGCATCACGCCGCACGCGTCTGCTCTAGAACTCGCTCTAGCGCATCCTCAAGCACATCCTCTGGAGGTTCCTCAAGCGATTCCCTTTGGAGGCGCCTGGCAGCATCTAACTAGCACTGGCACTGCCTCCATCATTTCCTCTAGCATTGCATCCAGCATTGTATGAACAATTCCTCTTACAGCACAACCAGAAAGTCCTGTAGCGGTTGATACAACGATTCCTCCAGCAATACCTTCAGCAATGAACCTCCAGCAGACCATCCGCAGTTCACGCTACCGTTTCCTCAATCAGTTCCACCACAGTTTCCTCTGGAGGTCCATCCGGCAGCTACTCTGTCAGTTCGCCTAGCATCTCATCACGCACTCGTTCAGGAGTCACTGAAGCATTCTTTCATGGACCAGAGGAGTAGGCTTTAGATGTCCCCGCACGTCGAGGTCTGCGCGGAGGTGGGTTGCTATGGTTGGGATGCATGTGTCTGGGGATGGATGGAGATTTGGGGGGGTATCGCTCCTGGCATGCCCGCCGGACAGGCTTGTCTTTGGCCGCCTGGGGTGCGACTTCACTAAGTGATTTCGTGTGTGGGTGTGATTTTAGAACATGGTAAGCACAAGTGCTGCCGGGCAGGTGACAGCTCTGTTGCGGCGCGTGTGCATGAAATTTGATCCAAAGTTTGTCGAGAGACACCTGCAGCAGGTAAAACTATAGCCGTGAGGCCTCACTCATGCCTATATGAACAGAAACAAGACCGCGCAGACAACAGGGCATGTGGAGTCAGAACAATCTCAACGAGATCTGGCTAGGCTTGACACTGTTTGCTGTGCCTGCTTGGTTGTCACCACGCCCGGGCCAGTAGCCTGCCACGTACATTGTGCACAACCCAGTGCAAACACAGACGATGAAAGCGTGCCCTGCGCATTCAAACCCAAGCCAGGGGTAGCTTGATGGTGTAACGTGACTGCCAGCAGTTACAGAGCCAACATGCCTACTAGTAGCTGCACTGACCAGCTGCAGGTGCTGTGCTTTGCTTACTCAGCAGAGCTCGCACCCTTCGAGCCACAGACAGCGTCCTCTGACGCGACCTGGACCCAGATTTCATATCAACAGCATGTCAGCCACTCGAGTATCTGTATGCCCTGGCAGCATCCACTGAACAACACACACAAACACCGTCATTAGACCTCTCACACAGATACACGATTTCATGCCGCGCTGCCGTAAAAAAAAAAGTTTCCTCTCAACATCACATTCTTCAGAGTCAAACAAGCATCCGAGGCACCGCTGTCCCAGAGGCTCTTCTTCTCTCTCCTTGCAACGCGCATTGCAAGCGAGGTGCCGGCCTCAGTGCAACCACACCAGCTTCCTCTACAGGTGTACCATGTTTCGTACCTCGCTGGCATGCCGCTCCACATGTAACCCCCCAAGTTGCCTGTGCAATCCGACATGCAGACTCCGCCACGCTGTATCCACAGTCCCCTAACCCCTAACCCTTCACCCCTGAACAAAACATGAAACCACAAACATCAGCCCGGTTGCTGCAGCTGCTGTGCTCTCGTGAGCGCAGCATCACCCAAGTCTGTCCCGCGCCACGAAACTTGGTGCAGCAATGCATGTGATACATGCATTGTGCGGCGCGCATGGTCGCACCGCCACACCAAACACTGAAACCGTGACCGATCGTCCCGAGCCGCAGCCGTTAGCTGCGGCGTACACACTCATGCTAGGCCGCCCGCAGTTGCGGACGGTCGAGGTTGCGCCAAAAATGCGCCGCTAGGCGGCTGGGGTGGTGCGTGCCGCACGCCGCTCCTGCGGCCCCGCTTGGGGGCCACCCGCCGCACAGCAGCGCAAAAACGTGTCAGCGAACACCCCACCCCACCACAAGCGCCCTAAAATATACCGAAAGTGTCGGTTGATACACTGAAACGCGAACATTGTCGCAGCTCGACCATGCAGTCACAGCTGGTTTGCATGTGGGCGCGCAACACAAAAGTTGCACCCAGGCTGAGAGAGCATCGCCGCTGTAGGAGCTAGCAGCTGCAGGGTATCGCATTGACACCCCCCCCCCCCACCAACCCTGCAGCACCATCATGCAAGCTGGCACACGCATAAGCTCGTGACCCAGGCTTACGAAGTCCGGGTCAAAACTCTCATGTTTCTCCCTGCCGTACAGTTCACAAGAACCAAAAATTGTATGCAAATCCCCCCATCCCCAGGCCTGCATGGCCATTTTGATACCCATTCCAGTTGTTCTTACCACAATCCCAGGCCAGCACTGCATCACCCGCCACGGAGAATGCGACGCCCGATGTCCGTTGGAGCGCGTCACGTCGGCTCCAGCGCACATCGGCCGCGCGCGTGTTGCGGCGACATGCATGTGCTGCTACTGGGACGTGCTAAAGCAGCCCGGAGTTGGCATCGCATGGCACGGCCTGCGCACTCAGAGTCTGGCAGCTGCCGCCGCTGAGGCCGCCGCGCAGCGCGCCGCGGCTGCCGACCTTGCGGGGGGGAGAGGGCGGGTACTGTGCATCGAGCGTGCAGCTCCAGCAGGCGCCGTCGAGGTCGCTGCTGCAGCGAGCGACGCCATCGGCGCCGCGGACGCTGTCGGCGGCGAGCGTGCTCGCGCTCGCGGCGGCGTCGGCGATGCCGGTGGCGCCGCAGCTACACCCGAGGCTCAGCGACACGTACTCACTCGCTCCTGCGCAGATCGAGTCATAATTAGTGAACTGAGCGCAGAGCTGCCCTTCACGGTCTGCAGCGCGCATGCGAGCTGATACCTTGAGCACTGTTTGTTGGCCAGGAAAAGTCGCACTGCATCAATGCGGCAGACACCACACCTCCGACCGATCGAACCGTACCAGCTGGCAGGGCAACAGCGCTAGCGCGGTGTGCGCGCCACAGCATGCTTAGTTCACGGCAGCAACACAAACGCCGCAGTGTGCATGGTACAGCTACAACATTCTGGTGGCGCCGCCTGTGGGGCGCGAGCATTGCATTAGCTTAGGGGGGGGGGCGTACCGGCATCATGATGTCCCCAAGGTGCAGCATCCATGCTCCCGACCGACGACGCAACCGACGGCATGCGCGCGCCGCGGCCCTGCATCCATCGCGGCGACATATGCATGAAGCTTGACATGAACGGCCCCTTCATCACCTGCGCCGGCGCGCTCCCGAACTCTGCATCCTCCGGCAGCAGCGGCTCCACACCTTCCTTCACGATGCGGGGCACAGCATGGGGCACAGCATGGGGCACAGCATGGGGCACAGCATGGGGCACAGCATGGGGCACAGCATGCACAGCGCGCGGCTCGAAGAGCTTGCGGCTGATCGCCGCGGTGAGGCTCGGCGTCGCGACGGCGTGATTGTGGCGCTCGGGGTAGGGTTTCGGGCAGGGTTTGAACTCGTTGTGCGAGCTGGCGGAGGGGGTCGTGGCCTCGGACTCGGGGAGGAGTGGCTGCAGGTTCTCAGGCAGGCGCTGGCTGAGCGCAGTGCGGTCGACGTGGAACGTCTTGCAGCGGTCCATGAAGCGGTCGGTCTCGTCGATGATGTCGTCGCCGATGAGCTCCTCCATGATGTCCTCAATCGTGATGATGCCGACGGGCGTGCCCGCGCTGTGCATGCTGCGGCCGAGGCTCGGCGCCGCGGACAGAAACGCGCCTGCCGCGCCAGCGCCATGCGTGCTCCCATCCGGTGTCCTGCAGCAATGCAAATCGCATCAGCACGCACGCACTACATGCATGCGCAAGTGTGCGCCCATGATACGCACAGCCCAGCGTGTTGTAATTGCGTGCAACGAGACATCGCAATAGTGCGACACCATCCTGTTGAGCACATGCATGCATGGCATGAATGCGGCGCACCGCTCGAGCAGCTCCTCGTGGATCTCGTCGCCAGAAAGGCTGTCGCAAGAGTCATGGCCGTTTCTGTTGCCGCAGAAGCTGCGCGCGCAGAGGGACTGTCTTGTCTTGTCGCCCATCATTTTGAGATCTGCACACAAGGGTTTCTGCTGTGTGTTGATGTTGATGCGGATGGGATTCGGTTTCAGTGTTTGTTTTCTCCCGTTCACTCTTTTGTAAACAAGGGTTTCTGCTAAGACCTGTTGATTGGGTCGCAATGCGGTGTGGCGTGCGACGTCTAGACTGTGCCGTCATAGCCGATTTCAACACAATTGAATGCTGTCATCCACAGGTCGACGTGATTGGAAGCTAGCGTCCACAGGTCGTACTTTCTCACGCCCTGCTGTATGTATACATAGGTCCACTGCAGTGCGGCATGACATCCGAGGATGCATGCCCCACACTGCACAACGGAACCTCAGAGCCTCCAGACAAGGCTCTGAGGTTGTGATGACGCCAGAACGGCCACAGCGGCGATGTCGCGTCACCTCATGTGTCGGAGTGATGGCACGCACCGCGGGGCGCCTCCTCGTGTGGCACGGAGATCACGGCCATGTGCGTGCGGCCGATCTTGAACAGCTGCAGCAGGTCCCATAGCGGCAGGGAGCCGCTGACCGCGGGCAGCTTGCGCAGCTTCATGCGCGCCACTGGTGTCGGCATCTGCACACCACCACCACGCTGTCTCACCAGCCGCTCTCCCCTCGCCACCAGTGTTGGGCTGTCGGGCCCGATCATATGTAACAACTCCGAATATTCAGGAATAATCTCTGGGTGGCAGCCCTGGAAATGCTGCAAATCGACCCAACACTTGCACTGAGACACGAATGTCTGCGTACATCCGCCGAACCACCAGCCAACCCTACCACACATATCATCAGAATCGAATCGCATCAACAGAATCGCAGCACTGGCAGCACTGGCAGTGCGACTGAACATGTACAACTCGTCCTGCGCTTTCGCACTAGCCATGGTTCGACATGCCCCAATGAATCGAAACCCAACAGCTGCAATTGCAGCTTAAGTATTCGAAGCCGCAGCCGCATGCAAGGACAGCAGGATCCCGGCGCACCTTGACGAGCAGGAGCTCCTTGACGAGCAGCAGGCCGAGGATCGCGGTGCGGTCCCCCGGGGCGTGCACCGGCACCCGCGAGTGCCCCGCCGTCAGGATCTCGCGGCAGAGCCCCTCATTCAGCACCGCGTCCGCGGCCACCATGAATACGCTGTGCAGCGGCGTCATCGCGGCGCGAGCCACCTTCGTCTTCATCTCGAGCGCGCTGTTGATCATCTGCGTCTCGTCGCGCGTGAGCGCCTCGCCGAGCGCCGCAAAGCCCTCGTCTTCGCCGTGGAGCGCAACAAACTGCTGCAGCTGGCGACGGGGGAGAGTCGCGGAGGAGTGGCCGAGGAGGACATCGAGCAGCTTGCTGAGGGGCCACGCGATCGGGCAGGAGATGGCCATGAGGACGCGGAGGAGGCCGCTCGCGTAGTAGCCCACCGCGAGGCCGTACTTAGTGCAGATGCTCTGCGGCACGATCTCGCCTGCATGCATGCGTGCGGGTGAGGGCATGCATTGCGACAGCCCTGATGCATGCTGCTGCGTCTCCGTGTGCACGACCGGCACTCGTGTACATGTCGTGACGGAGCTGGTGCATGTATATTGCCCCTGGATGATTTTGGCGTGTGTGCTAGGGGTGGCTATGGGACAGCAATGAATTGCAATGGCAGAGCAGCATTGGGGCGCCTAGGCCGCTGCGAAGCAGCAACCGCTCATCACGGCGGGTACCGGTGTCCGGCATATGTAAAGCTGTGATTCTGCATATTCAGATCCGGAGCTCTAGACATCGATGTACATGTCCAGATCCAGCACGCAATGCGATGGCTTGTGATCTCACAGAAATACCTTCTGGACATCTGCAACTTGTGCTGCTAGGAAGCAAGCAAGGAAGGGGGTTGCAATTGATATCACCATGATATCACCATGCAAAACCACGGCAGTGCCTCTTTCATAGTGCTGGCCAGTATCTAGCTGACTTTTCATGCTGCCTCCTGAGCTGGTGTGACTTCAAAAGGCCCAGCAGATCTACCATAGGAAAACTCTAGATATGCTGTGATGGACAGGTGTTCGTTACAGGGCCAGGCACCCAGGCCGCAACGCAACCAGCACAGCCAGCATCCGCTAACAGTCGCTGCAGCCTCCTGTCCAGCTGTTATCGAGCACGTGCACGGCGCTGGCGCGCAACGGTCGTGGCCAGCAACGGTCGCGCTGCAGCGTGGCCAGCAACGATCGCGCTGACCGTTTCAGAGCACGTGCACTCGATCCGGATCCCATGGTACGATGCACGTGGTTGACCTTCCCCGCGTGGCGAGCGTGCCAGCCTGCCCAGCAACTCGACACCAACGCCACGAGCAGACAACTCTCAAAGCCGTAGCTGCTCGAGAAATTCGAAGGCACCATCCTGCGGTAGGCTGGGCACTACTGCAAGGTCGTATAGCGCCTGGGAGGTAACGCGTGGTAGCTTCGGTACCTCGAATCGGTACGATCGGAGCGCACCTACCGCGTTGTCGCTCAGCAAACGCGAGTGCGTGGGTACGAACTAACACGTTGGATGAATACCAAGTTGAGCTTACCAATGGCGCGGCGCGCTGATCGACGCATCGCCCGCATGCCCCCCACATGGCCATCACCAGGCCTCGATTGTGCAACTGTAATTACATCGATATGGTAGTAGAGGCCGCAGTCAATCGCGAGGAAATCTCGGGCGGTGCATCTCGAGACGGCGACGTGAGTGTGCACAAGCGCGATCGAGCCACGTCACGTGGCCTTCGCACGCGCGCAATTGCAAGGACCTTTCGCTTTGTGCAAAGAGCCACTCACCATGGCTCCGCAGCAGGGTCAGTGAAGACGCACCGAAGAACAACACGACGGTGACTGACACCAGCACGGCGGTGAAGGGATCCGCCAGCCGGTCAAGGAAGATCGGCAGCGCTTCCATGGAGAAGGCGTTCCAGACGACGAGTGTGCAGAGCAGGAAGTGATGGTTGACCAGCACCTGCACGGCAGAACACAGCCATCGCACACGCACCGAGGCGAATGAACACGCACTACGCATCAGGTAGAATAGCCAAATCAATGCAAGCTGGCTCGACTGCAAATTGGGATTGCTGATACACATGATCGAGCTGGGCCATGTGGTATGCGGATCGTGCTAAACAAGGCGCTCCGAGTCCCCGGGTGTGCATACGTGGCCGCAGCGCTAGCAGAGGCACTGCAAGCACATCTAGACACGCACCGGATGGATTGCCGCAGCATACTTCTGCTGAAGAGGCGTGCCTCCTCGCTTCAGCACCTGCAAGAGAGCGCGCCGTAACGGTGTGGCCTGGCTCGCGCGCGCGGGGCACAGTGCTTGCATGTAGATGCCATGATCATGAGCGCCTCGGCTCTGCCGCGCTGGCACTGCCCTGATGGACTCTATCGCTGCAGCCGCGCTGATGCAGCATTAGAAGGCCATACCTCGATCTCGATCTCATCCATAGCCAGCAGGCTGATGGTCAAGCCCGACATCAGGCCTGATAGCACCACCAGAGCGGCGCTGATGCCGATATACAGTGCGGCTGTGGTGGACGAGAGCTGCTCGCCGTGCCCTGTCCACACCATGTCAGAGATACTCCCCGTCGCATGCCGAATTAGATCCAGCATGCTCCTATGTTGAGCTCTGCCGTGCGGGCGTGTGGAACGAAGAAAATGTCACGACACAGACACGTGCGCTTGATCCCACGTACAGTGTCGATCACCTGCGCAACTGCAGCTGTGACCTCGAATATAATTCAACTCGTGCAATGAAATGGCGCATCTGTAGCCTGACGTGCTGTGTAAAACATGAAGGTGCTACTTGGGAGCTCGTGGCGACGATGCGCTTATCATGGGCTCGCTCTGCACGCTTCGCAGTGGCAGAGGCCCTGTCGTGGGATTCAAGGGACCGTCCTTAGAGCATTCCCGCGTTATATAGTGAGTGCCCCTTCCAGCACGGACTGCTCCACGTGTGCACTCGGGTCCCTTGCAGGACGAGTGTGGAGGCACGTTGCTCGGTCAAGATAGGGTCGCATTGCGCGAGAAGGCTGAGCGGGCGTTCGCTGCAGCTCTGGATCTGCTGTGGCGCAGAGGCGCAAGACACCGGAAGTGATGCTCCCATTGAGCGGATCGATTCCGGGATGTCCACGAGGACCCAGGCATGGACTTGTTTGAATACATGCGTCCCACTGCAGCACCCGCGCCGCGCACGCATCTCTTGAAGCATGGCTGTGCATGTGGCGATGCACTACTTCGAACAGGTGCAGCATTGAGCTGCCCAGGAGATCCGTCATACACGATCTAAAAGCTTTCTAATGATTTGCCTCGAGTATGCGTCGGCTGCGATGGCCTCGATCATGTGACGCCGAGCATATACGTATTCCGTAGGGCGCACATCAGGTAGTAGGCACGCACATTCACCTTGGGCCCATTTGACAAAACTCTCTTTCTTATACTTACATGTATTCATGATCAGTCATTCTGTATCGGTGTATATGCCTGCGACTGTGCTCGCACGCACACATCTGCGATCGCCACAGGGCAGCAAAGTTGGACGGACAGCTATCCATTTGCAAGCAGCAGGACGCAGGATCGTGACTCATTCATCTGTATCAGGGCGGGAAGAAGCGGTACAGTATCAGGTACGTCTCAGACGAGGGCGACCGTCAGTGGACTCACTTCCACATGTGTTCTCTCAAGGCAACAGCAAGCGCGGCAGTGTGCACATTTGCCTATGACAGTCGTTTTATAATGTACGCGCGTCATAGCAGGTCATTTGCTTCTGAGCTTTCCTCTGCTGGTTCACCGGTTCAGATGCTGGGGGGTACGCAGTGCTGTCACTTCCCAATGCGCAGGCCACATTGTGTAGAGCACCGCGCTTGCCCTCTCAAAGCTATCCGTACTTACCATACTATATATATCACTATGTTTGCGAACAAGCCTACGCTAGCCATCGAAGGCATGGAAGCCTGTCACCAAATGACGCCGCATGCCATGACTCCACACTCGCTGGACTTTGCACTTGCGCAAGCATACGCGACAGGGCAGCGCTTTGTTAAACTACTTGAATACACAGCGTTTGCGCGCGCACCATTGCGATGCCTCATGTACCTCGTGCCCAGTGTCTCGTGCCATTCCACCACCATCCCAAGCCACCGCTCCCATGGCTTCGCAGAGGCCATGATTCTCAATCGCATGCTGCAGGAGCTCGACATCGTTGAGTTCATCTCTCCCGAGCAGGAGGTGGACGCTTCGAGCAGGCTGGCCATAGGCTGCATTGTCGACATCTCAGGAGATGAGGTTTCCATCGAGGAGCTGCAGAGGGAGGCAGAACCGAATTCCAGCACTTGGACACAGTCTGGAGAGGAGTACGTGATTCCCATCTCAGCCCTGAGGCGCACATTTGAGGCTGATTATTCGCAGCGGATGGACACTGACCGTATATCCAATCCCCATGGGGAGCATGCCCACGATGTCTGGGACATTCCTGACTTGCTCTAGCACAGCCACAATTCACCACAGCCTCGCTAGCTCAAGCGTAGCCTTGCTGCCTCCAGCAGAGCCTGCTTCAGCCCAGCAGGGCCTGGCGAGCTTTTGCACAGCGATGCGAGTGTGTTGCTGTAGCATTGGGCAGTGGAGCCTTGCAGCTAGCCTTGCCATCCCCAGTAGAGCTGCGCCCCGTTGGGAGCCAGCGCATGCAAGAAGCTCACAGCCTTGTGCCCTGCTGAGCGGTCACGCGTGCGAGTGAGGTGACGCTGATGCTCAGCAATGGTGCGTGGATGCCTATGAATCGCCAGGAACTCGGGGCTGCCAACCAATCGTGGCAGCGTCCATGGAACCACAGTCCCTTTGAAAAACACCACCACGCCCCATTACGCCCCACCCAAACGTCGGCTGTATGCATGTGCGGTGCGAATCGTGATTGACGTCACGTTGAAATCGAGAGTCTCACCCCATCAAAGCTGATTGCGTGTATCAGACAATTGCAGGGACACCAGATGCGGGCCTTCAGGATGTGCACTCTTCCTTGCTTCCGATCACTGCCAGAGAAATTTATTTTGCTTAAGTGTTGCACTGAAGGCGAAGGCTGAGGCTGAAAATCAGTCCACACACGCTGACGTGCTGCTTTCGCACTCGGCATGCAACACCTGCATCTCTGATATGGATGGACACGTATGTACAGCTTGTGCCTGTCTCGCACCTCCCAGATGTACCTGCACTTACAAATGCTGTGCACAAGTCCTTTGTCAATGACGCGAAAACGATGGCCACATGCAAGTGCCAGTAATGGCAACAGCATGTGTTATGGCTACTCTTTCTTACTCAAACCTACAACAAAAAAAAAGACGTTTTGTTGCGGGACTCAATTCAACTGTAACGTTAGCTGGGGGAGGTCAGCATGCCGTTGGTCTGCCCACTGGAGCACGGGCGTGCACAAATGCATGCGCCTGCACATGAACGTCTGTGATTGTGCAATACATCCCCAGGGCTCCCGCCAAACCTTGATGCAGGCTCCTGTCTGGTTGCCTACACGAGTGATGCCTTCAGGCACACTCGCTGCTGGCATGTAAGAACGGAGCCACATGTGCAGCCATCAGAGAAACATGTGCAATAAGAGCTTGTACATCAAACTTCTCCAGCGATGGAGAAGATGTCCTAGGTTCCACGAGCCACGTAGTAGAGCCTACCAATCATCTATGGGTGCTGAAAGCGTGGCTGACTGCTTGCCGATGGCAATTCGATGCTACAGTGTCACATTGCACATACCCTCACTGCCGCTTAAGTTCACATGATCCTCTTGTGCCCCACAGCATCTGGGGCTGCCACAGCTGGACTACACACCCTTATCATCCCGCACATAGCAACTGGCCCACACAACCTATACTTGCACTCAGGAGACAGACACACGCAGCGCAAAAAACGCAGCGCGGCAGTTTCCACTCGACCTCGCACAGCACATCGCATCCGATCTACTCACAGCTACGCTCTGCAAGCAGCACAGAACTCTTCTATGCCCAACAGGGACAGATCTTCGCCAGTGAGCAGCACCACGGCCCTCGCACGGCACAGCCATCGTCCCTGCCCTGTGTTCACCCCAGGGCCCTCATGCGCCCCGGAACCTGCACACAGACCCACTCACGCCTCGTCAGCAGGCCACCGCGGCACCACCTTCCGGTCACCATACACGTTATCCACCCGCGCCATCGTCGGCCAGAACTTGCGCTCGCGCAGCCCCGGCACAGGGTACACCGCGCGCTCGCGGCTGTACGGGAACTTCCACTCCTCCGTCACCACCGCGGCGAGCGGGTGCGGCGCGTTCTTCAGCAGGTTGTGCTCCTTGTCCGCCGCACCGCTCTCGATCTCCGCGATCTCGCCGCGGATCTGCACCATCGCCTCAACGAACCGGTCGAGCTCCTTCAGGGGTTCGCTCTCCGTCGGCTCGATCATGAGCGTCCCCGGCACTGGCCAAGACATCGTCGGGCCATGGAAGCCGTAGTCGAGCAGCCGCTTCGCGACGTCATCCGGCGTAATCCCGGCCGTGGCCTCGAAGCCGCGCAGGTCGATGATGAACTCATGCGCGCACCGGCCGGCCGCGTTCTGGTACAGCACCGGGTAGTGGCCCCCGAGCTTCTCCTTCATGTAGTTTGCGGCGAGAATCGCCTGCTGCGTCGCGGCGCGGAGGCCGTCGGAGCCCATCATCGAGATGTACGCGAACGAGATCGGGAGGATGAGGGCGGAGCCGTAGGGCGCGGCGGCCATGGTGCCGAACGGCGCGAGGGGCGCGTCCTTGGGGGCGGGGAGGCCGCCGGTGGGGATGACCGGGTGGGAGGGGAGGAAGGGCGCAAGGTGGGCCTTGACGCCAATGGGGCCCATGCCGGGGCCGCCGCCGCCGTGCGGGATGCAGAAGGTCTTGTGGAGGTTGAGATGGCAGACGTCTGCGCCGAGGATGCCGGGGGCGGTGATGCCGACCTGCATGCATGCGGCATGTCGGCAAGCGCAACATGGCAGCATGGACACTATGTACACCTAGCCCTGCCGAAGTCACACCAAGGAGACCGGACACACGGCGCCTGATTGCGGCACGCAATCGCAGCTTCATGCAGGAGGCTGTTGTGTGTGGCGCGTGCGGCATTGGTCGGGGGGGGGGGGGGGGGGGGGGGGGGGGATTTGCCGTACTGCTGAGTCCCCGTCAACACCACACGGCAGAATGCCTGTCTGCAGCTCAGCAAGCACCACAGCGGCAAATTTGAGTCAAGGCAAAAAGGCAGCAGCGCGCGTGGGCGTACCTGGGCATTCATGTTGGCGCCGTCCATGT
The DNA here is from genome assembly GCA_023078555.1 of Ulva prolifera. NCBI lineage: Eukaryota > Viridiplantae > Chlorophyta > Ulvophyceae > Ulvales > Ulvaceae > Ulva > Ulva prolifera. The sequence continues at coordinate 1,771,850 of CM041197.1, forward strand.
ACACCTGGCCACCGTTGTCGTGGATGATCGAGCAGAGCTCCTGGATCTCGGCGTCAAAGAGGCCGTACGTCGAGGGGTACGTGATCATGAAGGCGGCGAGATTGTCTGAGTGCTTCGCCACAGCGGCCTTGAAGTCCTCCATATCGACCTCGCCTGACGGCAGCGTCTTCACCACCACCACCTGCACCGCAGCCACGCCAGGTCAACAAAATATATTCTTTCCTTGAAAACCTCTGGGTTCTGATGTGGTCTGGTGATCCACGACAGCAGGCAACTGCAGCCGCCGGACCTGAGCTGCACTGCTGGCCATGGAACCTGTCCAGGGAGTAAAGCGGGCCGTGATAAAACGGCTTGCCACCACCACCACATGTGTACAGCTAGCTTCGGCGACGACGTCAGGAATTCGGCCGTTGATGGATATGCATTGTGCTCCACACGCCAGGGACCGGGGGGGGGGGGGGGGGGGGGGGGGGGGGGGAGTGCGCACCTTCATGCCGCACATCACCGCGGACGCGGGGTTGGTGCCGTGCGCCGACGTCGGCACGATGCAGACGTTGCGGTGGCCCTCGCCGCGGGACTGGTGGTACGCGCGGATCGACATCAGGCCGGCGTACTCCCCGGCCGCACCGGCGTTCGGCTGCAGGGACACCGAGTCGAACGCCGTGATCTCGCAGAGCTGCTGCGCGAGGGCGTCAAACATCGCGGTGTAGCCCTGCGTCTGGTCGGGGGGCGCGAAGGGGTGGATGTTCGCGAGCTCCGGCCACGACACTGGCACCATCTCGGCCGTGCCGTTGAGCTTCATCGTGCACGAGCCGAGCGGGATCATCGAGTGGCAGAGGGAGAGGTCGCGGTTCTCGAGGTGCTTGAGGTACCTGCACGCTGGACGCTCCAGTCTCACCATGCATTCGCCAAAGCACGGGGCCGCATCTCGACAAGACGAACGGCTGAAAACAATGGACGCATTGATCCATGTACCAGCAGACCGCCAAGCACAAATGGAATCCCAGCCATCCGGCTGCAGGACGAGCAATCGACATAAAGTTGGAGAGAGCACAGCGCGCGCAGCGCAGGCGCGCACCTCAGCATGTCGTGCTCGCTGTGGTACTTGTGGAACACCGAGTTCGTCATGAACGCGCTCGTGCGCGCAAGGTCCCCCGGCATCTCGGCATCGACAGCCTCCGCAAGCTCTGCGGCCAACGGGCTAATGGCGCCGCACAGCACACACAGCAGCGCGTCGAGGTCCTCCAGGGTGGTCGTCTCGTCAACGGCGACTGTGACGTGCGTGCCGTTGAGCGCGCGCAGGTTGATGCCCTCCGCGGCGGCGCGCGAGACGACGGCCGCCGAGTCGCCGACGTCGATGCAGACGGTGTCGAAGAACGGCGCGTCGCCGACCTTGTGGCCGGCCTTGCGGGCGCCCTCGGCCACGACGGCCGCCATCGCGTGGCACCGCTGCGCGATCGCCTTGAGGCCGTCCGGGCCGTGGTACACGCCGTACATTGCCGCCATGTTGGCGAGCAGAGCCTGCACGCATGAGGTCCATGCATACCCGCCACGAATCGCATGGACGAGATGTAATCATATCACCCACCAGCCACAGCCCACCCTGGCCGCGACCTCGTGCACCGATCGCCTGTGTGGGAGATCGATCCTGTCTGATGAACGGCCGGGGGTTTGTCAGCATGTCAGCATGCATGTACTCAATGCAAGCGCAGGGGATGGCGCCGCACCTGCGCCGTGCAGATGTTGGACGTCGCTTTGTCACGGCGGATGTGCTGCTCGCGCGTCTGCATCGCCATGCGCAGCGCGGGCTGGCCGTTCGCGTCCTTCGAGATCGCGATGATGCGCCCCGGCATCAGGCGCTGGTGCTTCTGCGAGCACGCGAGGAAGGCGGCGTGCGGGCCGCCAAAGCCCATGGGCACGCCGAAGCGCTGCGCGCAGCCGACCACGATGTCCGCGCCCCACTCGCCGGGGGGCTTCAGGAGCGTGAGGGAGAGGAGGTCGGTGGCGACGCAGAGCTTGGAGTCTGCGGCGTGGGCGGCCTCCGCCAGCGCGGCGTACGAGCCGATGCTGCCGTCGGTCGCGGGGTACTGCACGGGCCAGACGTGAGCTCAATCGGGACATTGAAAGTGAGGGTAATGCAACGGCTGTTGTGGGGCAATTCATGCTTTCCATGCATGCATGACAGCGGACTTCCAGCAGGATGCGGTGTGGCGCTTGTGTGTGCGCCTGTACAACGGCGTCTCGCCCGACAAAGGCCGAGGTGTCTGCGTCATTGATACGATGCCGGCATCAACTCACGGCGCTCGACGGCAATCATGCACGTGGATCTGTAGCTGCACTAAAGCAGCGCCGAGCTCTATGAGCAGGGAATTGTCTACATGTCAGCAAGTCCACCAAAGGAGGGTGACGGGAGAGTTCCACAAGAACCTGCATTTGCAAGGGGCAGACTGGAACAGTTGTAAGGGGCAGACTGGAACAGTTGCAAGGGGCAGACTGGAACAGTTGCAAGGGGCAGACTGGAACAGTTGTAAGGGGCAAATCACACCTGCACGAGGGCGCCGCAGACGTCAGGGGCAAACTCAATCTGGTCAGCCGGCACAACGTCCACCGTCAGCCCGAGGCCGTCGGCGCGGCTGCGGCAGACCTCGATCGTCTGCGGGTGGCAGTTCGCGGCGACGATGAAGCGCAGCTTCTTGCCCTTGGCCATCGCGCTCGTCATCGTCATCGCCTCCGCCGCCGCCGTCGCCTCGTCCAGCAGCGAGCTCTGGCTCATCTCCATGCCCGTGAGGTCCGCGACCATGGTCTGGAAGTTGAGCAGCGACTCCAGACGCCCCTGTAGCCACAGCATTCACGTCATGCACAGCACGCTGGACACGTGAATCGCGCGCTTGAGGAGCGGACGGATGGTGTGCCACAGGGGACACTCCCGGCCCGGACGACGGCGCCGACGGAACGTCGCGCGGCGGGTGTACACGATCTCATTTCCAGGCTCGATGCCCTCGGATACTCCGCAAGACGCGCGTGCCCAGACTCACCCCGCACCGACTGCTGCCATCGCGCTCTCTGCAGCGACTGGCGCCGTCCGCGCAGGCACTGCCCCCCCCACTGGCTGCGGCGTCAGGTGAATCCACGCAGAGGCGTGGCACCGCAGCAGCATGGTGTGCGTTGTGTCGGGAGCCTCGGCAGGGGGCGGGCGTGTGTGCGGGCGCACCTGCGCGATCTCGGACTGGTAGGGCGTGTACTGGGTGTACCAGCCGGGGTTCTCGAGGAGGTTGCGCATGATGACCTGCGGCGTGTGGGTGCCGTGGTAGCCCATGCCGAGGTAGTTCTTCGCGATCTTGTTCTTCATCGCCATCGCCCTGCACCGCCCCGCCGCTCATGTGTATGCATGCTTTGATGGCCGTACGCAGAAGGACGCTGACGGCCACGAGGTGCGGGTGGAGTGGTGCTAGTGGCGCGGACTTTGACGATCTCTGTCTCTTCTGGAGGGAAGGGACTTGTGGAAGTTGCACAGTACACGGGACGGGCACACTGTGGCAGCCCGGATGGACTCCAAGCCTGGGTGAAGCGAGGTCAAATCGATACGGTTGTGGCCAGTGACAACGTAACGGTGAATGCATGCTGATGGACACAGCTGATAGCATTTGGCATCAGGATGTGCACTGGTGACAAATGAAGCACACGTTGGTGGGTTGAGTAGTCTTCTGGCCATGGCAGGAGGCTGACTCATGCAGAAAGACAGCGTGCCTTGGGGAGTAACACGATATGTAATCGAGCTGCTGCATTGGCTGCAAGATGATATGCAGGGAGCGCACTTGAAGTGTTCCAGGAACTCGCTTTCACTCATTCCCTTGGTGTAGACACCCATTTCAAGGCTCTCCAGACGTGGCAGGCCGTCGGGAATAGCACTGTTCATGAGGTCTTCGACATCCTTAGCGCCAATCACCTTGCACATTTCCTTCTCGTCCTCTGGGGACAGCGCATTGTGTCGCGGGGCGAACCTGCAGACGGTGTCGTGTTGGGTGGTGCGGGAGCCACGACGTGAAACTCTCCTACCTGCTGTTCACATCCGCAGAACGGTCCGAAGGAACAGCAGATTGATGCCCGTTATAAAGCATCTCATGTATAGCAGCACACCGATCTAGTCGGTCCAAGCTGCTGGCAGAGACTGTGCGTTGACTCGCGAACGTATCGAAGCGGATTGCTGGAGCAGTCGGGTCGAAACCACCGCTGCTTGTTCCTGCACCAGCAGGCCAATTGGAATAGTTACTGGGTGTAACTCTCTACCGAAATATAACATAAATGATACATGCGCGCGTGTGTGTAGCTTGATGATCGCAATCAACATTGCGACCTGATAGTGCTGCACTAACCGTGCACATGTCCAGCATTCGCCCACGTCAACTTCGCCAGCACGTTGTTTGCTTACTCCAGGTATCAGCTTCATCAGATTTCTCACAACAGAGCTGCCTGCGATATGGATAAACTCGACCGCTTGACTGCAAGTGTCGGCATGGTCCGCAACGCAGACTCTGCGCAAGCTGCAGGTATTGGCGCAACAAACACTGCTTGACCGGGATCTGAGCCAGCATATTTGAGCAGCTACAATTAGTTCACTGCATGAGCGCGCACCATTGCTGCCCTGGAGCATGCGCAGCGTGGCGCTGGAGATGTACCGGACCTGAGGCCTGCCTGCCACAGCAGATTGCATGCCAACACCGTTTGCCTCGGCTTCCTGCTGCCAAAACCGACGCATCATGGCAGCCATGCGCTTGCCTTGGCCTCGCGCCATAGCTGTGATTCCTTCGCAACGTGCCCGAACCCAAGAGTATGCTCCTATCACCACCGGACCTGGGTGAGAAGTATGGACTACTGAATAACAGACGTTTGCCGTTGAACAGTTGTTATGTCTGTTCCACGGCCTGTGTATATCGCGCCAATCAAATAGTATGTTTTTACACTGACCGAGGTTTCAGTGTTTTGGGTGGTTCTGGCCGTGGCCCAGATTGGACATATGCATATGTCGCACCCTGCTCAGCGAGAGCCTTCAGGTGCACCATGCGTGTCTCCTTGCGCCACTCTGGCATCTGCAGCCCGGAGTCCAAGTTGAAATCATGCAGTTGCGCTCCATTTGTGGCGACCGCAGTATCCATCTAGTCTTTTGTTCCCCGTTACCACTGTGTAACAATCTGAGTTCGGGCTGAAAGCCATACCTGTTGCAATCCCGCTTGTTCAGTTTTGTATATTGTGGCTGCTTGCCAGTAGCCGTGAATTTGTGCCCCGTCCTGTTGTCGCCTCCGCGTTAGGCAGTGGTCGCGTGTGGCGCGCCAGTTGCTGCCGCACCCGCTGAGTACAGACAGACTACACCATGGTATTAATCAAGTGTGCTGCTCATAAGCGGACTGAGCTTCAGTTATCGACGCCCCGCAGATGCATCGTGCGTTGCTCCGCGAAGTGCCCAAGGCAGTCCGGGACCACAGATTCCAAGCGCTCTGAAGGCGATAGCTCCATACTTCCCAGCGGAAACGTCGCATCCGCACTCACCACCCTTGGGCTCCTAGCATGTGCTAGTCCTGCTCTTGCAATCGAGCTTGACGCTTTTGCAGCAACTCCGTCGCAAGTGACCGAAGGCTTCGTGCAAGGGCTGCTGTTGATCTTCTTCTCCGAGCTGGGCGACAAGACGTTCTTTATCGCCCTACTCCTTGCATCACAGCGGCCAAAGCTATCTGTATTTGTGGGCACATTCGGAGCTCTTGCGATCATGACGGTCATCTCGGTCGCAATCGGACAATTCATGCATGAACTCGACGACCTCATCCCAAACACAGGGATCCCCTGGGACGACGTTGTTGCAGTTCTACTCCTGGTTGTATTCGGATTTCAGACAATCTTGAATGCGAAGGACGCCGCTGAGAACGAGGCAGGAGAGAAGGAGGAGGCTGCAGAGGAGGTAGCAACGCTGGCCAAGCAGAGCGCCGGCCTCATCATTAGCACATTCTTTCTTGTTTTTGCTGCAGAATGGGGGGACAAATCGTTCCTGGCAACCATTGCCCTCGCTGCTGCGACCAGTCCTGTCGGGGTAACAGCTGGGGCAGTGACAGGGCATGGCGCTGCCACTGCTCTAGCAGTCCTTGGGGGCGGTGCCCTCAGCAAGTCAGTTTCTCCGTCGACTCTTCAGTATGGCGGAGGCTTTTTGTTCCTGGCCTTCGCGGCTGTTTCCACTATTGATATCGTCACAAAGGTGATGTAAGTCTGGTGGCACGGCATGCTGCCACCTGCATGCTAGATCCTGCCTGCGCCAGCCATCCCGCACGTCCATTGCTCATAGCATGAATTTTTACTGTAGTGCATGTTGTAATCTGGTGCCAGGTTGTATGTTGCTGTCAGGTGGCGATCCCCGGGCGGTGGATGTGGAGAATGATCTTTTTGCAGTCACTCATGCGCCTGCTTCGTATACTAGCGGATTCCTGTCAGTGCATCGAATAGTGTATGATGAACTTGCGTTTTCGAACTGCTCGTGTAGTGGTTAGTATTGAGTGGTCTGACACTTGCGCTGACAACATGTTGCACAACAAGGATGCGGTGGCCAGCTCTGCCAAAACTGATTATTGCGTGATGCGAAACTCACATATTAGAACCTACTGTGTCGACGTTTCTGCGCTGTGTGTGCCATTGACCACATCTGCGTGTGCATCTCTGTTTCGAGTTATGTACTCCTAGGCTCAACCAGGACATCTGCAGAAAGCTGTCGATGCTACATCACCCCACTCAGCTAAGCCAACTACATCACACTCAGCTAATCCAACTAGAAAGTGGCCCGTTTGGGTTGTTCACTCTCAGTCGGCAGTTAAAACACGCCTTATCAAGCTGAGACGCCGGTGCGTAGCTCAAAAGTACAGTCTGCAATGATGTCTCTCAGCTCCTCCATACACCATGAGCTATGCTCAAGTCTGAGCAAGGCAAGAGGTCAGCGAGTTCATGCAAATCAAGGGGCCAAGCGTTTGCCTGAAGATCAGCAGCCGTAAAGCACATGGCCAGTAACAATGTTGGCGTGACCACAAGTGGCCTGCCTGTGGCCCCAGCCCTGCACCGCAGCCCTGTCACTGGTACCCTCCCGAGACGATTCATTCCGCCATGTCACAAACTTTCCGGGATGTTGCCGTGTACAGGCACCCCGTATCTGGCTGAGGGCTGCGTGGCTGCAATACGGACACCCATGCAGCACCAGCGTGGCTGAAAGAAGCACACAGTTCCGGGACAGGGAGCTGTGACTGGCTTGGTTGTGCGGATGTGGCACTGGTCCTCAACCAAGCAGAATGGCCCACAGCACGAGAGCGTCACAAATCGCCTGTTTGATTGCGAAGGGTAGGCCTCGCCAGCTGGACATGCAGGTCAACACAAACCGCTGCAGCACAGCATCGATTGCAGCCACGCTAGGCAAAGATGATGTCTCCAAAGCCCACGGACATGCATGCCCGCCCTCCCTTGGTGCAGTCCCACGCAGCGCTGGCTATGGGCATCTTGGGCCAGACGTGAATGCGAGTCAACAGTGCTTAATTGCAGCGATGCTCAAAACGGCTGCCCGTGGAGCTGTTCCTCCACGAGGTCGTCCTGTTCCTTGACTGTGAGGCAGGCCGCCCGCTTGTTGGGCTCCTGCATCTCTCCTGCAGCCCCCAATTAATCAGAGAAGGTGTCTATCTGCCCGGGTCTTGCAGAGTCTGCATGCTACAATCACCACAGAGCTACAGCACGGCCTATGTAGGCATGAGCAGCACAGCATGTTGGGTACATTGGTATGCCAGCTGCCTTGTTTGTAAGGCTGTGTTGTGCTGATTACCACCTGATTGCCAGAGAAGAGATGACCGAGGCGTGCCTGCCAGAAACACCTCGTCCATGAGCCAGTATGCCTTGTAGAAGTGGAACACAAGGTCAAGCTCGCAGACGTTGCTGAAGTGCTTGTCGAGGACCTCCACAAAGTGGTGGATCATGTCCAGGGTCACGAGCTCGTTGTCATCTGCATCGATGGCGCACACAAAGTACAAGCTGGCATACCGCTTGTACACGATCTTGAGGTTCCTCCAATCGATGAAATTGCATTGCTGCACACACGGTCACTGCTGGGCTCAGTGTGCATCATGCAGGCACCATGACGTCGTCTTCGTCTGCGCAGATGATGGGCACCCACATTGTGGGGACTCATGGGGACTCGCTGCAGGTACATCGGCGGACATGACTCACCCGGAACTCATACCTGAGCATCTCGAGGAATGACGAGTCCGGCAACCTCCTTTGTGATGCGCGTCCGTTCTTTTTGTGGATATGTGCTGAACCACTTAGCTAGCCTGACCTTGCCCTGCTTGTTCATCAAGATGAAAAAGTGCATCTGCACAGCAAAGGAGCAGCATTAGACAGGAGTTTGTCAGAATGGCATGTAAGGTTGCGATCGCCCCTTCCATGTTGGACCTGTGAGCGGGTCTATGGGACACAAGGAACACACCATCTTGGCAAGGTCGGTTGGCTTCAGCTGGTGAACAATACAAGTTTAATCTACACCAGCATAACGACAGGATCGTGGAAAATGCGGATTGAAGCTGGTCTAAACACCTGAAGTACGGCGAGTGGAGGATCGTGGAGCCACTCTGTCAAAAGAGTTCCGATAACGCGCACAGAGATCGCAACGGTTTGAAGACTTCTGTCAATCAGACAGTAACTGATCGGCCAGTGGGAAACGAGATGGCGTGTCCCGTGTGTAAACATAGCTCGCTGTCAGAGCTCGAGTGGCGTAGGTGTCGGCATGGTCCGCTGGAGACTGATGACTTTGTATGAAGACTTCATTATCCAGTGGAGCAAGATATCAACATACGCCATCATTCAGATTCAGATATTGTTTCTGTCGGTAAACTGTTCGTGATCATTCTGTACGTGCACAACGGGCTTTATCTCGTAACTACAGCGGACTGAAGATTCGCTGGCCCAGTCCCGGGCGGAAGTTCAGCGCGTGCACGAGCTTGGTCATTCTACCCCAAGCTTCCAGTCGCACCTTTTATTGGCTTACGTGCATGGTCATGCGTCTGCAATGCCTGTCCGCACAATCGAAAGAGGCAGCACCTCGGATGCGTCTGAACACGATGCAGTTTAGCTCCGTCACCAGCTGCCGAAGGCCTTCGTGTCCTAGTCGACTGAAAACTGTAATTCCAAGTAGCCGATCTCGAAGAGCGATTCTGGCGACGGGAGGTCTCCTTGCGCTACAACCTTGGTGCGGCAATACCCCTCCTTCCAGCTTTCTTCTTCCCAGCGTGCTAGCCCCACTCCTATGGCGCCAATCACCACGTCGCAGCTGATGACATGTTTCTCATCAGCGTTCTTCATACATCCGACTCCGCCTCAGAATTCGTGTTGGCGTTTGCGGCTATGATGCGAATGCACACTCGTACCACTGCACCACAGTTTTCCGCAGACTTGCTTCGCACGAAGTCCGCAGTGCGGATGTACAGAACATACGGTGGCCTTCAGTAAGGAGCCAGAGCATTTGTACTTGGCAACCTGCTTCCTGGTCACTCATGCCCTTCTTCATCCTGCATCAGTTGCCCAATCATTCCATGTCCCGAGATCCGAACACCGCATGCAGGAGTCCAGCGCGAGCATACCAGTTCGTAGAAACCAAACAGGTTGGAGATGGTGCGATGCTCACATTATGCCACCCAAGAGACCCGTGCCAGCAGTCGCACAGCTGGACTGTCGTCTGACGTGCATGCGTTGGGCCGTTGGTGTGCTTGTCCGTTGCCCTGGCGGTGCTACCGGCCACTCCGACTTTGCCCTTGTATTACAGATGGACAGCGTGGCCTGTCGGTCCAGTGACTGCTCTATGTGTGTTCGCATCTGACTGCACACCTAGCGTCCTGTGTCACCCCGACGGCCACTGTATGCAGAGACACTGCTGAACGCCAACGATTTCGAGCTCGTCTTGCCTCCTGGATTTGTAGACCTGGGGGTGCCTCAGCCGAAGAAACCCGCCTTCTCAGCGAGTGCGCCCTGCTCTGCCCCATGCCGCCCCTACCCCACCAGGGGTCACAACATCCCCGGGTTAAGTCATCCTGAGCCATTGCGCTTACACGCGTGGCCTCCTGTCCGTGTTCTCCGGGAGCTGACGTGCCGCAACTTCGCCGGGAGACTGTGGCCAACATGCTTGAGCCCCCGATGTGGTGTCCACACTGCATATCACCATGCACTTGGCGCCACCGTGCATGGCGCACCCCGGTCGCCCGGGGTCGCCGCGGCCCGGCAGCAGTCCAGCAATGCGTGCGCAGCCCCCCAACCCCCCCCCCCCCCCCCCCCCCCCCCCACCCGTCCTTGTGCTTTGTGCTGTGCGTGCTGAGCCGCGGTGCGTGTGCAGCGCCGGGCGCGCCGCCGCCGCCGTCGCCGGTCAAGGCGCGCTACGGCACGCCGGGCGGCAACGGCAGCGTCATCACCGTCATCATCCGGGAAGCCTCCGCCATCAAGCCCACCTTCACCCAGGTCCGTCTCCCTCGCTCTCAGAGGTCTACTGCTGGTACCACTGCCCAGCCCCCTCCTGCTAATCCCGCAGCGTCAAGAGCCCCGCATTGGCCCCAGTGACGGCCACTCCGCCGTTGGCATCATACGACACAAAAGAACTCGATACCGACCACACATGTACGTGTACGGCATGCATGCGCAGCACAGGCACAGCACGCACAGCATGCGGCGGCGCTGACGACGCGTCGTGTGGCGGTGCAGCTGCAGGACATCTCGGCGTGGGGCACCGGCACGGAGGTGGCGCAGCTGCTGCTGCCGGCGGGCACGAGGCTGTCGTCGTTTGAGAAGGTCGCCATCCCGCGCCCGCCGAAGGACACGCGCACCGTGCGCGGCATCGTCGAGCAGGACCCCCTCAGCATCTACCGGCACGCCCCCCCTGTGCACCCATGCTCTTATAGATGCTGCCCCCCTCCCCCACCACCCATGCCGTCCGCACTCTACCCTACCAATAGCTTGTGTTTGCGCCCCCCCCCCCCCCCCCCCCCCTCCCCAACGAACCTGATACGATCTATTTGCCTCTCGTTAGGATCGGCTCTGATCCCCTGGATCTGAGGAAACTCTCCCAACCTCTCGCAGAGGATTTTTGCCGCGTGCGCGGAGGGTCCTGTGAGAGACGGACGTGCAGGTCTGCAGATGTGCAGAATCGAGAAGCCGTTGGGCGGGCCACCGCTGATATGCAGTGTTGCTGGTGGCGGCACACAAACACAAAAACACCTCACGAGTGCCGGCGAAGTGTGGCTCAATGTCCGACCTGATATGCCGCTGCTGGTGTGATTGAGCCCTGAGGGGCACTGATGCGCACCTCCCAGACAAGCCGCCCTCCCCTCGGTGGTGTACAGCAGCATTGCATGTGGGCGGCGGGGCCAACGGAAACAATGTGTGGCTGCGGGTGACTTGCCGACATGCAAGCATGTTGGCGGCGCGTGTGAGTCAGTGGCAGGGTGCAGGTATACCTTCCAGAGCGGCACCGGGGTGCCGGTGGCCTTTGTGGCCGCGGCGCAGAAGGGGAGGGTGTACGCGATGGCCGCGCAGACCGCGCCCGACGCCGACGCGGCGACGGCGGCGGCCATGCGGCGGGCCGTCGAGACGTTCAAGTGCAAGGATGAGTTCAAGCCGATGTACTAGCGCCTTAACCCTGGCGGCGAATCCTGGCGGCCGCCGCTGACAGGCTGCTGGCGCCGGGGGGACAACCGAGCGCATGCTAGCCCTGGCCGTTATGCAGCCGGGGTAGCAAAGCTGCGGAGACTGTAGACCTGCGGGGCTGTCGCCCACGCGATGCTGGTGTCTGAGTGGGCACCGGCGTGTGTAGGCGTGTCGCCCAGGCTTGCTGGGCGGCCGACCGCAGGCATCGTGGAAGTGTCTTAGGGTCCCCCTGGCAGTTGGAGGTGATTCAGGTCATTGCGGCAAGGTTGTAGGGCGATGGTGCCGGTATCAGGCGCGAGCCGGAAGCTTGGTAGACCTGGAGCGGTGCATGGGATCAGCATGTGTGCCAGTGAACCCTGCGCGTACATGTGCTGTTGCGGACTTGTGCATGATGCTGCGAGTTCTGTTACAATCATGACGTCATCAGGACCGGCGGACGTCGCTGTGGAGTATTTAACAATCCACATCAGCACTCCGACCGGCACTGCCAGGGCCAGGGCGTTGTGGGGACTGCAGCAAAATGGCGGTCCATCAGGGTCGGCAAACAGAGTCAATTTGTGTCTCAAAAGAATCTGGTGAAAACCTCAACTGCGTTTCTGGCGGTGACATCAGGCAGTGGCGTCAGCTGCAGCTAGTCAAGTGCACCGGCCGTGGCCTCAGGTGCGACGAGAAATTGATCAGTAGAAACATGCGCGATTTGACGAAGTAGGCGGCAAACAAGGCATACCAGTACAACCAGTATCACGCAAGGTAGGCAGACGAGCCGCCTGCGTTGACTTTGATCTACCGTGGACAGATACTGTTTCTCCGACACAGCCCGGCGGTGTCTCCTCGCCTGCGGTCTTCGGTGCAATCATGCGCATATACGCAGGTTCTTATGAGAGGTTTCTCTTCGGATTCGAGATAGAGGCGAAAGAGGATGGCAAATTCGCGATCGGCCAGGTGCTCTCTATGCCGGCACACAAGAGCGCGGTGAAGTGCATGGCAACGTGCGGCAATCTCGTGGTGACAGGCGGAGCTGATGACCAAGTGCATATATTCGACATGCATACAAGCCAGGACATGGGATACCTTGTCAATCCCGCGGAGGGGCCTGTGCCATGCGTGGAGTTTGTGCGCCCGCCTGGGGCTGCTCGCGCAACACACATCCTTTCCGGTGCGTCCAAAACACCACAATTCTGTGTCTGCATGGTTGATTGACGTCTCGTGCAGGAACCAGACGAGCTGTCGCCATCTGCATCAGAGTTGCTGCCTCGGCTCAACAGCCGCGCTGCTGCAACATCGTTTCCTGTTGACCGCATTCCACGCTGTGATCACAGGTTCGGTAGGAGGTGAAATCTGCATCTGGAAAGCGGACGGCGACTGGGAGCTCGTGAAGACGATGAAGGGCCACAAGGCCGCGGTCAGCTGCTTGGCAGCCCATCCATCCGGCAGCCTGGCTCTCTCAGTATCGAGAGACAAACAGATGCGGCTGTGGGACCTCACAAAAGGCTCCTGTGCGTACCAGGCGCCCCTTGGCTGCGAGGGAGACGCCGTCGGGTTCTTCCCCGACGGGGACACGTACTTCATCTCCTCATCAGATCCGGCCTCTGCAAAGGGCTCAAACATCTCAATACACAACACCGAGGTGAGCACAGCTCCCGCCAGTATCTCCCAACACACCGTCCCGGCGGTGGTGTTGATGCGCGTCGTGGCACACAACAGCGTGTGTGCATTAATGTGCACAGAGTGCCTGCCCACGCGGCAGCCGCAGGATAATTACTGTAGTCCCGCTCACAGTGTCTTCCAGTGCACTGTTGTGCACTGCCGGTGTCCCTCACTGCCACGCATCACTGTCCGCGCACAGCACTCATCCCAACACGCAGCCACACAGTGGGCCGCATGCATGCAGGGCACCACGCTGGCCGTGCTGCCCCACCCCCGCAAGGTCCTCTGCGTGGCGGCCCCCGACTCCACAACCCTGCTCGCCGGCTGCGACGGCGGCTCCCTGGTCATCTGGGACACAGAGTCGCCGCAAGAGCCGCTTGCGACCATTCAGGACGCGCACACGTCGCGGATACGCGCGATCACCGCGCCATTTGAGGTGCCCGGGGCGCCCGGCCGGTGCATCGCGACCGCATCGTCCGACGGCGCCGTCAAGGTGTGGCCGCTGGAGGGGCTCCGGGAGGGGCTGGAGGAGCCGCTCGCGGCCGCGGACGTCGGCGCGCGGTTCACATGCATGTGCGCATTTGACGAGCGCGCGGCGGCGCGCGACGCCGCGGCCGGCAAGACCGCTGACGCTGCGGCGGCGTCAGGCGGTGACCGCAACGAGGGGCCGCCGCGGGGGGCCGACGCGGCGCTTGCAAACGGGGGTGCTGGGAGTGGCGCGACTCCCGGTGCTGCCGACGGTGGAGGGGACGTGGCTAAGAGGGAAGCACAGGGTGGCGCGGCAGATGCAGGCGGGCCGGGCAGTGCCGCAGCCGGACAGCGGCGAGGGAAGGCCGGCCTGCAGAAGAAGGGGGACGGGCCGCGCGCTGCGGCAGTGAAGGCGAAGAGTCACGCCGGGTCAGGGGATCGTGGCGGGAAAGCGAGGGGTAAGCCGAAGGGCAAGCTGGGTGTCGTGAACGGGAGCAAGGTCGGCAAGACGAAAGAGGGGAAGAGTGGGAGGCAGGGGCAGCAGGGGCGGGGTGGGGCTTGGGGGAAGGGCATGGACCGGCGTGGTGGCGGTGGTGGGCGGGGCGGACGCGGCGGCGGGCGAGGCTGAGTGATGCTTCGCTGTCACTGGTGCCTCTGAGCAGGAGGATCGGCGCTGCAGGCTGCGTTACGTTGTGGTCGATCGAGCTAGCCCGATGGATTGAGAGGCAAGCATGCGTGCCGAGCGCACCCAGAGCCCTGATTATGATATCGCGTGTAATGATCATTCCTGAACTTCTGTATGCGTCTTGTCTATTCAAATTCCGTAGATTTGGCCTCGTAACACTACTTCCAATCATGGCGCGCATACGTAGTGTGGAGTACGCTTGCGAGAGACAGTTTTCTAAACTCTGTTGCAAGCGGCGTGCGTTGGTTCGTATGTACTAATCATCATCTAATTGTGAACTTGGGTTCATGTGGCGAGGTTGTGTGGCCGGAACACACCCCAGTATCTCACAAACATGGGTGACTTCCAGGTAGGAATGCCCCTCATACCTGGAAGTCAGCCGTGGCGGCGGGGCGGCCAAGGGGGGCGGGGGGTCGCGCAAGATCGACACGCTGCGTGGCGTGCTGAAGAGGGCGATTTCGTCTTGTGTGTTTACAAAACTGCCCGATGGATGACAACACACAGAATCTTGTACTACGACACAGCAAGCACTGCGACTATCCACTATCCGCTTCAGCACTGAAAGTAATAGCGCCTGTTGTGTTGGCCCGTGGTAGTTTCGATAGATCATGGTTCGACAAGTCAGCCTCTACACGCGCTGCTCACTGAGCACTGCTCAAGCTGTGGCTGCTTGTGACAGAAGGACAAAGCGAGGCAGGCAGCACCGTGGGCAACGACCAAGGGAACCGCACACCCACGCAACCAGCAGCACATAGCACACACTAACACACCCATGCACATGGCTGCTTGTGTAGTTTGCATACCTCCCTTGGTGGATGCACTGTTTTTTTATTCTGTGCCTCTGCCCTCGAGATCTGAGCACTGCTCAGCCGTGTGCGACGCATCAACGGTGTAGCACCCCTCCCCCCCCCCCCCCCGTGGCCAGAGCGAGCGATGCATAACACAGCCCGTGCTGCTTCTGAAAGACTCCTGCGGCAGCCGAGGGCAGCATGCACACCGCAGCATGCACACCGTTTCCATGCGATCGGTTTATATTCACGCCGCTCCCGCCGACGCAAGATCGACGGCGTGCGTGATGGGGGGAAAAAGCGGCTCAAGTGAGTCCGGGGCCATCGCTTTAAGGATCAGAGGAGAGATGCAGAGTGCGAATGTAGCTCTGGAAAGTGGCCACATTCGTGCCCGGCCGTGCAGGCAGTGCCACTTCGTTCGATGCGAACGTGCATCTCCATCGCAGTGCGGGGTTGCCTCTGTGCTGCTGAAGTGCTTTCTGCTCCCACGGCTCTGACCTGTGCGGTATCATGTGGCGGGGGACATTCACTGGATGCTGATAGGCACTTGACAATCGTGGAATAGCACTGAAAAGCAGGCCACAGGTCACCAGAAGCCATCTGCACGTGTCAGAGACCAACACCAAAGCACGCCGCATGATATGTGCCGCTCGCACTATCTCGAGTGACAGTGGCGTAGGTGTTTGCACAGGAGGCATTTGAACTGCATTACCCCGAGACTAGTGTGTTTACTATAACTGATTTGTGGTATTGCACGTCACCGGGATTGCTTCTGCTGTAGTCGTTCTCTAAAAGATCCTGAGACTTATCACCACATGTCCTTTGATATAGGTCGGTCGTGTTCTGCCTCATCCAACAGCCACTACCTGGCCTGCATTGGTGGGGTACAGCACACAATTCTCATGCATGCGACTCCATGATGTGTCCATGACAGCAGCATCGCGATTGGCCTTCTCACGTGCCGGCATTTGCGTGGCCCGACACCCATGCAGCATAGTTACATCAAGGAAAAAGGCTTTGCATCCTGGATGCCATTGACGGCCAACAATGTGCTGTAAACGCGCCCACTCTAGACAAGTCAGTGACGCTACTTCCATCGCATGGTTCACCTTATTCACATCACGCAGCAGCACGCCGCAAAGCCCTGGCGCGCACAGCAAGGGCAGCGCACGCCTGGCGACTATGCGAAACAACCGCACCTAACACAACAAACAGTTGGTGTGCCCTGGCCTTCTTGCATTTCTAGTAATGCACACACTGCAGCTGCATGCATGCTATACAGGCTGAGCGCCATGTGGCAGTACAAACCGACTCTGGAGCCCCACCCGCCCGAGACACGGTGCGACGTTCCAGAGGAATTCGAGGCCCTCTGTGCCGACTGGGCTCGATTGGACGCCTCTGTGCTGGTTCTGTAGCCCTGCCTTCAGCCCCAAGGGACGGGAACACTCGGGATGAGGGCACCGGCGTCCAGGCACTGACGCTGGTCATATGGAGCACAGGGTTATTGGCCGCAGTGAAGCACGCCAGATCCTGTCTTCTGAGCCCTTGAACTTGGGGCACATCCCGTGACGGAACAGGCAGTGCGGCGACCCTACTGCAAAGAGGCGACACATGCCATCAACTAGCAGAGCTGGACTGGAAAGTCAGGTGCGGAAAAGGGGCTGCCGTAGCAGCGTTATTCTCCGAGGACGCCAGGCCCTGGAGAGCAGCCTGCATCGGAGAGCATCAACCTGGGCACCAGGTCGACCATTTGCCCGCCCTCCACCCCTTCCCCTTATTGGCCTCGGCCTGGAAGAAGTGTTGGGTCGTCGGGCCCGATCACATAGAACAATTCCGATTCCCGAGGTCAAATTCTCGGATGGCAGCCCCAACCATGCTGCACGGCGACCCAACACTGCCTGGTAGTGAAACACCCTGGGAAGCAAAGCGCGAGCCAACAAGGATGAAAAGTGGCAGGCGCTAGCACATGCAGCGCGGCCGGCTCCGGCGCGGAGGCGAAGACCACCACAGAGGCGATCCCGTGGCGCGCGACTTACGCAATCACAGGACACGGGCAGCGTACGGCATACATCCAGACCGCGGCGGCCGCTGCGCGAGGCGGTGCCCCGGCCAAACGGAAGCGGCAGCGTGCGGCGGACGTTTCCGCCGCCGCTGTTTCGGGTGGCGGCTAGCCGGAGG
Source organism: Ulva prolifera (assembly GCA_023078555.1). Lineage (NCBI taxonomy): Eukaryota > Viridiplantae > Chlorophyta > Ulvophyceae > Ulvales > Ulvaceae > Ulva > Ulva prolifera. Next base: position 1,789,313 of record CM041197.1, read on the forward strand.
AGGCCCGTGTCGCGGCGGCAGGGGTCTGAGCGCCGACCTCAGGGGGTGGCGGCGTGGTGGCGTCCGGGGCCGTGGCTGCATCGCCGCCACTGGCTGTGGTGTCTGAGTCAACCGTTGCCAAAAAATCTGCATCAGTGAAATGAATGGAGCCGGAGTGAAACACACACCCGGGGCTGTGATGTTCATTCCAGTCGCACGCCGCCCCCATCGTCTGCGATCATGTCAACAGCACCACTGGGTGCGTGTTTGGTGTTTGTGGGACACAGTTGTGGTTCGAAATCCACGTGTCTAAAGAACAGCCTGTGGATCACCGGTGTTTCGGGAGGAGCGGGGGTGCGGCCCGCAGGAGATCACACAGCTCACATGCGAGCGCGGAGGCGACGGCGCCGGCACCATGCATGCATGACCTGGCATGCATCAGCATCGCCAAGGGGGAGGTGCCTGTGGCGCGCCGCACCTGCCGTGGTGGCCCCACCACAGAGATTCCCGCAATCGTCGTTGACGCGGGCGCAGTCCTCCGGGGTCGCCGCGCTGCGGCAGAAGGCCTGAATCGGCGCCGCCGCGACCGCGGTGCTGATGCATCGCTGCCAGCCCAGGAAGTAGTTGCTCAGCCAGTTGTCCCAGTCCTGCACGCATGGGGCGCAAGTTTGTGGGCGGTGGCGGCGCACTCAACAGAGACACTCCCGGGGATGGGTCCTCCCTGGCCGGGATCGACTCCATTATTTCTAAGTATCTTGTTCTCAGATGCAGGCCCGGGTGGGATGCCAAGCGCCGGACGCGCCGGGCCCCGGCCGCAGGCTCGCCTCCTGCAGAGCGGCCGCGGGTGCCGGCACAGCCGCGCGTGGGTTGATTCAGGCGTTTGGTCACAAGTCGGCGGTGGGCAACGCGGGTGCCGGCACAGCCGCGCGTGGGTTGATTCAGGCGTTTGGTCACAAGTCGGCGGTGGGCAACGCGGGTGCCGGCACAGCCGCGCGTGGGTTGATTCAGGCGTTTGGTCACAAGTCGGCGGTGGGCAACGCGGGTGCCGGCACAGCCGCGCGTGGGTTGATTCAGGCGTTTGGTCACAAGTCGGCGGTGGGCAACGCGGGTGCCGTGCACAGCCGCGCGTGGGTTGATTCAGGCGTTTGGTCACAAGTCAGCGGTGGGCAACGCGGGTGCCGGCACAGCCGCGCGTGGGTTGATTCAGGCGTTTGGTCACAAGTCGGCGGTGGGCAACGCGGGTGCCGGCACAGCCGCGCGTGGGTTGATTCAGGCGTTTGGTCACAAGTCGGCGGTGGGCAACGCGGGTGCCGTGCACCACCGCATGCAATTGCTCAGCGCAGCACGCGCAGCAGGCGCAGCATGAGCGCGCAGGGAGCGCACTCCGTGGCAGGCCCGGCACTCCGTCACGGCGCGTTCGTGGATCTCTGTCTGTTGACAGAGAGGTGTGGCGTTGAAGCTCGGGCCCGCGAGGGCCGTGCAGGTGCAGGGGGCGCGGAGGGAGCGGTACGTGTGATCGACCGCATCGCCCGGGATGTCCTCGTTTCCGCGGCCCTCGCACATGTTGACTGCCTTGAGCAGGAGGAGGAGCTCATTGCGGCCGCGGACCAAGGGGGTGTGGCTGTCCTCGGAGGGGAGTGGCAGGCATAGACCGATCGTGGGTTCGTCGAGGGAGGATCCTCCGTGGCCATTCAGCGACTCTTCCTTCCGAAGCTTGAACGGGGAGCATCTGCCTGCAGGTGAGGGGGGCTGAGGTGTGAGGGAGATGCAGGTGAGATTCGTGCGGGCAGCTGCGTTGTGTGTGGAGGCATGCATGGCGCGTGCGAATGTGACACGTACAGAATGGCGTGCGCGCTGTGGGCTACTGCAATTGGGGAGGGGCCGTGGGTGAAGGCAGCGTGCAGTGCAGGGATTGGACTTTGGTGAGAGCTGAGCCAGCAGCCGCACCGGCTGTCCCGTTCGCACACCCCTTGAACAAGGGATCCTGCTGGCCGAAGCAGTACTGTATATTCATGGTCAGCTGTGTGTAGACCTCATCGGCGCACGTTGCACTTATGTTTGAGGGCTGGGTGGCATCAGCGGTCTCCAGGCAGGCGGTCTTGCTTGCATCGAACTCATCCGTGTGCCACAGGCAGTATGGCTTTCCGAAGCCTGCAAGAAAGCTGCGGTTCAAATGTTGTGCCGAGGAGGCAGGTCAGAGCGTGAAGCGTGCAGTAGTGACCTTGGACAACTTGCTCCGGTGGCTCCAGCGGGTGTAGAGACACCGGCATCTTGCCCGTACAGTTTTGTGAGTAGTATTAGAGCAATCTCACGACAGAAGTGGATGCAAATTCGCGGGCAAGCGCATCGCGCGCTATCGCTGGAGGGGCTGCAGCTGCTCCTGGCAGAATGCACCGGACTGCGCGAGTGGACCACATAATCCTCACAACTAGCACCATGTACAACGTGATCTCCTGTGGACTGCATCTTTGACTTTCCTGACCAGTCGGAAGCACGCAGATGCGGTGCGGGGTACAGCTTCCGATCTGGAATACGATGAGGTCAGCGAGCAGACTGGCCATGCAGGTGAGCTGTTCAACAACTCTAGAGGCGAGCACGTCGGACTGTGTTTGGAGATGCCATCAAGAGGAGTGGTGGCCAATGACCTTGCGCCATCGACGTGATACGCACCTCCGATCACGGCGATCAGGAAGACATATAGGACCAAAATGGATCGCATGATCTCTCGAATACACTCGAGCCTAATTGGAGATCAATTGTGGATGGTGGATGAACGGTACATCGCGCAGAAGCTGCGAGGTATGAACGGTTCCCACGTTGCTGCCCCTGAAGTGCCCTTCGCAGAATACAGGTTCTATCAGGAGGTCAATATCCGCGGTTCAGAATTCTACAATCCCGCTGTCGTGTCGGGAGATGCTGAGGACGACAGAGAAAGTCGCTGCTGTTGCAACGTTGCGCTGCAGCGTCTGAAAGCGTCTGCGCGCTACACAGGCCAAGTCTCCCACATATACTGCAGCTTTACTCTACGCGTATCAATAAATGCTGTAAGATCAACCTCAGGCTGTGTTGCACACCGACGTGCCGACTCGTTGACACACGAACGAACGTACAGAAACAGTTCTATATGACATAGCCTACAGATGTTACTGTCAAGAGCATGCACTGCAAGCGTCTGTCTCCGTCCTGGCAGACCATTGGGGTCCCCTGCTGCATGCTGCGCTATCACCACGGGAATTTCGCGGTGCGAGTCATTACCCTCGACACGGGAGTGTCCAAGCGCGCGTCAACGCACGCTCACCAATGCAACGTTTCGCTGCTTCGATCGCCTGCTCGTTAGAAGTCTCCCGAATTCCAGGACGCGATGAGATTAGGGCGCCTCCATCATCTTCCTGGCCAGCCGTGTTGTCGATGACGATGAGCGCCAACACTAGTCATATGTGCATGCAAGGAATTCGAACACCTTACGAGACTCGCACTGGGCCACACAAGCCACAAGGCAGTCTGTTTCAGGCACAATCGCTCTCCTCGCGTCAGCACCATGCATCACGCGGCCCGCCGAAACTGAGCCAAAAGGTGCTGAGCATAATTATATTCAGCACAACGCGAGATCAGCGGCAATGATTTTCACGGAAACGACAGATATGTTAATTGAATTCCGGTGGTCCGGATGTAACTTGGCGCGAAACGAATGAGTGATCAGGCAGCAGCATGCACGTCGAGATGAGAGTCGAAGTCATGGGATCACGGATTTTGGGGCTGCGAGGTGATAGATGTACTGATTGTGAAGACATGAAACACATATGCTGGTGGATTTGGCAGAGGCTGCACATGGCAGAACCGACATTGGTGCAGCCCCACAACAGCCTGAAATTAGCATACAAGTGCATTGGGTGCAGTGATGGCGGCCATGAGTACCCAGCAGGTTCTTACTGAGGCTCAACTGGTCATTTTGGACCCCACTTTTGGCACAAACAGGCCAAACATGCCTCAACTTCAAGGCACCAGCCTTTCCCAGTCACAAAGCAACCGTATTGGCTGCGGATTGCAGGCGTCAGGAGACCATGTATCTCACTCACCATCTACTGACACTCCCTTCAAGTCGGGCGTCGAAGGGCTAATGTAAAAAAAAGAGACAGAAGGCACCCTGGGTCGGGCCGCCTCAGGCGCAGTTGCGTCGCAGAGCCACAGGAGTGTGTACGTGTTCTTGTGTGTGGGGCTGTCTGTGTGAGAGTGCTGTGGAGTTGTGTGTGGGTGGAGATGCATGTTGGTGTTGCAATTGTTAACGGGTGTGGACGTCTTTGGGTTCTGCTCGTGCTGGCAGTGGCGTGGGGGCATTGTGCTGAGTTGGCCGTCGTGTTCGTGCGATGCTCGCTGTTCTCGCAGTGCTGCCCGCCTCGCCGCCTTGGTCTTTGTCACATAAATGTCAGATAGACTCCTCGGGCTCCTCAGATCAGCCTGGACTCATCAGACCAGCCTCCAGCACAGCAGTCGGGCTGCATGCATGCTCAGGCAATTGGTAACTGGTGAGTTAACTGGTGAGGTCAGCTAACTGGTGAGGTCAGTTAACTGGTGAGGTCAGGTAGCTGCAGCGGGGGCCACTGCACGGGACAGCCAACGAGATCTCATCAAACCGTCGAGATTGGGACAGACTCTGACGGACCGTTACGTATACAACGGTATGCATCGCCATACATACCCTTGGATCGTGTCACCTCCGATCTCCGGGACCAAAGTAAGAGCTGGCCCTTGTGCGCACCCGGCCGTTCAGGGTGCACGTAGCCTACCGGCGTCAATTGGCCAGGGGGCCTGAGCCGGAGCAGGTGCCGACAGCACCTGAGGCCACCCTCCCGCCAGACCCGGCACGTGGCATGTTGCAGTGCACTGTTGTAAACACCGTCTCCTGGACATCCCTCTGCGGCTGTGTACGCATGCATGCATGCAGTTCACAGCCGCAGCCCGAAACTCCTGGCCACAGCTGCAGCCCTGAACTGCTGGCCACAGCTGCAGCCATCGCGTCTGCTGATGCTGCTCGCCGACAGATGCCACACCTGCAGCCAGGCCAGGGCTGCCGACTCAGTGGGATGCCAGCCGCGGTGGTCTACGCTCATGCTTCTGCACAATGATTGTTTCAAACAACAAAGTTGTCATGGCCATTGCCGCGAAGGTGGCCTCGCTACAATTGATTAAGCCTCGTAGGGCCGGCCATGCACCGCTGCATTCACGGACCGCGCCACAGGGAGTCAGGCGCGCCTGTGTGATTTGCAAAGGGCATGGGCCTTGGAGGTCAGGCCCACAGCACTGCGCGGCGCTCTGTAGCGTGCAGGTGCAAGCGCTCGTGTGCCGCAGGTGCGTGCATCTCAGGCTATCCGTTCACCCAGCCCTGAAAACACAGCCTGAGTAGCGCTGCACGTGACAGCGACCAGATCGTGTCCTTCGACAAGGTCGAGTGGACCACCATGTAAATCAGTACTGTGTCAGCACTCCTTGGCCCGATTGCACGGCAGTGTGTGTGTGTGTGGGTGTGTGTGTGTGTGTGTGTGTGTGTGTGTGTGTGTGTGTGTGTGTGTGTGTGTGTGTGTGTGTGCGTGCGTGCGTGTGTGCGCGCGTGCGTCAGCGATAAAGTGTCGACGCGCCTGCAGATGTGGTTGTGGCAGAGTAGCTTTACGAAAGGTTGTCCTCAGGTACGAGTTTGTCCCTGTGGGATTGCCATGCCATGCTCGACCACTACGCAGCTTGTGCCGTCTCCACGTGTGACCATTCTGAGGAAGTGCGTGGCTGCTCCTCCAGAATTCCCGCATCATCCAGGCTGCATCATGGTGTGCTAAATTACCATCAAGGAAGCGGATCGAAAGCCTGCTCATGTGTGCCACCTGGCATGCCATCACTTTTTTAGCCTGCCCTATCCAGGACACCGACTTGCTTTCAGGCAGGCGTACACCTCTCTATGCACTGCAATGCACTGAGCGATCCCGCCCAGTCACAAACAAACGCAGCTTGATTTATGAGTTGGGGCTTGTCTGCCATTCCATGCCTCCACCAAGCTCATCAGCAGCCGCCAAGTCTGGGTCGTTGGGCGTCCAAACATGAAGCAGGAGTAGCCTAGGGGCCCCTTACCCTGCCGTTTACCCAAACCAAACAGGCCCAGCCTGCTACCGCATGCTACCAGTTGGCCATTGTCTCTGCCATGATGTATTCATTCCGGACCTGCGTGCCGTGGAAGCGGTCAGGAGCTTCCGTCGGGGCCTTCCGGCGCGTCGCCTTGGCGTTCCCACCGCCTCGCCTCATAGACTCGTTCCGCCCATGCGATGCCTGCAGGCAGCCAGACGGTGCCATGCCAGTCAACACAGGCTAGACAGACCCAGGCTCTGGACCAGGACACAGCGCACGCCTTCAAAGCACTGAGCAGGGACAGCAACCGACTGTGTATCCCATGCAATAATCCATTCGCGACAGGAGGACCTCTAAAGGGTCAATGCGAAATTTGACCCTCGTGCATTCTGGTTTACAAACACGGACGGTATCTCAACGCATCACACACCTGGGGGGCAGGTGCAGTGCTCTGCAGAGGCGGCAGCTGCCTTGCCTTTGTGGCGTTGGAGCTGCCCTTGGCGCCGCCTCTGGCACCACGCTTCGGAGCGTCGCCAGCCTTGCCAGCCGCACCGCCAGCTCCACCATGAGCTCCCCTGCTGGCGTACCCGCTGTAGCCGCCACACTGCGCTGCGGGATCTGCGTCCATGACTGTGAGCCCCCCAAAGCCACCCCCGACGCCTGCTGCCGGACCGGTCTTTCCAGGCCTGGCATGCGTTGTTGCGCCGAGAAGGAGGGGCTGGGTGAAGGCGTGGGCGTCCAGCTTCGCGCCCGGCATCAGGGTAGCCAGGCCGGCAGCTGTCATCGCCTGTGGGTCCGCAAAGAGCTGCCCTGCAGTGAGACTGCACGGTGTGGGGAGGTCATGCTGCGCTTCTGCAGAGCCCGTGCATGGAGCTGCACAGGTGCTGCGGGCCCTGCTCGCGGTGACACCAGAACCGCTCCAGACGATCGCATGTGCACCCCATGGCACGGCAAGATCTGTAGGGAAAGCAGCCGTCCGCGGTGCCTAAAGCCGCATGTACCGCATGGAAGTGGCGGTGACGTCATTCGAACCATGTGCACACATGCCCATTCGCATCACAGGCAGGCACAGCCACTCACAGTGCCGGCTGTGCCTCCCCACAGACACTGAAGGTCGTGAGCTTGGGAGCGACGGCGGGTTCGAGCACGTGGGCTCACGGGGGTGGGCGGCCGGTTGCGAGCCGGGCCGGCCGCTGCCAGGATGGGCAATGGTCGTGCGCACCCGCATGATCCTGCCCAGAGGTCATGTTTGCCTGCAGCACCATGTTGGCCTGGGAGCCTGTGAAGAGGCGCTCCATGACACTGTCGAGCTTCGTGCGCATTGCGTCGACGTCCGCGCGGCGGTCGTGCAAGTCGCGCTGCGCGAGGGACATCGCGTTGGCGCTCACCGCGGCGGCCTGCTGATACCGTGCCACCTCACGCGACATGTAGCTCGTGCGCAGCTGCGTCTCGTTGTTCGCTCGCACGAGCTCGTTCGCGAGAGCCATCAGCCGCATTTCGTAGTCTGCATCAGCTCGGTTTGATGGTGAGTTATGTGGCCGATCCATGAACAGCAGCTTCTACCCCCACCCCTGCTTCAACGGAAACATCTCTGGTGATTGCTCGATTAGTCTAGGCCGCGACCGGGCCAAACAATGGTCTGCTGCGCTCACCTTTCTGCAGAGGGATTTTGGCTGTGGAAGACTGGACTGTCCAACCATGGCAGCACAGCTTGCAAATGAATATGTGTCACGCAGAAATGTGGGCTGAGTCTACTCAGCACACGTGCAAGGGAGTGGAGCAGTCGCTCATGGGGGTGTCTGGGCAGAAGTCAAAGATTTATTTCAGGAGATGGCATCATATGTGGTATGCCTGTTGCTCCCACCGCAGGGAGGGCGCCGTACCGGAAATGATCTTCTGGCGCTCCACTTGCTCCACAGCACGGGCACGATCCTCAGCAGTCTTAAGTGCATCCTGCGCTCTCGTTACCTCTGCTTGAGCCTGCTGCAGCTCGTGCTCAAAGTCCATGCGCATTGCCTCCAACGCATCCCGCTCCTGCCGAACCTGGAGCCCACACAGCTTACTGGACACGCATGCTCGAGTTTGACGAAACCAGTCGCTGCAGGTCTGACCAGTCAGGCGAGGAACTGCTGAAGTAGCTCTCGTTGCAGTCATTGTCACTTGTTATGTCAGGCAAGCATACTCTGGAAAATGTGTATACTGACTCTGCCTTGTTTGAACTGCTGCCAGCTGTGCAGTACCGCACACTGCTGTGCAATTCAGCATCCTATCTCAGCTGGGTTGAATTGTCTTCAATAGTTCTTCTATGCTCCGACTCATGCTGCAGTGCATTGCTTTGATCCAGCCCGTGGTAGATTCAAGCACACCTTTTCACGCTCCAGCTCGATCTCATTCTCCACCTGGCTCAAGCGCTGGTGTTCCATGTCAAGCTGGGACTTGATTGCAAGCTCATTCTCAATCGCTTGCTCCATCAATTCTTCAGCCTTGCCCCTCGCAGCCTGCATTGTAGGGCAAGCACATCGGAGGCAACACAACAGGTGAGACTATCAGAACAGCCAGCCTGATAGTGCTGTGGACACCAATGTGTGGGCTCTGGTCACCTTTTCAGCTTTGAAGTGCTTTTCAATCCTTAGGCACATTTCTTCAACTTCTGACCGTGCCCGCTCTTCAGCCTGCAGTTGATTTTCATGATCAAGTCGCATCTCAGAGACAAGTTGTCGCAGCTGGTCCGCATTCATGGACTCTATGTCAGCATCTGATGTGTCTGTTCCATGCCGGTTGTGGTCTGACTTCCCTCCGGCACCTAGATCCCCGGGCAATGGTACTTGTGCTTCCGCTCCACCGTGGACATCATCGCCCATCTCTGCTACAGAGGGGGCCGCATAATTTGGCGAAAGCTCACTGGCTCCGGCTTCTGCACTGCTCTGATCACGAGGTGATCCGTGCTCAAGCTCCACAGGCTCTTCCCGCAGTGATACTTCTGCTTGCCCATCAGTTCGATCAGACTCTTCTAGGTCATCGTTGTGGCGAGGATCATCTCTGTCCTCGTCGTCTTCTCGGTCCTCGACCTGCTGCTGAGTGGCAGGCAGTTCCTCGCTTTCAGATCGGACATCTTGCTCATCGGCCCGTTGTCCAACACCTTGAGAGCTGCGGGCATCATCCTGCCCATCTCGCGAGCTCATGGTGTGTTAGCACTGGCCGCGGGATGCGATCGGGTGTGATGTCGGTCCCTGCAGGCGTGTGAAGCCTGTCAGCAGTTTCACGTATCTTCCGCGTTGAAAAAGCCCCCGCAAACATTTAACTTTCTTATTCCACCGTTGAATTGGCTCTGGCTGAAGCCGTTGCTTTCAAGTTCACATGGAGCGTTACAATGAAACATGTCAACTCAAAATACGCCGGTCCATGTCATCACCTGACAGCAAGAGCATAATTCAAATTATAGAAGCTCTTTCGTGCCGGTAATCGAGTTGTACCAATCACACCTCGAGATGACAGGGACGGGAGAGGTGGCCACAAGCTCCAAGACAAGCTGACGTACTCGTCAACCTCTACGTGAAATTTGTCACACCTGGCATCTGAAAGCTTCATCCGTGCCGCATTTGAGGCATGGCAGGCAGGAACCGGTCGCGCTTGTCGCCGGTGCAGCGCCGTTCAAGCAAGGAGTGCCACTGTAGCCACTCCTGGACATGCGAAACAGGTGGCGGGGCACCTGAATCACGAGAAATACAGTCCAGACGATATTTCAATGACACATCTAGCTGCAATAGCCTGCCTGGACATTGGACTTGATTCTTGTGGATGAACAATTCACATATCATTAACACGCACGGTTGCGCGCTCCAGCAGTGGCACTGTAGCCAGACGATGTAATGGCGGTTACATGCGATCCTCTCATTCGCCATGTATAATCTTTGATTGATCGGCAGCACTTTACCTCTGTTCACTGGTCACTTGAATCTCCATGGAAGGAGTCCATTCTGCCTCGGTGAGCTAGCAAGATCCGAGAACACGGCATCGTCCGTCCGTGCTTTCGGACGAGGGCTTGCAACATCCTCCTTCGGTCCATCTCTGAGCCAGTACACGACAATGGATGTGACTGTTGGATGTAGACAGTCGCCGCGGCACTCGGTTCGACGAGAATCGGTTTGACGTTTCGTCCTTGGTGGGCTCCCTCTCTTGTCCTGGCTTCCAGCCACCATCTGTCGTGGATTACGCCTCCTGACATCTTTGCACGTTCCTGTTGGGCGGATGTAGCTGCTTTCTGCGCGTTCGAGTCATGCATGCCCGCCAGAGGCACCATGGGCCGATGACATGTCGCCAGAAGAGAGCACTCGCACATGGTGTTGCTGAACCGATGGAAGAGGCGTTGCCGCCTCTTCGTGGTCGCGCTGTGTAAGCAGCGTGCGGCGTGATTGACCGGGACGAAGTCTTGCTGCACGATCGGATGCCAGCCGATCTTCATGCGCAGCGGCATGCAGGCAGGTCGAGTCTCAGTAAATCTGGGACAATGGATGCCCACTATAAGTTTCCGGCGTCTCGTTTAAAGACAGATCAATTTTTTCTACACTGGTTAGCCCAGCCAGACAATCAGGAGCTGGTGTGCACCCAACACGGACTCTCACATGTTTGCAGCTAGTGTGTATGTCTGTCTGATACCGTGAGATAGATTTTCTACTTTGCAAGACTCTATCGACGTCCATGCCTGGGGGCAGAGCTCGGAGTGGGGCTTCACTGAGCAACAGTCAACACATGCAGGTATGGCAGCTTGTTGAAGACTGCAAAGCAGGGAAACCGCTGAAGGGCCCATCATCTACTCCGTCTGCTCGTAGTACCCCTCGATCACCTCGCCATGGACCCAGCACATCTTCTTCTGTGGTGCGTGTCGATGGACGTCAGCACATGCGATGCCTGAACCTCCAGATACACATGCTCTCCTGTGATTTTTGGTAAATGTGGTCAGACCCTGCAGTGTGATCAGGAAGTGACCCCTCGTCCTGTCATGCAGCAGCCCCCAATGTCCCCTTCCAAGGCTGCACAGAACTCCCCAAGGTCTTCTCCATCGACCAAACTCCGTTTCCCCTCAGCTTCTGCGGCTGCTGAAGATGACGTCCAGTCAACTGCTGTCAGTATCCCACGCTTCTACAACCCTCCTGCATCACCAACGGCTGAACAAATGTCTGAGTTTTCAGCGGCTGCCACAGCTGCCTTTGAAGCACACGGTGGAACAGTCACCCCTTCCGAACTCCGGTTGACGTTGCCAAGCCTGTGCCAATGCCCAGGATTCCTGGCACATGTGCGCCTCTCGACCCTTTGATCCGATTCGACCTACACAGCCACGCACGCTCGTTGCTCTTTCACAACAAATAAACTCTCTGCTGGGACCTCTCGGCTGATGCATGGCATCGCGAAACACTGTGGCAAGCGAGTCGTGTTTTGCCATTGTCAGCTGGAACTGCACCGCAGCCTGAGCAATGCGACAAACCTGGATGCTGGGGGTCAGTGTGCATGTGTAGTGCTCCTGCCATGCATGCCCAAGGCGTGCGCTGATGACGTGTCACTCGTGAGCAGGTACTGTTTCCTCGTGCTGCGCAACACCAAGACCAGCTCAGGTTGTCTGCTGCCGAGTTTGTTGCGTGGTGGAGTGGGAGAGGGCTTGTCGGTGCGGACGGCGACACCTGTGTCTTCGAGGTCATGCGGCAGCCCCACGCGGAGTTTCTCACTCAAGGGGACCTAACACAGTTCATGCAGTTTGTGCTGCAGCACCACCCAGGGCTCGAGTTCCTTCAGGTGCGGTGACCAATGTCAAGCAGCTGCAATGGCTTCGTTCCTTAGAACCCATAGAGTCCGGGCTGCCGGCCTCAGCCACATGACAGGCCAATGGCAGCTCCTGTGCCAACAACTCGACGTATTTGTACAACGACATCCAAGAGCCGCCGCGATGGTCATATTCCGGTGCAGTACTTGCATCACCTCCTCCAGCGACTGTGCATGTCCACTAATCACGGCAGGTGGCAGCATGCCTGCCGCCCCATCCCTATGTAGGTAGCAGGCATTAGCTGTGTCAGCAACTTCGGCGTTCTCGTCTCTCACGATATTTCGTGTATGTGGCTGTTCCTGGCGTATGTGGCGCATTTTGCACGGCTCTGGGCGTGTCACCCGAGGTGAGTATGACATAGCAGTGGTGCGTGCAGGAGACCGCAGAGTTCCAGGAGCGGTATGCCCACACCGTTGTGTACAGGATGCTGTATATGCTGGACCGCACAGAGAAGGGGGTGCTGACTCTGGCCGACCTGAAGCGTGGCCGCCTCTCCTCGGCGATGTCTCAGCTGGACACAGAGGAAGACATCAACAAGGTCTTGCGATTCTTTTCATACGAGCATTTTTACGTTATGTACTGCAAGGTGCCGCCTCCAAACCACCTCCCATGAATCTCCTCTGCCTGTCGTGAGGGCAAGACTGCGTGGCTCGTGTGACTGCGTGGCGAGCTCCGGGCTGGCAGCAGTCCTGGTGGCACATCTGCCAGTGCCCCGCCTGTCCCTTGCCTAGCGCGCCATCCTGACCAGTTGGCATGATTCAGAGTCAGACTGCCAAGCCGCAGGTGCCTAACGCTCCTGTTGTATGCGTTACCGAGTTTGACGCGTAAGAGGTATATGTATGTGCACATGTATGCATCATTTCATGGCCACATTCATTAAGACTTGGACGGGAGTGCCGCGGTAGCGACGCGGGGTGCCGGGGTGCAGTTCTGGGAGCTGGACCAGGACCATGACTTCATGATCGACCGGGACGACCTGCTGCGCTACGGCGGCCACGGCCTCACGTACCGCATCGTCGACCGCATCTTCCAGCAGGTGCCCCGCCGCTTCTCGTGCCCGACCCCGGGCAAGATGGGCTACGAGGACTTTGTGTACTTTATCCTCTCAGAGGAGGACAAGACGACGGACGTCAGCCTGCGGTACTGGCACCGCTGCGTCGACCTAGACGATGACGGCGTCATCACACGCGAGGACATGCGGTCTGCCCCCCCCCCCCCCCCCCCCCCCCCCCCCCCCCCCCCCACTTGGTCTGCGTTGTTGGTCTTGGGCGCAGTGTGTGGTCATACAGCCAAATCTTCCTCGACATCCTTCAACGGCTCCCACAGAGGCTCACCGCACGGGTTTGACAGAGCTGTGCCTGTCGGGCAGATGGCTGTGTTGTGTGGCGCGCCGCGCGGAGTCACGCGCCATCAGCACGACCGCCCCCCAGACCGCATGCCATTGAGCCCATGCTGCTGCCGGACCCAGCCACGTCGCAGCCTGTGAGGTGTGCGCGCCTGCAGGTTCTTCTACGAGGAGCAGCTGCACCGCATGGAGTCGGCGTCGCAGGCGCCGGTGACGTTCAGCGACATCATGTGCCAGATGCATGACATGCTGTCGCCGGCGGTGCCGGGTCAGTACACGCTGCGTGACCTCCGCAAGGCGCGCGCCCTCGCCGGCACGCTCTTCAACATCCTCTTCAACCTCGGCAAGTTTGTTGCGTACGAGACGCGGGATCCGTTCATGCAGCGGCAGGAGAAGGCGGACGACCCCGACGCCTCCGACTGGGACCGGTGCGGTCTCGCTAAGCATGCATGCACTGCATGCATGTTTCTAGCACTCGAGCTCCAGTTTGCATGTGTGACGCTGCCATGGCGGTCCCAAATCTGCGTGTCTGTAATTTCAGCACAGTGACGCCCAGTCTAGCATAGGTCTTCCCGGCGCATTGGAGTCGCACGTTCAAGTCAGCTTGTGTCAGCGTGCCGTCCCTGTCCCTGCCTTCAGTGTACATAAATGCATGCAAACATGGCCTTCTGCGCTGGTCAGAGCACCCCCTGCATGCATCGCACACAGCACAAGTGCCCACAGCTGCTCCCAGTATCGCTCGCTGGATCCCAGCGCTGTTGTCGGTGGCTCACGGTGCCGGTGTGGCGGGATGCAGGTTTGCGCGGCAGGAGTACATCCGCCTCGCGCTCGAAGAGGAGACCGCCGACGACTCCCAGATGGACACCGACCCGCCGTGGGAGCAGCAGGACGGCGGCACGCTGCTCGAGATGGCCCACATGCGCGACTCCCTCGAGCCCATCTCCACCGGCGCCTCTCCCTCACCGCTCGTCACCCCGTCCTTCCTCGTGTAGCGGCCTGGCCCCCACCCGGCCCTGCGGGCACCGCGCGCGCGGCTACGCGCATGCATGCTTGCGGGTGCGCAGCGCGGTCCACGTGGTCCATGCATTTGCATGTTCGGGTGCCGCTGCGTGGCCGTCAGGGCGCACCTCCGCTGACGTGGCGGAGTCCTCGTCAGATCGGCCGCTGGTGTGCCACGGGATGCTGTTCAAGTGCCTGGGCTGTGCCAGCGCCGAGTGGTCGGCGGCCCCGCCGGGCACGTTGGTGGGCGTGGCCAGGCTGACGCTTAGCGCTGCGGTGGTGTCCGGGTGGGTTGCAGAGTTGCCATGTCCTCGGCAGACTTTGGCATCTCGTCGATAGGCAGGGACTGTGTGCACCTCTGAAGTTGCTGTCCTGCATGCGAGCTGGTGGGTTGCAGGGTTTCAGGGACTGTTAGGCTTGTGAAGGTATTGGTGTGTGTGAGGGGGGGGACGTCATGCATGCGGCCACGTGGATCCGGCGATTGCGAGTGTCGCTGTGGTGCTGCCGACACACAGATCAGGTTGAAGCCGCGTGCATCGCGCCAGCAGCTGCAGGCCGGTGGTGTGAGCCCTCATGTTGACTGCGCCCTTTGAGTGGCAATCGGTGAGGCGAGATGGAACCGCCGTCGTGGTCGGTGCTGCAAACAAACGCACCTGCAGGTGAGGGCATGGCGCCCGGTGCCTGAAAACTGGCCGTGGACACCAGGGCTCGACCGCAGCAGAGAGGTTGTGCAACACTCAGCAGCAGGGTGTCGATGGGAATGTGTAGGTGTATGTTGTTGGTAGCGAGGTGTCAGCCTGTGTCGGGGTAAGCAGGCAAGCATGGGGCATTGGTTGCATGGTATTGTGGCAGGGGTTTCAAATGAGCAGCGGCGTGGGTAGGCGGACATGCCATCAGATACAGTCGTCAGCCAATGCCTGGAGTAGTTAGTTTCGGGGCTGGGATGTGCGGTGGGTGGACTGCGCAGCAGAGTGGCGTGGGCATGTGCCAGAGGCTGGCCAGCCGTGGTGGAGCACCAACTGTTTTCTGGGGTTGCTATTGGACGGAGTCCAAACGGGCCGAGCTTGCGCGGGCTCGCGGTCAAGGCAAGACAATGATGCAGGTAGATATGACGAGCCAGTTGGGGCTCTTAATTGCACATCCGCATCAGGGGTCGTCCTCTGCACAGCACTTGATGACGCTGTGTTTTCGTTGGTTTGTTCGTCAAGCGCACACTGGCGGATGCAATGTCTACGACTCACAATGACAGAAGCAATGTCTACGACTCACACGCTTCGCACATCTGCACCGGCAGCCACACCCAGCCACCGCTTAATGCAATCGCAGCTTGCGTTGGTTATCGCAGTGTGCCGTGATCAGCGCCCCTTGCATGATCGCTGTATGACAAACTTTGCGTAACATCTGCTGCAGCTGCATCTAATGCAGGTTCGTATCCACAGTGTACGTACCATGAAATGCAAACGAGCCGGATGGCAACATAGTTCCCGACCGTGTTACCGCGCTGCATTACATGACGCACCGCTACATCTGCCAATGCTAGGCACAGCGCCATCCGGCAAACAGCAGCCACCATATGCACCAGCCTCCCCCTCACTGACGTTGCTTGTACCCGCAACCATCCTCGGTGCGGCACAGCCCCGACCACCACTGCCGCACCTGCACCCGTCCGCATTGGCGCCTCCTACCCACAAGAGCAAGCACCCCCCCCCCCCCCCCCCCCCCCCGGCCACCAGCACGGCCCCCAGGGCATCACCTGCGGCCCCCACACCAGCGGTGGAGTGCTTGGCCACCAGACTCTGCAGTTCCACCAGGCACGCTGCCAATGCTCGCCTTCGTGCCTGGGAAAACTGCGGCCCATGTGCCTGCCGCTGCCAAGCCGCATGAAGCCGCTCATACGCATGCGCACACCGCTGTCAAAGCGGCAGCGCCCGTTGCGGCTGCCGCCCTTGCGCCGCCATCACAGCTGGGTGCCGAATGCTGGGACCTCCTCACATTCGGAGTTTTCAGTGTCCTCTTACAGATACAGCTAAGTGAATCCAGGTTTGCTCAGCCTGTCCCCGTCACCGTGGGCGTGATGGTGGCCCGCCCAAACAGAAGCGCTTGTGTGTGGGGCTTTCACAACGAGTGACGAGCGCCTGTTGGGCAGCAGCCGCGGCGGGCAGCGAGCGAGCCCCGGGTGGACCCCTGGGCGCCCAGGGGGTGTGGTGCGTGCGATGGTGGCTACCTGACGGGTGTTGGCATGTCAAGGTTGCGCGAGTGAGGCTGTGTGTATGCGGGTGAGGGTATTGGCGACCGCGCTTTTGTCACACATCAGCAGAATCCTGCATGTTTTGAGAACCATCAAGCTGATATACAGGCGTGGGCGCTGCGCGGCGCTGGGTGTGACTGCGCGTGGATGTGAATGATGTCTTCTGCGATGAGTCAGCGCGGTGACTAGTTCGCTGACCGTGGCTGGCAGTGCTGATGTCATGCGGTGGTGCCCCGGTGTTGAGTGTGTGCCGTGGGGCATAGCACACTATCGTGTTGGTGCTGCCGGCCGCGCAGCCGTGCAACTTGCAGTGCAGCACACATCAACAACCTCTGGCGAATGTGCAGCCGCCCTTCAGCCACACACGGTGAACCTGTACTGCATGCCCATCGCATGGCCGTGTCAGAATCACCAGCAATACACTCCGCCAGGTTCAACATACATTCATCTGCAACAACACGTCCAAATGCGGCTATCGGAGGCTGAAAAACACTCGAGAAAGAGATGGCAAAAGGCCTCACGGCTTGCTGCGCATACGCGCGTACGCCTTCTGCAGGTCTCCGGGAGCCCCTGCGGAGCCCACCCTGCCAGGCCCATGGGCCTGCCAAAACCTGCAGCTGTCTGCACGGCGCTAATGGCTAGAGAACGCTAAGAGCAGCTGTTTGCACAGCGCCAGTGCCTCAAAAACAACGCCCCAAACGACGG
This sequence comes from Ulva prolifera, assembly GCA_023078555.1. Lineage (NCBI taxonomy): Eukaryota > Viridiplantae > Chlorophyta > Ulvophyceae > Ulvales > Ulvaceae > Ulva > Ulva prolifera. The sequence continues at coordinate 1,806,512 of CM041197.1, forward strand.
CCACACAACCGCGCCCGTGCGTCCACCCACGCGCAGCTGCAAGGTGAGACATGCTGCTACCACAAAGTACTACCTCACAGCAGGCCGAAAGGTGCTTGCGAAAAGACGAGGCGCCCAAATGGAAGCACTTACCTCGAGCCTGCATCAGTGCACTCCAGCCACTGCATACTGTGCGCAGCGGCTGCTGTGGAAAACCGTATGGGGGCCCCGGCAGCAGCCGTGTGGTCGCGCATCCAACACCAATCATGACTCCACAGTCTGCTGACGTATGGTCAACTGGACCGGCTCAGTGCGTTCTTCACAGGCCCGCCCCCCCACAACCGCTCCACTGCTCTACTGCCACTTTCTATCAGAAAAACGACCCATCAGGAGAAGTACAGAGACAGATCAGACGCACAGGGGCAATGGTGACAGCAGCACGCACTGTTTGATTCGACCATTCACCCCTGACTGCATCATGCAGGATGCATCAGCACACAACGCTGCTGGTCTGCCGAGATGCACTGCCGAGGACAGCTGACGGCGACTGCCGCACTGCCCCACCTGGCAGCGCCCTTCACGTCTTGTGTACAGAACGTCGTACACATGTTCGAATCACGCACTCAAAATACAACCTCTGTCGGCACGTCAACTTCTTTGACCAGCACAAGCAGCACCAGCACGCCCCGGCCATGCTGCGGTCTGCGGCATCCACCAGAACTTGCCAGCGCCGTGATTGCGGTCAACCCATGCATCTCCCCGCCGGTCCCCATATATCTGTGCGTCTCCCAGAGTGTCCCAGCGGACACCCGTCCAAAGGCCAAGAGGGCGCGGAGGTGGCAGCGGGTGCGGCCTCAGCGCCGCCGAGGGCCGCCTGCCCGCCGCAAACGCACACACATACACTCCAGCATGCGTGCGCGTGCGTGTGATGGACAGCGCCGCGGTGCAACGCCACGTGCGAGGCAGTCACTGCTGCTGCTCTGCCGCTGCCGCTGTAATATCCGGGGGGGGGGGGGGGGGGGGGGGGGTGAGTCCCCTGGCAAGCATGCTCGCGTCGGATTCAGCCTCGCCTTCTGCCCCCCTTCAATCCTCGGTCAGAGGCTGCGACATGTGGTCGCTGCGCTTCGTCTCCCCAACCAGAGAGGATGTCGTGGCATCGCTGTCATACCGCGGCACCACACGCCGCGTGTCTGCGCAGCCCGTGGCACAGCGTACGGCAGCCATGGCGGCGCAGAGCCTGCCCTCTCCCGCTGCGCTCCACACACACATCCGACGGCCTCAATTGCAACTGCTGCGGCAATGTGGCTACCAGCGCACATCGCCGCAGCGCCAGCTGCTACAAGCTGCTTGCTTTGTTTGTGGCCGTGTGCATGAGTACACCATGACTCACCCCGCCACGGCCGCGGGGGCGGCCGCTACCACCAGGCGCGGGGGCGGCTAGAGGCGGAGTTCATGCTGGCCGAGTTCATGCTGCTGTCGCGGGAGAGCATGCTGCTCTCGGTGCCCATGCCGCCGAGGCGCGTGTCCTCCGGGACCGCGGGCAGCCGCGTCGCCTCCGGCGGCATGCGCATGACGCGTGTGGAGTGCGCCTTGCGCGTGCCGTGGCGGGGCGCCGTGCCGAACACCGGGCCGCGGCGGACGGCTTGGAGGGGGTCGCCAGAGAAGAGGTCTTTCTGAGAAGCGATGCCCTGCACGGACCGCCGGGGTCGCGTGCGTCCAGCGATCAAACAGAGGCAAGTGACCGCACTCGACACGCTCGAATACGCGTTACCCAGTCAGACATCGGCCGTTGGTTGGGTGTACCCAAGCTATGAGGTGGCCAAACGTGGAAGCAGCGCAATAGATTCTACTGATACATGCTCTCAACCCCATCCTGGGTCGCCAAGAAGCCGGTCAGAAGGCTCGGGCAAGCGCATCAGACACCATGGCATCTCACTCTGTTGTTCAAATGCAGCAGGGTTTGCTCCGATGACATACAACAGTTCCACTTGCTGTGTGTGAGAGCAATAATTACATCACACACATCAGCACCTGAACATCGGGGCGAAGATGAAAGAGGAAACCCCGCAAAGCTACACAAATGCTCCAGCTTCCTACCAAGGAAGCGGAGTAGCAGGTGGGGAGAGGGGGCGCACGTTGCTCGTCCAAAAGTCAGGCTCGCTGTCCACCGAGTCCTTCTCGCCGAGGCGGACGCACCGCCGCCGCACGCAGACGCAGCACGCGCAGCACGCCACGAGGCCGAAAATGCCGGCGGCGACGAGGCCGATGAACATGAGCGCGGCGGACGTGTCGCGGCCACTAGACCTGGTGGTTTCCAGCGGCCCTTCCTCCGCCAGCTCCAGAGGAGCACTGAGATTCTGCACCGAATCGGCGCGCCGTGAGCGCCGAGGGGCGGCTTGTGCGGCGGGTGCGAGGGCGTGGTGGGTGTACAGACACGTCTGAACCTGTCCAACTTACGTGGAAACGCGACACGGTGATTGGGGTGGCTTGTTGGCAGCGCGCGCTGGCCATGGACGTCGCGCGCTTTCATCCACAGCTGGATGATGTTTGCGCGCAGGGGGCTCAAGGGGGGAGGGGGGGGGAGGGTCCCTCGACTGCCATCTGTTAGTTTGCACCCAACACCCGTCAAGCCTCACATACGAAGATGCCAGGATCTACATGCACATAAGAGACGGCACCTGCTTCAGCTGCACCAGCCAGGCATCGTCCCCCGTCAGAAACGGCTCCCCGTCCGCGGCGTTCAGCGGCCGCGGCCGCCGCATCTGCACGCCCGCGCTCCCGTTCCCCGCCCTCGGCACCGAAAACGTCGCGTTGCTATCGTCAGAGAAGACGTCATTGCGCAGGCTCGCGGCGCGAACCCCCTGTGCCGTGCCGGTGCTGGAGAAGGAGCACCGCTCGAGGCGCACCGCGCCGGCGCCGCCAACCAGGACCGCGGCGCCCGCCGGCGCCGGCAGGGAGTTGTTCGAAAAAACAGTGTCCGTGAGCGCGAGCGAGCCCCTCGTGTGCACGAGGGGCGTCGCGGCGCCACCGTCCGGCACGACGAAGTTTGTGATCGCCGCCGCTGCACCGCACACGACTCAGTTCCTTGCGCGCTGCGGAACCTCAAGGTTATGCTTGGATGCCGCGCCGAGCGGTGGATGCCGCTGGAGATATGGACTGTATATGGCTCTGGCTGTGGTGCGCGTCGGCATACGGGGCGTGTGGCTTGAGTGTGATGCGGTGTTGTTGATCCTGTGCTGTGCGCTGGTCCTGTCGCGCCACATGCCTCTTCGCGGTCATCAATGTAAAGCATATGAAGGCATGGACTATGCGCGGAGTCTGTGAGACACCTCGAACTGGCTCCCACTGTGATTGCATGCATGTGCACCCGCGGCCCCGCAGTAGGAGAGGGATCCGGAGTGGCGGAGCAGCATGGCCCGGCAGCGCAGAGGGAGCGGGAGGTTGCGATAGGGAGGATTGGCGCGAGCGGTGGTGACAGGACAGGAGTTTAATTTCCTGTTTTGCAATCGCCAGGGGAGGGGGGGGGGGGGGGGGGGGGGGGGGGGGGGGGGGCGCACTCTCAAAGTACGCCTGGGCTGCCGCCTCCACCACCGCCGCCTGCGCTGGCTGCCGGAAGCCGTCGAGGGTGACATGCGTCGCCCAGAGCGACCCGCCCAGCATGGCCAGCAGCCGCGGCCGGGTGGCCTGAGGGGGCTGCCGCGCGACGCGCACAAAGAGGCCGTGCAGCCACAGCTTCGATGCGGGCTGGCTCAGGCGCAGGAGGTCGGACGTGGCGACGACGACGCACTGGGACGGCAGCCGCGGCGGCGCGGGGCTGTACCGGGGCAGGAACCCACCCGGCGGCGCGTGATGGCAGATCCCCTGCACGGCTAGCGAGACGATGCTGCAGCTACGTTTGAGGGCGCCTGCCCAGATTTGGGCCTTCGTACAGAACTTCAGGGCTGCCATTCAGGAAACTTAGGTTTACTTGGATGTTGTCTGTGTGAGCAGGCGCGATGGCCGGACACTGCTGAGCAGCAGCATGCTGACACCGCACGTGCCGCACCCGGTCGGGGGGGGGGGGGGGGGGGGGGGGGGGGGTTCTTAGGTATGGTCTCTTTAGTGTAGCTAGATGTCGGAGCTTGAGGGCGGGGGATCGCAGGACACGATTTGGTTCAGCTGGCTACATGCACATGCAAGGGTATTCAAGCATTGCCCTGAGCGTTGGTGAGACGACGTGTGTATCAGACCGCATCGGGTCTGAGCACTGATGCCACATATGCATGAACATGTGCACACAGGCCTCGATGGTGCACACGGGGCATGTAGGAGCTGGACTGTCGACAGTCAGGGAGCTGCACCCGGATGGAGCGCGTAGATGGCTTGATGTCGAGCAAGAATTCGTCATAGCCTCCTGCCGCCGCTGTGGAGACGTCCAGATGGTTGGCCAGGATGATGTCCTGCGCCCCGTCCTTGATCGCTTGCCGCAGGTCTTCTGGGTTGTAGACTGTGACAGTGTCGGCCATAGCTGTGTGTAGGATCGACAGGCTGATGATTATCCATAGCGTGCTGTTGGAGGTGAGCCAGGCGTGCCTTGAGCTGCTCTTGTGCCGCTCTGAAGGCTTCAGGCGCTGTCGCGCCCGCAGGCGCATGTTGCTCCAGAGCAGTATCCTGCACCAAAGTCATCGAATTGATTCATTGAAATGATTCATTACTGCATCCTGGCGTATTAAAGCGTCGAGGCCTCGTGAGGTGCGTGTGCTTTCGAAGAGCACCATCGAGCTCGTGGAGAGGCAGCGTAGCAGGACTTGCTTCAAAGTGAATGCCTCTGCTTCCAGCCGAGCCTTTCACACAAGGTCTTCCATCAGAACCATTCCGGCGCACGAGTACGTGAACATTGATTCAACAGCTGCCGGACGACTCATCGAACAGTGCACTGGGCTCCAATGGGCGGATACTTCGTCAGCAGCCCCTTTGAGGCCACTTCTTTTCAAAGGAGGCCAGGTTGATGCGTGGCAGCCGTATGCACCGTTGCTCGTCGCTGAAACTCGAAATGCGTCCGGTCGTGACACTTGCAGCTGCGGCTGCAATAGATGCGGGAGGCTGCTAAACTGACAACGCGCTGGCCTCGAGGGGCACGACCCCGACGCAGAGACGTGCACAGGGCTGTGTCGAAAGCATACGCCATCTGAATTTCGACGTACGATGGCCTCTGCACTACAGTATGACGCAACGCCCGTCCACTTGCAGTCTGGACGAGCACAAAGGGCTCCTGACGACGCACCTTCCTCTCACGAGGACAACACCTCTCTTTCTGCAGTGCAAGTGAACAAGCCAATGTAATACTCCGTTGTCGAAAACTGGGCCTCCAGCGCATGTGTGTCACAGGAACCGGCTTGTCGTGTGTTGCAATTGCGTCACAGGCACGAGGCCCAGCGAGGGCCCATCAGTCCAACTATGGCACAGGCTACGGCGCTGAGTACATCAGCATCTCAAAGTGCTTCTCGCTACGGAATCAGCCTTGTTTCTATCCCTGTAGCTACTTGTAGAACGGACTTATGCTGCTTCAACAGTGCTAGGCCAGCACCGCGGCCGCGAATACAGCAGCCACCAGCCTGGGAGACGTACAAAGATACCCAGTACAAGCAAATGGCACTAGTGCTGACAAACGAGATTGCCGCAAAGATGACAACAAGGTCACCTGGTCAGCCCCGGGCCGAGGCTGCAATCTTGAGTGTGCGAGTGTAGCCTGTTCCCGACTATACTGCAACGTCCTGCCACGTCGAGAGCCAGCAAACATGATGATGTAGCCACATGCTCATCCTCGCTGATCGCCGCCGCGAGGAGTGATCTCTCCCACCCGGTTCGTTGTCCTCCTCCGCGGTGTCGCGATTTCGCAGCGAGTTTGCGTGCGCATCACCGCATGCGCATGCATTGCAGGATCATACACGGGGGGTCCGCTGCCCAGTGCTTAGTACTAGAGCTGCATCAGACCATGATCGCATGCAGGCTGTGTTTCAGGACATGACCC